>CM053584.1:148505733-148529926 GCA_028627135.1 Pseudochirops cupreus | reverse complement strand
GGGAGAGGGGGATGGACAGTTAGGGGCGGGAGAGGGGGATGGACAGTTAGGGGCGGGAGAGGGGGATGGACAGTTAGGGGCGGGAGAGGGGGAGGACTGCGTTGTTTTTGTTTGCTTTTCTCAATTGACTGAACTGGGGACTGTAGGTGCCTTGAGTACTAGGAGCTGTCCATGTAAAGAAACAGACTCCCTGGGGGATGATCATATAGGACCATAGGGTTAGAGCTAGAGGGCACATCAGAGGTCATTGAATCCAACCCCCCCTCCCACATTTTACAAATGAAGAAACTGAGACCCCAAAAGGTGAAGTGATTTAGACCAAGGTCACAAAGCTAGGGATAAGACACCATGTTCCTCTGTCCCAACACATTCTCTTACAATGGCTGGAGATGGAGGAGGACTAGGGGGACAAAGCCTCCAGTCTGGGACTCAGGATGTCTAAATTCTTGGACAGACTTCTAAACTCTGTGTCACGGTGGCTCCCTGTATTGTAGAGACCCTGGTTAAAGGTGACAGATTTTCCTCAGGGACCTGGGTCTTCTGGCTCCAAGATAGTAGTTGGATGAGGATATGAGGCCCCTGACAATGACAACTTGCTCCAATTGTGTAGATAATTAGACCTACAATTCACAGAAATGAGTTGTAGACAGTTAAGTATCTTATCAGTTCCTGACTGATCAAGCAAGAGCCCTAGGAGAACCTTAGTGGGAGAAAGGGAGAGGATGAAGTGGGGTGGGGGGCTATGAGATGCCAAATTAAGGGTCAGATACCTAGAAGATGGTCAGGGGAGAAGGGACACTGGCAGATAGAAGCAAGCATTTTGGAGGGAACTGGGAGATACTGAAGAAGGATAAGAGGGCTGTGGGGATACTGAGGAAGAGGGGAATGGGCTAGGGGGTTGCTGAAGGAAGGAAATGGTTTGGGAGATCATGGGGAGAAGTAGGAATGAGAGTGATTGTAGTGTCTTTCTAGTGTCAGTCACAAACAAGTGATAAGCCAAATTCTGTGCTAGTAAACATGATTAAGAAAAGGAACATCTTCTTTCTATGACCTATATTTGGGGCCCTTCTCTCTGAAGTCAGTAGTATTGTCAAATAGGGATTGGTACCCTCTGGGAGCCAAGCCTCAGAGGAAGGGGCTGGGCTGATCACTCTGTCCTCTGAGCCCCCTCTCTCAGTGACAGAGCTTGGATGCCTGCCCAGGTGCTGAGTGCCCCACCCAGTGTGGTACCCAGTGTGGGTGGTCTTGGCTCTTGCCAAGGGGAAGCAGAGAGAGGAGCAGCCTCTTTTGGCTGGTGACCCTTCAGATTTTGGCAGTGGTTTCTTGGAGGGAAGGCTCCATTGGCCCAACTTATGGGTCCCCTCCCTTAAGGGGTCTGAAGGTGGTTGGAGAGAGGGAAGACAGAGTCATGAGCATGGAGAGTTAATGGCTTATGAAGGGGTCTGAGGGGAAGAATGAAGTCATGTAGAAAGAAGAAGAGAAAGACCATAAACTAAATCTGGTTTTTGCTACCCCATCAGTCCTGAACTGGGAGCTATCCATTTAAGTGGCCCCAATTTGGGGCCATTTTCTTCCTAACCTTATCCAAGCTGGGACTCTGTCTTCATCAGTTACTGGATGATGGTCTATCTTGCTCCAAGGCCTCAGGGAACCCTACCATCCAAACAAGCCTTTCTGAGAATCAACTTTGAGCTATCTTGGGCTGTTCTTCTTAGAGGGGGAGTTATTCTGCCACATGGCAATGGGGAATGTATACTGGAACCTAAGGGGGAGGGAAGAAGAGGATTTGGCCATAGCACCAAGATGTTTAGGCACCTTGGGGATAGAGCTGTGTATGCTCCATTTTGAATCCTGTTCAGTATTTTAGAGAGCTGGCTCTTTGACACTTCCAGAAAGCCCAGCACTAAGCTCCACTCCAGTTAATAGGGAAAATGGTTAGGAGTGAGGCATGGAAGACAGATATGGAGGTTTTATTCCCTGGAATTAGGACCAGAATGGCTCCTGTTAGGAAAGGGACTTGTCAAATATCAAATGAAAAATCAACAAAGGAAAAAAGTCAGTCTGCCCCTGAGCCCTGGAGGGGAGAGGTCATTAAGTGTGTGCGTGTGTGTGCGTGTGTGTGTACGTGTGTGCGCGCATACGTGTGCGCGCGTGTGTGTGTGTGTGTGTGTGTGTGTGTGTAGTTAGACATACCACACTGGGTTAACCCCAAAATTCTCTCACTGGCTGTAAGAGAAGCCTTGTCTGTGGGAGAGCAGAGCCGTCCTCCTTGACCTTTCTGATAAAAGGTTAAGGACAGGCCCTAAATGTCCCTTCTCTCTTAAAAAAACAAACCAATCCAAAAAACCCATAAGCTTCCTTCCCATTGTAAAGTGGAGCATTCTTTTATTTGTTTATAACAGAAGTTGCTTACCTTTTTTGTGTGTCCTGGGACCCCTTGGGCAATCTAGTGAAGCCCAAGATCCCCTCCTCAGAATAATGTTCTCAAGTACATAGGTTCATAAAGCAAACCAATTATCAAAATATTAAAATATCAAAATATTAAAAATAACAAGTCCACAGATCCCAACTTAAAAACATCTGGGTCAAAATGACCTCTCTGATATCTCTGGGCTGCCCCTGACTACCAGCATCCAAAGTTGGGTTGTGTAAGACTCCATGGATACCTCTGTGTCCTTCATGGTATTAGAGGATTTGATTCTATCCCTTCTCAATTTTCATCTTTCCAGTCTAGAGAGGCTTTTTATTTTTAGTCTGTCTTTACTGGGAAATTCTTCTCCCCTCTCCCATTCCAACTTTTTTTTGGATCTTCTCTACCGACAAAAGGCAAACACAGACAAAGACGTTCCTGTAGTGTCTTACAGTTCTAAACAATGATCCTATGAAGCTGGTAGGGCAGGTATTCATAGCTTCATTTGGCAGATGAAGAAACCAAGGTGCAAACTGGGGAAGAAGCCTCCATCAGTCACAGAGATAGTAATTGTCAGATTTAAGACCGGAGCCTGGGTTACCTGCCTCCCATGTTTATTTTCCTTTCCTCCACACTGGACAACTTCATAGCTCTTTACAGACAAGTCTGTTGGCATAATCCCCCATTTAAAGGTCTTTTTGAGGAGCTACCACAGTTGTGTATGGGTGGAAGATGGTATCCTTGGTTGTATTTCCAGGTGACAAAGACATTCACTATTTTATGGGCCATGGGGTGGTTAGGTGGCATGGTGAATGGAGCACCGGCCCTGGAATCAGGAAGACCTGAGTTCAAATTTGACCTCAGACTTTTAACACTTACTAGCTGTGTGACCTTGGGCAAGTCACTTAACCCCAATTGCCCTGCCTTCCCCCCTCCAGAAAAGCAAAGCAAACCCTGCCAAAACAAATATTTTATGGGCCTTTCTGTCCACAATAGCAAAAAGGAAGATGTTGAGGGAGCAGTCTGTGATGACTCCTAGACCCCTTTGTTGGATTATAAAATACAGTTCAGAGCCTGTCGTCTCTTACTGTTAGTTTGGAATCTTTTCCCCTAAATATATTACCTTTTACTTAGCCGCAAGGAAATTCATTTGCTGCTTTTCTGCCTGCTTGTACAGATTTGTGAGGTCATCCTATGATTCATAGAATCATAAGATTTAGAGCTGGAAGGAACCCTAATCCACAGCACCCTCCCCTTTATTTTTTTTTTTTGCTTTTTTTTGGAGGGGGGAGGGTAGGGCAATTGGGGTTAAGTGACTTGCCCGAGGTCATACGGCTGATAAGTGTTAAGTGTCTGAAGTCAGATTTGAACTCAGGTCCTCCTGACTCCAGGGTTGGTGCTCTATTCACTGTGCCATCTAGCCGCCACCCCCCCTTTATTTTACAGATAAGAAAACTGAGGTCCAGAGAGTGGAGTGATGTGCCCAAGGTCACATAGTTAGTGAGCAGCAAAGGAGGGATTCAGAGCCAGGCTTCTGGGCTCCTTTTAGAACAAAAGTTTTATGTCATCTACAGGTTTGGAAAATTCTCTGTGCATTCTGCTTTCCAGATAATTAGCAAAGGGATGTTCAGTAAGATGAAACCAAGCAGCATTCCCTGAGATTACTGCCTTTTGTTCTGATTTATCCCTACCTTTTGTTCCTATCTCTAAGCCAGTCCCCTATCCCGGGACAAAACATTCTCCCCAATCTCATGGTGACTCACTTGGAATGGTCTTTGGTGTGGAACCAAGTCAAAGGCCTTTTGAAAGTCTGATTTCTTCCTTGGTTGGTTCCTTTTTGTCCACTTTTTAAAAAAAATAACCCCCCCTTCAAAGAACTCAGAGAATAAAAAGAGAGCTGAAACCTAGATTTGGCTGGGGCTGAAAAATGCCATTTGACCTAAAGGCGGCATTGGGATAGCTGCCACGCCTGGAGGAACCTGTAACCTCCTTGAGAAAAAAAAGACTCTGACACAAACCAGATGTGGCCTCCTGTCTAGCTGCCAACATCTGGAATTCTGGCTAAGGTTCTTTACTCAGTCTGACTCTGGGCTGCCAAGACTGAAGATTTTAGAGGTGGCCCTGCTCATGGAGGGGTACTTTTGACCTCTCTCTTCATCCAAACTGTTATCTTCATTTCTGATGAAGAGAAAGAATATCAGCCTGACTTGACACCTGGATCTTAAAGATGGGTTTAGACTCAGCTGGATCTTCTGGGGGTCCCAGGGAAGGGAAAAGAACTCAATTGTATTTCATCTTCCTTCTCCCTATGAGAGACTTGGCTTTGGTTATAGACCCCCCACTCCATATGCATGGGACAAGGTTTCTGTCTTTCTGTGTCTATCTCTGACTCTGTCTTTCTCCCTGTTCTATTCTCCCCCCTCCCTCCCTCCCTTTCCCTCTCTCTCTCTCTTTCTTTCTCTCTCTGTCTTTCTCTGTCTCTCTCTCTGTCTCTATCTCTCTCCTTTTTCCCCCATTCGTCCCACATACCCATACACCTCTTCTCATACTTGCATCTATTCGTGAATTTGGCATATCTCCTCAATCATTCATGCTCATACTATTCCACACTTTCCCACACACCCCTGATTACGAACTCAGACCCACATGCAATCATTCAAAGCTCATATACCAACACCCTAACATACACTCACACATATCCAATCATACCCATGAGCTGAATTCATCAAGTTGAGCCACACACACACACACACACACACACACACACACACACACACACACACACTTTCCCTGTCAGGCAAAGGCATACGCACATTCACACTTCCTCCCTCCCACCTAACCCATGGAGAGAGCCATTTTGGGCCCAGTTTGACATCATTCGTGGAAATTTTGATTCAGACCATTTGGAAGAAGGTCAGAAGAGCCAGCAGCTCTGGGAATCCCCCTGGGCCTGGCCCAGCCAGCAGCATGAAAAAAAAGCATAAAGGGAGGTGGGAAGAGAACCAGAGAGAATGGGGCCAACAGGTTGACAGGAGACAGGGAGGGGAGGGCCAGTGAGCGGCTAGAGCAGAGAGCAGACCTGCAGGCCTTAGACCTTCCTGCTGGGCCTCCAGAGACCCTTGTGGGCAGCTCTTGCTGGTGAATCAGCTGAAGGTCCACTCAGATTCAGGGACTTTGAAATGAATGTTCTCCCTGGAGGACGTAGGCAAAGGCAGGAAAGCATAAGCTGTGTCCACAGGAAGCTAGGTACTCTACCCCTAACGACTGCTCACTGGTCAATGCCTTAGAGCTTTTCCCTTCCCATTTGGGTGAGGGCTAACAGGAGAGGTACCTCTGCCCCAAAGCGGCAAGATACCCTACTTCCTTGGTGGGGGGGAATCTCCCCCTTGGATTCATGGAAAGCAATAAGATCATACATCTAGAGTTGGAAGGGACCTTAAAAACTACCAAGTCAAAACCCCTCTTGGAGAAACTGAGGCCCAGAGAGGTTAGGTAGTTGTTGTTCAATTGTGTCCAAATCTTTGTGACCCTGTGGACCATAGCATACCAATACTGTCCATAGAGCTATCTTGGCAAAGAAACTAGAGTGGTTTGCCATTTCCTTCTCCAGTGGATTAAGGCAAACAGAAGTTAAGTGACTTGCCCAGGGTCACACAGCTAGTAAATGGTTAAGGCTGGATTTGATTTCAGGTCTTCCTGACTCCAGGCCCTGTGCTTTATCCATTGAACCATCTAGCTGACCTTATGCTATAAGTAATAGCAGCTTGCATTTATACAGGGCAGTAGGGTTTGCAAAGCACTGTACATAGATCTTTGGTCCTCACAACAACCCTGTGAAGTACGGGCAATTATTATCCCCATTTTCACATGAAAAAAACTGAGGCTGCAAAACGTTAAGGGGCTTGGCAGTTAGTCTTTGAGGCAGACTCTGAACTCAGGCTTTTCTGATCCTGGGCCTAAGCCTGGGAGACTGGAGTGGGGCTGGGGGGAGAGGTTATGCAGTTAACCTCTGCCCTGGTCTTTGACACTGACCCTCTCTTTTCCCCAACCCCACCTTGTGAGTACAGACAAGGAGGAGAGTGAACATCCCAACAACAGCTTCAGCCCCTGCAGTGCCCATGACCGCAAATGCCTGCAGAAGCACTTAGCCAAAATCCGGGGCCTGAACAGCAACAGCGGCAAGATGAAGAGTGTCGGCAGTGTGGCCCACCGCGAAGACAGCCGGCCCATGGTGAGGCTCCTCCTTCTCCCCAAACCAGATCATTTCCAGTCAGCAGCATTCATTTAAGCACAAGGAATATCTGAGATTCTTCCAGCTTACTAATTTTATTGTAGCATGCACAACTAACCCATATCCCACACCTCTCTCTTTACTAGTTCCCCTTCTTTCTTTTCTTTTTCCTCCCAATGTGGCCCTGCCCCTCTGCTCTAGTGACCCTCATCCTCTCCCCAATCCCTCCCTAGCACCTGCTTTTCTCTAGTGTCTCCTTGGCCCTTGACCACATTTCCCAATATTCTATAAGCCTTGCTACTTTCCTCCAGTGTACCCCCAACTCTTAGTCCTCTCCCCCCGGTTCTCCATCCCTATATCTTTTTCTTTTGTGTCCTCCTAGCCCTTGACCATTTCCCCCAGTATCCCTTGGGTCCTGGTACTTTCTTGCAGCGTCCCCTCCCCCAGCCCTTATGTCTCTCTCCCTTACTCCTCCTCCCAAGCCCCATTCCTCTTAGGTGTTCTCCCAACCCTTGGTCTTCTTCCTATCAGATCTTCCTAAACTTTGCTCTTCTGTGGTGTCCCCACTCCAGCTCCTGTCCCCTACTATCTCTGTGGTCCTCAGGACCCCACTGACCATTTCTTCTCTCCATCTCAGCTTCTCTCCCGCCCTGGTCCTTGCTTCTCTTCTAGCAGGGCACCCTAGTCCTTGTCTCTCTGCCCCTGGGCATTCCCACATCTCCCAGGTTCCCCTGCATCCCCTACCCATTCAGGGAGCCCTGAGGCCAGGCCGTGTGACTTTTCTCACCTCCTACAGACTCAGGGTTCCTGTCAGAGTGAACTACACCGGGCTCTGGAGCGACTGGCAGCATCTCAGGGTCGTACCCATGAGGACCTGTACATGATCCCCATCCCCAACTGTGACCGAAATGGCAACTTCCATCCCAAGCAGGTAAGTCCTGGCTCCTAACACTTTCCATTGATCTCCAATCCCTAACCCTTCTCAAGGTGACTGACTATTATGGTCAAGACCCCCAAACCCAGCAGAAATCTGGACCTGAATCCTAACTCTAATGAGAGCCTTCATTCTGACCTCAAATCTAACCACAATTTTGGGGCCAACTTTGATCCCAACCCCAACCCTAACTCTAACCTTGACTCCAATCATGGAACCATGGGTCATGAGCATTGGAAGGGAGGGACCTCAGGAGACCAAAGAACGTAATTTTAGCAATGGAGAGGAGCTTAGAGATCATCTCTTCCATATCCTCATTTTTACTAAGGATGAAATGATCAAGAAGCACCTCACCCAGGTCCAGCAAATGATAAATGGCAGTCTCAGAGAGTGAACTCGGGATGTCTGAATCCAAATCCGACCCACTTTCCATTGCACTGAATTCACTCTGCAAGCACAGAGGTCGTGCAGTAGATGGAGCACTGGGCCCAGAGTCAGGAAGGCTGGAGTTCAAATCAAGCTTCAGACACATGCTAGTGACAGGACCCGAGGAGAATCACTTCACTGCTGTTTGCCTCGGTTTCCCCAGCTGTAAAATGCAGATAACAGAGGCACCTATTTCCTAGGGTTATTGTGAAGATCAAATGAGATAACATTTGTAAAGCATTTAGCACAGCGCCTGGAACGTGCTAAGTGCCTAATAAGTGCTCGTATTTCTTCCTTCCCTCCTCCCTCCTTTCTAACCTTCTCTTCCTTCCTCCTCTTTTTTCTTCCTTCCTTCCTCCCTCCCTTCTTCCCTTCTTTCCTTCCCTCCCTTCCTTCCTCTTTCCCTCCCTCCCTTCCTTTCTTCCTTCCTTCCCTTCCTTCCTTCCTTCCTTCTTTCCTTTCTTCCTTTCTTCCTTCTTTCCTTCCTTCCTTCCTTCCTTCCTTCCTTCCTTCCTTCCATAATAACTTCCCAGATTCAGAGACAATTATTAAATCACTGTTCCTGAGTTTGACATCTACCAAAAGAACCTCTACTGGACCATTATAAAGGAGTAAGGCATTTCTGAGCAAATTGGGCAGCAAGGTCACTTAGTCCAACCCTGTCCTTTAAGAGCAGTGGGCACTAAGCTGCAAAGAAGTCGCATGACTCACCCAAGGACATTAAGCTGATCAGTGGTAGATAGGCACCAGAATCTGTATCTCCTGCCTCCCAGTCTAGGGGATTATGGTAGATTGTCTTTGTACTGTATCTGTTTATTTTGCAGTCTGGCCACCCTTATAGTAACTTGCTAACCACTTTGTAGATGTGTGGCCCCAGACTGATGTCCTCTCATCTGGAACAGCTGGACCAGCTCTTCCTGATCCCTAGCGGCAGAGGTCTGAGATCTTAGCTCCTTCTTTCTTGGAGACAGGGGAAAGTCAATCTGTTGGGTCATGATGGAGTCATGGTCAGCTTCTTCACCTTTCCCTCTGATCCCCACCAACTTCATGATCTATGAAAAGAGCCTGGGTCCATCCTCCTGCTTCTGGACAGGCTGAGAGGTCAGGGTATCTGATTCTGCTGCCACATTGCTGTGTGACTTTGAACAAGTCACTTCTTCTCCTTGGGCTTTGGTTTCCTCATCTGTAGAATGAAAGGGTTGGTCTAAATGTGTTTCACTCCCCTTTCCAACTATAATCCTATGATTCTAACAAGAATGTGTTGAACCCATTGAAAACTAGATCTCACAGCTGAAGAGCTGAACTGAGGGGAGAGGGAAGATCATAGGTCCAGAGACTTAGGGCTGGAAGGGACCCCTTGGAGCCTATCTAGGCTAATTCCCTTATTTGTAGGTGAGGAAACTGATGTTCTGAGAGGTTGTGACTTGAACAGGGTCTCATAGCTACCAGGTGTCTGTAGCAGGATATGAGCCCTGACTCCAAACCCCATTTTCTCTCCATGTTACCTGTCAGAAAAGACATAAGATCCAACATGGAATTACTGACCTGGACCTCCTCTGTTTCCCCAAATGTCGGGATGGTGGAGGTCTTTGTGCTTGGTCACAAGGACCCAAGGTTTAGCTGACCCCACCTGTGCTCTAGCAGACCTTCTAATTCATACTATTCTGGCAGAAGAGACAATAGACTCAGTCTTCTCAGCCCCAGGGAGCAGAACTAGGAGAACTGGGTGGAGTTTACCAAGAGGCAAATTTAGACTTAATTGAAACAAAAACTTCCCCCAAATTAGAGTTATCAAAAATGGAATGGAAAAAATCTGTTTCCTTTCACATAGGGGCCTTTAAGAAGTCCTTGGGTGAGTCATGCGACTTCTTTGGAGCTTAGTGCCCACTGCTCTTAAACCATTTGTTGAGAATATTGTATAGAAAATTCCAGTAGAGGTAAGGGTTAGATTAGTTGTTGTCTGAGGTTCCTTCCAACTTTGAGATTCTGCCATTTTATTTCTATTATTTCACTGAGTAATCCATGTATTAGTCAATAAACATTTATTAAGCTCCCATGTGCCAGGCACTATGCTAAGCTCTGGAGATACAAAAAGAGGCAAAAGACAGTCCCTGCCCTCGAGGAGCTTACAATCTAATGGAAGAGTAGAAAGCATGCTTGCTCTGCTAGTACATACTAGTTGGAACTCTGGAGGTAAATCCTCTGAAAGGCAGCTGTGGCATAGGGAAAAGAAAGTTGGCTTTAATGTCAGGGAGACCTGGGTTCAAGTCTTGCCTCTGACTACAGACAAGTCATTTAATAATTTCTCCAGGTAACTCCATAAGACTGAGTTGCAGAGAAAGTACCAATACTTAGTGATAATTTCCTTATCTGGAAGTTTTCCACGGTAAAGAAATCAGGTCTAGGCTTCCTAAAAAAATGAAATCTCAGATTTCACCTTCACCGTAATCTCAGCCCTAACTCTAAAACTGTCCAACTCTTCTAATCTAGCCCAAAGTGGACACACACACACACACACACACACACACACACACACACCCCATCCCTTCTTTCCACTCCTTAAACACACACTCACATTGTACCCTCAGTCTTCTAGCAGTCTACCAATTCCCTCTTTTGTGCTCTGTATACTCCTGAGGGCAGCTAGGTGGTGCAGTGGATAGAGTGCCAGGCCTGGAGTTAGCAAGATCTGAGTTCAAATTTGATCTCAGACACTTACCAGCTGTGTCTGTTTACCTTGGAGGCAGCAAGGTGGCTCAATGGATAAAGCATTAGACCTGGAGCCAGGGGTATCCAAGTTAAAATCTAGCCTTAGATACTCATTAGCTGTGTAATCCTGGTCAAGTCACTTAATCCTGTTTGCCTTAGTTTCCTCATCTGTCAAATGAACTGGGGAAGGAAATGGCAAACCACTGCAATATCTCTGTCAAGAAAATCCCAAATGGGGTCATGAAGAGACAGAAAGGACTGAACAATGATATTCTTTTTTTCTTAACAATTTTTTGCCTTTTTTTTTTGAGGGGGAAGGACAGGGCAATTGGGGTTAAGTGACTTGCCGAAGGTCACACAGCTAGTAAGTGTTAAGTGTCTGAGGCAGAATTTGAATTCAGGTCCTCCAGACTCCAGGGTCAGTGCTCTATTTACTGCGCCACCTAGCCGCCCCTGTACAACAATACTCTTTAAAATTATTTTTATTTATTTATAACATTCATTAAATTTTTTTTGAGTTCCAAATTCTCTCCCTCCATCCCTCCCTCCACTTCTTTACCCATTGAGAAGGCAAGAACTGTGATATCAATTATATAAACAACAACGCTCTTGATTGACAGTCTGGTGTGATGAATCAGATACTAGACTTTGGAATCAGGAAAGTCTGGGTTCAAATCCCACATCTGATAATTATTAGCCATGTGATGATACCAGAGAAGTCATTTAACCTTGCTGTACCTCAGTTTCCTCATCTGTAAAATTAAGAGGCAGGACTGATGGCCTTTTTCTCCCTTCCAGCTAAGTTCCCCTTGGTTGATGGCTTGGCTTGGTTCTTTCTCCCAAGTGCCTTTGAATGCTTTCTCTATCACCTTGGCTTTGAGAATGGGTCAAAGAGGGGGTGGGTGTGTCTAGGTTTGACCTTTTTTCTTTATATGAAATAACTCCTCCCTGTCCTTGTTTCTGACAGTGCCACCCAGCCCTGGATGGGCAGCGGGGGAAATGCTGGTGTGTGGACCGGAAGACAGGGGTGAGGCTCTCTGGAGGGCTGGAGCTCAGAGGAGAGTTAGACTGCCACCAGGCATCAGACGGCCTTCGAGATTGAGCTGTTTGAGGCCCACAGGCAGGGGTTCCCCAAATACTGCCCTCACCCCAAGAGACCAAGGAACCCACTGAGTCTGTGTTTGAATTGGGGAGGGTGGAGGGAGGCCAGAGAATCCTTCCTTCCTCCTCCCTGGCCTGGCCTTAATTTCTAATCCAGATTTCTCCCCTTGGTGTGAGTGTGCCCTTTGAGATGTCCTTCTTTGGGCTCCAGTAGCCCAAGGTCAGGGAGTGTATAGACTTCCATGGCTATATCCCCAAACTGATCCTGAATTCCAGTCTTCAGCCTCCTGGGGATGTTTGCTCCTCACCCTCTTAGTCTGGTGGGCCAGGGTAATGGGTACCAGAAAGGAAATGGTCTGTAGAAGAGAATTCTCAGTCTAGAAAGAAAAGTGTAGAGGCAGTTTGGTGTAGAGAGCTGACCTCAGAGCCAGGAGGACCTGGATTAGAGTCCCATCTCTGACACTGACTGGCTGTGTGACCCTAGGCAAGTCAATTAACCTCTCAATTCCCTCAGACTTTAAGTTTCAGAGAAGATGCCAGCTTGCATTAGTAAAGAGAGTTTCAAAACTCCTCTACCAATGCCACCACAGATCCATTTCCTGCCCTAAAGAAAGTAATAGAGAGAAGGCAAACGCTTGGTCCAATTCCTCTAGCTGCTTTGGGCCCTAGGGTAGGTAGGGACTTTGGAGGTGGTCCAAATGCAGCTTCTGTGGGTTGAGGGTGTGGATGGGGAAAGAGAACTGTTAGATTCAGCTAACAAAAAACCTGAGCTCTTCTCAGTCAACTAGACAAGGAGATTTTTTTTTTTGCTTTTCCCCCCCCCTCTCCTTGGCCAAAGACTCTTTTCTCCCTTCTCCTCCCCCATTGACTCTTAGCTTCAGGACAGTGCCAGGTCCCAGCCCACATGGGTCACCCTGGGTTGCACCACAAATACAGCACGCATTCATTGGCTTCCTTCAAGGTCTGGTCCTGTGTTGCCTCCTATAGCCCAGGCAAAGAGGGGAGTATATTGGCTGGTCATGCTTAGCCAGGACACTGATATTCACACTGGCTTGGGTGGTTATCTGGGTTAAGGGGAAAGGGGGTGGAAGCAGGAGGGAAGTAGGCTTGAGGAGAGACTTGAGTTAGGAAGGAACAGGCAGCCAAGATTTCAGGCACAATTGGGCATGAGATGCTTGAGGAAGTTAACATTATAGAATTTTGGAAGAGGTGGGGTGGGGGGTGTTTGATTCAGAGCTAGAGTTAGGGAAAAGGAATGGATGTAATCCAGCAGTCCTGGCTTTTGGTCTCTTCCCAACCTTCCCATCCCACCCCTGGCTTTTGAAGGCCTCTTTCCCCATCCTGGCCCAGCCTCCTGGCTCTTACCCCTTACCCTACGCAGCGCCTCCCTCCCTATGGCCCAGCCTAGCCAGGCTTTTCCCTGTCACTTTTGTGGGGCACACTGCTCTGAAGACATTCCAGCTTTCTTCCAGCAGACGGCAGGTCGCCAAACAGTGTTTTGTATAGGGACCTACCAAATCAGCAATTAGTGATGTTTGGTTGTTATATGTGTGTGTGTGTTTTTTTAAACAAAACAAAACTGAAAAATGTCCCAGTGATATTGTCTGATTGATTTATTTTTGATACTGGGTAGGGTAGGGTGGGGGACAAGGGCATTTCTCTAGGCTTTGGACCTGTTAATCCTTCCCTCTCCAGCAGAAGCATTTCTTCACCCACCCCCATGAACCAACCCCAATGACACCCATGGAGGAGAATACTATGACATATTTATATACCTCCTTCGAGGCAGTGTGAAGTCATGAAGGGAGAGCCAGCCTTGGGGTTAGGAAGACCCAAGCTCTGCCCCTCACTCATACTGGCTATGTGACAGTGGGGGACAACGGAAAGAGCCCTGGCTCAGAAATCAGAGAACATGGGTTTAAATTCCACCCCTTTGTGATCCTGGTCAAGTCACTGACCCTCCACGGGCCTCCGTTTCTTCATCTGTAAAATAAAATAGTTGGACTAGATAAGCTCTAGGTCTCTTCCAGCTCTAGATCAGATAGATAGATGATCCATGAGCACATCATTTAATCTTTCATATGATTCAGATACACTGCATCTGTGCAGGGAATTTCCACAAACAGTAAAAAAAAATTTCCACAAACAGTAAAACAATCAAATCAGAGGTCTGAATAGTAAGCTCTACATAGGGCTTAAAGGCTTGCAAAGCCCTTTCCTCACAACAGTCCTGCAAAATAGACAGAGAAGCCATGTAAAATCACCTTGCCTACTCCAGTGAGGGATGGCTATGGACTCTGGTCTGGAAGTGGTGAATAATGGGCTCTGGAGAGAGGGAAACCTGGAGGGAAGAAGAAAGCCAGCCTTAGCGGGAGTCTGTGGAACCAATCTGGACAGCATCTATTTTTGGGAAGGGGGGGGTGGTAAGGTTGAGGCTGAGCTGTCTCAGGAGGAGGATCAGATCTCCTTGGTTAATCTGTCAACCTGGGATGGGGGCACCACTGGGGAGAGGCTTGTCTGCGAGGAGTTAGGTATCCCAGGAGGTCTGCTCTTTTCTTGACTCCCTTTTGGCCCCCAATACAAACAGGCCCCTGTCTCCCACCCTGGAGACGTAGGATTTTTAAAAATGTATGTGTTTTGGTGGGGGGGGGGAAGAGGGAGGAGGGAGTATGGGGTATGGCTCTCATTCTTACCTAACTCAGTGTATGAGGCTGTGGCCTCTCTGCAACTTCCCACCAATGAATTTTGGTCAATGTGAAGTCTGTAAAATTAGATTCACAGACTCATGAAGACCTTAGTTAGAATCCTGCTTCAGACACCTATGAGCTGCACCTGAGTAAGTCACTTAACCTCTTATCCCTCAGTTTCCTCATCTGTAAAATGAGGCTATAGTACCTCATGACGTCCTAGGTCCTTTCCTTTTCTAAATCGGCCATCCAATGCTCTCATAATCTTCACTCTTTCTCCCCATGGCTGTGCTGTGCCTGAGCAGACAAGCTTGGTGCAGTGGGTGGCAGCTCTCTTCCTATCCCAAAGATAGCTGGCAACCTCTGTATACCATGTGGTCTTTTTTTTTTTCACTCATTTTCTTCTCTTTGAGATTCCCAGCTGGAGGAGATTTTAGGAATTGTCTGGGTTAGTGGTTCCCAAACCTTTTGGTCTCAGGACCCCTTTACACTCTTAAAAATTACTGCAGACCCCCCCACAAAGAGCTTTTGTTTACATAGGTTATAGCTATATATATATATATATATATATATATATATATATATATATATGTTATATAAGAAATTAAAACATTTTAGTATTATCATGAAAATGTTTTGATTCTTTGAAAGAATATTGAGGACCCCCAGGGTCCTAGGGCCATACTTGGAGAATTGCTGATCTGGGCTCACCCTCTCATATTACAGATGAGGAAAGTGACTCCCAGAGAGAAGTGACTTTGCCGAAGGTTATGTGGGTCAGAGGGCAGAGCCAAGATTCAAGCCTTAGATTCCAAGTACAGTGTTCTCTGCTCTATATCCGTCTCCCTTAGAGAACTAAGTCAATTCTTGTGCTACTCTGCCAGGCCCAACCCACAGGCCCTCTTCCTTCTTTCCCTCCTCTTGTGGTTTATGACTGAATGTGTGAGTGTGAGGATGGTTGGCAAGTTTAAGTTCTAAGCCACCAAGCTAAACTTCTAAAATGTGCCCCATCAGCTTACAGCCCTCAGAAATGCACTCTCCTCCTCAGAATCCTGTTATTCATGGGCCTCTAAGCCCCAAGGTGTGGGTGTATCTGTGTTACACCTCTATCCCTATGGGGTATTTGTAGGGTATATGTAGGTGTCCATATCAATAAACATTTATTAAAACCTTCTCTGTGCCAGGCACTATACTAAGCATTGTGGGGCACAAAAAGAGGCAAAAAACCATCATTTGCTCTCAAGGACTTTACAATCTAATTGGGGAGACACCATGTGAACAAAGCTGTCTACATGAACTGTAAGGAATAAGTAGGAAATAATTGACAGAGGGAAGGCACTGGCAGTAAGAGAGGCTGGGGGAAAAGGTCCTGTGAAAGTTGGAACTTAAGGGAAACCAGAGAAGTCAGTAGGTGGAGTGGAAGAAGGAGGGTGTTCCAGGCATGGGGGACAGCCAGAGAAAATGCCCAGAGTTGCCAGATAGGTGTAGGTGGGGTATGTGTGTCTGATGGTATCTTCACTCTCCCCACAAACATACACATATGTACATGCACGCATATATACATACATGCACAGGCACATATATGTTGTTTGGTTGTTTCAGTCACGTCTGACTCTTCGTGAACCCATTTGGGGTTTTCTTGGCAAAGATCCTGGAGTGGTTTGCCATTTCCTTCTCCAGCTCCTACAGATGAGGAAACTGAGGCAAACAGGGTTAAGTGACTTACCTAGAATCACACAGCTGGTGTCTGAGGTCAGATCTGAACTTGGAAAGATCACCCTCCCTGACTGACTCTGTGTGTGTGTGTGGCTGTGGATGGCATAGATAGGTGGGCTCATTTTTGTTTTCCGTTCAGACTTTTGATTTCATTGGTACAGGCAAGTTACTTTTACTAAAAAGGAACATCAACAATCATCTGCAGCCTAGAGAGTTTCTTGGGGATGCTGAGAGATCCAGTGAGGTACCCAGAGTCACAAAGCAAAGGCAACATCAGAGGGGACACTTGGTACCAAGTTTTTCTGACTTGGAGGGCAGCTCTTGATCCACTAGGACCCCAGTGTCTCCCATAAATATACCCACAAGGAAAGCCAATCATCCTCCAATCAGATGAAACGTAGGGTCCCCGGAGAAGGTGTTCTGAGCTCTCTGTGGGGTGAGTCAGGCAAGTCAAGCAAGACTGTTCCCCATCACATACCCCTTTTTTCCTTCTCACCCTTAGGAATCTTGGGACTAAGTCAGGGGCAGAAGGAGGTATTTAAACCACTTTCTGGTCTACAGAAGGAGGAGGAGGATGGCTTGGAAGGAAGTGAATCATACTCTTCATCTTCGCCACCATAGTTGGTGTTTCTCTCTAAGTTCATGTTGCCAGAGTCCAAAGGCTGGCTTGGTCTTCCAAAGCCTGGCTTCCTTCAGCCTGTGTAAGCTAGTTCTGCCTGTCCCACCTTAAGACTCCAAGACCTTAATATCTAAATGCCCAGGACTAAATCCAGGCCCAGTGACTTCAGTTCCTCAAAAGGTCCATTTCCTTTGGTGGGGGAAGACCGTGCTAAAGGCCAAAATCCTTCCTGTTGAGTCTAGGCCTGATCTTCCTTCCCCCCTCCTCCCCCAGCTTAACAAACATTTATTGGGTGCTTGCTATTCAAACTTCATTCATTCAACATTTATTAAATTCCTATGACGTGCCAGGCCCTGAGCTTGGCACTAGGGATACTGACACACACAAAAATGTGCCACCACGCTTTTTCCCCCCAGCTGCTTATATTCTATCAGAGGAAACACAGGCACACATATTAGCAAATACAAAATATGAACACAGTATTTTCAGGAGCGAGATACTAGCAACTTTGGGGATCAAAAAAAGCCTTAAGTTAGGAGATAGTTCTTGAACTGAACTTTGAAGGAAACAAGGAATTAGTGCATTCCAGACATGGAGGACAGCCTAAGTGAAGACACAGAGGGCAGAACATAGGATGTCATGTCTGAGGAAATAGGCCAGTTTAGCAGGAACTTAGAAGTCATAAAAGTAGGTGGCACAGTAAATAGTGTGCTGGGTCTAGCGTCAGGAAGACTCTTCTTCCTGAGTTCAAATCTGGCCTCAGAGACATATTGGCTGTGTGACCCTAGGCAAGTCACTTAACCCTGTTTGCCTCAGTTTCCTCATTTGTCAAATGAGCTGGAGAAGGAAATGACAAACCACTGAAGTATCTTGGTCAAGAAAGCCCCAAATGGGATCGCAGAGAGTCTTGAAAGACTGAAAAGACAACTGAACAACATCAAAAGAATATACAAAAAGTAAAATCTGTGATGAACCTGAAAAGACTGACTGGAGTCAAATTGTTAAGGGCTTTAAAAGGCTGGGAGAGGAGTTTGTATTTGAACAGGGAGACACTTTGGAGGCTCTTAACCAGAGGAGTGACTTGGGCAGGCCCAGAGCTTTAGGAACTCAATTCAACAAACATTTAAGCCTTTTCTGAACTCTAGTACTGAGGGGGGATACAAAGTTTAGGCTCCTTTCCTGTCCTCTGGGAGTTTACAGTCTAATGGGGAAATAATCCATGTGTACCTAACTTGGAGGCATCCTTCAAGCTAGGTACATCATACATTTACAAAACAAAATACTAGGTGAAGTCTGAGGGGGAAGGAGGGGGGGAAACAGAGAAGCCTTGTTGGGTGTGGTCGCATTGGAGTTGGACCTTACAGCACAGGTAGGAATTTGAGAAGAGGCCACGGAGGCATAGGGGATTTGTAAGACATTTGAGCTACTCCAGGACCCTCTGCCTCCTCCATTGAAATTAATTTTCTTGTCTATGGCCTGGGTACCCCAGCGAGGGGTAAGGGGATAGAGGAGGTGGGGAGCCCTCCTTCCACAAAGGGCCCTCCCTGGCCCCAGTCTGCTCTTGCTGATTTTTCGTCAGGGGCATTTGGTTTCAATTTCCCAGATCCTTCGTGGTGAGGCTAGCTGATCAGGCCCCTACGAAGGGTGTGGGGGCAGGGGCTGAGTTTTCTCAGCCAGGGAAGAAAAAAGTTGGACTAAGGAAAACAGATGGACCCCAATGTCAGAGCTCAGTGGGTGGGTGGGGCAACTTCCTTAGATCCGGCCAAGAAATCTCCAGGAGGCCAAGCCCCTGCTGCTTAGCATCTCCCCCTACCAAAGGGCCAACAGGGCAAGCACATCCCTTCCTCAGGCCTTCTGGAGGGGGAGCTCCCCCTCTACCCATCAGACATTAGGGGCAGGAATGTTAATTGTGATGCAGCCAACATGATACAGTGGAAAGAGTCCCAGCTCCGGAGGCAGAGGAAGTACCTCGGCTTCAGTTTCCTCGTCTGCTAAATAAGAGGAGGTTGACCCAGATGGCCTCAAAAGTCCATTCTGATCTATGATCCTATGAGTTTCTACGTTCGGTCTCCCCCCTTCCCTCAACACATACCCTCTCCAGACCCAGGAGGACGACAAAAACCAGCTGCTTTGCAAATGACCCTGAAACATGCTTAGCCACAGAAACTCCCTGCATTCCAGACCCTAATGGCAGTCACTGACGACCTAGAAAGGAAAAAGTCAAGATCGTGTGTGCAAGGAATGGGGAATGGGAGGCAGGAGGCAGGATGAGGGGGTAGAGGAGAGGAAAATCCAGGGGATTTGGGGAAAAGGGAGAGAAAGGACCATGGAAAGAGTGTGGGAGGCAATGGGGTGGGAAAACAATTGAGGCAGTTTGGGGGGATCCCAAGGTTTGGGGAATAGGGACATGCTTGGCCCCAGCCAGGGAGTTGGTTTGATCAGACCCGGTGAACAATTTCATTCTGGGGGTTTGAGTTGGCCTGGCCCCTGCAGTGGGGGAGGGGGATGTCTGCTGTTGATTAAAACCACTCTCAGCAGTAAGGAGAGCCTCCCCTAACTGCTCCTTCTCCTCTTAGTCTGCCCCCCCCGCCATGATTTCTTAATTTCCCTCCCCCAAGACACCCCCCACCATGATCCCAGCCCTCCAGCATTTCCAGCCACTAGGTTATATTGGAAGCCGAGTGAGGGGGAGCGGTGGAGGGAGGCCCCTCCAGCCCAGACAGGCTGGGGCTAGTGGGGAGTGGGTGGGAGGGCGGGGCTGGTGATGGGGAGAGGACTTTGGGCCATTACTGAGCTGCTAAAGTGCAAACAGCATATTTTCACCATCCAACAGCATTTAATTACACATAAAAACAGGGCTATTAAGCCAAAATTAAACCCTTGTTGGAGACATTTAATTCGGGGCATGACAAATTGCTTTCAGAGGAGGCTGCAGCAGTCTCCTGGGGGAGGAGCTGAGATTAGTGTCTTCTCCGGCAAACCAGGCGTCCTTCCAGTCACCAGGCGCTGAATTCAGGAAGCCTGGTCTTCCTTCCCTAGACTTCAAGGATTCCCCAAACTCAGAGTGAGGGGCTCTCAGGCAGGGGAGGAAGGGAGGTGCTGATGGTTTCCTGGGAAGGGAAGAGGGGGACCTTGTTTCCAAGAACCACAGTGGTAGTGTCCCCAGCATGTATGCCCTTTGTCTTCTTGCCTGGGAGGGAGAGGCTGCTAGCCCAGGAGAGGAGTGAGGGCTACTGAGGCAGGGCTGAGAACAAGGTCATTGTGCTGGTAGGCTCTTGTCCTCAGATTCTCTCAGGGAGGGGGGGATGACAGGAAAACCAGGACAAAAGAACCTCTGAGAAAAGAGGACTTTCCTCCTCCCCATTCTTCCTCCCTCCCTCATCCTTTTCCCCATCATCGTTCTCAGAGGCAGTTTTTCTTCTCTGCCTTTTTCTATTGTCAGAGGTCTGGCAGAGGTGAGTGGTCAGAGGTCAGGCTACTCTGTCATAGCTATGTTGTCCTAATACCTATATGACCTTCCAAATAAATGGCTTAGGGGATGTGTGGTTGGGTGGGAATCAAGGAGATGAGAGAAGAAGCTGAGAAGGGTATAGGGAGTCAGGGTGTGTGTGTAAATCTGCATAGGACGGATCTCTGTTGGTGCCTCGAGATTAAGGCCTGCCCAAAGCCTCCTTCCCCACTTCTGCTCCCAGAAATCTCCTCCCCCAGCAGGGAGCTGGGGACCTGTCTATTTGATTTGAACCAGATGGACCTGCTTACAGCATTTCCTGGCCTGCTCCTCCCTACTTGCTCTCACTGGCCCCCCTGGCCACCTTGACCTGTGCCCCCTCTCGGAGCTTGGGGAGGGGAATGGGCCTAGGAAATTGGACAAGGGTGTTGAAGTGGACCTGGAGGGCTGTTGTTCTCCAATTTATTATCAGGAATAGTGAAGGCCTATTCACCGTCCTCTTGCCAAGGTCTAGGCCAGCTGGCTGGCTAGCTGCCTGGACACATTTTAGCTTTGTCTGGCTAACAGGAATGGAGAGGGGGTAGGTTGGAAGCAAGATTACAGAAAGAGCAAGGAATACCCCCTTCATTTGGTTCTAGGGTTCTTCACCTACCCATCTTGTGTTGGGGTGGGAGGGGAAAGAATATTTATCTTATTATCTATTTCCTGGCAATCTGTATCCCCAAATATTCTTTTTCTGCCCATGCCCAGGTTATGTTGTCAGGCAAAGGGGACTCAGAATTTGGGGAGTGATCCCAGCCGTCTGTTTGTGAGCTGACTCTTTGGCAGGCTGGGATAGGGGGGGAATTGAACTGTGGGGAGTGGTTGAATTAATTATCTGGCTCCTCTAAAAACCCCTCCCCATTACCCTCAGGTGCAAGGAAGGGAAAACTATTTCCCAGAGAGGGGGGATTTGAGGGACCAGGGCTGGGGGTGGACCTGAGCTTGGAGGGAGTGTTCACTGTAGTTTCAAAAACTGGCATCAGGCTCTATACAGATGGCTTCTCAGCTGCGGCCCCTGCCTCTGCGGGCCAGCACAAACCTCTTACAGCTTTATTTCCATCCGACAATGACAACGTGAGCTGAATAAAACACAAAGATACAGACAGAGAGAGCAGGAGAGATGCTGAGCCAGAGCTGGGCTGTAGCAGGCAGAAGTATCATTAGTTTCAGATAACAGAATTTAGAAGCAGCCTTGGACAAGATCATCCAATCCAACTCTCTAGTATTGATTTCCCCCCTTCCCCCAATCACGTTATAAACAAGGAAACCGAGGCTCAGTTAACCACTGTTAAGCAAATTGGTCAAGTTACCTAGATGGCAGAACTTTGCAAAATCTAGTGTTTGTTGCACTTAGCAGACTGCCTTTCTAAGAACAAAATGGCCTTCATTAGCGTCAGAAATTCCCAGGGCAGTCAAGCCTGAGCCAAGGTCGTAGGTAGACTCTATCCTGGAGGCCCTGGTTCTTCCATAAGCACGCTATGTGCTCTGGGTTGTTTGGGAAGGGGGGGTGGGGGGCTTGTGTCATTGAAAGGAGGGAATACAGCCTTACCTCCACCCAGGGGAAATTGGAGCCGACTGCTCAGGAAACAAATTTAATTTTCCAGCATCTTGGAAGGTTTTTTGGACAATAGAGAAATTTTTTTTTCTGTTTCCAAAAAAGTAAAAGGCCAATACAGTAAAAAAAAAAAAAAAAAAACACAAAACCAACCCTCCCAAATTGCCCTTGGCTGAATTTTTTTCTCAGTTCTGCTTTTAGGCTCTTTGAAAGGGTGGATCGCTGGGCTTGGTGACCCTGAGGCTGGGGGCAGGGGGAAGGAAGGCCTCAGGGCTTCAGGGTTATGTACTGATTGGGGCCGTAGGGGGAAGGTCAGGCCAGGCCAGAGGGAGTCAAAGACTGGAGCCAGGGTAGTCTGGCCATGGGCCGTTACAGGGAACACTAGTCCCCCTCCCCCACCCCTTCGCACCAAAGTCCTTTGGGTCTGAGCAGGAGAATTCCTTTAATTTAGGGACAAGAATGTAGCCTGGACTTATGATTGAATTGTCACAGGAAACTCCTGGTGAGGAAACTCCCTCCTCCAGAGAAGGTTGGCATTTTTACAATATTTAGAGCTGTTTAGAGAGCACGGAAAGATTAAGTGCTTTGTCCGGTGTCACATATCCAGGTGTCAGGGACTTGAACCCTGACTTTCCCCCTCTCTCATACCACTAGCTCTATCCTCCATGGCTTAGAGTCTATGCCAATTTCAATTCAATTGAATCAATACACACTCATTGAATTGTTATGTATAAAGCAATGGGGATTGGAGCTGGGGATGTAGAGGTTTATAAATTGAAATTCCTACCCTTAGGGAACTTTCTGAGATGTAAAGGGTCACACGGAACATTTAACAATAGGCTCTCAGTTTGAGCTAACTAGCACCCCCCTCCCCCCTAATTCCTTCCCTCGAGGCCCCCACCCCCCCGGGAAGAACCTAAGAGAAAGGGGAGAATTCTCAAATTTTCTCCTTCTCTGTCCCTCCCTCCTCCTTTCCCCAAAGTGTTCTGTCTCCCCTCTGGACACAGTGGTGCTGTGATAGAATTGTGTGTATGTGTGTTTGGTTTTTTCAATCAGGTCTGACTCTTTGTGACCCTATTTGGAAATATCTTGACCAAGATACTGGAATGGTTTGCCATTTCCTTCTCTAGCTCATTTTACAGATGAGGAAATTGAGGCAAACAGGGTTAAGTGACTTGTCCAGGGTCACACAGCTAATAAGTGTTTGAGGTCAGATTTGAACTCAGGAAGATGAGTCTTCCTGACTACAGGCTCAGCACACTGTCCAATGTGCCACCCAGCTGGCCCTTACAATAGAATACCCCCTCCCTAAAAAACTAAGTCAGCTTCCTTTCCTACCCCTAAACCCAAAGATGTCTCAGTTAAAATGTAAATGTGAGGTTTAAAGTACTTTTAAATGTTTGTTAGGCTGCTGAGTAGAAATTTGGTGTAGCAGTTGGAGAGCTGGTATTGAAGATCCAGGTTCAAGTATGATTTCTGACACCTACTGAATGAGTGACCCTAGGCAAGTCACTTAACTTCTCAGTGATCTAAGTGGCTGAAAAGGTGCTCACCTACCTTGAGCTAGGGAGTTTGTACACTTGGGTGTGCCTGTCTAATGAATACTAATGAAATAACAGGTCCAATCTTTATCTTCTCTAGGATACTTACTACAGAGTTAACTCTAGGAAGTCCCTGAATAATGGATGGAATTAGAGTACTGGGCTTGGAATTATAAACACAGGTTCAAATTCTGATCTCTGACACTTGGTAGTCATATGACCTTGGGTAGCCATTTAACCTCGGTGTACCTCAAGCGAGCTTCCTAGGCCTGTTTTTACTAAGTCAATTGAAAAAACCAACCAACCAACCACTCCTATTAAGTCATCATGGAGTAGTGGAGAGGTGGCCAGGAGCATGCCGGTAAATGTTTAACAATCTTTTTTTCTGGCAAAAAAAATGCACCACAACACACTTTTAAACTTAATCTATACTGTTAATCTTTTCCCTATCACTTTCAGAAGCCTAGACAATCAGCAAAGCAATCAATCAAGTCCCGAGTTGTAGCTTTTGCTGATTTCTGAGGCATAAATGACTACGCTGAAAATTTAACCATTGACTCTCAGTTTGAGCTAACTCCATCCAGCGCACCACTGTTGGATCCTCTTAGAATACCTATCATTTTGCATGTTGTAGCTTTGTCTGTCTGTCTGTCTGTCTATTTATCTATCTATCTGTCATCTATCTATATCTATCATCTATCTATCATCTATCTGTCAATCATCTATCTATCTGTCATCTATCTGTCTATCATCTATCTATCATCTATCTATCAT
>CM053584.1:148479833-148505233 GCA_028627135.1 Pseudochirops cupreus | reverse complement strand
GAATCAATAGTGATTTAGAGCATTTTTCCATATGCTTAAAGATATCTTTAATTTCTGCCTCTGAAAATTGCCTGTTCATATCCTTTGACCATTTATCAATTGGGGAATGACTTGTATTCTTATAAATTTTGCTTAATTCCCTGCAAATTTTGGAAATGAAGCCTTTTTCAGAGACATTGTTTGTAAATATTCTTTCCCAATTTCCCACTTCCCTCTTAATCTTGGTCACATTGGCTTTGTTTGTACAGAAACTTTTCAATTTAATGTGCTCAAGGTTATCCATTTTGCATTTTATAATGCTCTCCAATTCTTCTTTGGTCATAAAATCCTTCCTATTCCATAAATCTGACAAGTAAACTATTCCTTGCACCCCCAGATTATTTACAGTGTCAGCCTTTATACCTAAATCATGCACCCATTTAGACATCTCCTTGCCTCTTAAACTCACAAAGTTGCCTCTAATCCTAGATATGTCCACTTCAAGAGTTGCCTGTTCCTATATAGGAAAAAAGGGTAGAAAATGGAGTCATGGATTCAGGAGCAAACTTGCCTAATTATACTTTATGTTGGAAATGTAGCTGGGTAGGGGAAAAAGCATAATCTGCCCCCTACCCCTACCTCCCAATCTCCTTAAAGTGAGTTTAGAGACAAATACTACTTGCCACAAGAATAAAAGCTAAGGGGACAAGATAGAAATTATCTTTTAAGTGATGCAGCAGTTTGCTACTGTCACAGGTTAGGACTCAGAGGCCATTCAGCCCTTGCCACATCAGACCAAAATTCAAAATCCTCTTAGTACTACCACACAGGCAGGAAGCAGGTCCCAATCATGCTTCATTGGAACCAGGAAAGGCAATTCTGATCATGTTCCACAGGAGTACCCCCCCCACACACATATATTTTATCACTCCTCCTTTTTTTGGTCTAATCTGGTAAACCAGGGCACTAATATAATGATCAATGCATAGATGTTTTTAATTGACAGCAATGAAGGGAGGAAGGGTATGGCCAAGTGGAGGGGCCTCAGAGCCATTCATGTTATTGGACAAATCATACCAGCCTCTAGACTAATGAGAGAAAAAGGACAAGTCCCAGAAAGGAAAAGAGAGCTAAGGACAGACAATTCTCTGACAGTAGAGAAAGGTAGGAAGAGCTTGTCGAATACTCCAGGAGCTCTCTCTGGTGTTGGGTGGTGTGCATGACAGGAGGACAAGCGCTTTTATAAATACTATGCCCTTAGTCCTACAAGTTGAATAGGACCAGGTCAACAACACCCCTATGATCACACATAACAAAAAATTAAGCAATACCAACAGAGCCAACAATCCCCTCATCGGTCAACACATGCTAAATTTATCGTTCGTGTTTTCCTTTTGCTCTCCCAAGAGAACTGTGTTTCATAATGTGTCCTTTGGAACCAATGTTGGTCATCGCATTTAATCAGCTGCCCTTCCGTATTTTCATTTATGTTTTTATGCTCACTGTGTATATTGTCCTATTCTTTCCCCCCAGCATCTGTTCATAAAAGACTGGCTAAGTTTCTCTGAATTCCACATATTCGTAATTTCTCATACACAATAATATGCCAATATATTTATATACCTTCACTTGTTTGGTCATTCCCCATTTGATGGGCATACATTTTGTTAGTAGTTTTTTTTTTTTTGGCTACAACAAAATGTATGACTGAGTATTTTGATATGTATACATGGGATCTTTTTGATTTTGACCTCCTCAGTAGTCATGTACCCTCAAGGGCAAAGAGCATTATCGATAGTTTACAGACTTTTCTGGAATTATTCAAAGAACTGCAGCAGCTTTGGTCGATTCACAGCTCTAGCAACCATTTTTGTCAGTTTACTTGAGTGTGAGTTGAAATCTCCAAGTTGTTTTAATTTGTGTTTCTTTTATCATTAGTGTGTTGGAACATTATTTTTCATGACTTTTGGTGGTGTTTATTACATCTTTTGAAACCTCTTTGTTCATATCTTTGACTGCCTCCTTAATTTCTTCTTCAAGATGGCAGTGGCCGACCAATTGCTGGGAGCTGTGCAGGGAATGTACAACATGGTTTCTTACTGGGAAAAATTTCCCTTATCATCTACATGAAGCCTTTCCTCATTCCCCGTAAGTAATACCCAATCCCAAGCTACCTTGGATTTAATACCTTTATGCATGTTGTATATTGTGTATGTATGTATTTATTTATATTTATGCTGTATACATTTTTATATGTACTTGACTTTCCCATCAGGATGTAAGCTCATTGAAGGTAGTGATTGTTTCATTCTTTGTACTTGTATCCTTAGTGCCTAGTACAGTACCTAGCACATAGTAGGTGCTTAATAAATATTGATTGATTGATTAATTGATCATTGCTAGATTATGTCATTAGAGCCTTTAAGTATGGAATTGATTCAAACCATCAGGAGCGAGTTCACCAGATAGTTGTAGCATTTGAACAATCTGATGCCAGCAAATTATTAGCAGATAAATGTTAGGGTGTTCTCTGGAGCCTTGGGAACTTATGAGAAAGGGCTACCAGTATCACTCTATCTAATCCAGTCATTGCCACAATTCACTCGAAATCTAAAACTATCCCTTTTGCCCTAGAGGTAGTGGGGGGGTTTGAAGAAAGGTTCCAGTGTCTAATCTGTATTCTTGAAGCAGTTACACATTCCTGAGTACCCTGGGAATTTTTTCAAAACTTAAACACCATTCACATCTGTCTGCTGTCAGTCAACCCTTTGTTGTTTTGTCTTTGTAAAATTTGACCTTGTCCAAGATTACCAATAGTTGATCATTAATGATGCTACTGAAGATACTTGAATAATAATAGCAACGAACATTTATAGAGAATGCTTTATCTTAAAGAATTATTGTGAACCTGACGTATCAACAAACATCAATATTTCTCTATACAAAGAACAGAAAAACCATGTATATGAAACCCTGAATCCCTAGTAGGCATAGATGACTATTTTCAAAAATGTAATGGGGAGGGACTGGCCAACAAGTCTCTTTAGAGCATGTTTAGATTTGTTTTTCCTGGTGCAATATACAGAGCATGTGCAGAAAGATATTCCCTGTCTGGTTTCAATTCAACATGTAGAACTTTGAAAACCTCTTTTCAGTCATGCATGACTGAGGGACTGGAACTGTGTGATGATGAAGTCTTCCAGTTGGCTATGGAGTCAGAAGTACTAATTACTCAGGAGATTCTGAGCTGGAACTGAGTTGAAATTTGAAAGGAATGATCCAATGACTTCTCAGTCTCATTTTCTTCCTGGGTGGTGAGACCAGGACTGCTGCTATAAGCTGCTGGGTGGAGGAGGAATGGGTGACTGTCTTATCTCCCACCTGGTCATTGTGTGCCCATGAGCACATATCACTTTTCTGTCTTTGGTGTTTATTCTTTCTTGAACTTAGGTAAATGAGTCTTCTGAAAGGGCAGTATACAGGTAATTGTGACAGTTTGGGAAAACCATAAGAGCTAATGGATGTGCCTTGGGCAACTGGAATTGGTAGCAAAGTTGTAGCAGGGGCCTCTGGAGTGATAGTGGATGAAAGCAGAGGAAATGCTTATAGATAGATGTGGAAATATACTCATTACCTGAGAATAATGATGGTTTCAGGGATCGTGGCTCTGAGTGATAGAGAGCTGGGCTGGCTATGGACACTAAAAGGATATTGATCCTTGGAAGTGAGAAGAAAGGTACATCTACAATAATGTTGATCAGAGCTCTAAAAGAAGAAAAGGACTTTCAGTGCTAGGTCTTTTAAGGTATCCCTTTCCCACATCTTTCTCTACACAAATGACTTACTACTACTGTTCTTTATGTTTGGGTCTACTCTCCCCAAGAATCATGATATATACAAGGGGACCTGGTGCAAGTACAAGTGTACAAGTACACCTTTAGTTTAGCAAGATTATTTTGTTGTAACTTTTTTTTGCTATATCTGCTTGGTAAATGGCCTTTGCTAAAAGCTAGTTGAAGTCAACTGGCTAATTAATAATGGGGATCACATTGGTGGGGGCTCATACAGTTGGTAAGTCTCTGAGGCTGTATTTGAACTCAACTGTTCCCCACTCTAGGTCCAGACATCTATCCATTGTGCTACCTGGCTACCTACAATCCTTGGTTTTTGTCCTAATATTTCTTTTTTTTTTTTCTTGGAGTCATTGGGTTCTGTTGGCTGCAGTGTAATTTTCAGAAACTCTAATAATTGGGTTTTCCATCTTCTGTTCTAGGCTATTTATTCTCTTTCCAATTCATTTCCCTAGAACTTATATTTCACTTTTTATTTTCACTTCAATTCTTTTAGGTAATCTTATAGCTACTGTGACCAGGCCATATTTCCTCCCTCAGTTTGGTCCTGACCTTAGTTTCTAGGGCTTTTCTGCTGACTTCCACCTCCTTTGGTGTGTCTGTTCTTAGAGTGCAGAGACATTTCAGGCTCCCCTGGAGTATTCTAGTTACGTTAGTCAACAAATAACAAGTATTTCTTTAACTCTCTCTCTCTCTCTGTGTCTCCATCTGTTTGTCTCTGCCTGTTTCTCTTTCCGTATCTCTCCCCCTCCCCCTCAATCATATTTAGTCTCATCCAACTCTGTGCTAAATGCTACAGATACAAAGACTTTTTAAAATCCCCTCGAGTGTCTCAGGTCAGAGTATGATGGGTTTTCAATCTCCCTGGATTCTAGGGCCTGGAACATCCCTCTAAGCGCATTCTGGGTTTCTTGCCCTCTGGTAATGGAGAGCTCCAGGCTGCAGGTGCCCCGGAAGCAATCTCTAGTCAGATCACTTAGAGGCTTACAAGTTTTCTTACCTGAGCTTTCTCTGGCTTCCCTGGGGGAAATGCCTGTGGGCTTCTGACTCTCTTTTTTGTACAATCCTAAACTGGATGGAGGAGTTGCTGTTGTTTCTTCTTGGATTGTCTGATTATTATTCAACTTGGTGCTCTTTAAGAATCTTTGCTATACTTTATGAGAGAGAACTGGGTCCCTCTAGGACCTTTCACATCATCATGTTAATTGCAAACCCTCTCTGGCCCTAGTTTACCATTACCCAAAGACTACACATCATGTTTTCACCCTCTGGTTCCTGGATTTCCTCTTAGGAGTGTATTTTCTTAATAAATAATATGATTCTACATCCTTCTCCCCTAAAATAAGGCATACATTTTCATAGCCATAGTCCAAATGACTGTTTCCCACCAACTGTTACCTATGAGGTCAACTTGCCCTCCTTATGATAAGCTTTCCATTTTATCTGGCTTATAACCTATCCTTTGGTCATTCACATATATTTAAAGATATACTGGCTGTATAAAAGATTTAAAAAGATTTAAAGATGTACTGGCTGCTTTCTCGAATTTTGCCTCCAGTGATCTCCCCAGTGTCTTTATTGTTACTATTCTTGCTTGTAGCTTTCTCCCTTCCCTTTGCTCTTCTGTTTAAAGTCCTTTGGATTAGATTTGAAAGACTCCAGGCCGATATAGTCCTACCAGACCTTATAAGGTGCACTCTGTCCTGGGCCAGGAGCTTGTCATTCCTATATTTTATGCCTTGGTTCAGAAATCAAAATTCCATTCTCAGACACGATCTTCTTTCTTAACCAGTTTATTTCCCAAATCTGTCTTTCTCTTTGGAGATACTTGCTTTCAGTGGGCAGCAGTGGTAACCCCACTTGTGTCCTCAAAGGCTTCAATTTCTTTCCTGGTACTTCATAATCTTTAATAATGCTTCCTAGATTACTTCAGGCAGTGTCATTTGAATCCACATGAATTATCAGAAGGGTCCAGTGGTTGAGTGGGATTTAATAGGTCTTGGCTGATTCTTTTGTTATATCTTGGATTTGCCTCAGGAAAATAGCAGGCCTTTCTATTGTTTGTTGTTATTGTTCATCCTTTGTTTTGGAAGAGGACCAATGATATCACAGGGTGATAGCTTGACTTGGGCATGAAGTGTAAGCAAGGCAGAGTTGTGTCAAGTTGTCAGCCTTTGCTCTCTTCCAGAGTCATCAAAGTTCAGTGGCAGGACAAAAGTTAAGATGACTGGTAATGGCCCAGGATACAGTGGATGACCTTGGTGTCTTTCATGTCTGACCAAGCTCTAAGCATTACACAGCACCTGCTTCAGCCACCTTCACGGCTGTTGGGACAAATTGTTCTCATTGGTCCATTCTTCAGGGGGTGAGTCTTCACATGCTTGGAGTAGACATCCCCTAACTCACTAATGGGTTTGAGGCCTGTTGGCTACCCTCAACCTGGTTTAGCCCATCTGCCAGGACAGTTTAGCAGGATGTGACTGCTGCATGTGCTACAGTTCCTTGGAGCCACAGGTGAGAGCTGGGTGACAGGGGGACACCAAAGGTAGATAAGCGGCTCTGAAAAGGGATTGGCAAGCTCTCCCTCCAGAGGTGCTAGTCCTCCCTAAATACCTCCTATGCCCCTTTCTATTGTTACTGGGTTGACAGAGAGCTGTCTCAGTAGCTTCTTTTGGAGAGTCAATAGCTACACTAATTTATCCCTTATTCAAATGATCTCTCATCAGCACCCATGGATCTACCACGGCAATCTTGAGTAGACAAACTGTTGTTTATTTTTCAGTGAATGCAGATCCCTTCTCTTTAGAAAGAATTATTTCTGTTTCTTAGCTTACATCATTCAGTGATTTTTCCTCCTTTTTCTTCTACATAGCTGTGGCAGGAGAAGCAACCATTCTGGGAGTCATTTGTATAGAGATGATAATTCAGTCATCTCATGAGAGTATGTGTGAGAGAGAGAGAGAGAGAGAGAGAGAGAGAGAGAGAGAGTGAGTGTGGGGTGTGTGTGTGTGTGTGTGTGTGTGTGTGTGTGTGTGTGTGTGTGTGTGTGTGTGTGTGTGTGTGTGTGTGTGTGTTTGATTCTTCATGACCTCATTTGGGGGTTTTCTTGGCAAAGATACTGAAGTGATTTGCCATTTCCTTCTCTAGCTCATTTTATAGATGAGGAAACTGAGACCAACAGGGGAAGAGATGATAATTAAATGAGTAGATAAGGTCACTAAGAGATTGTAGAAAGAATGAGAGGAAGATCAACGACAGAGCATTGGGAGTAAACTAATAGTGACTGATCGTAATAGACAGCTAATACATACTAGCTGACTGACTGACTAATGCAGTGATGATGTAGCGAAGGAAACTGAAAAGCACTCAGACAAGAGGGGAACCAAGAGAGAAGTGGAAGAAAAGAGAAACCTGAAGAAGAAATATCATCTAGGACTAGTTGGTACTTCACTGAAAAATGCTGTAGAAAGAACAAGAAGGATGAGGGCTGAGGAAAGACCAGAAGATTTGGCAATTAAGAGCACACTATAACTTTTGAGAGAGTATTTTCAGTAGAGTGATGAGGTAGGCATCCTGATTGTAAGGGGCTGAGAAGTGAGGTAGAGGGGAGGGAATGGAGCAAATGTAGACATTTGTGAAAGACAGGAGAGATATGGTTTGAAGGACTGGTAGGATCTAATAAGGGTTGCTTTTTTTTTTTTTTTATTAGTGCAGGGAAGACTTGGGAGTGTTTGTAGACAGCCTGAAAGGAACTCGTAATAGACAAGTAGTAGACGTAGTAGAGCAAATAATTGTGGGGGAATTTTGTTGGAGAATGTGAGAGAGGATGAGATCAAGGGTCAGTCATAGAGGGGTCAGCCTTGGTGAAGAGAAAGCTCATCTATTCATTAAAGACTGGAGTAAGGAGGATTGAATGGGGAAATGATATCCGGGAGTTTTGAGATAGGAGATGAGAGGGAACTCAAGGGTATGGTCTTTATTTTTAAAGTAAAGGATGATGTGAGTTTCTCAGCTGAGAGGTGTAAGGGAAATAGGGTGGTGTGAGAGAGATGAGAAGAGGATGTTTAGAACAGTCTTTGTAGACAGTGGGATAGAGCATCAATTAGGGAGGAGTATTATGGGTTATTTTGCTGCAGTGTGGGCTCAGGTGAGATTAGGTAACATCATTTTGTAATGAGTTACTTTGGTGAGTTCCTCTAGCTCTGGTGCATTGAATGTGAAGAGCTGAGGAGGCAGATGGTGGGAGTAATTTGGGACTGGAATTTGCAAAGCATGAGTGATGATGGGATAAAGGGGTAAGGGGTCCAAAAGTAGCAGACACGACAGAGTTGAAAGTGAAATAAAAGCAGGAGTGATGGTCTAAGAAAGCACTGAGGGATAGAGAGATTGAGGTCATGGTGAGGAAGAATACGTTTAAGAGTAGTAATGTTTATAGGTGAGATGATAGAAAGTGAAGACTGGAGGAAGGGTTTTCAGAGTTTTTGATCATGGAAGTGGAATACTTGTAGGGGTTGGACAGATCAATGATGTGGCCATAATTATTTGCAGTTGAGAAACAGGATGTGCTTAAGGGGATTGAGGCAAGATGAGCTTGAACCCTGCTGGATGTGGCATTTCCATTGGACAAATTGCTTTACTGCTTCATGATGGTCTTTTGGTGATGGTTGGTGACTGCTAGGGATAGGCTGAGCAAACGGTGGTTCCTGGGCATGACAATCTCTGCCAGTTATTGTCTTGCTATTTTAAGGTGGCTAATCAAGTAAAAATAATAATGATGATGATGACGACTAACATTTATATGGTACCTACTATGCACCAGGCACTGTCCTACATACTTTACAAATATTATTTCATTTGATTCTCACAACAACCCTGGTAGGCAGAAGTAGAAACAGAAAAGGAAACAGAAGATTAAGTGACTTGCCCAAGTTCAATCAACCTATGAGATTACCAAGAGAGAGGGTGTAGGAAGAATGAGAATAGGGCCCAGGACAGAGCCTTGGGGATATATACATACTATCAGATTTGAACCAAAGTTTGCCTGACTCCGGGTCCAGCACTCCATCCGCAGTAACACCCAGTAACCCCTAATATCTGGTGTGCATTTTTCTCTTTTACCAGCTTCTGGGCTTCCTTATGACCATTTTAGGGCAATATCGACTATAATCTGCTAGAACATAGTGTCCTTTCCGATAAGGGCAAGCTGACATCTCTTTATCCGTAGACACTACACCAAGTTAAAAAAATATCAAGTCAGAGTGCCTCCAGGTTAACTTTTAGTGTTTTCTTTTTGACCTTTGTATCTGGGTATGGATCTTGGGCGTCTGTTCCAGACAACCATCTGACCCAGGGTTAGCCAACCTCAAGATGCTTTCTGGTTTAGAATATAAATGAATTTAAGCCAAAGCAAAAGGCAAACTAAGGAGGTTAGACCATTGCTCTCCATCCATTTAGCCTGAATTCTTGCCTTTCTTATGCGAATCTGTCAGCAACAAAATCCCCTTGCTTTGGTGATATGTTTTGGCCAGGAGAAAAAAAAAATTGCTGTTTCCCTACACATCTGTATTCTTCATATACCAGAAGTGATACCATCACTTTTTTTCTTCCTACTGGATAAGTTGCAAACTATCTACAGAGAAGCAAACCTGAGGTGGGCAATGGAATCTGAAAGGCAGGTGTCTTTGTGGAGATACCGAAAACTCACCCAAGTGAATCCATAGTAAAGAAACTCTCAGATCCCTGTGACTGGTAGGGATTCCTCAGGGAAGCAGTATTGAATGATTCATGTCTACCAAATACTCAGCAGTCATACGGCAAATAATTGCTTTGGCGGTAGTAGCTGATCAATAGTTTTTTCCAAGTTACTTCATGTTTGCTGGACTTTCTACCTGGCCAGTAACAGGATCCCCAGGAGAGAAGCAGTCATTGAAAATGATGGGCAACTATGTGTCTATGAAGAAACATTGTGGCTATGCAAGAATTTCTCTTTAGCTCTGCCTGTTGTCATTGATTTTACAATGGGTGTAGCCCCATTTAACTTCTCATTTCTCTTGAGCCGGATCTGCTGAACAGCTGAAAGGTAACCAGTTATTAGAAGTAAGGAAGTAAGGAAGCAAGCATTTATTAAGCACCTACTATGGCCAGGTACTATGTGCTTAGCTCTTTAAGAATAGCATCTCATTTGATTCTAATAACATCCCTGGGAGGTAGGTCCTCTTGTTAATCCCATTTTACATCTGAGAACATTGAGGCAGATAGAGGTTAAATGACTTGCCTAGGGTCATACAACTAGTAAGTATCTGAGGCTGGATTTGAATTCAGATCTACCTTGATTCCAGACCCAGCACTCTATCCACTGTATCATCTAGCTGCCTCTATTGGGAAGGTGCTTCTTCCTATACCAGAAAAAGGTGGTTTTGGGGTTGGATGGAGCAGGGATTGTGAACCTTTCTGTGTGTGTCTTAGACCCTAGACCCTGGTGAAGCCTATACACTCCTTCTCAGAAGAATGTTTTTAAATGCATAAAATAAAATATATAGGATGACATGGGGCGGCGGTGTGCAGCTAGGTGGCGCAAGAACACTGGCCCTGGAGTCAGGAGGACCTGAATTCAAATCCGTCCTCAGACACATAACACTTACTAGCTGTGTGACCTTGGGCAAGTCACTTAACCCTAATTGCCCTGCCCACCCCCCCCAAAAAGCAAAAAAACCACAAAAAAACAAAACAAAACAAAACAAAAAGGATTACACAGGGAACCAATCTTATTGAAATACAATTATTAAAATATTTTTGCAAAAAGTTCTTGGACTCCAGGTTAAGAATCCTTGATCTAGATTCACCTAATCCTTACAAGAGAATTAAGGACATATTCTAGGTGCTCTTCTATTTACACTGAGTCTGATCATTTTGATCCCCAAATCTCTTTTTGCTGGGAAGAATGAAGCTGGTTGGATCAAGGTAAATTCCTGGCCAGCACATTTGAGATCCCAGGATCCATGTTGGACAAAATCCCGAGTTCCAGTGGGCCTCTGTGGTATCTCCAAGTTGACTGACTTTAAATGGGGAATGATATCTAGGAGTTTTAAGATAGAAGGAGATAAGAAGAGGAAACACAAGAATATGGCCTTTATTTTCAAAGTAAAGTATGATGTGCATTACTCAGCTGAGAGGTGTGGGTCAAATAGGGTGGTATGTGACAGTTGAAGAGAGAAGAAGATGTTTAGAACAACCTTTGTGGGCAGTGGGATGGAGCATCAATTAGGGATGAGTAAATGGATTTCTTTGTTGCAGTGAGGCCCCAGGTGAGATTAGATAATATCATTTTGTAATGAATTGCTTTGGTGAGTTCCTCTAGCTCTGGTGCATTGAATGTGAAGAGTGGAGGAGGCAGATGGTGGGAATAATTTGGAGTTGGAGTTTGCAAGACATGGGTGATGAGGAGACAAAGGGGCAAGAGATCCAAGAGTAGCAGACATGGTAGAGTTGAATTAAACTCGAGAGTCGAATTACTCCTAGAGGAGGGTCTTGACAATAGCCAAGCCATTGGTAGCATGCCTCAAAATCCCAGAATGTTAAAGCTAGAAGGGGTCTTGGAACTCAGCCCTTCTACCTCATTGGACAGGTGAGGGAACTAAGGTCTATCCTCACTCCTGGTTTAGTGATTTGCCTGAAGTCACACTGACTTGCCAGTAAGCAGTAGAGCTTGGGATAGAACTTATTTCCTCTGATTCCAAATCTATTGTTTTTCCCCCCATCAAAACCATGCTACATCCCACTTTACCAATGACTCAGTCAAGATCTTCTTTCCAACCCCCTCTTCTAATTGCATGCCTATCCTTTCTGCCGTATGTCACACTAGGGCCATTTGTTATTAATCGCCGATCAGCTATGTATATGCATATGTGTATGTTCTGGGTAGGGCTGTAATTAGATTTTGCTACCTGGGACAAAAACAGTTGAGTTGGGGTGGGGTGAGTCTTGGGAGGATGTTAGAAGTCCAGTTGCACCTACAGTGAGGGAATGGGCTAGGTAGTTTGTTTCTTGAGGGCAGAGACTATTTTCCTTTTCTTTTAATCCCCAGCGTATAGCATGGTACCTGACACATAGTAGGTGCTTCATAAATGCTATTGATTGATCGGGGATTGATATTGAGCTATCTAAGTAGAATCCGGTGTTTTGACTGTGGGTTGGGGCTGGTAGAGGCACAATGGCCACCATGGGGAGAGTCCTCCTGCCCTCCTCCAATGTGACAGAATCCTGGAGCAAGTTCTCATTTGCCTTATGCTAGCTAGGTATCTGCTCCTTGAGACCAGTGCCAGAAATCTGAAGGCAGTGGTAACTCTTCTCTGACCACTATATTTCCTTGGAAGTAGAGTTACCTAGCATGCCCCCAAAACACCTGCTTAGCTAGGTGGAGATTTCCTTTGCATTATCTGGTTGCCATTTGGAACTGTTCAAGCTGGGGGCAGAATCAAATAGAAGTGAGAGGAAACGCCCAGCAGTTAGATGGCACAGTGGATAAAGTACTAGGTCTAGAATCAGGAAGATCTGAGTTCAAATCTAGCCTCAAATACTAGCTGTGTGACCCTGGGCAAGTCACTTAACCTTTATTTGCCTCGGTTTCCTCAGCTGTAAAACAAGGATAATGATAACACTTACCTCCCAGGGTTGTTGTGAGGATCAAATGAGATACTTGTAAAGTGCTTAGGATAGTACTCGGCATATAGTAGGGACATTAATAATGCTTGTTTCCCTCTTTCTACTCTCCCTTCCCCTGAAAGGGCTACAAATTTGGGGAAGGCTAGGTGGTGCAGGGAATAGAGCCCTGGCCCTGGAGTCAGGAGGACCTGAGTTCAAATCCGGCTTCAGACACTTAACACAAAAACTAGCCTTGTGACCTTGGGCAAGTCACTTAACCCCAATTGCCTTTCAAAAAAAAAAAGTGAAATAAATAAATAAAAGGGCTACAAATCAAGACTTGATTTATTTTTTCTGTTGATTGTCTAGACTTAAGAAAGTAATGGGAAAAGACTTGGACTTTTGTAGGAAGATGCTGATCATCTTCAGAGAAACAGATGATAGGAGGAAATAAACATCGTATGGTCTTACATATCTGTGTATGTTTATATATATGCACACAAATATACACAGCTATCTATAAACATACACAGATATGTAAGACCACATATATATAAAACCATGCTTCGTTGTAGCCTTCTTTAGGATGGAGGGGGAAAAGGTAGTTTGCTTCTTGAGGGCAGAGACTGTTTTTGTCTTTCTTTTAATCCCTAGCACTTGGTACCTAACACATAGTAAGGGCTTCATAAATGCTGTTGATTGACTGGGGATTGGAATTAGATTATCGAAGTAGAACCTGGGGTCTTGGCTGCCAGTTGTGGCTGGCAGAGGACTGTATAGGCACAATGGCCACCATGGTTGGTAAAAAGTGCACAGCAGAGAATGAAATAAAACCAAAGAATCAAAGAAAAGCTAGGCAGCTTTGAAAACAACGTGTAACATTATTACATAGGATTTTCTTGAAATGGAAATTTATTATTTTATATTGAATTCTCTCCTATGGTCTGCTGTGTATGTGGCAATGATGTTTTTTTCTTTTCTCATTTTGTATTTAAGTTTAAAAATTTTAAAAAATTGACAAAAAAGGAAAGAAACTAACAGAGAACATGCAGATTAAACTCAAAGGTTCAGTAAGGGCTTGGAGACCTTGCTGGAGAAGCACAGATCTGTTGGAGATGAGAGCCAGTGAGGTTCACCTTGAGAAGGTTAAGATGCTTCAGCCTTGAGATGGCATGGAGAGGAGTTTCTATTACATGATAACTGAATCCCTAACCCTATCTTGGAGGTGTGTTTGAGGGTACAGAGGCTGTGTCTTCTTGAAGGGATGGCTTCCTTGAGACCAGCTGATGGGGAAATCAGGGATGCTGAGCCTACCATGAGATTCTCAGCAGGAATATTGGTTGTTTGGATTGGCTACAGTTAGGACAGCTTCCCTAACATCACCCCCTGAATCTCCCTGAGAAGTTGACCCCTAGTTCAGTAGTGCTTTTCTAATAAAAGTACTTAGATTTCCTTGATTGTATATGATGAAGACCTGGGCATGGGGACTGGTAGAATCTGGATCAGTTCCGTTGGGAAAAATAGATGCATGAACTCAAACCATGAACAGAACATATGTTGCAGGAGATGTGTGGCCCTGTTACCTGGACACTGAGTCTTTTGGGGGCATAGGAATACTTTGCTTTATGGTCCTCTCTTTTATGGAATAAATGTACATAGAGAGACAGCATGGAGTAGTTCATAGAGAGCTGGTTTCAGATCCCTGAAGACCTTAGTTTAAGTCCTGTCTCTAGCATACACTAGGCCTCAATGCCACATGTGGCCCTCTAGGTCTTCAAGTGCAACCCTCTGACTGAATCCAAACTTCATAGAATGAATCCCCTCAAAAAAAGGATCTTTTCTGTAAACTTGGACTCAAGTCAAAAGGCTGCACCCAAGGACCTAGAAGGCCACATATCCCCTCAAGGCTGCAGGTTCCCCACCCCTGTACTAGACCTTTGATCCCTGAAAATACACTTAATCTCTCAGTGCCCAACATAACTATCTATAATGTTAATAGGATTTAAGAGCTTCCCCACCCATTAATAGGCCTCAGGTGGAGCCCATTAAGGGAAGCTTGTTTAGTGGAGGCTTGCTTATAGGAAGGCTTTCACACTGGTTGCTAATTTCTAATTAAGCACTGAGTCAGGAACGTTGTGATGCTTTCTGGGAAAGGTGTATATATACTGAGAGGTGTATATATACTGAGTTGGTAGTTTGCTTTGGGGGCTTGCTTATAAGAAGGATCTTGTGATTTCTTGGTTGACATTCTGAGTGGCCATATGTTCAGAGCTCCCTGACTGCTCAGATGTAAAGACTCTCAATCCAGGGATGTATGTAAAATGTATAGTTGATTCAGACGGTCAGAGCCTTGTCTGTTGGTCTTTATTTCTCTGCTTGTATTTTCTCTGTTTGTATTTTCTCTGAAGTTCAGGATGCTAACTTTCCCCCTGAACTACAGAACGTAATTAAAAAAAGATTGTTGGCCCCTTAAACAACTTATCTTTCCTAGTAAAAGCAGATCTAAGAACCTGTGCTAGCAGCCATCCTGGGTATGTCAGTTTGGTTGCTGCTATACTGTCTAAGAGTAAAAATTTCAGAGAAAGTGCCAGGATGTTTCCTTATTCCCCATAGCAATGAAATGATTGGTTGAACCCCTATCCTCCCCTGTTATGGGAGTCTTTCCCTATGGGGAAACTTGGATGGAGATAACCTTAATATGAAATAAAGCACAAATTGTATCTATAAAAGGGGTAAGAGACCAGTGGTGACAAACTCGGGGGTGTGTTGCAGTCAGCTCTAGTTTCAGGAGAGCTGATTGTTAAATCTTTAGCATGAGCATTTGTACCTCAGAAGGTGATGAATGCTACAAATCTGGGCTTGATTTATTTTTCTGTTGATTGTCTAGATTTAAGAAAGTAATAGAGAACATTAAGGTTAACTGAAAAGTTTAATGACGGCTCATTTTGTTCCTCAGAGAGTCAGTTGTTAAATATTTACCAATGCACCCCTAGCAACTAAGAAATATTAAATGTAAATTTTTCTTTTCTGATTTTGAAAACTTTCTTCTGAGTAGTAGAGGAACCTGGGTCAGGTGTTTGCTGCAACTAACTATCCTTCTTGACAGGTGGGGGCCAGGTCTTAATTTCCTCTACCTACCTTTGCAGATGGGCATAAAAATTTTTGTCCCCATGCAAAGGACCATTTATCCTCACTGACATCCGTCCTTACCTCTATACCCACACCGCCTCACCTTGTTGCTGTGATAGGACAGTGGGAAGCAGTGTTCTGTAAGGACACCAGGGGGCGCTGTGGACTAAAGACCATTAAATAAAAGCCTGGAAGCACCTGGCTGGGCAATGAATGCTTTATACCAGTACTGACTGGTATCTGGTCCAGACAGAGACAAAGAAAGCAGGAAGAAGCCTGACCCCAAGGTTGCACAGTGATGAATCTATTAGACTTTAAGCTTCCTGAAGGGGGGAATGGTGGTAGGGATCTTATGTTTCACTTGTGCAAGACACTGTCCAGTACCATTTCTCCTACAGAATAAGGAGTTTAAATGGATGAACCAGGGGTTGGTTCTTCAACTAGGATGAACTTAACTTTTTTTAAAATTGTATTTCAGCATAATTAGTTTCCTTTGTAATTCTACATATTATGTTTTATGCATTTAAAAACATTCTTCTGAGAAGGGGTCCATAGGTTTCATCTCACTGCCCAAGGGGTCTATAACATATGGAAAACTTTAGAACTCCTGGAATGGTGGAATGAAATGCCCTTACTCTGGAGGAAAAAAGGAAAAGTATAGAAGTATATATTCCTTTGTTTTTTTTCCTGCTATGCTCCTTAAAATCCTTTTGCTCAGCTCTATCTCTGTTGAACCCCAGGGTAGTGCCCCTGATTTTGTGAGCATCCTCATTAAAGCTAGGGATTCAAGGATTCATGGGTTACTCCCTGTAGCTGCAGCCTCATCTTACGAATCTCTTTGGCTGTTTTCTCCTTTCCTTCTGTTTTCCTCCTTGCCTCAACCATAAACCCCAATACTGCTGGTCCTCTTGTTCTCTCTGTGAGTTCCTGTGTCTCAGCCTCATCCTCTCCCTTGTTATCTACCTTCCTTATCTCATCTCTGTCTCCTTGTATCTTGTAGATTTCTACTGTGCTCTCTGTCTGAACCTTTTTTTTTCCTCTGTTGGTTGTTCCGACTTTCTGAGTCTCCTAGGTCTACCACCTTGTGTAAAAAGAACGCTTAAAGGAGATGTTTTGAGTTTGCCTAATATAATAGAACAAATGAAGGTAAAGTTGCTACCTAAGCAACCTGACAACAAAGTGTCTTGTCCTGATGGAATTATGGGTTGAGGCCATTGGATGAAGGCAACTGACTAAGCACATGATTGAGGAGGTGGTAAAAAGCAAAATGGCCCCACTCTAAGGTGGAAACAGTCTGCTTTTCCCTTTTTCCCTTTAGCCTCTTGGACAGTGCAGCAAGGAAAAGGAGGGGCTCTCTCTTTCCTCCCCTCCCCATTGGCAATGGTGCTCAAGGCAGCATCCAATAGAGAGCAACCAGCTGTCATGGTGTCCATGGTGTCCATGGATCATGGGGTAGGATGGGATCTCACTAGGGAGATGGCAAACCCCAAAGATCAGATGTCTTTGGGTTCTAGGATTTGGGCTTTGGTTCTTTCTGTAGATACATAGAATTATCACATTCCAGGATGTTAGCTGAGCCTGAAGCTAGAGGCAGTGGCCACCATATCCAGACTCCATTGAGCAGCCGCCAGCTTGGAGACTTTGGGACCAAGGTTAGTGGGAAAAGTGCATTAGGAACAATTTGGCCAGCATTTGAGGTATGAGGTGCTTCTCAAATATATGAAGAATTCTTGGTGTATCTACTCTTCTCATTGATACTGTATATATTTGTGGGAGAGGTTTATGGAACAGATATATTGCTATTATTCTGTTTCAGTAAATAGCTTTGCCTCAAGTAGTTGAGTCCTCTGGGTAACTAAACATGGGTAAATACATCCATGGGGCCTCTTGAGCTATAGTTTTAGGAGTGCAGACCCAGAGTGTACTTTGACTCTGGGGTAGTTATCCCCTGGGGTGGGTGGGGTTGTTCAGGGAAGACTGGTACCCCTGGTGTGAGTGCTTGCTGAGCTGAAAAGGTTCAGGGCTTTTCATCCGCTTTGGCATCCATCCATCACTCAACTGTGACTCCAAGAAGCTGTAGAATGGGCATCCATCTGAAAAGGTTCAGGGCTTCTCATCTGCTTTGGCATCCATCTGTCACTCAACTGTGGCTCCAAGAAGCTGTAGAATGGGCAGCATCCATACCCCAGTAAAACTGCCTCAGCAAATGGGCTAAACCAGGTTGAGGGTAACCAACAGGCCTGAGACCCATTGGTGAGTTAGGGGGATGTCTACCCCAGGCATATGAAAACTTTTTCTGTGGGAATGGGCAAATGGGAACAATTTTTTTTTTCCAATAGCCATGAAGGTAGCTGAAGCAGGCACTGTGAAGTGTTCAGAGCTTGGTCAGAAATGGCCAAGGTCATCCTCTGCCATCATTAGTTGTCTTGACTTTTGTCCTGTCACTAGACTTTGATGACTCTGGAAGAGAGTGAGGCTGACAACTTTGTACAACTCTGCCTCACTTAAATCCAAATTATGCACATCAAGACACCCTGTGATATCATTGATTCTCTTTGAAAATTAATGACAAAGAACAATAGTTACCCCTGGGACCCAATCCGTGTGTGTGTGTGTGTGTGTGTGTGTGAATGGGGGATGGGTAGCCCAAAGGGGGCACCATATATGAATGTCTCTGTCCTGTCTCATTCCTTCCAATTAGGAATTCTGCCTCTTTTTAACTTTTCTCACCTGTCTTCTCCTCCTGGCCTCTTCTGGTTTTCTCCTCCACTCTAACTCATGCTCTAAATGCTTCTAAAGCAGGGCCCTCTCTGATCACCCAGGGTTCCTGAGTTATACTGTATGTCATCCCTTCTGAGCTTCATAGGTCATAGGGACATGTATTTAGAGCTGCAAGGAACCTTGGGGGTATCTGTTTAATTTTCCTCAGTTTACAAAGGAGAAAACAGAGACCCAGAGACTTTAAATGATTTGCCTGAAGTCACACAGGCAGAGTCAGGATTTAAATAGGTCCTCTGGCTCTAAATCCATTGTTCTTTCCAAAAGTACCACAATCATTTCCCTCCCTCTCTTTGTCTCCACATTCCTTTTCTCCCTCTTCGCTCCTCCCTTTTCCCCAATGCTCCAACAACCTGACTAGGATCTGGGAAGGGAATCAAGGCCACACATCATGAAGGCCATAAAAGCAAGGCCACCAGGACACCATCAGTCCCTCACTAAGGAGAAAGCTGGGTTGGCAGCCAGTCTCGTAGGGGGCCTTTGGGAAGAGAGGGGTTAGTATAAGGAGAGGCAAAGAGGAGGAACTGGGGCTGGAAGGGAGAGAATTGACCCAGGGTCAGAAATTGTGAGAAGCCAGAGGTGAAATGTAGGAACATTAAATACATGGTCTACAATCCTCATGGGTAAGGACAAACCAGATTAAAATGTAATTGGGGAAATATTTAACAAAATAAATAAAACATCGATAATGTTAGCATGTGGTTTTCTAAATCAGTATGTGGCCACAGGATTCTTATTACAGTTTAGTGGCCCCCGCTTCTTTTGAGTTTGATACCACTGGAACAGTGGGTAGAACGCTGGGGTTGGAGGACCTTGATTTGAATCCCCTATCTGCTTCTGAGGACTGGTATGAGCATCGTTATATCATGGCATTTCTTTGGGTTTCAGTTTCCTCATCTGTAATATAAGGAAGGGTTGAATAAATGCATAAAATGCATTTATTAAGCACTCAACTCTGTATTATACTCACTGTAAGCATTAGGGATACAAACACAAAATTGGGAAATTTCTTCCAACTCTGAATCCAATGATGACCATTTTACTTTTACTCTTCAGAATAGGAGTCAGATGCCCTTTACCCCACTCCAAGACACACAAGCCATCCGTTCACTCCATCCTCTACCCAGCTTCCATTGTCATTTTTCTTAACTGAAGGTCTGACAAAGTCATTATTACTTCACAAACTCTGGTGGCTCCCTATTGCTTCTTGGATTAAAATGTAGACCTCTGTTTCTGTGATTAAAGGCCCTTTCCAATATGGCTACAACCTATACTTCCAGATTAATTTTATGTTGCTTGTTAAGTCATGTCTGACTCTTTGTGACTCTGGGATTTCCTTGACAAAGATACCATTTCCTTCTCCAGCTCATTTGACGGATGAGGAAACTGAGACAAACAGGGTTAAGTGACTTACTCAGGGTCATATAGAAGTGTCTGACTGAAATTGAACTCGGGATTATGAGTCTTTCTGATTTCAGTCCGAATGCTCTCCCAATCCTTCTCACCCCACCCCAGAGAGGTTACAATTAAGCCACCTAGCTGTCCCATACTTTATGTCCAGCCAAGCTGGCCTTGCTGTTCCTTATTCACATAACTCTGTCTTTCACCTCCGTACCTTTGCTCTGGCTGTGCCTCATGCCTGGTGTGCTCTCCCTCCTCATCTCTGTTTTGTAGGATCCCTCCCCAGCTCAAGCACAACCTTCTACAGGAAGCCTTTCCTGGACCACTCCTCCCCAGCTGTTAGTGGCCCTCTCCACCTTCAACTACTTTATATTTCTGTTTTATCCATATGCACACATATATTCTGAACATTTAATATGTACATATTGTCTCCTCTTAAAGAATGTAGTCTCCCTGAGGACAGGGATTGTTTCATTTTTGTCTTTGTGTCCTCAGCACCTGAGACAGTGCTTGGCACAAGGTAGAGATTTAATAAATACTTACTGAGTGATTGATTAATCAGAACCATTCCCCTCCCAGGTTTCCAGGCCACAGACACTATTGTCCTCTAGGACAATTTGATCTTTTTTCAAAAAAATTTTTATTCATTTTGGATTCAAATGCAAAAAGACAAAAAAAATTTCCATGTATACAGCACAACATAAAGAGAGGATTCAATATAAAACCATGAATTTCCATTTTAGACTGTTTATTTTTTTAAAACTATGTAATAAATACTATACATTGTTTTCAAAGTTACTCTTCTTTTCTGTGCTTCCAAATTTTCTTTTTTTTCTCTGCTGTGCATTTTTTTTCTCTCTCCTTTCCCACCCCACCTCAGAGAGGCTACAATTAATACAAATACATACATATATGTGTATGTATATATATATATATATATATATATATATATATACACATATACATATATATATACACACATCTAACCACCTATCATCTATCTAGCTATCCATCCATCCATCCATCCATCCCTCTATCTCTCCATCTATCCATCCATCTAGCTATCCATCCATCCATCCATCCCTCTATCTCTCCATCCATCCATCCCTCTATCTATCTATCCATCCATCCATCCCTCTATCTCTCCATCCATCCATCCATCTATCTATCTATCTATCTATCTATTCTATCCATCCTACAAATACTTTTGTTTATCAGATCTTTTTCTAGAGGTGAATAGTATCTTCTTTCACATGTCTTTTGTGTTTGGTTTGAATATTTATGATATTCAATATGAATTAGTCATTCAGAATTGTTCTTAGGACAATATTTCTTTCCTTTTTTTGCTTCTTTTTGGAGGGGGGAAGCAAGGCATTTGGGGTTAAGAGACTTGCCCAAGGTCACACAGCTAGTAAGTGTTAAGTGTCTGAGGCCAAATTTGAACTCAGGTCCTCCTCACTCCAGGGCCAGTGCTCTATTCACTGTGCCACCTTGCTGCCCCATTAGGACAATATTTCTGTTACTATGTACAACATTCTCTCGATGTTGTTCATTTCACTTTTCATTACTTCATGTAAGTCTTTCCATGCTTTTCTAAGATCACGTTGCTCCTCACATCTTATAGCAGAGTAGCATTCCAGCATACTCACCACATCTCTTTTGGCCATTCCGGAGTTGAAGGGCACGTGTCACTTTAGCCAGTCTGTTACAAGGGCAGGACAATTCTATCCTAGGAGACCTGTAGCCTCCAGCCATTCTTAAGGAAAGGCATTGCTTTCCTTCCCTCCCACCCACTCACTCTAATAAGCCCATTCCCTGGGAAAGGTTTTTAATTCAGCAGTTCAGTGGGTACAGAGGCTCAGAAGACCCAGCCTTCTCCTGGCTAACCTCTGTCATTCAGGAACCTGGCTCTTCCAGGCTGGCTAGGAGCCGATTCTAAGGCACCTGCAGGCCAACTGTGCATTCTAGGAAGTGGGGTGCCTAAGCCAGGCCTGGCAAGAGCTCTGCTCTGGCAGGGGGCAGGGCTGGCAGATGTCTACAGAGACCATGGCCAGGGTAACGGCTTCCTTTTCTCCCTCCAGTAGCATGAAGGAAGCTTCATCTAAATTGAACTCAATTCAGTTTGACAAACACTTATTAAACCCAGTTCCTGGTACATGTTAAGCATTCAATAAATGCTTTATCTATCCATCTTTATTCATCTTCTACCATATGCATGGTAAGAGGGCAGCAGGGTGTAGTGGACAGGGGGTCAGCCTTGGAGTCAGGGAGACCCTGGTTCAGTCTAGCCTCTGACACATACCAGTCATGGGCAAGTTGTTCACTGTACCTTCTTATTGTATGCCCTCCACCTCTCAAATGGGGAGAAACTGTCTTGCTCATAGGCAGGAGATGGATCACATCATTTCTGGTAGGGTTATAAAATTCCCATGATTATTGAAAGAGCCATTCTCGTAGTTACAGTGGAGTCAGGCCTCTCTGTTGGGGATGGGCAGAGAGAGGAAAAGAAAGAGGCCTTTATCTTAAGAGCTGCCAGTTCCTTGCATCTAAAATGGGGAAGGGGAAAGATGAAAGGGAATTTATTTCTTCCAGGAAACCACGGACAGCCTTGTCTCCCACCTGCCCCTTGCCCCTCAGCTCATCAGTACTTATAATGCTTAATTATTTGTCCAATGTATGAAGGGTTGTTTTTTTTTAATAGAGAGTGGTCTGGATTTGTGATTTCATCAATGCATGGAACTCCCACTATGGAACTGTCCTCCACCAATACAGATATGCATTCGTACCTTATAAATTTATAGTCGAAAGTAATTTATAATCTGAATTGCCTGGGATCACTCAGAGGTTGTGATTTGCCCAGCATCAGGACTTAAATCTTCCTGACGTTAAAGCTGACCAGCTCTATCCTGGCTACATCCTGAAGGAATAAATAGGAAACAAACACTTATGAAGCAATGCACTGGGGAGGCACAAAATTGGATAAGACTCGGTTCCTGCTTTCAACAAGATTAAAATTCTTGGAATGAAATGCCCTATGCACTGGACTCCCAAGCACCATCTTCTACCTCTGCCCATACTGATCCCTCTGTTAAGTCCAGCTCTGGTTGGCTCTGGCCTCTTTTGGGTTGGAGCTAGCCCAGAGAGATGTGAGCCACTGTGATTCCTTCCAAAAGAAACAAATTGAGTTACAAAACAAGTCTTAGGCCAGCTGGAAGTGAAGGGGACCATGTGGGACAGCAGAATTGGGGGACAGGCCAGGGCTGGGGTGGGAAGGCTTGTAAGTTTAGCTTGGGAGAAGAGACAAAGACAGGCCAGGGAGGAAAGTCATAGGACTAGAACTAGTGGAGGGGGGGCTGGTACGATGAACTTGGTGGGCTTTCCTCCTTGGGGTTTCTAGTCCCTGACCTCTAGAACGGGTGGGGCCTTGGCTAGAAAGAAAAAAATCCTTTTCTCTGATTCAGCCTCTCCTGGCTTTTTGACTCTAGATTGGAGTGTCTATTCACACTCAGAGAAAGTCAGAGATCAGTCCCAAGGTCCTTTGCAGTAGACATTCCCTGTCCCAGAATTCAAGGTTGGAAGAACTCCAAACTTTACCTTGTACACCAGGACCCTTAAACCTACAGTCTCTCACTCCCATGCTTCCTCAAACTCTCGTCCCCATATGTATCTCATTAGCACAGAATGCAGACTCATCTTGCTGTGGGAGCTTGACCCTGGGCTCCCTCGGCTGGGAAACCCTTTTCAGCTTTTGCTCCAGGACCAAGTCTTCAGCTACAGGGGAGGCTAGAGCTGATCACTGACTGATCATCTGGGTCAGTTATGAGAGCAAAAGCAACAGAGGGTCAAATGATCCTCTTCAGCACGAAGTAACTACAGGCTGAAAGTATCCTGAGGTGGGCAATACCCTGTGGTTATGAGTGGTATAGCATGTTGGATTTTGAGACCTAGGTTCAAATCCCACCTCTGACTTGTATTAGCTGTATAATCCTGCTCTGTAAAGAGAGAAGATTGAACTAGATGGTTCTTGAGACCCTGCTTCCAGTTCTTACTCTATAATCCAATGAATGAATGGTTGTAATGGGAAAGAATGCTGGATTTAAAATCTGAAAACCTTAGTTCAAATTCTGACTTTGCCACATGCTACTTGTGTAACATTGGGCAATTCTCTTAACTTCTCTGGGACTCAGTTTCTCCATTGTGAAATGAGAGGGCTGGACCCGATGGTTTCTGAGGTCCCATTTGGCTACAATGGTCTTCCATCTTAGGATGTCATGTAGGGGTCCTATTCCCTTCCTCAAATCGGTTCCAGTCTCATCCTCCAGGGACAGTTGAATCCAAGGAGGGGAGAAATTTGATCAGGAAGAGGGAGGCTTCTGAGGAAAGGAGAGATGAGATAGAAGAGAAAAGAGAAAAAATTAGAGGGAAAGAGAGGAGAGAGAAGGAAAGAAGGGAAAAGAGATGGAGAGAGAGAAGAGAGAAGGGAAAAGGGGAAAAGAGATAGGAGAGGGAAGAAAAAAGAAGAGAGGGAAAGAGAGAGGGAGGAGAGAGAATGCAAGAGGGGAAAAGAGACAGAGGAAGAGAGAGGGAGAGAGAGAGGAAAGAAGAGGGGAAGAGAGAGGGAGAAGGAGTTGCTGGGAGAGGGAAAAAGGGATAGTTGGCAGGAGAAAGGGAAAGAATTAATGTGTGTGTGTAGGGGTAGGGGAAGGGTTCAGAGCTAAACACAAATAGGAAGAAATCTACCTTCTGGAGCTATCTGATTTAGGGAAGTTAAGCTCCCTCTTCATAAAACCCTTCTTGTTCAAAAGTCCCAAGTTTTCTCTCTGTCTGGGGCTCAAGGACTTTCTGGAGTTGGGAACTTTTTTCCACTCTGGGCTGACTGCTTTTCTCTTTAGCAAAAACTCAGTTCAATTTCTCTCCAACCCTTCCTTTCCTGGAGGAAAGATTAACCAGGGTGGTTTGCTGCCTTGTGTGGATTTAGGCCTAGAGGCATTTTTGGCAGTAAGACTGGACTGAAAAATGGCAGAGAAGGATGATGGGGGAGGGGGAAGAGCAATGTATAGTCTGTGTGTGTGTAGCAGAGAGCTCTGTACAGTGAGGAGAATGGAGACCTCCACTAGCCTTGGAATGGCTGATGGGCCCACTGGGAGGGAGAGAAGGGACCTTTGAGGTCATTGAGTCCACTCTCCCCCATTTTACAGATGAGGAAACTAAGGCCTTGAGAACCAGAAATACTACATGTTCCTTTAAAAGAATTCAAGGGGCAGTTAGTTGTCAAAGTAGACAGCACACCAGCCCTGGAGTCAGGAGGATCTGAATTCAAATTTGACCCCAGACACTTGCTCAAAAAAAAAAAAATTCTACCTGCTGGGTCAGAGGGAAGCCATAGGTGAACCTGATGATTCTTTATCCTTTAGAGTGGTCTCTTCCCTTATCCTAGAATGGAGGATAGGAAGTTTTATTCAAGGAAGCATAGGCTTTAGAGCTGGAAGGTGTTATGGGAATCTGAAGATCTTCCCTGCCCCTAGGCCCTTTGCTAAAGTGGCTACGTGACTCTGAGGACCCTTGGATATTTGAAAGTATACTCTGTTCCCTAATAGGCTGAATGTGGTCACGTGGAGCCTG
>CM053584.1:148438193-148479333 GCA_028627135.1 Pseudochirops cupreus | reverse complement strand
TTTCCCCTGAACTAGGTAAATGGTATTTGATTGATTAAAGTAAGATTGTTAACCCACTTTGAGTTGCTTTCCTTTAGAAAAGCAGATCTAAGAACCTGTGCTAGTAGCCGCCCTGGGTATGCTAGGGTGCTTGCTGATACACGCGGGCACTTATTGACCTGCCTGGGCAAGTCCCTTAACCTCCCTGTTTTTCACTTTTTTCCTCTGTAACTTGAGATAATAGTAGATCTTAGCTCATAGGGTTTGGAGGTCTAAGTGAGATAAGGACATGTAAACCTCAAAATGCTAAATACATGTTCGTTATTATTAAGTTGAAGAAGGCAGCCCTCCCTTCTCTGGTTCTTCCTCTGTTGTGAGCTCTCATTTCTGGTGACCCTGTCCTTGAAGAACTGGTGTGGCCCAAGGTGTCACATTGCCCTAGGGGCAGGGCATGAAATAGACTTGACAGTTTGGCTCCCTCTGCTTGGCCAGAGAAGCCACAGCAGATTTGATCAGAGAGAAGGGCCAGAAGCCAGTATGCTTTGAGGTTTTCCATTCCCACTGACTAGCTTATCCTATGGCTATGGGGGTGGGGTGGGGCAGGTGGTCTGTCCAGATCAGCGGTCCCGGTACTGGAACATAGATTTAGAACTAGAAAGAATTGTAGAGATCTTCAGGTTTACTTTCTTCGTGTTAGAGATGAGGATTCTGAGGCCCATAAAGGTTAATTAATTTGCTGAAGTCAAATTCAAATAGGGAGTAAGGAACAGACACCAAATTCAGCATTCCTACTATGCAACTTTGCCTTCTGGGCAGGATCATAGAATCACAGATTTAAAACTGGAAGTGCCCTTAACGTCCATCTTCTAATCTAATAAGTAAGGAAAAGGAGGCCCAGAGGGTTGAAGTGACTTGTTTTAGGTCACACAGATACTAGGTGGTAGTGCTGGGATTTGAACTGAGGTCCCCAGACTCCAATATTCTTCCCACTAGGCCAGGCCCATATACTGGCTAATGTAGCAGCAGGTACGATGGGTCCTTTCAGGTTCAAGACTGATTTCTCTAGGGCTCCCAAGTATCTGGGCTGTCTCTCTTGATCCCTAGCCCACCTTCTACATGTTTTGGATTGGTCATGAAGAGGTGGAGTAACTCAGTTGACCCTTGTCTCCTCACTGCTTCAGAGCCACCCCCAGAATTTTAGTGCCTTGGTGTGATGTGGTTCCTGCCCACCCAGCTCCCTAGTCTTGGTGAGGAAGGAGGCCGTGCCAGGTGGATCCAAGTGGGGGCCAATCACATATTTTCCTCATCGGCCTGGCCCAGTCTGATCTACCTGAGTAAGGGTTAGAGCTAGGGAAGAGAATTGAAGGAAGATTGGGCAATGGGAAGATCTGAGCTAAATCATAATCAATCAGCAGGGAAGAACATGGACTGTAGGACCACAGATGTAGAGTTGGAAGGGACCTAAGAGGTTCTTGTCCAATCCCCTTAATTTATGGATGAGGTCACACAAGTAATAAGTAGAAGACCTGATATTTAAACTCACGTTCTATGATTGCAGAATTAGGGTTCTTACCTCTTTGCACCATGACTTTTAGTCTCCATTCTAGTTCCTAGCTGTGTGACCCTGGGCAATTCATTTAGTTTTTCTGAATCTTGTTTTTTTCTTTTATACAAAGAAGAAATTAGACTAAAATCAGAGATGAGGAACCTGCGGCCTCAAGGCCACATGTGGCCCTCTAGGTCCTCAAGTGTGGCCCTTTGATTGATTAGGGTTGAACTTAAGGACCTAGAGGACCACATATGGCCTTGAGGTCACAGGTTCTCCCCCTGATACAAGGTGAGCTTGAAGGACCCTTCCAGTGCTAATATTCTATAGCTCCATGTTTACTTTTGATGGGATGGCCTAAATATATTCTGTTACTGATGACCCAGGATTATAGTAGGATCAGAGAGTGGCAGGGACTTTCGAGATCACTGGTCCAGACTCCTCATTCCATACATGAGGAAAGTTAAGGCCCACAGAGGTCCCAGACCCCTTGTTTTCTCTCTTTAAAAAATCTTTTATTTGTTGACTTCCAGTTCCCCTGGATGTAATCATACTATCATCTGTAGGATTTCTAATCCTAATATGGCCATCCTAATCTCTCTCCTGAGCTCCAGACCTGCACAGTTAACTGCCTAATAGAGAGTTTGTACCGGATGACCCCATAGGCATCTCAAATTCAGCAGGTCCAAAACAGAAGGCATTATTAACCTTCCCCTCTTTTGAATGTCCCTATGATTACAGAGACTCCTAACCATTCTTTCAGTAATCCAGGCTTGCATGCTCAGGGTTCTTCTTGACTTCTAACTTTCATCTGCACTCCAGAGATGATCAATCAGTTGTTAAATCTTGTCATTTCTATCTCCACGACTTTCTCAAATCTGTCCCTCTCTCTTCCCTTGTACAACTAACACTCTACCTCTTCTACCTTGTCACTTCTTGCCTCCACTAGGGGGCAGCTAACGAACTGAATTAAAATCTACCCTCAGACACAACTAGCTGTGTGACCCTGGGCAAGTCACTTAACTTCTTCAGTCTGCCTTAGTTTCTTCAACTATAAAATGGGGATAATAGAAGTACCTATCTCAGAGGGTTGTTGTGAGACTCAAATGAGATATTTGTTAAGTACTTTAGCACAGTGCCTGACATAAAATAGGCACTTAATAAATCCCTTCCTCCTTCCTTCTATCCCTCCCTCCCTTCTCTCTTTTTCTCCCTTCCCTTCCCTTCCTATAAACTCCCAATTGGTCTCCCTGTGTCACATCTTTTCCCACTCAAATATATCCTCCAGCTATGGAAGAGTTTCTCCTTAAAGGTAGGAAAGTATTACTGTGGCACTTTCCTACTCAGTAACCTCCAGTGGCTCCTTAATTGCCTTGAGGTTCAAATATAAAGTCCTCTGATCTTAAAAACGTTTCCTAACCCATTCCTGACTTACCTTTCCAGCCTGGTTGTATATTATTCTTCCTCTGGCTTGGAAGGAGGCCTACAGTCTCCTCCCCATCCCCCCACCAGATGCCTTTCCCTTCTTTTTCTAGCACTTTTTTAATGTACTGTCTTTCCCCATTAGAATGTAAGATCCTTGTACACAGGGACTGTTTTATCTTTATATTCCCAGGGTGTAGCATATAGTAAGTATTTAATAAATGCTTGCTGAATAATGGATAGATAGATTACCCAAGGTCACATAACTAGTAAGGAGAGAAAGAAAGGGCAGGGGAGACACACATAGAGAAAGAAGAGAGAGAGAAACAGACAGACAGACATACAGACAGACATACAGACAGAGGAGAGAAACAGAGATAGAGATACACATAAAGAGAAAGAGACAGAGTATGAGAGTGAGAGAGAGGGAAAGAGAAAGATGAAAAGGAAAATATTGAAAGAGAGAGAAAAGAGAAAGAGTAAAAGAGAAATTAAGCAATTAAGGAGAAAAGAGGGAGAGAGATGAAAAGAAAGACAGGGAAGGGAGGGCAGAAGAGACAGGGAGACCCGGAGGCAGAGAAAGGCTTGCTCTGCGGTTGGATGAAATAGGTTTCAGTTTCCTCATCTGTAAAATTAGAGTTCACATTATATCCTCAGCCTTCTATCTCTGCCATGCTGGGATTCCATGGACCTAGCTGTGGCATAGAGAAGCAGGAGGAGGCTGGGTGGCAGGGGGTGTATGTAGAGGGGAGGTGGATCTGGTTGGGCAGTTCCAAGCCTGCCTGTGCCCATCACCCTCTAGTCTAGGCTGTTCCAGCTGAATCTGGTTTCCCAGATTGAAACTGTAACCTCCGTCAAACCAAGCCCTTGGCCAAGGTTAATGATGTGCTCCAGCTGGCTCTCATTAGAGGCCAGTCACTTGTTACTTCTAGAACAAACGTGATCCTTCTTCCAGGGCAATCTCCCTCCCCTCCCCTCCCCTCCCCTCCCCTCCCCTCCCCTTCCCCCTACCCCCTATCCGCCGCCAGCTCGGTCCCTGCCCCGCCAGGACTATCTCCTTCCACCGAATCTTCTTAGGGTCTCCTATTTTCTCTCTTCCCCCTACCCCATCAGGAGCTTGTGAACACACCGTCTGGCCTTAGGACCCGACCATGGTCTCCCTGGATTCTGTGCCTTAAATGAATCTCTCCAACTCCTTAAACAAACTCCCTCCGCCCTTTCTAGGAGCTGCTTCCCTGAGATGGGGTCTCCATCCAATGGCATGTTTTGATTCTTGACTCTCTGTTGCCCCCTTGTGGTTGATGCTGCTGGCTGGGGTCATAAAGCCGATCCGATACTTTGTTCTGAGGGCAGAGAATTAATTTAAGGCAGATCCAGGGAGAAGAATCGGAGAGACCTGGGCGGGACTTTATATGACTTCTAATCCCACTCCATCATTACACAGCTGGGGAAACTGAGGCCGAGAGAGTGACTTATCCAAGGTAACACTGGCAGCGAGTGGTAAAAGTGAGGGAACTCCCTAAAGTTGATGGACCCGAGGTTAAAACCCCCTCGGCTCCTCTAAAGAAAGAAGGTGCCATCTGTGAAGTGATACTTGGTCCTCGGAAAGCTAAAAGAGGCATGGGAGGGAGAAGCTGTTAGAGTCTGTTTCTGGTTTCAAGCGACTCACCGGGACCTTAAGCTAGTTATACTTTATTGCTGTTAAAAACAAAGGTCACAGCAGGGACATATGCTAGCTTGTGGTATAGCCATCGGGGCCAGCGCGTCCTGATTTGGGACATGCCCCATGCCCCACGAGGAGGTGCAGCCCAGAGGAAGTGCAGACATTCCTGAGCCGAGCTTGTACACTGCAGTTTATTCGGCCCTTTACAAATGCACCAATCCAAGGTAAGCAATCCCTAGATATTTTTGAATGCTCCAATCAGCAGTAAGCAAGATAGAGATGTACACAAAGGCTGGCCAGATTCCTTAGATGCTCAGTGGTTACACCTGTGACCACTTTCAGTGTTTCTATACATTCTGTCTCTCTCTCCCTCCCCTCTCCCCTGTCCCCTTCTTTTTTGGGGGGAAGTCTGGTCAGACTGCCGGATAGACTCAGTTAAGAAAAAAGCCTCTCTGGATCTCTGTTTCTTCATCTATAAAATAAGGGAGTTGGCCTAGATCAGGGGGTTCTGGACCTTTTTGGCATCATGGCTCCCTTTGAAAGTCTGGTGAAACCTTTGACCGCTACCCCCCTTCCCATGCAGATAAATATTTTAAAGGCAAAAAATAAAATACACAGAATTACCAAGGAAATCAGTTCTACTCAAACATAGTTACCAAAATGTTATTAAAAACAAAGTTCATTGACCCCAGGTTAAGAATCCCCAGATAAGATGTTCTGATCTCAGGTTTCAGTTTTTCTAGAAGCCGAGGCTCATGGTGATCCTGTATGAGAGGGGCTTGAGGAGGGGAGCTGACCTGAACTGCTTTCAAGTATAACATGCTAGATGAACTCACTCTGAGATTCCCGTGAGCCTGTGTTATACTGAGGAAGAATGGAGCCAGACTGGAGTAGAGACAGAACCCTTCCCATCCCATTGCTGCAGGGGCAAAGCACATATTACTTGAGTTGCACTCTGCTCTGTGGAAGAGCTCAACCCCTGACCAGGGCAGTTCTGTCAATGTCCAGAAGATTTTAGTTCTAGAATTAGTTTTATTATTCTCTTTCCAGTCTTCCATGGAGATGGCAACCTGGACCCTCCTGGGGCTAGTCAGGTGGGACCTTGGCCTCTCTCCTCTATCAGGCAGAGATGGACAAGGTACTGACACCCTGAGGTTCAGGGAGAAATTGGGGGGCATCCCCTGGCCAGCTGCCCTCTAAACTTCCTATTACACCTACATCCTCTCCATATCCAGAAGCAGGGTGCCCATGAGATCGATGACCAGAGAGACTGGCTGGACAGTGTCGTATTCAGCAAAGAGATGGCACACGTTTTCTGCAGGCTCGGTCAAACTTTTGGCAATAAAGCCAAAAATCCTTGAGGAGAGAAAGAAAGGCAGCCTGAATTAGGTTTGGGGTTTGAGGCTTCTGCAGCCTGGGATAGGACTGAATTTCCTTACTCACCCCCTCCCCCAGACACACAGACACACACTCTCAATTTCAGTCTAGTCTTAGTACTTCTACATGCTCATATCTGGGCTTATTGGAGGCCTTCATCCCAAATGAAAAGGATAGACTCTCTACCCCCACCCTCCAACAGACTGGGGGTTCCCTCAGGGTAGAGACTCTTTCCTCCCAATCCCATCAGACTAGGGGCTCCCTGAAGGCAACAACTGTGTCTTCCTCTGTCAGACTGAGGGTCCTTGAGAGTAGAAACTATGCTTCTCCCCACCCCAATCAGTTTGGGGGTTTCCTAAGGACAGGAACTGTATCTTTTCCCCACCTCATCAGACTGAAGACCATCTGGGAGTAGTGATTGATTTTCTTTCTAGCAGACTATATGCCTTCCCCTAAAGCACATGGATTCTGTTTTCTCTACTCCAATCAGATTAGGTTCCACTGAAGGTAGGGACTATATTTCCCCCAGCAAATAGGGGGCAGCTGGAATGGAATGACTGTTTCTTCCATCCTTTGAATCCATCTCACAATCCCAGCACAGGGATCTGTCCATAGAAGATCTCCTACCGATGGCTGACTAGACTAGGAAAGTTATGGAATAAAAGAAGAGGGGAGGAGGACTCACCGGGAAGATTTGCAAAACTTCTGCCACCTGTTTGAGAGGAAGGAGAAACAGAACAAAATGAAGAAGGGCATTGTTCACTTTTGAATGGAGCTCTGACTGAAAGGGATATGAAAAAAAATCTAACTTCCTCCCCTTCCTTATCCTCCTCCAATGAAGCCCATCATGTTACTCTTAGTTCTCCCAAATGGGTCACCTTATCCAGTGACCCCTGCAGGGGGAGGGGGAGGGCTGGCTGAGCGGTTCCATAGGGGTAAATGGACAGGAGAAATGTGGGACCACCATCTTAAATCCTTGACTTGCTAGGCCTCAATCTTATACTTACTTCCTATGCTCTGGGTCCATGCCACAGAAACGGAGGGTGGCAAGTGGATAATGGCGCCGGAAAAACACTCTGTGAAAAGGAGCAAAAGAAGAGTGGGTGGGAGCCTACTGCAGCCTCCCAAGAGCATTTCCCTAAGGAACTCCCTGGAGAGTTGAGGAGTAACATGCATATATTAATAATATTACAGATAATAATGTTATATATAATTCTACATCATATTAACAGATAATACACATTATATCAGTGGTTCTCAACCTTCCTAATGCCGTGACTCTTCAATACTCATATGTGAGTGGACCCACCTGGAGACAGATAGAGGAGCAGTGTCTCGGTTCCTAAGACCATCGGAAATATGGTCTTAGGTGACCCCTGTGAATGGGTCTCGACCCACAGGTTGAGAACTGCTGCATTATATTATATTATTACAGGGGGCAGCTAGGTGGTGCAATGAATAGAGCACTGGCCCTGGAGTCAGGAGGTCCTGAGTTCAAATGCGGCCTCAGACACTTAGCACTTACTAGCTGTGTGACCTTGGGCAACTCACGTAACCCCAATTGCCCTGCCTTCCCCCTCCAAAAAAAAACATATATTATTACATTGTATTATATAAAACAATATATATGACATATTTATATATTAATATTTATTTATTTGTTGATCACAATGTGCATAGTATGGTGTAAATACATAAAGATACAAGCTATTTTATAATCCAATAGAGGGAAATGACAAGGATCCAAATCTAACTGAAATAAGGGAGAAGTCAGTTCCAAAGAAGAGGTCTAGGCAAGGCTTGCGGAGAATTTTGAGGAGTCAACTCATCTTCAGGTGGGAAAGTTTTCATGGAGGAGATGGTACCTGAGTTGTGTCTGGAAGGAAGGGAATGGACAGATGTGATGGAGGTGGGGTGGAGGGTTGTCTCATTCAGGCAGGCCAGCCACTTGAGTGGAGGCAAGGTGAGGGAAGGGAGCAGGACAAGGATGGAACATGGAGTGCAGAATGCAGAATGCATGAAGCAACATGTGAGATAAGACTGGAAAGTCAGGTTGGAGTGAGATTATAGAAGGCCTTGAATGGCAGGGCTGGGAGGTTACTCTTTATTGAGTGGGCTAAGGAAAATGCTGAAGGTTTTGTAGTAGAGGCATGACAATCAAGGCAGTGCATTGGTTGGGAAGAGTGCTTAGGCATTGGTTTCAAAGACAGATTGGAGAGGGGAGAGACTAAGAGCCATTTAGAAGCAAATGTGTTAGTCTAGGTGAGAGGTAATATAGGCCTGAATTTAGATTTTGGTTCCAGTGGGAGTGGAACAGTGGAGAGATATTGCCAAGATAGAATCTGTAGGATCTGGCATCTTATTAGATGGGGTGAATAAGGAAAAGGGAAGAGTCAAAAGGGGACTCCAAAGCTATGAATCTATAGGACTGGAAGGATGGTGGGTGCCATCAACAAAAACAGGGAAGAGGAGGATTTCATTTTTGATTATGTGGAGTTTGAAATGTTGGCAAAACACTCAAGTAGAGATGATGACAATTGGAAACATGGGACTGGAACTCTGGGGAGAGGTTTCAAAGGAAGATGTGGATCTGAGGGTCATCTTTATAGAGACAACTACTGAAACCATGAGAATGGAAGAGCTCAGGAAGAGAATGGGGCTCCGGAGAGAACCTTTTGTTCTGTGGGTGTTCTGATTGAATTTAAGGGGTAGTAGGAGGATGAAGAGTCAGAGGAGGAGTGATCAGAGATAGGAGAAAAACCACAAAGAGTGTCATGTCAGGGAAGCTAAAGAAGGAGAGAAGAAGGGGGTGGACAACAGTGTCAGATGCTGAAGAGAGGTCAAGGAGAAAGAGTACAATGCCAGTGTCACTAGATTTAGGGGCAAGGAATTGTTTCCATAGAGTAAGGACCAGAAAAACCTGGCTTTCTGCTATTTATTCCACAGTTCTGTCCACTAGGCCACTTTGCTTCCTCTCTCCAAGTCTACTCCCAGAAAGATGTTCCTGTTATTCCCACCCGTACCTGTACCCATCCCTGGAGGTCTGGTAGATAGGAAGTCTCTTACTTTCTTTGCACATCGGTGAGGGTGATGCCCTGCTCTGTGACTTTAACATGGACTACAGTAGGTGTGGGGAGAGTGTCTCTCTCAAAGGTGGTGGAAACAGCCTTCTGCACAGCCATGGCCCCGGTCAGCGTCTCCACACTCACGGAGGTCAGGTACAGAGCTTGGCAGCCTAGAGGACACAGACAAGAATCACCACTGCTTCCAGAGGCTTCCTGCCACCCACTCTTGATTATCTCCATGTGGCTCTCTCCTCATCACCATTCAGATGGAATCCGTGCTGCAAATGGTAGGGCTGATTAGGAAGCAGCCCAGCAGGGAGGGTTTTGGACTGGCATTAAGAGTCAAATGGAAAGATCTGTGGGATTATCTGCTATCCTGTGTTATCTGTGTCTCTGCATTCTGCCATTCGTGAGAGGGATGTATTTGTGAGTCTATGACCATGCAAGGGTCCTACAATGGGTTATCTATCCCAAATGTTATTTTCCCCTCCCTTGTTCATTCCAACAGGTCAATGCTCATGGATCAGTGGGCATGCTGGGGCAGGGCTGGAGATGAGAATCCAGTAACCCTGTACAATTCAGTCCCTGGCCTTGCTTGGTAGGGGGAAATGTGTGTGTGTGTGTGTGAGTGTGTATGTGACAGAGGTGTGTGTGGGTGAGTGTGTATATGTATGTGTGTGAAGGTGTGAGAGTGTGTGTGTGTGAGAGTGGTGTGTGTGTGTGTGTGTGTGTGTGTGCGCGCTCGCACGCTCGCATGCAGTGTCAGGCACCCTTCTTTCATTGAATAATGTTCACAGAACCTGCTTGGTGCATACCATTGGGCTAGATTGCTCCCCATGCCCTGTTACCTTGCTGGCTGCCCAGTTTTAGCCTCTTAACATATCTACTTTTAGTATGAGGAGAAAAGAATGTAGCACCTTGTTAAAGGCTTAGAAATAAAGCCCTGATGGGAAACATGTGTGTGTGTGTGGGGGTTGGGGGTCAAGGTGGGGGTGGGGACAGAGGGATCTGGGAGTGGGAGGTGGGTCTGGACTGTTGGGCCCGTCTGAGCCAAGACCGGTGCCTTCCCTCCTTCCCTGTTAACCACTTACTAGCTGATTTCTTCAATCGAGAGGCCTCGCTGTCTGCTGGAAGATCTAAGGCCCCATCTCCGCCTCCCAATTCTAAACCAAAGAAAAACAACAGGCCCCCCCAAAGGGTTGGAACAAATCAGTCCCTCAAACAAAGAACACCCTTCATTAATCCCTCTGAATTGCTCCTTCTAACTCTTGTCATGTCTAAGTAGCCCAATATAATTATTGCAATTATGCAAATATGGGATGCTAACCTCTAGCCCTTTGGAAGTTTATTAATCTTTTGCTTTCTGCTCCCTGTCCCCTCCTCTTTTCCTACCCCACCCCCTTCTCCTTTGTCTATCACGATGCCCTCTTCACCCTGTTCCATCAGAAGATTTCCTCTAAGACTTACTGAAATCGGAGAACTCACCTTTCCTGGGGATGACTAGCTTACAGGGCAAGGCTAAGGGCATGATGGAGTGCTGGTATACAAAGGCCGACAAGCTGCCTGCAAGGAAAATGGGGTCACCAAAGTGGAGCAGGACACACCATCACTGCCCCTACAGGATGAAAGCTGGCTGCTGTGAGAGGGAAACAAATGAGGGGCATGGGGCTGATGGAACTGAGATGGCTTGGGATCTTACCAAAGTACGGCTCCTCCCCAGCCCCTTTGAGGTGCACCCCTTTGGCTGAAGATTCAATGAGGAAGTGTCGGACGAGGTCAAGGTTGCTGCTGTCTGCTCCTGAATGTGAGCAAGAGGAATAGTGGGTGGATTACCAGCATTTAGAACATTTTACCCTTTCCCTATCTTACTTTCTCTGCAAAGCCAGGGTAAGGATGAGTTTCTAGGCGCCATCTTGGAGGCAGTATGGCACAGTGGAAAGAGCCATGAACCTGGCCTTATTGGGTTTCAAACCTCTCAAATTATTGCCAACTTCTTTTGGCTCCCAGTTCTAGTATCTAATACTCTTCACTTTCCACCTGTGTGAGTGAGAGCATGTGAATTCACAGCTCTGTGCCTCAGTTTCCTCACCTGTAATTTAAGGAATCTGGACTAGCTGGTCTCTTCAAGGTTCCTAAATCAGTGCTAAATACTATGAACTAGGGAATTTTTCTCTGTATTTCAAGAACCTTCAATGGCTCCCACTTGCTTTTCAGACCAAATCTAAATCCCTCAGTTTAGTTCTCAAAGCAATTTCCTTCCCATACTCTTTATCTTAAAACTGATTTTTCTTAATCTCTCCTCTGATCATGTCATTCTCTTGCTTTGAGATGACCTGTTTCCTCTCAGCCAATTCACAGTCTTCATGATTAACTTTCTACAAGTAACCTTCCTTGACTCTCTATTCCAATTCTGTGTACTTAAGACTTTACTTTCCCTCAGTGTTAATGCCTACAAATTTTTTTTCAGTTGTGTCTGACTCTTCATGACCCCATTTGGGGTTTTCTTGGCAGAGATACTAGAGTGGTTTGCTATTTCCTTCTGTGATCTGTTTTACAGATGAGGAAACTGAGGCAAAAGGGGTAAGTGACTTGCCCAGCTTCACACAGCTAGTAAACGTCTGAGGCCCAAATTGAACTCAGAAAGATGAGTCTTCCTGACTCCAGGCCAAGCACTCTAACCGCTGTACCATCTACCTGTCCTGCCTACAGATTAGATTGAATCATTTTGTGCTTGGTTTCATCTTCCATTTATTTGATATGCCTTGCCTCCCCAATAAGACTATAAATTCCTTGAATGCAGGATCCATATCCTGGTTTAATTTCCATTCCAGGAACCTGGAAATTGGAGTTGGAGGATTTTGCTTCAAGTTTCAACTCTGAATCTCATAAGTACTGTGTGATGATAGACAAGTCACTTTGCTTCCCTTACACCTTCTGTTCTCTTATCTGTAAAATCAAGATAATCACAAAGTCTCTTCCTCCCTAGGGGTGGAGGGGGATGGATAACATGTATGAAGTGCTTTGTAATTGTAAGTGATATCCATGGGAGCCATTATTAATCATTAGCTAAAATTATCATTTACTAGCTGTGTGACCCTGGGTAAGTCACTTAACTCTATTTGCCTCAGTTTCCTTATCTGTCAAATGAGCTGGAGAAGGAAATGGTGAACCATTCTAGTATCTTTGCCAAGAAAACCCATGAAGAGTGAGGCACCTCTGAAAAATGACTGAACAACCACTGCCACCACAAAATTATACCTGATAGAGGGTGGTGCTTCTGGGTATATATAGAGCCATTCAGTAAAAGGCACACTTTGGTAAGAGTCAAATTCCTAAGCCAGTGGTAGGTGAAGCTGGATTTACTATTAGGTTGATTCTTACTCTTTTTCCTCTCTTCATGGATTTGCAGCCAGAGGACATGGGTTCAAATCCTAGTTCTTCCCCTTTCTATCTATATGACCTTGGGCAAGTAACTTCCCCTCTCTGGACCTCAGTTTTCTCATCTGTAAAATGGGGGATCTGGGCTTTATGAGGTGCTTTCCAACTCTAAATCCTTGACCCTGCGACCATCCTTCCCCATGCTCAGCGATGATTTCAGGTCCTGAGGAGGCGTGTCTTAGATTACCTGATCTACTCTGAAGCGATGTTGGAGATTCTTGAACCTTCATGGCGAGGCCAAAGGACCCTCGATACGAAGTGCTGTCCCTGATCACGAAAGCACCTGGCTCCTCCATCCGCAGCAGCTCAATTGCTGAAATTATTCTCATATCAGAGGCCGCCCTGACACCCTACTTACCTTCCACCAGCGGATCCTGCTCTTCCACCCCCATTCTAGGTGGCTAGGGACTCTCCCCTGTTCTTAGAAACCTCAAGGAAAACAGGTGCTCCAGCCTCACGGACCCATTTTTTAGTCTTGCCTGCTTATTGACAGAAAGTACTTTCTACTGTCTAATCTTGGCCATTCTGGCTGTAGGATCAACCTATTTCTTACTGTGCTTGTATATTGTCTCCTCCATTAGGCTGGGAGCTCCTAGGGAGCAGATACTAGCTTTTGCCTTGTTTGAATCCCCAGTGCCTGGTATATAGTAGATGCTTACTAAATGCTTACCAACTGACTGACAGTGGAGGTGGAGAATGGCAGAACCACTGACAGGCCTACCTCAGACCATTCCCTGCCCCTACATGTACCATGACCCAGGATAAGCTTTGCCTTGGTTTAGGCAGATGACTTGGCTTTCCTGTGACACCTCTCCAATAGCAAAGCCCCTGTTGTTCCATTCTACTTTGGCTTTGCTTCCCTCCCTTTCTCTTGTCTCCCCCTCTTCCCCTTCCTTCAGAGAGCAGGCATGTTACCTTGATCCCGAGTGATGCTTGGTTTAAACCAGTACTTGGATTTGTCCATTACAAACTTCATGGTTGGTGGTGGAGTGTCTCTGCTGGGACCTGAGATGGACATGGAAGAGAAGACCCCTGAAGGATGTATCCCTGCCCTGCTAAACCAACCATGACGCTGCCTTCTCACATTTTCTGTTCATAGCACCCTCAAATAGAACCAAATGAAGGGTTTCTAGGGTGTGGGTTTCTCCGACCTCTTTACACATTTAGCCTTTGTGGCCATTAGTTCCTTTATCAGTTAGGATGAAGAGTAATCTATTTTGAAGTAGAATGTAAGTTCCTTGAGGACAAGGACTATTTAGTTTTTGTATCTCCAGTGCCTAGTACAGTACCTGGTACCTAGGAGGTGCTTAAGGTCTTCTCTGGCCCTAACGTCATGAAACCTGTGACAATCCTGGCAATTAATTAGAATCAAATTGGCAAAAATTCAATTAAAAGGCTAAAATCATCCCCTAGATTTGTGGCACTGCTTTGCCTGAATCTGTTCAATTTCATGTCCCATTCCCTCCCTACTTCTAAAATTGCCATATGACAGCGAGCAGCAAGCTCTGGTAGAAAGGATATTTCATAGGAGTCAATAGACCTGAATTCTAGAACTGACTCTTCCATTAATTTTGTATGTGGCCTTGTGGCAAATTGCTTCCCTTTCTGGGCTTCCATTTCCTCATCTGTAAAATAAGGGGCTTGGGTTAGATGGTCTATGAAATCCCTTCTAGCTATGAAGGTCTATAAAATTAAAAGGAATTGGATTTGGAAGATTTTTGAAAAATCTGATATCTCTAGAAAAAAACTAGAGATGCCCAAGGTGACATGAAACTAGGCCTGGGAACTACAGGGCTAAGGGAACCCTGGAGGGGTACAAGGGAACAGAATAATGGATTTTGAAGTGAGAGGACCTAAGTTCAAATCTAGTTTCTGATGTGACTTTGGCCACATAGGTAATTTAGCCTGCATGGTCCTCAGTTTCCTCAGTTGTATAATGAAGATACTAGAACTTTGAGGTCCTTTCAGACAGTCACCAAGCATTAGTAAGGACTCACCAAGTGCCAGGCACTGTGTTTAGGGCACAGTATCTAGTGCCTGGGATGGAGAATGTGCCCTCCAGAGACATCATATCAACCTGTCCTATGAATTGGAGATTGTCTGGCTTGACATAGAACTAGACTTGAGAACTTCAGGGTTTAGCAAACTCTGGAAGCAGCCTACCATAGTGAAGAGAGCAGAGGATTTGAAGTCACAGAATCTGGGTTTGCTACCTGCGTAACCGTGGGCCAGTCACATAACCATTCTGAGTTTGAGTTTCCTTATCTATAAAACGAAGGGGTTGGCCCAGAGGGCTTCCAAGGTTCTTTCAAGTCCTAAAGACAGATGGCCTTTATTCATTCAATAAACGTTTAATCAACTCCTACTATGTGCCAGGCATTGTGTTAGCTCTGAGGAGACAAGAAGAGGCAAAAACCCTTATCTATGTGACCTTGCGCTCCTCACAGGGAGGTTAGCTCTGTTCCTTAATAAAGCACTTAGTACAGTGTCTGGCACATAGCAGGTACTTAAAAATGCTTATTTCCTCTCTTTACTTCATCTATAAAATGAGGGGGTTGCACTAGGTAACCTCTGCTTCCTCCCAGGCCTAGATTAGGATTCAGCCCTTAGGGTCTTTGAGCTCCTTTTTACTGGGGGGATTTCCAGTTAAATGGAATAAGAAAATGAGATTTTTGGTGGATCAGGAAAGGGCAGGGGCCATATCTTATACTACCTTAATATCTTCTTCCCTACTACATTAAGGCTTAGAACCCAAAATCAATGTTAATAATTTGGAAGATAAAAACTCACCCTCTGAGGAGGAGGTAAGGGAAGTATCTGAGGGGGTCTTGCTGTGGCTTCTGAGGGCTGCATAGGGACTGCTGGGAGCATCAGCCATGGGCCGGACAAAGCTGTGATGTCGGCGAGGAGGCTGTGGAGAAGCAAGGCTTGGTTCTGGGCAGCCATTGATCAGCACAATAGGGATGTCCATCATGGAATTAGCAATTGATGGGGGGCAGCTGCTGGCATGCTCCTTCTGCAGTGGAGGTGAGTGTGAGCCAACAGACTGGCCCACAGTGGAGACTGGTGGTGTTAGTCCTGAGTCAGGGCTCTGGAGGTGGAAGTAACTGGGTCTCCCACTGGGAGATGAGGTGCTGGGGTTGTGGATACTGGAGGAAGAGCCTCTGGGACATTCTGGGGACTTGTAGGCAAGCTGGTGGCTGGAGGTGGTGGTGGTGAGCAGAGACTGGCTGCTGTAGAGAAAGAAAGAAGACAGGTTGATATGATGTCTCTGGAGGGCACATTCTCCATCCCAAGTGTTAGCTGCTGTGCTCTAGGCACAGTGCCTGGCATTCAGTAAATGTTTATTAAATGCTTGTTGACTGTCTGACTTTGAAGCATTGGGTTTGATTAAATGTAGCTTGACAGCCCTCGAAGTCAGGGTTTCTTAACCTTCAGGCTTCCTTCTTCAAAGAATGGTTTTAAATGCATAAATGAAATCCATAGGATTACAAAGGAAACCAATTATGCTAAAACAGTTATCCAACTATTTTTTAAAAAACAAGTTCATGAAAACCTGGAATTACATGAACTGATACAAAGTGAAGTGAGCAGTACCAGGAGAACATTGTGCATAGTAACAGCAATTTTATATGATGAAGAATTGTGAATGACTTAGCAATTCTCAATGATCCAAGATAATCCCAAAGGACTCATGACGAAAAATGCTATCTTCCTCCAGAGAAATAACTGCTTTTGTCTGAATACAGACAGAAGCTTTCTTTCTTTCCTTCTTCCTTCCTTCTCTTTCCTTCTTTCCTTCCTTCCTTCCTTCCTTCCTGCCTGCCTGCATAAAATGACTAATATGGAAATGTTTTACATGATTGCAAATGTGTAACCTGTTTCAGACTGCTTACTGTCTCAGGGAGGGGAAAGGGAGGGAGGGATAGAATTTGGAACTCAAAACTTAAAAAAAAAAAGAATGTTAAAAATTGTTCTTACATGTAATCTGGAAAAATGAAATATTATTTAAAAAAGAAACACAACATGTTCATGGACTTCGGATTAAGAACTCTTGTTCTAAGCAAAGGGTCAAGTCAATTAAATGGAATAGCTAGATGCTGCAGTGCATAGAATGGATACTGGGCTTGGAGTCAGGAAGACTTGAGTTCAACTCAGACACTTAGCTGTGTGAACCAGGGCAAATTACTTAACCTTTTCCTGCCTCAGTTTCCTCAACTATGAAATGGGAGTGATATCAGCACCTATCTCCCAGGGCTGTTGTGCATATCAAACAAGATAATGTCTGGCATACAGTAGGTGCTTAATAAATGTTTGTTTCCTTTCTTGAATCTCCCCAAAAGATACTTAGCTATACATGACTGAATATATTATATGTTGCTATATATCACACATAAAAGTTTCTCACTCAATCTTCTTTCCTAGCATCCTCCCCATCATGTGCCTCTCCTCCCCTTTGCCCCACTTCCCTCTTGATTCTGACTAGTATTTATTTAGAGAGTTCCGTTTGGGGAGAGATTGACCCATATGTGAAGAAATGAGTGGTTGGGCTCAGGCCAACTGCTCTCAGCCTCTAGGATAGCATAGTGGATTACAATCTCAATAGGAACCAATGGTATGATACGTAGCCAAGAAAACCAGTTGGATCTTAGGCAACATCAAGAGTGATAAAGAACCCAGAATAAGGGAGATAGATAACAATCCTGCCGTCGTCACCATGGCTGGACCACATTTGGAGTACTGTGGGCACCCCAGTTTTGCAAAGACATTACTGAACTGGAGAATGTGCAAAGGAGAGCATCTAGGACAGTAAATGGCCCAATCCGGCTACTGACCTCCTCCCTGTCTTCCTTTAAGCATCATTTATAATCCAGCATTCTACAAGAGGCCTTTTCCAGCCCCTCTTGATTCCAGGATTTCCCCTCTTTTAAATATATCCTATTTCTCTTGTACAAAGCTGGCTTTGCAAATAGTTGTTTGCATGTTGTTTCCCCCATTAGACTGTAACACTCCTTGAGGGCAGGGGCTGTCTTTTGTCTCTTTTTGTATCCTCAGAGCTCAGCATAGTGCCTGGCACAGAGTAGGTACTTAATAAGTATTTATTAAATAAATGAATTTTAGAGGAAAAAATATTATATATTATATATATATTAGAGGAATATATGCCTATACATATATAATAGAGGAATTAGTAAGTATGAAAGACAGGATTTGAACTTGGGACTTCCTGATTCCAAATCCAGAATATTCACTTTGCCACATTTTTTCTTGTATGCTGTCAATGGCTCAGCCCAGTTGCACTGATATGAAAGCAACTCCATAGGCAGGCTTCAGTCAGTGTGTCCCAGACTGGACATCATTCTGCAGCCATCCATATGCCCTACTACCCTCTCCCCCTGCCCCAGCTGAAGGGAGCCCTGTAGTTTGTGGTTAGGAAGAAGGTCCTCTTTTTCTACATGCCTAAAGCATAAAGGACCCAAGATCCAGAGCTGGAAAGAACCTCTGAGGCCACTGAGTCTGGCCCCCTTATTTTACAGATGAGGAAACTCAGGCACAGACAGGGTCACATTCAGTCCATCAATCCATAAGTAGATATTTGGCCCTTTCTTCATACCCAGCACTGTGCAAAGCACTGGAGATCGAAAGAAAGGCAAAAAACAGTTGCTGCTCTCAGGGACTTCACAGCCTGACGGGGAAGACAATGTACAAACAGACTGCAGGCAGGGTAAACTGGGGGCAGTCTCAAAGGGCAGGCATTAAGTTGAAGGTGGGCTGGGCTTATCTGGGTCAGGATCTGAATTCAGGTCATCCTGACTCCAAATCCCGCACTGTGTTACTTGTGTGATCTTGGGTAAGTTGCTTGACCTGCCTGGGCCTCAGTTAGTAAATGAGAAAGTTGGAGTAAACAGTGTCCAAGGTCCCTTCCAGCTCCGTCTGTGACTATGATTTATGAGCCTGTGACTATGATCTCTTTCTAACATGTTCCCAGATTGGGATTGTAAGATAAAAAGCAAATCGGCAGATCCATGAAGTGGGTGATTGCAAAGGGTTTGTAACAAGGAAGAATCCAGAAAGAATAAAACTTTGCTTCTCTTTAGATTTCTTCTTCCCTTAAGGGTTTTCTAAGAGTATTTTCTGCATGTATTTAGAGGGCTTGGGGGCAGTGAGGTGGTGCAGTGGTTAGAGCACTGGGCCTGGAGTCAGGAAGGTCTGAGTTCAAATTCAGCCTCAGATACTTACTAGCTGTGTGACCCTGTACAAGTCACTTTGCCCTGTTTGCCTCAGTTTCCTCATCTGTCAAATGAGCCAGAGAAGGAAATGGCAAACCACTCCAATATCTTTGCCAAGAAAACCCCAAATGGGGTCATGAAGTGTCATTTAAGACTGAAATGACTGAACAGCAACAAAAAGAGAGTTTAGACTTTAAAATGTTGCATTTTGTTTGACAACTTCTTAGTAGTGTATCATGGTGAGGTGGAAAGAGCACTGCAATTTGAGGCACGATGTGGGGTTTGACTCCTACCTCAGACCCTAGTCAGATTAGCTATGGGACTATGAATATATTACCTAACCTCTATATGACTCAGTTTCCTTATTTGTAAAATTTGAAAAAGCATATTGGCATGATCTTCCTCATCAGATTTCTCCTTGAAGTGTTATATGTAGGTCAGATTTTCATAAAAAGAATCTCATTTTAAACACATGAGCTCCTCATTTAAATATATTTAATTTTAATGAATTTAATTTAATTTAAATGAATTCATTTGTGAAGTGAAGAGCCCTTAATTCATCTTGAGAGAAAAATACCATTTACAGGTTCTTTACTTAAAGTGAGGCATACCTACAGATCATTCTGCCAACAGTCCTGAGCAGAGGCTGGTTTGGTTACTAGAAAGGGAGGGGGAGAAAGCAAAACTGGACGTACCTGCCAAATGCATAGCTGGTGTCAGAGCCTGGGCTGCTGGACAACAGAGAAGCCCCACTGCCTCTCTGCAGTGCCCAGCTCCCCAGTGAGGGCCTAGGCACAGCTCCTGAGCCTGGAGAAGCTTCCAGGAGAAAGCTGTCCTTCTGAGGACCAGGGGTCTTGTTCTTGGAATGGGGAATGGAGATACCAGGGGAGGGCAAGTGGTGAGATGACCGCTCTCCCACTGGAGGTGGAGGCTGATGCAGGTGGTGATGTCCCCTATGCTGGTTCCCAGAGAAAATGAGGCTCTCACTGCTGGCACTGTTTTCACGGGAGGAATCTCTGTAGAGGAGGATACCGCCACTGAGAGGTGATCCACAGGAAGGGATGACTGAGGGGCTGGCACAGCGCTGAGGGGGTTCCTGGCACCTCGAGTTGGCAGAAGTCACCTCAATATACTTGATATCTGTGGAGAGAAAAGAAAATCAATGATGTTATTTAGGCAGCCAGAGGAAAGAACAAGAGTTGGATTCTCAGGAGTTGCTACCCATACTGGTAGCAGTCTCCTCAGACTCCTCTGGGCACACAATCATGAGGCAAGACCATTGCAATGCCTTCTCTCTCTTCTACCATCCCCATGCTTAGCCCTGGAGCAGGAGAACTTGGTTCAAGACAGCCAGGCTTGAAATCTGGCTCTAACACTGGCTGGGAGGCCTTGGGCACATTACTTAACTCCTCTGAGGTCTGGTTGGCTTATCGGTAAAATAGGGTATTGGCCTAGAAGATGATGTCTAAGATCCCTTTCTGGCTCTAAATCTTATGTTCCATCTCCTCCCACTCAGGGCCCTGGAGACATGGTTTACTTCCTACTCCTTCTTCCCCCACTGCCCCTCAGGTAAAGGGAATATGCTTCTTTGTACTCTCCTGGACATGTCAGCATGGGTGTTCCTTATTTTGAGTCCTGTCCTATTTAGTTCCTCTTTCTGTCCCATTTCTCTGGTTTTGGCCCTCCCAGAGGCACCTCTGGCTCCTGCATGTGGGCTCCTGGAAATGACTGCAAAGCTTGTGCATGTAGCAGCCTGTACTAGGGTGGGGCCCATTATCTGGCCCCTGCACAGCAGTTCTGGCTCTGTCCTTACCTGCTCATTAAGACCTTGCCTTGCCAGCAGGGGATGGTGGTGATGGTGGGACTTACGTCAGATAGTCAAAGGGTTGGGTTTGCCCTAGACTTTTTGGGTGGGTATTGTTGGGGAGAGGCTCAGGCTGCATCCTTCTGCCTCTCCTTAAGCTAGAGTAGGACTCCCACTGCTAAAAGAAATGAAGACTAGGGAGAAAGTGCTTTGCGATTGCTAGAATATAAGGAAGGAAGTTCAGTGCTTGGCACATAGTAAGCACTTAGCACCTCATTCCGAGCTAGGCTTTCTCAGACCTAGATACCACAGGGCCTTTGCCTGGGGTTGGGGCAGTTGGGTATATCTATTGGGAGGAAATTGTCTTATTTGTTCTTTTCTAGGAGTAAGGGCCAGCTGTTAAGCCTGGACACTGCCCAATAGTCCAGCACTGTAGGGGTCCATTGGGCAATTTTAGAAAATTTCTCTCTAGTACCATTCCCACCTTTGCCTTTGTTTCTGGAATCTACCAGCTCTACGGGGTGGAAAGGGAGTAGGGGTCGGGGAAGAGTACTCCTGGAAGGAAAGGTGGAGAGGGAGACTGAGTCACTGATGTTGTCTTGTAGATTTTAGGAAGTGGATTTGGTTGGCAGTGGAAGAACACAGTGGATTTCTCCACTCCCATAACCAAGGTGTGGCTCTTGTTTATCAGGACAAACAAAATGAGCCCTCAGGGTACCCATGCAGCCAGTTACTAATGGGCAAGTCTGAGCCTAGCATTGGGTCATCTGCCAGGTGCCAAGGGCAGGAGCAGGCAGGGTGGAGGGAAGGGGTGATGGTGGGTTATTCAAACTAAAAGCCCTTTACTGTGGACAAGCATTTACCTGGGAGAAACATGTTAGAAAGTGAAATATGGCAACATACTTAGAAGGAATTGCTTAGCTCTGGGCATCACAATTTAAGAGGAATGACACAAAGCTGGATGATAGATATAGGACAGGCTCTAAAAGAAGATCTTGACAGGATAGAAGGTTGGGTTGAATTGAATCCGATGAAATTTAACAAAGGGAAATATAGGATCAAAGGGTCATTGATCCAGAGTTGGAGGGGACTTCAGAGGCTCATCTAAACCAACGTTCTCATTTTGGAGATGAGGAAACTGAAGCCCAGGCAGGTCAAGGGACTTGCCCAAGGCCACTAAGTTAATAGTATTCATCCTTTCCAAGTCCAAGATTCTTTGAAAATGGACAAGTTTGAGTTTATCTAGAGGAAATGACCAGGATGGTAAAGGACTTGATAATAAGATCCTATGAGGAAGGTCCCGTGTGAAATGCCAGACTGGATGAATCAAAAGCCAGAATTGAGGTTGCTGGGAAAAACAGCAACAGTTTCGGATTTGCAGATACCACTCTGATGGCAAAAAGTGAAGGAATAAGAAGCCTCTTGATGAGGGTGAAAGAGGAGAGTGTAAAAGCTGGCTTGAAGCTTAACATAAAAAAAAACAACTTAAGATCTTGGCAACTGGTCCCATCGCTTCCTGGCAAATAAAGGAGAAGAAATGGAAACAGTGTCAGATTTTATGTTCTCGGGCTCAAAGATAACTGCAGATGACTGCAGCTATGAAATTAGAAGACGCTTTCTCCTTAGAAGGAAAACTGGCAAATCAGGAGAGCATACTAAAAAGCAGAGACATCACCTTGTAGACAAATGTCCATACAGTCAAAGCTATGGGTTTTCCAGTAGTAGTATACTGGCTGTGAGAGTTGGACTCTAAGGAAAGCTGATCTCCACAGAATCAACAATTTTGAATTGTGGTGCTGGAGAAGACTTTTGAGAGTCCCTTGAACAGCAAGGCAGTCGAATCACTCAGTACTTAAAGAAATTAATTCAGGCTATTCCCCAGGGGTCAGTTACTGAAGCTGAAGCTGAAATACTTTGGCCACACAATGAAAAGACAGGACTCATTGGAAAAGACCCTGCTGTTGAGAAAGACTGAAGGCAAAAGGAAAAGGGGACGGCAGAGGCCATGATGTATAGATAGAGTCATGGAAACGATGAACGTGAATTTGGACAGACTGAGAGATAGTGAAGGATAGAAGGGGCTGGAGTTCGTGGGAACACAAAAGAGTTGGACGTGATTGAACAACAGCAACAAACCTATGAGGAAGGAATGAATTGGTGACTCTTCACCTGGGCTTATATAGGACCATGACAGCTGTCTCCAAATATTAAAAAAAATATTTTGTGGCAGAGGGAAGATTTATTCTGCATTGTTCCAGAGAACTGGTTGATAGGCAGGAACCATAGGGAAACTGATTTTAGCTCAATATTTAAGGAAGAACTTTCCAATAGCCAGCTGTGGAATACGCAGGACCCTGTGAGGGAGTAAACTCCCTGTTACTGGAACTATTCAAACAAAGGTGAATGACCAGGATCACAGACTTTTAGAATTGGAAGGTGCCCTCAGACAACATCTAGTCTCACCCATGTCTGAAAAAAAAAATCCCTATAGAGATGTTGAGATGATACCTGAATTGAATGGCTATTATGGGATGACATTCAAGGCTCTTCCTAATGCTAACATTCTAGGAAGAAAGGATACAGCAAGATAGCTCTCTCTTTACTCCTTAGATAGACCTTGAGAGCAGGGATTGGTATGTTTTTTTTCTTTTCTTTTTTCGCCCCTTTCTTTGGCCCCTAATTCACATCACAGTGCCTGGAATGTAGTAGGTGCTTAATAAATTTTAGTTGACTGATTTTTCTTGTATCCTTGTGTTTTTGTGAGTATGATGAAATTCTCTTTATCTACAGCTTGTCTAGCAGACACATCTTAATGATGCCAGATCATGGGTGGGGAGCCACTGAAAGCCATTGAAACTCCAACACCTCAAGAGAAAAAAAAGCAGGCTGGGCAGATCCCCAGTGCTGTGGAACTCTGGGGACATGTCTCATCACCAGTTCTGTATGATCCACCTAGGGTGAGTAGAGACAATTTTGGGGGAAGATATCAGCAGGAGCTAGCTTGTTTTTAGTAGTCTGCAAGCTTGGAGGGTCAAGAATATGACATGGAAGCCAACGATTCTGATGCTCTCCTAGGCTGTACTAAGAAATATACTGTCCAGGGGGTGGCTAGGTGGCACAGTGAATAGAGTACTGGCCCTGGAGTCAGGAGGACTTGAGTTCAAATCTGGTCTCAGACACAACACTTACTAGCTGTGTGACCTTGGGCAAGTCACTGAACTCCAATTGCCCAGCCTTCCCCCTCCAAAAAACAAAAAACAAAAAAAAAAGAAAGAAAGAAATGTACTGTCCAGAAGGAGGGGAACTCATAGGCTTGTTATACTCTGCCCAGGAGTGTTGTGTTCAGTTTTGAGCTCCATATTTTAGAAAAGATATGGACGAACTGGAGAATGTCCAGATGAGGGGGGACAGGATATCAAGAGGCCTTGAGACTAGATTGTGTGAAGGTACAGTGGAAGGAATTGAGGGTGTTTGTCAGCTTGGGAAGAGGATGGGTGGGATGTTGGGGACACTGTAGCTATCACTGAGTATTTGAGGGGCAATCAGACAAAAAAAGAACAAACAACATGGGGCAGGGGCTAGAATGATGGACTTGAAGTTAGGAAAACCTGGGTTCAAATCCTGCCTCAGACACTTTCTAGCTTTGTGATACTGGGCAAGTCTCTGAAACACTCTGAGCCTCAGTTTCCCATCTGTAAAATTAAGGGGATGGCTTAACTGGTCTCTTGAGCCCTTTTCTATCTCTAAATCTAGGGGCCCATTAGGCTTGTTCTCTGCTTGGCTTTAGAAGAAACAAGATCTAAGGGCAATGGGTCGATTTTATAAAGAGGTAGAGTTAGGTGTGATAGAAGGAAAAACAATTCTGAACAATTAGAGCCATCCATTCAAAAGTGGAATGGGCCGCTTGAAAGGTAGTTAGTTCCCTTTTATTTTAGACCTTCAAGAAGAGGATGATCACTTGTTGGAAAATTCTCTTTTTCTTTCTTTCTTTCTTCCTTCCTTCCTTCCTTTCGCTTGCCCAGGGTAACACAGCTAGTAAGTGTCTGAGTCTGGATTTGAATTCAGGTCCTTCTGACTCTAGGGCTAGTGCTCTATCCAGTGTTCTACCCAGCTGCCTCTAGAAGTTTCTTAATCAGATATGGATTGAACTAACTGGTTTCTAAGGTCCCTTTCCCATTCTGCTCTCTTCTTCTCTGCCTAATCCATTTCCCTAGTGGAAGCTAAAGATCCTCAACTCCTCATAACCCTAGTCTTCCCTTCTCAAGAAGAGTAACTAGGTTTCCTTTGAGCTCAGAGGCCCCAGGATATGGGGATGGGGGAGAGGAGATAGCAGTAGTCCTCTCTGCCAAGAGGATGCAAAGGTTATCCACGTCCATTAAAGCTCCCCGTAGGGTGTATGAAACACCCACCTAATGTCATTAATAACCCCATTAAAATAGTTTGACTCTATTAACAGTAATTAGCCCCTAAGCTCCTTCTCTTGGGCAACTCAACATTCCCAACTGGCCCTAACAAGTAATAATGACCACTAGAGGGATAATTGTAGTTTTCATAACTGGTATGAAAGGTGGTCCAAGTCTGAGGGAAGAGGCAGGAGAGATGAGGAGAGGGCTTAATCTCCATGTTAAACCCTAACTTTAACTTTTAGAGTCAGATTTAAATCTGGGGCGGTGGTCATTCATCCTTCTTTCTCAAAGAGGATCAGTGACATCACAAGGGTGATGTCTTGACATGTGAGTGAACTGGATTGAAGTGAGGCAGAGCTGAGCAAAGTAATCAGCCCCATGCTCTTCTCCAGAGTCTTTGGAGGCTGGTGGCAAGAAAAAGTCAAGATGGCTGGCAATGGCCCCCAATGTTATAATATTATAAAAATAAAGAGCTGTTTAAGAAAGGCATGAAAATCAATTGGAGACTAAATCTGGGGTTAAGACTTACCTGAATCTCAACCGGGCTCCGGCCCTAACACTGATTGCATTTCTAATTCTCCTGTTAACTTTAACTTCATCCCTAGCATGGACCCTCACCTAATCCTGAATGTGGTCAAGTCAGTCATCCTAATTCCCTGGGTGACAGTTTCCTCTGTTGAAAACTGAGGAGATTGGACTACCTAAGCCTTTCCAGCCTTAAATTCTCAGATCCTTTCTCTAATGTTAACAACCCTCTTGTAAGTCTAACCCTAATGTCACCCAGCCAGTAGGTTTTGATTTGTTGTTTTTGTTCAGAAATGTCTGACCCTCCGTGACCCTATTTAGGGTTTTCTTGGCAAAGATACTGGAGTGGTTTGCCATTCCTTTTCCAAATCATTTTACAGACAAGGAAACCAAGGCAAACGGGGTGAAGTGACTTGCCCAGGGTCACCTAGCTAGTAAGTATCTCAGGCTGGATTTGAACTACAGTCTTCCTGACTCCAGACTCTGTACTCTGTCCACTGGGCCACCTAACTGCCCTTTGGGGCTTGATATCCTCAGGTATATGGTGAAATGGATGCTTCTTGACCCCCATAATACACAGGTCTCCCTGAGTCCTGCAGGTAGGCTGAGAGTGCCTTAGAATTCAGAACAACAATGAAGACTTCTTAGTCAAAGTTTCAACTGAAAAAGGAAGCTGGATTCAAAGATGAGGTTTTAGCACGGATCGGCTCAACTCTGTAGCATTCAGCCCTAACTGGGGGCTGGCTGGGGGTGGGGTGGGGATGATAAAGAAGAAGAGAAGGGCTCTAGGAGATCCTGGTCATTGAGAACACTCTCCCCCCTCTTCCCAACCCAGGGCCCCTTGGAAACAGAGAGAGACCTCCCCACCTCCCAGCCTACACCATACAGTCTTAGATGAGATCATGTGGTCAGGGCCCTTAACCCAGGGCCCACGAACCTCTTGTTCTTGTTCTAAAATGGTTCGATGACTGAATTTCAATAGAATTCGTTTCCTTTGTAATCCTATGTATTTTATTCTATGCATTTAAGAACATTTTTCTGAGAAGGGACCCAAAGGCTACCATAGGGGTCCGTGACACACACAAAAAGCTATAGCCTCCATTTAAGTCCAATCACCGAATTTTATAGATGGGGAAACAGAGGCTCAGAGTAGAAGAAGTGCTTTGGCCAAGGTCAGTGACAGAGCTGAGATTGGAACCCAGGTCCTCTGACTTCCTATCTAGGGCTGCTCTGAGAGAAATCTCTTTTCCTGGTAGCAGGACAGTGTCCCTTGTTCCTCATGTCCAGGTACAAAGTCATCCTGTTTTATTTATGGGCAGTTAGATAGCTTAGTGGATAAAACACTGGGGCTGGAGTCAGGAAGACCTGGGTTCAAATCCTGCCCCAAACACTTACTAGTTGTGTGACCTTGGACGAGTCAGTTAATTGCTGCTTGCCTCAGTTTCCCCATCTGTAAAATGGGGATAACAATAGCACCTTCCTCTCAGGTTTGTGGTGAGGATCAGATGAGATAAATCTCTGTGCTTTGCATAGTGCCTAGCTCATGATAGGTGCTTTGTTTCCTTCTTTCTGTTCAGCATGGGCATGCCATTTTTTGTGCAAAGGTCGCCTTTGGTGGTCTGGTGAAGACTAGGGCTCCCTTCTCAGATTAATATTTTTAAAGTACAAAAGAAACCAATTATATTGAAATGTAATGATCAATTTTTGTCTTCAGTCTGCAGACCCCAGGTTCAGAAGCCCTCCCCTTAGCTATGGTCTTGCTCTTCCCCTCCCTTTCCCCAGCACACTTACCTAACACTTCAGGGTCTTCTTGTTTGCTCCTTGATACTGTGGCATTGGGGGTTGGGGCTGGGTCTGCTCTGAGGCTTTCTGTCCCTGAAGGCAGAAGTTCAAAGTTAGGGTCAAGTTCAAGGATCATCTGGTTCAGGCTCTCCAGGGAGAAACCAACAGAGGAAGCCAGTTCATCAGTCCAGCCTGTGTCCTGCTGCACTTTGGGCTGGGGGATGCAATTTGACTTGGTCACTGTTGGTACTGCCTGCCCTGCTCCAGGGGTGTCCCTCAGGGCATAGCTGCCCCTGCTGGGGAGTGGTTGCCCCTTGCCAGGCGTGGGGGCCATCAGGACCTGGGTCCCCCAACCTTCAGTGGTATAGTACGGACACTGGGGAGCCAGGCTGGTGCTCTGGGAGGGAAGAAAGCTGCTCCTGGTCTCCTCTCGAGGGCGTATGCAGACAGCATGGCCTGCTCTCAGCATCTGGCTGGACATCACTTGGGACATGGTCAGTGTAGACCTGTGGCCTGGAGTTCGCCCTTCGTTCTTAGGTCACCCTTCTACGGTCCCTGTTCCAGTCTTGATCAGGAGGTTCTCTTTAGCTTCAAGTGCCCAAGGAGATCTAGAATAGGCAAGGCACAAGAAAAGATTAGTCTGGCTCATTTAGAAACACCCAGACCACTGGGATCCCAGAATTCAGGCCCCCCCACAACAGCTTCCCCATGATCTCCTGGGCATCACTGGTATCTTCAGATTGTCCTCAGAGCAAGGAGCCCTGGGGCAGGGTCCTTAACCCTTTTTGTGTCTAATATTCCTTGGGCATTTTGGTGAAGCATATGGGTCCCTTCTCAGAATCATGTTTCTAAATGCATAAAATTACATACACAGGATTACAAAGAAACCAATTTTATTGAAATAAAGATGTAATTTTTTTTTCCCCATCCAAGTTTGCAGATCTCTTGAAATCTATCCATATATTCCTTGGGAGTCAGTGGATTCTAGGTTAAGAACTCCTGATGTGTCAATGTAATCTTACTCATAGGTGGGGAGATAGATAAAACAGCCACCTTAGGGTTAACTTAACATGCCTTGAGAGAAGCAACTATGAACTAGAAAGAGCCCTGGCCTGGGAGTGAAGAAATCTAGGTTTGATCCTAGCTCTGAATGCTTCTGTTTTGTTTTGTTTTTTTTTGAAAGGGGGAAGGATGGGGCAATTGGGGTTAACTGACTTGCCCAAGGTCACACGGCTAGTTAAGTGTTAAGTGTCTGAGGTGCGGATTTGAACTCAGGTCCTCCTGACCCCAGAGCTGGTGCTCTGTTCACTGCGCCACCTAGCTGCCCCTGAATGTTTCTTAGCTATGTGATCCTGGGAAAAAAACTTGGCTTCTCTGAACCTCAGTTACCAAATCCATAAGATGGGGATAGCATCACCTATAGAGTCCCTAGGGCAGCTAGATAGCTCAGGGGATGGGGTGATAGGCCTGGAATCAGGGAGACCTCAGTTCAAATCTGGCCTCAGACACTTACTAGCTGTGTGATCTTGGGTGAGTCCCTTAACCTCTGCCTAATCCACTGGAGAAGGAAATGGCAAACCACTCCAGAAACTTTGCCAAGAAAACACGGACAGTACAGTCCACGAGATCAGAAGAGTCAAGCATAACTAAACAAAAACAGCATATAATATCTACCTCAGAGGGTTGTTGTAAAGATTGAATCCAACCCCCTCATTCTGCAGATTGTGGAAACTGAGGCCTAGGGAGGGGAAGAGATTTGCCCAAGATGACACACATAGAGAGTGGGACTATTGACTCCAAGTCTAGCATTCTTTCTGTGACTTCATGTTAATAATAATAATAATAGAGGACCATCTTTTGTTTTTGGTCTTTTCTTTTTGGAGGGTGAAGGCAGGGCAAATGGGGTTAAGTGACTTGCCCAAGGTCACACGGCTAGTAAATGTTAAGTATCTGAGGTCGAATTTGAACTGAGGTTCTGCTGATTCCAGGGCCAGTGCTCTACTCACTGGGCTACCTTGCTTCCCCAATACAGATCTTGAAAGTTTGCAAAGCACTTTACATACGTCCCTGGATTCAGTTCAACCAGTATTTACTTATTGTATGCCCACTTTGTGCTAGGCACTGTGGTAAGCTCTGGGGATACAAAGGCAGAACAGAAACAGCCCTTGCTCTCAGGGAATGTATTTCTTTGGCAATTTTTAAAATGTATATCTTTTTATTTGTATATGATAATTAGCATTTATATAAAGTTTTAAGGTTTGCAAAGTACTTAAAAATATTATCTCGTTTTATCCTTACAACAACTCTGGGAGATGGGTGCTATTGTTATCCCCATTTTACAGATGAGGAAACTGAGTCTGGCAGAGGTTAAGTGACTTGACCAGGGTCATACAGCTAGTAATTATCTGAGGCTGGACTTGAATTCAGTTCTTCCTGACTCCAGGTCCACAATGGGCCATACTGCCTCCCAGGGAGCCAGCCCTTCTGGATGGTGACTGATTCATGATAAGACTAAGATTTTCTGTAACTCACATACACAGAAACTCTTTGGCTCCTCAGTAATTTTTAAGGGTATAAATAAGTCCTGAGGCCAAATTGAGAGCTATGTGATTTCACTGGCATGGGTTTAAAAATCTACCCCTGGGTCTTCCTCTCCCAGTGCAAATCAGTATTTTCTTTGGGACTTAAGAGTTTTGGAGAAACCAGAGGTCAGAGAAGTTGCCCAGGGCCACATAGCCAGGAGATATCCGAGGCAGGGCCTGAAATCAGCCTTTCCTGGCTCCGAGCTTTGCCATTTCTTACATCTTCTGACCAAGTAGAATCAAGATGAGAAAAAGGAAACAGGTCAGCAAAATGAACTGACCTGCTGCAAAAGTTTGGCACTATGCCACGTTTGGCGTCTATGCCACGTTTCACAATCATAGTTAACCTCACAACAATCCTGTGAAGTAGGCACCAGAGGGATTATTATTCCCATTTTACAGATGAGAAAATGGAGACTGGGAGAAGAGAAGTGGTTTATTCAGGATCACACAGTTCATAAGTAACAGAGGAAGAGTTTTGAATCCTGATTTTCTTGACTCTTAAGCTGTCTCATCTGGGGTGACAGTTTCTGTTCCCCAGTTTTTCTTTCTTTCCTTCCTTCCCTTCTTTTTTAAAACTTTATTTCCTTTTTTCTTTCTTTTTCCTTCCTTCTTTTCTTTCTTTCTCTATTTCCTTCCTTCCTTTTCTTTTTTCTTCCCTTCCTTTTTCTTTCCTTCCTTCTTCCTTTCTTTCTACTTCTTTCTTTCCTCCTACTTCTTTCTTTCCTCTTCTTTCCTTCCTTTCTCTCTCTCTCCCCTTCTTCCCTTCCTTCCTTCCTAACTTCTTTCTTTCTTTCTTTTTTTTTCTCTTTCTCTTTTGCCTTTCACATGAAGAAGCAGAGGCCTGGCTTTTGTTTGGCTTTAGTCCAGACTGCTTTTTGGCTGCTATGATTGGCTGGAATCCATTTTCCTGATTCACACTAGGATGGGTCTGGGATGCTCAGAAACTCCTGTCATCTTGCTACGGCAATGAGGGCAACCACTATTGCCAGAGAGCTGGGTGGAGGTTGTTGTGTTTCTAGAATTGATTGGGGGAGCAGGGAACAAGAGGACGAATCCACCTTGACAGGGCCAGACTTGCAGCTCTCAAAGTGTCATGGGGACTCAGGCTGCTAAGTCTGCATCTTGGAAGATGTCCATAAATGGAAATGGGAAGGAGCCAGAGAAGTCTCCTTCCCACTACCTAGACTCAGGGCAGCTGAGGATACTGGGAGATGATTTTTCCATGGTTATGTTCAAGTCTCTGTGATGTCAGGATAAGATCTCAAAGCACTTTACAGTATGCATTCTGAAGGGGTGGCAGGTGTGAACTCTGCCATAGGCTCTGTCCTCCAGGGAGGATGAACCAATTGCCTCGAGTTGTATCAAGAGCTCTGCTTAGACTCAGGGTGGAAAGGAAGACCTGTGTTCAAATCCTGTCTCAGATACCTACAGGCTGTGTGACCCTGGCCAAATCACTCAACTTGTCCGTGCTCCAGGTTAGCAATACTCAAAGCATGATCTTTAAGCTGGGATGGAAGGTATGTGTCCCTAAGGCCCTTTCAGGGGGTCCTTGTAGTCAAAATTATTTTCATGATAATACTAAGAGGTCATTTCTGTAACTCACATTAGCAAAAACTCTTTGGGGTCCTCAGAAATTTTTAAGGGTGTAAATGAGTTCCGAGGGCAAATTGAGAACTTTTGCTCTAGGCAACTCTTTAAACTAAAAGGTCTGCCTTGGTGGAGGGAGTTTCCAGATCTGGGAATTTTCCCTTCCAGTTCCAGCCCCTATCTCCATACAATAAAGAAGCTGGATCAAAAAAAAGAAGAAGCTGGATCAGAAGATCTAGTCTGAGTTCAAACATTTCTGCAACCCTGTGAGACGAGTCTTTCGCATAGACTTGACTTAAGGTACACATTCCTTCCTCCCCCTTCCCTCCACCACCACATTCTCTTCCCTGAAATGGGAAAATCAGAGACAGAGAGAGATGATTTGAGTCATGGAGAGAGTCGAGGGCAGGGGCAGGGATGGAACAAGCTCTTCTTTGAATTCTCCTTGCTTTATGTGGTTACTGAATGAAATCATTAGAGCCTCTGGTTGCAACAATCCCAGGGCCTCCACCTGCAAGGGATTGTATCTCTCTTTACCTCGACTCCTACCCAACACCCCAAGAGCTGCTTGGGGTTGGGTCAGCTGACATTCAGTCATGTTTGACTCTTCATGATGCTATTTGGGTTTTCTTGGCTAAGATACTGGAGTGGTTTGTCATTTCCTTTTCCAGTTCATTTTACAGATGAGGAAATTGAGGCAAACAGGGTTAAATGACTTGTCCAGGGTCACACAGCTAGTACTTTTTTGAAGCCAGATTTTTAACTCTGCAAGATGATCCTTCTTAACTTCAGGCCCAGAACTCTATCCGTTGGGCCACCTAGTTGCCCACCAAACTCCCTGGGGTAGGGAAAATGAATAGTCAGTTGGACAGACTACTTTGTCTGTCTCTTCCATCTCCCACAGGGTCCAGCACTACGATTTTGTTCTCTATCTAACACATTTAAGAGGGGGAGGGAAGACTGGCTGTCATAATTTTGTGTGTACTTGGGGAGGGGTACAACACAGCTAGGGTCCTCCAGCCCCTCCTTCACCTGTGAGAGTTACTCATTTTAGAGAGAGGAGTGCTCAACTCCCTAGGCTGAGCTCCTCTCCATAGATTTGGGGAAGGAGGTAGGGGGATTTTTCACAAAGATAATGAGTCAGAAGCATAGCTAATACCCCCTGAAGGGTAAATACTGTAGATGCCAGATAATATAGCCTGTTGAGGAAAAGATGTGGGGTAAGAACTCATGGAAAGAATTCTGGCTTTGGAGTCAAAAGGATCTGGGTTTAGATCCGAACTCTGCCAAATTATTAAATGTGTGACATTGGGCAAGGCACATCCCTTCTCTACACATCCTCTCTCTTCCTTTCTTGTAAAATGAGAAAGGTGGAGTAAAGGACCTCTAAGGTACTTCTAAGGGGCAGCAAGGTGGTGCAGTGGATAGAGTGCCAGGCTTGAACTCAGGAAGACTTATCTTCCTGAGTTCAAATCTTGGCTCAGACACTTATTAGCTATGTGACCCTGAGGCAAGTCACCTAACCCTGTTTGCTTCAGTTTCCTCATCTGTAAAATGAGCTCAAGAAGGAAATGGCAAACCACTCCAGTGTCTTGCCAAGAAAACCTCAAATGGGGTCACCAAGAGTAGGACCCAACTGAAAGGACTGAATAACAACACCATCACCAAAGTCCCTTTCTCTTTATGCTCACAGATGACAAATTCAATCTTTTTCCTAAACACTGCATCTCCATCAACATCCTGCCTGGTTCTCAGAGCATGAATGCTCCACCTCTGGCCTCATAGGGTCACAGAATTCAGAGCCTGGGCATCATCTAGTTTTTCCCCCACCCCTCATTTTTTCCAAAGACGATAAGAATGAGGCACAGAGAGATGAAGGGAATTGGCCAAAGAAACAGATGTTCAGTTTCAGAGCACAGATGTGAACCCAGGTCTTCTGACTCCAGTGGCTTGGGGATTTTCCAAGGTCCTCCAAGTAGCAATTGGCAGAACCAGGGTTCAACACAGACTCTCCACAGAGATGGCTAGATCCTAACCTGTGATCCATCCTCTCCCATTAAATTGTGAGCTAAGGGAGGGCAGGGACTGGGTTTTTTGTCTTTCTTTGTACCCTCAGTATTTAACACAAAGCAGGCACTTAAAGGCTTGATGATTGACTTCAATCTTTCTTTTCCTCTTAGTCCCAAAGAAAAAAAATGGACAGGTGATGATGATAAAATCATAATGATGATAAAAATAATGATAACAACAACACATAATCTTAATAGCAACCATAATGATAATACGAATTTATCGAGTCATTCGAAGTTTACACAGGAGAAAATGCAGAGGGTTAAAGAGAGTGACCTAACAGGAGAGGCTAACCAGAACTTCTTCCTCCTCCCTCCCCCAGATTTCATTACCCCAAAGGCTTAATTAATCTGTGATTTGGGAGGCTACCTGTGAAACAGCTGCCTGGGTCCACCTCGGGCGAGATGCTTTCCCTGAGGCTCTCCTGCGGTAACTGGTCTCCCGGGACTGAGGCGGCTCCACGGCCAGGTGCCGGGCGTACTGAGACTCTAGGCCACCCCCCACTTCTTAAAGAGCATCTTTTCCGCCCTCCCTCCGGGCCCCAGCGCAGGGCCTTGACAACGGACAGACGCCCCTCCCATTTCCTCCCCTCCCGCTCGGATTTCGGGCTGGCCTCAGGTGTGCCTCAGGTGGGGCTGGCGCGGGGCAGGGGCGGAAGTGAAGCAATAGGGAGCTGGAATCCGAGTTCATGGAGGAGGCAGGGCGGGCGCCCGTGGGCATCAGGCAGGGGTGCGGGTTGAGGATGGGCAGGGAGGCTGGGTGTCTCCCAAGCTGGACTCACCTTCTCAGGTGCCAGCATCCCCGCTGCCCTGGGCTGCCTCAGCTTGCAGACTAGCGGGCTCCGGCCAGCACTGCTCCTCTCGCGTGCAGCGGGACTGTCTTATGCTCAGGTGTCCTGGAGCTGAGCCGCAGCGAGTGGCGTGATTGGAAAATAGGAAATCGGCTAGCTTCTTCACCCTTCAAGTTTCTCCTAGCGCTTTATGGCTTTCCTCTAGGCTTCTTCAGTAGTAAAGGATGCTCTAGTTAATAAGCCAACAAGCATTTATTAAGCCCCCAATTACTATGGCCCAGGCAGTGTGCTGGGAACCTGGGATACAAAGAAAGGCAAAAAACCCAAAATGGAACAAACAGACCTAGTCCTTTTTAGCCTAAGGGAGGTCCCTCAGAGGGAGACAAGGGATAAACAAATGGGTATAGAGTTAAACGGGTCAATTGATCTGCTTCACTGTTGAGGCTTTTCCATTATTGTTATTTTTACAAACGTCTTACCTTGCCTCACCGGGCTGTTGTGAGGACTGCACTTTATAAACCTTAAAGCACTACAGAAATGTGAATTATTATTTTTAGTAGGAAGGAGGGAAGGGAACAAGTATTTATTAAGCACCTATTACGTGCCTGGGGCAGCTATGTGGCACAGTGAATAGAGTGCCAGGCTTGAAGCAGGAAAACTCATCTTCATGAATTCAAATCTGCCCTCATATACTAACTATGTGACCTTGGGCATCATTTGATCCTGTTTGCCTCAGTTTCCTCAACTGTAAAATAAGCTGGAGAAGGAAATAGCAAATTACTCCAGTATCTTTGTGAAGAAAACCTCAAATGGGTCCAGGAACAGTCAGACAGGACAATAACATGTGCCAGGCAGTGTGCTAGGTGCTTTACAAATATCTTGTTTGGTCCTCACATTATTCCTGAGAGGAGAGTGCTATTATCACCTGTATTTTACAGTAAAGGAACCTGAGGCAAACAGAGGTTCAAGGCCTCAGCCTAGCAGCACACAGCTGCTACAGGGGAAGATGGGCATGGAAGTTATGCCAGGCCCATGGCCCTACAACAAGGCAAATTTAGAGTGGCTGAGGCTGGACTTGAAGTCAAACATTCCTGACTCCAGGTCCAGTGCTCTGTAGACTATATTGCTGTTCTTAGTCATAGATAAAAATGCTCAACTCAGGTGTCACCTCCCTCAGGAAGCTCTCTTGTTTTCCCCAATGATTGATTCTCTGACCTCTTGAAATTTCTTATGAAAATATGAAAATGCTGAACTTAAATGTTAAAAAAAGGGGAATTTTCATATGCTTTGTATTTCTCTGTGCCCTTGTTGACTTTCCCCAGTAGAATGGAAGCTCCTTGAGGGCAAAGGCTGTTTTGGTTTTGTCACTTTTATTCCCAGTTCTTAGATATATACTTTAGGCACTTAACAAATGTTTATAAATATACTTGTATACTTTAGGCGTTTAATAAATGTTTCTAAGTATACTTGTATGCTTAAGGCATTTAATAAATGTTTCTAAGTATACTTGTATACTTTAGGCATTTAATAACTGTTTCTAAGTATACTTGTATACTTTAGGCATGTAATAAATGTTTCTAAGTATACTTGTATACTTTAGGCATGTAATAAATGTTTCTAAGTATACTTGTATACTTAAGGCATTTAATAACTGTTTCTAAGTATACTTGTATACTTTAGGCATTTAATAACTGTTTCTAAGTATACTTGTATACTTTAGGCATTTAATAACTGTTTCTAAGTATACTTGTATACTTTAGGCATTTAATAAATGTTTCTAAGTATACTTCAGGCAGTTAGTAAATGTTTATAAATGCTGGTTATATGCTTTCTCATGGCAGGGACCACTATGCCATACTTTTATTTGTATCTCCCAACAGTGTCCAGCACAATGGCTTTAATTTTTAAAAATTTGCTATGAACTTAATGAACTCTACATTGAAATGAATGTTTTCAGAGACAAGGTAGAACGAATAATGAGGATTGTATGTGGAATTGTTCCCCCTGCCCCCAAGTCTATAACAGATTCAACTTGTAATTTTCAAAGCTGTCCTGCTTGTCTGTGTTCTCTTGTGGCTTTCTTTCTGTTACCTTCATTAAAAAAAAACAAACCACACACACTTCAGTAACTCTTCTGTTTCTTTTCTTTTTCTACATGTTTGTTGAATGAATTGACTAAATGGACCTGGAGTCTGAACTCTTTATTGAAAAGTATGAGGGATAACAGATTGCTAGCCCTATCTATGCACTACTACCCATGGAAGTCTACAAGACCTAGAGCAGTGGTTCTCAACCTTTCTAATGCTGAGACCCTTTAATACTCGTATGTGGGCGTATCTGCATGTGGGCGGACCTGCCTGGAGACGGATAGAGGAGCGGTGTCTCAGTTCCTAAGACCATTGGAAATATGTGTTTTCCGATGGTCTTAGGCGACCCCTGTGATCCCTGTGAAAGGGTCGATCAACCCTCAAAGGGGTCACGACCCACAGGTTGAGAACTGCTGACCTAGAGAAACGCCTCCAACAAATCAGGCACATCTTCTGTGGTAGATCAATGGAAGAACATGGACAAGAATGGCACAAAATAAAAAGCCATGTTCATGAAAAGCCTAATTGTGAAGTTACAATCTGCAGTAGTTGTGGGAGTACCCATGTGTACGAAATCATAGATCCCTTGGAGTATTGGAAAATTGCCTCGACTTTAGAGTGGTGGATACACTTTGGAGAAGAGTGGAACAAGGCTCTAATGTTGAGATGTAAATGTAAGTGATGAAGGGCACTGCTGTTTGGTTCTGTTCCAAGGGGAAGCTGAAATTCCTACCTACTCCTATCCAGTAACAGGGATAAGGGAGAACAACTCTTTCCTCCCAGTGTTACCCATGTAGGGAGACTGATCTGATCGATCATTTGCCTCATTCCCTCCTATCTGAGGGCAAAGGGTCATTTTTAGCTACAATATGGTGTTCATATGAAGATGAAGAACCAACCATTTTCTCCTACCCCATTAGGGTGCAGTCCACAGTCAAAAAACACAGCTTTAGGATACATCTTCCACTTATCATTGTGTAGGCTAAAATGGAAGATGGGCATTGGAGTTATTCCAGGCCCATAGCTCTACAACAAGGTAGATTTAAATCCTGGTGCTGCTACCAATTTGCTGTTATCTCAGGAAATTCAGTTAATATTTCTAGGCCTCTTTTTCCCCTCCCTTCTGTTCAAGGAGAGAATTAGCTGGTTGAATAAAATATAAATTTTTTAAACCTTACATTCCCAGCCCTCTATAATCTAACTCCAATCTTCCTTTCTAGCCTTATTTCTTAAAAAAAATTTTTTTCTTAAATTTTAAAAAATTCTGAACTTAAATGTTAAAGAAAAGGGGCATTTTCATATACCCAGTAGAATGACAACAAAAACAAGGATCAAGTAGGAAGCCACAGATCTTTGTTATGTGCAGCTTACTTTTCTTTAGTAATAAATTTAACGTGTAACTTTCAAAGCTGTCCTACTTGGTCTGTGATTCTTTCTGGATTTCATTCTGTTCCCTTCCGTGCATTTAAAAATACTTCAATGATTTCTCTCTCTCTCTCTCTCTCTCTCTCTCTCTTTTCCCCCTTTCCTTCCTCGCTTTCTCCCTCAATCTTTCTTTCTCTTTCTTTCTTTTCTTTCTCTCTCCTTCCTTCCTTCCTTCCTTCCTTTCTCCCTCCCTTCCTCCCTCCCTCCCTCCCTCTCTTCCTCCCTCCTTTCCTTCCTTCCTTCCTCCCTTCCTTCCTTCTTTCCTTCTTTCTCTTTATTTTTTCTTTCTCCCTTTTTAAAAATTTTTATATATTTATTTACTTTCCTTTACAACATTCAGTTCCACAAGCTTTTGAGTTCCAGATTTTCTCCCTCTCCCTCTCCTCCCTCTTTCCCCCCGTTTCTCTCTTTCTCATTCTTTTTTAACCACCCTATTCACTATTCTACCTTTTCCTCTTATCCTGCTTATCTTTTTTTTCTTTCCAGCTGGATATCACACTAACCTCATTCACATACTATTGATTCTAGGCAAAATGGACTAGTTACTGTTCCTCGATCTTGACCTTCTCTTTTTTTGCCTCCCTTGAATTTACTTCTGCTGTTCACCATGCTTGGAACAGGCTCTTCTCATCTCCCTAGTGAAATCCTTGTCTTGATAATAGCCAATGTGTGAGTGTGTGTGTGTGTGTGTGTGTGTGTGTGTGTGTGTGTGTGTGCACGCGCGCGTGCACATATATAATGTCTGTATCTATAATTTTAAGGTTTGCAAAACACTGCACAAATATTATCTCTTTCCCCATATACCCCTATAACTTTCTAGTCAGAGTTTGGGAGAGTCATGGAAGACTTCATGGAAGTGGCAGCACCTGAGCTGGGCCTTGAAAAGAAAAGAATTTTCACTCTTTGGGTGGGTGTGTTATTCAAGAAGCTGCCACAGAGGCCCAACGGCCTGATTAGTGTCCTGGGGAGACATTAAATCTCATTATGTTATTATTATAGTCTTTACTCATTGCAATCTAATCCTGAAGGTGAAGATGTAAGAGGAGACTATTCAAGGCATGGGGGGGGGGAAGTGAGCAAAAACATAGAGAGGGAAAGGGCAGAATAGAATAAAGGGATGATGAGAATAGTCAGTTTAGTTAGAACATTGACTACTTTTCCAGTCTTCTTACACTTTACCTCCTTTCAGGTACTCTTGGAACCAGAGACATTGGCCTCCTCGATTCATCTACCCACACAATGAACTGTAGTGATTAGCTATTGCCTCTAGGATCAAGAGTACAAAATCCTGTTTGGCCTTTAAAGCCCTCAATAACCTGATCCCTTCCTACCTTTCCAGTCTTCTTATACTTTACTCCCCGCCAACATATTCTTTGATCCAATGACACAATTTTAAGTCTTTTTCAATGTGCACTTATGAATATTTGTGTTTTAAGCATTTCTTTTGTAGTAGATAAATAGCTGTCCTATATCTGATCTACACTGTATATTGAATACTACTCCCTTTTGGAGAGGCCATAGATTAAGTTGAACTAAGTTTCAAGTGATTTTTCTCAGTGTTCTGAGATTGAGGCTTAAGGAGCCAGAGAATGTGAGAAAAAAGCCTGACTCCTCTCTTTACAGGAGAGGTTTCCTTGGGGCTGAGTATATAAACCTGTGAGCTTGGACCCAGAGCTAGTACCCCTTAGTGGGGGACAGTATCCTCAGCCTTAGGGGCTCAGAAGACACTTGAAGAAAAGTAAGACTATTTACTCTGATGTCTCTCCTCTTTCTTGAACTCAACCTCCCCTTCTCTCTTTTCTGCAGCTTCTGCTGAAGAGGTAGTGTATCAGCAAGCACCTTAGCATACCCGGGATGGCTGCTAGCACAGGTTCTTAGATCTGCTTTTCTAAAGGAAAGCAACTCAAAATGGGTTAACAATCTTACTTTAATCAATCAAACATATATCATTTACCTAGTTCAGGGGAAAAAGTCAGCACCCTGAACTTCAGAGAATACAAACAGAAGTTACAAGCAGACAAGAAATAGATCAGCAGACAGACTTCTAGCCGTCTGACCATTACATCCATACCTAGTCAGTTACCAGAGAGGGAAACACCAACATCTGGGTTTTCAGAGCTGGGGGTGGGGAGGGGTGGGCCTCAATGGCTTCCCAGAGTCTCATCTGGTCAAATCACACAACTCTTTCCAAAGTGAGCCCCAAAACAAAACCTCACATCAGGGTATATATAGCCTTCTCCTGGATCAGAGAATGTCACAGCCCTCTTGATCTACTGCCCAATCACACAGTAATAAGGTGTGGCCATTCCTGAAGAACAAGCCTCCCTCCACAGGCTCCACGTGACCACATTCAGCCTGTTAGGGGGCAGAGTGTATTTTCAAGTCAGGGAAGGTTCTCAGAGTCACTTAAGCCTATCAAAGGGGCTAGGGGCAGGGAAGATCTTCAGATTCCCATAACACAGTGGTTCTCAACCTTCCTAATGCCGTGACCCTTTAATACAGTTCCTCATGTTGTGGTGACCCCCAACCATAAAATTATTTTCATTGCTACTTCATAACTGTAATTTTGCTGCTGTTATGAATCTGTCTGATATGCAGGATGTGTTTTCATTGTTACAAATTGAACATAACCCACAGGTTGAGAATGGCTGCCATAACAGGCGGTCATTCCTTGCCAAGACCAACTCCTTTACATGTACCCTTGCTTCCATTTCCTCCTATTCTCTTCATGAGACTGACTGCTCTTCACCTCTAATCGTCAGTCTTTCTCTATCTTCTGATTACACCAGTTGCCAAATCGTGTCATTTCTATTTTCATACAAGTCCTCTTCTTTTCTTTCCTTTCTCACCATTCCCACCTTAGTTCAGGCCCTCATCACCTCCTGTCTGGGGTATCTCCTTGAGGCCTCAATTCTCTCTCCTTTCCAATATATCCTTCCACAGCTGCTGAATTGATTTCCCTAAATCACAAAAATGGTCGTGTCATTACCCTACTCAATTTGGTGACTTTCTATTACCTCCAGGATCAACTATAAATTATTGCTCTTTTAGACATTGAAAGCCCACAACGTGCATTTCCAGTCTTATTACACATTACTGTCCTTCATGTTCCCTATGGTCTAGTCAAACTGGAGTGTCATTTCCCATCTTCGTGTCTTTGTATTGGCTGTCCCTCATGCCTGGAATACATTCTCCTAAAAATTCTTATTTTTCTTCAGGGTTGAACTTTTACTTTCTTCATGAGGTCTTTGCTGATCCTCTCAATTACTAGTGTCCATACAAAATCACTTCGTGTCTATTTTATATGTATTTTGTGGTTAAGTCATTATGACATATATATTCTATATGCCTGTGTTATA
>CM053584.1:148320298-148437693 GCA_028627135.1 Pseudochirops cupreus | reverse complement strand
TTTTACAGCGAGGAGCTAAGGGTTGAATCTACTTTGCTCCTGTCTTTGTATATCTAGCACCTAGCACAGAGACTGAAACAAAGTTGTTATTACATAAATGCTAGGTGGGGCAGTGGATTGAGCACTTGACCTGGAATCAGGAAGACCTGAGTTCAAATCCAGTCTCAGACAGTTTCTAGCTGTGTCACCCTGTGTGCTAGTGTGGTTGCTAATACAAGGGCTCAGCTCAGGTTCTCTCTCCTATGAAACCTTCTCTAATGCTTCCTGTTGTTAGTGCTAAAGTAACCTTTTATTGTTTTATCTGTGAACATACATCTTCCCCCACAGAATGTAAGACCTTTGAGGGCAGAGACTGTTTTTTCCATCTTTGTTGTTTTCATTCAGTCGTGTCTGGCTCTTCATGACACCATTTGGGGTTTTCTTCCAAAAGCTACTGGAGTGGTTTGTCATTTCCTTCTCCAGTTCATTTGACAGATGAGGAAACTGAGGCAAACAGGGTGAAGTGACTTGCCCAGGTTCAAACAGTTGTTAAGCATCTGAAGCCGGGTTTGAACTCAAATCTTCTTGACTTCAGGCCCTGCGCTGTATCCACTGTACCCCCATCTGCCCCCATCTTTGTTTACCTAGCACCAAGTGTGAAAGTTTTTGTTGAATTTAATTGAAGTGCTAATAGGATTCCAAGAAAAGGAGAAATGGGGGAGATTATAGTGTTATCTTCTATCCCATCAGATTTACTCTGGAATCCCTTCAGTCAAGAGCTGTAGGGGGTTGGAGTGGCATTTGTCTATGACATTGGTCTGAGTTAGAGAGTTGCTGAGGAAAGAACAAAGGGAACCTACTTTACCAAGTACCCTGGATTCATTAATACCCGGTGCCACTGGGGCCAAACAGCCTCAGGGAGAGGACTATAAGAAACGTTTAGGCAGCCAGGGAGCTCAGTGGCTAAAATGCTGAATATGGTGTGAGAAAGAACTTTGTTCAAATCTTGCCTCAGATAGGCATTAGCAGTGTGGCTCTGACGAAGTCATTTAACTTCTCCCAGACTCAGTTTCCTCATCTGTAAAATGGGGAAAATAGTAGCACCTACCTTGTAGGATTGTTGTGAGGATCAGATAACCTATATAAAGTACTTTGCAAAACACAGAAGTGCTATATAAATATTAGCAGTTATCCTTAGTGGGGGAACAACCCATATCTGAGTCACAATCCCCTTTGACAAACTGATGAAACCTATCAGCTGTCTCAGAAGAATGCTTTTTAAGTAACTGAAGGGAATGCTAAATTGCAGTGAGAGGTTATGACAATAAAGGTGCAATCATTTTCCCATTCGAGTTCACAGGCTCCACTGAAATCTATCCGCAGACACCTGAGGGGGGTCCGTGGACCCCAGGTTAAGAACACTCACTTTAGAGCAATGTCAGGGATATTCATTAACTCCCTGCATGATCTCCATCGAGTTACTTTCGCTCTCTGGGAGTCAGTTTCCTGCTCTAAAAAATTTGGGGGTTGCACTGGAATTTCTGTCAGGTTCCCTTCAGCTGTAACAGGCTAGGGAAATAAGCTTTGATCACACCCAGAAAAAAGGAAGGCCCCAAAGCAGGGAAACAATAGACCCACCCTGGGTCAAGAATGAGACCCATGCTGGAACTGCAAGGCTGAAGGCCTATCTTCCCAGCTGCCTTCTCCTCTGTCCTCAGCTGACCCTGAGGTAAGCCCTGCTGCGTGCTTTGGGTTTGTTATTGTGGTGGTGAAGCCTGGCCTGCCTCCCCCCTGCAGAGCAGGAGGAGAGGGTTCCAGGGGCTGAATTCCTTTTCAAATGATATTCCCGTGGTTTGCTGAGCTGAGGCTTCCACAGAGAGAACAAACAATTTGAATTAAATGTCACTGTAGAACAGACTCCACAAACGAAGGTCTGAGTTGTCTCATTAGGGTGGGCAATGGTTTCCTCCTCCCCACCTCCCCAAGTGCCAAGCTGAACTCTCTTTGCCTTCTACAATCTCTTATGTTTCACAATCTTGGTATCCCAAGGCCTTCCCAAAGCCCAACCCTGTTTCCCCACCACCACCTCAGCCAACCCTTGAATCCAGCTTTCATCACAGGCTTTTGGCTTTCCTGGGAGCAGGACACCCTGCCCCAGAAACTAATGTTGCTGGAGTTTGCTGGAAATCCTTTCCCTTCTGTTCCTTCCCTTTGGAGGGTCCAGGGAACCATTGCCACCATCTGCCTCCACCCCCACGGAGCCATGGAACTAGGCTCTAGGATTAGGTTGCAATGTGTATGGAGTGGTGAGACTTATTGTCTCCCCTGGGTCCCTTGAGGCTCCTGGGTCAGCTCTTGGGCCTCAATGATAGCTTCTAGGATTACAGACCCCTAAGGGCTAAGCAGCTTGGAAAAAGGGTGCCCAGAGGCAGGTCTGTTCCAAAGTACCTGCTCTGACTGTAAGCAAACAACCAAACTAAGAACAATTATTTATTCAGCATCTATTATGAATTCAGCCCTGGACAGTGTTTAGATAGCCTAGGCTGTCCAGGTACCCCACTCCAACCCCACCACAAATACTTTCTAAATCTCCAATATCTCTACTCTCCCATCAATCAACACTTACCTATTATGTCAATGACCCTGTGCTTGTCAATGAGAATGCAAAGAGAAAATTAAAAATAATTCCTACCTTCAAGAAGCTTGTAGTCTACCTGGGAGAAACAAAATGTGCGTGTGTGTGTGTGTGTGTGTGTGTGTGTGTGTGTGTGTGTGTGTGTGTCTGCCTATATATAAATAGTACAAAATAGATACAAAGAGGTGCCAGGGGAGGGGGAGAGGGAATGAATTAACATCTGGGAGATCAGGAAAGGTAGCCCCAGAGTTGAACCTTGAAGGAGACTAGGAATTCTGAAAGACAGCATTGAGGAGGGAAAACATTTTAGGCATGAGGGAGATGAGTGAGGATATGAGGAATAGCAAGATTAGTTTGGCTGAACCAGAGTGTGGGTGGAGGACGGTAATGGGTAATAAGGTTATGAAGGTTGGTTCCAGATTGTGAAAGGTTTTAAATGCCCAAGAGAGAGAAAATCCAGTTCAAAATGTCCAGCAGGCAGTTAATGGGGAAACTAGGGCTAGATACGTAGATTGTAGTCATCTGTGTAGAAATGATAATTAAACTCATGTGGGCTGATGAGGTCATCGAGAGAGAGTGTAAAGAGAGAAGGGAAGAGGGCCTAGGTCCCAAGACAGAGTTTTGGAATATATCCATAGTTAGGAGTCACAACATGGGTGGTGATCCATCAAAAGAGACTGAGGAGTGGTCAGATTAGGTAGGAGGAGAACCAAGAAAATGTCATAGAGACCCAGAGGGGAGAGGGTCTCCAGGAGGAGAGGTTGGTCAACAGTGTCAAATGTTTCATAGAGGTCGAGAAGGATGAAGATTAAGAACAGGCCATTCAATTTGGCAATTAAAGATTGTTGGTCTTTTGGAAGGGGGCAAGTAGGTGGCAGAGTAGATAGAGTACCCACCCTGAAGTCAGAAAGACTCATCTTCCTGAGTTCAAATCTGACCTCAGACACCTACTAGCTGTGTGACCCTGTTTGCCTTAGTTTCCTCATCTGTAAAATGAGCTGAAGAAGGAAATGGCCTTTATCTTTGCCAAGAAAAGCCCTAATGGGGTCATGAAGAGTCGGATAGGACTGAACAACAATAATGGTCTTTTGGAAGAGGGCAATTTTAGTTGAATGTAGAGGATGGGAATGAGGTTGTAAGAGCTTGAGAAACGAGAGAGAGGAGAGGATGTAAAGGCAATGATTATAGATAACTCTTGCAAGGAGATGAGTTGAGAAAGAGAGAAGAGATAATGATACCTAGTGGGGATGATAGATCGGGGAAGGTTGTTGGGGTTTTTTGTTTGTATTTTTTAGGATGGGGGAGACTTGAGTGTGTTTGTAGGCATCAGGGAAGGATGTAGAGACAAGATTAAAGAGAAGGAGGATTCTTGTGGGAACAATGTGCTGGAGAAGATTCATTTTACAGATGGACAAACTAAGGACAGCTAGTAGTTCTGTTTGTCTGGAAAACAGATCACGTGAAGGAGAGGATATGTGAATTCAGGCTGAAAAGGTACTTTGGAACCAAATTGAGGGATGAGGATGATGCCAGGCCTGGCACTCTATCCACTGAGTCACCTAGCTGCCTTAGATCAAGAAGATCTAAATTCGAATATGAGCTCAGACACTTACTGGCTATGTGAACCTGGGGAAGTGGTTTGACCTCTGCCTGCCTCAGCTACCTCATCTGTAAAATGGGGATAATAATAGAATTTACCTCCAAGGGTTCTTATGAGGACAAAACAAGACAATATTTGTAAAGCACTTTGCAAATCTTAGAGTCCCATATTAAAGCTAGATATTATTAGATGGAGCAATTTAGAGAGTTTAAATACCCTGTAGTCTGGGACTAGAGAGTTTTATACACTTCTAATGACCTTATCCCAGTGTATTGTTTCTGAATTTGCATATTCCCTTTTCTTTTATGAATAAACCCCAGAAACCACACTCTTGTGGCCTGGAGCGTGTAGAGAGTTGGGGTAGAAAGGAAAGAGAGGACCCGATGCTTTGGTCAGGCAAGAAAAAAGGAAATTGGAATGTGATCTGAACCCACATCAACTTGCTGGTTTATAAGTGAGGAAGGTTTAAGAAGCATTGGCTTTAGAGGTCAGTGAAGGTTCATAGAGTCGGTAAAGGAGAAAGTATTGAGGCCAAAGGCAAGGTCTCTGGGACTGAAGGAGCTGGAGGGGAAAGGAATCAGTACCAGTGAGGACAGAGTACTGGATGTGGAGTTCCAAGACCTGAGTTTGAATCCTGTTTTTTCTGCTCAATACTCGTGTGACCTTGGGCAAGTCACTTCATCTCTATAGGCCTCAGTTTCCTCATCTGTAAAACAAAGAAGCATTGCTAGAAGACTTCCAAAGTCCCTTTCAGCTCTAAATCTATGGCCTTATGATCCAGGGCTGGATTCCTTCCTGGCTGGTACCACTAGGATCCTAACCAGCACTGCCAGAAAGGCAGTGAGCTTAAGAACAGGGAGCTGTAATTGCCAAGCATCAGTTACCTGTCCCCCATCTTCACCTTCACCCCACCGTAGCCCCCACCCAAGGGGCACAAGTAGCACCCTCCCCCCACAACCAGGTTAGTAACTGTCCAGCACTCATTCATTTACATTCCATAAACATGTATCAAGTGCCTACTGTGAGCAAAGTGTGACAAGCAGTGTTGCATAGTGGTGAGAGAGATGGCTGGGAAGCCAGGAAGCCCCTGGTTCAAGTCCTGCCTCCAACATGGTGACCTTGGGCAAGTCACTTAACCTTTTATTGACCCAGGCAACTTAGGTAATAAAAATTACAGGAAAGGTACAGACCTGCGTTGTGCAAAGTTTTCTCACCAGGAAGTTCCCTATCTCACTGTTGTCACAGGGCCAATCCCTATCTCTAAGTGCTAGGCAAGCCCAAATCACTGGGGAAACTGGAATTACACTTGGAGGACAGAGTATATACATCTCTTCTTTCCCCATTGCTATGAGTTCAACTCAAGCACTGCTTCCCCCCCCCCCCCCCCCGAAAGATGTACAAGAGCCAATTGTTAAATTTTCAATGCAAGAGCATTTATACCACAGAAATTGGGGGAGACAATAAATCAGGATTTGATTGATTGTTTTGTGGATTGTCTAGACCTAACAAAGTGATAGAGAAAATGTTAATAATACAGATCAAAGTAAAAGTCCGTCCAGGGTGTATTGATCTTCCCCCTACCACTTCCGGGGCAAGCTGATAATTAAATATTTACCAGCACACCCTCAGAATGTAAATATGCACCAAGCCAGGCAGTTCCTAGTCTTTGATGTTGGGGGCTGTTGGAGACTGTGGTTCTTTCTAACAGGTTGTTCCTTTGTCTGAGTCAAGGAAGAAAAAGTGTCTCTTTCCTCTTCTAGTATCAAGCAGCTGAGGACCCCACCCTAATGTGCCCAGGATTTATGGAGCTGTTTTAGGGAATATGGTGCTCAGGCTTCCTGCTTCCTGTCTTTCCAAGATTTGGGACAAGGAAGCTCTTTGATTTTCAAGCCTTAGATAGCAGAACTGGGGGTTCTGACAGTATTTCCTCCTATGATCCTAACTTGATTTCCTATCTCAAGCCTGAACTCATTGAATCTATTAAAATTTTTTATTTATTTCAATTTTGTTTTATTTTCAGATCTTCAGCCTTTACTCCTCCATCCTCCTTCTCCCCATTGAGAATACAAGAAAAACAAAACCCCTGTGAAAAACACAAATAGTAAAGTAAAACTAATCCCTGCTTTGATCTGGTCTAAAAAAAGTCATAATCAGTACCCTGAGTCCATCATCAGGAGATGGGCAGCATGTTTCATCATGAGTCCTCTGGAACTGTTTTTGGTTGTTGTGCTGACCACAATTTTGGCCCAAGTCTTTCAAACCTGTTTATCTTTGCAATATTGTTGTTGTTGTATAAATGGTTCTCCTAGTTCTGCTGACTTCATTCTGCCCAGTTGAAAAAAGTCTTCCCAGATGTCTCTGAGACCATGCCCTTCATCATTTCTTATAGTACAATGGTATAAAATTCATTAGTATTAATGATAGTAATGATATTTATTATAAAAATTATATCAAATTATAATAGTTGTAAACATTATTAATAGTTCAATAGTGTTAAACTAAAGCCAGTGTAGTTATTGATAGGTACCAAGAGGTCATAAATCAGGTCAGTTGGAAACACCACCAATATCTGTTTGTTGGCAGGGTGTTTGAGGTCAACCTTCTTGAACCATGGAATCATAGCACTCTTCAGAGTTCTTCTAGTCTAATCCACAATTAATCACAAAATTCTTTGTTGCCCTTACCTACCTCCAGGAGAGCAATACAAGTAGTTCCCATTCATCATGAGCTCCTTCTTCTCCCCTCATCTGTACCTTAAGACCCCTCTTTCTCACCCCCACACATTTTCTTTTCTTTTGCTCCAGTCTCTAATAAAAAGGTAAGTATGTATTGTCCTTTTCAAGACTAAATACCTCACTTGTTCTCTTTTTCTTTTGTCCCTATTGATTATTTCCACTTTTCTTCTTTTCTTCAATCTTACCTTATCCACCTGTCCCTCAACTGCCACCTGTGAATGTTGAGGTCTTACCCACCCTTAAACAGCTTTCCATTCCTTCAAGGAAACATTTTACATCTCTTCTTCCTTTAATAGTCAAATTCCTAGAAAGGGTTATCTACACTCAGTGCCACCATTTCCTCACTCATTTCTCAATCTTTTACAGTCTGGTTTCCTATCCTGTCACTCAACTGAGACTTGTCTCTGGTGTTACCAAAGATGTCTTTGCTTCGCAATTAAATGACTTTTCTCAATTCTCATTTTATGTGACTTTTTTTGTAGCTTTCAATACTATTGACGAACCTTCAAACCCTTTCCCTTGATGCTCAATTTGTCCTTGGACTCCACAGGAGCTAGATGGTCTTATGGATATAGTGTTATAGTGTCAGGGACACCTGAGTTTGAGTCCTGCTTCAGACACTTAAAAACTTGGTGACTTTGGGCAAGTCACTTCATCTCTCTTGGCCTCAGTTTCTTCAACTTAAAATAAAGCTAGGAATAGCACCTCCCTTGAAGGGTTGTTGTGAGGATCAAAGGAGATAATACATGTAAAGTGTTTTATAGACCTTAAAGCTCTGTAAAAATGCTAGGTATTATTATGATGACCCTGTTCTTCCTAGGCTCTCCTACCTGCCTGCTCCTTTTCAGTTTCCTTTGTTGGATCTTTATTTATACCCTGCATGGGGTGGCTAGGTGGCGCAGTGGATAGAGCACCGGCTCTGGAGTCAGAAGGACTCGAGTTCAAATCCGGCCTCAGACACTTAACACATGCGCACAAAAACTAGCCATGTGACCTTGGGCAAGTCACTTAACCCCAATTGCCCTCCAAAAAGCCAAAAAAAAATGTTTATTTATACCCTGCACCCTAAGGGTGTGTATCCCCCAAAGCTCTGTCTTGGATCTTCTTTACTTATTCTCTGTACTCTTTCCCTTAGTGATCTCATCAGCATCTCTGGGTGCCATTGTCTTCTCTATACAGATGACTCCTAACTCTGTGTATACACACAGACCCACACTCATACATAGCATGGACACAGACAGACATACAGACATATACATATCTCCAAAGTCTTAGTGTGGTTTTGAGCTTTATCAGCTTTGAGCTATTATAGCTTAAAACTGTGCTGATATTTGGGGCTCTCTCTATATGTGTGTGTGTATACATATACATATATATATGTATACACACATTAGAAGTATTATACATAATATTTATTTGGGATATCATATATAATATCTATTTGGAGCATACATATTTTGAATATATACATATATGCACATATGTATACGTTTATACATATACATGTATATGGTATCCCAAATATCTATCTATCTGTCTATCTATCTGTGTGTGTGCATTCTTCCCCTATACCTAAGCACTCTTTAAACTTCTCTATTTCTTTCGATGGTATGATCAGGTTTCCATTCCCCAAAATTTACAACCCCAGAGTGATATGTAAGGCTTCCTCTTCCCTTGATACCTGTATCCAAACAGTTGGCCAAGTCCTAGCATTTCTACCTATACATTTCTCACATTTGTTCCTTTCTGCCAACTCATCCAGCCACCATCTTAGTTCAGCTCAGCCCTTTGTCAACTTTCATCTGGACTATTACAACTCCCTGCCTCCACTTTCTCCCCTCTCCAATCTGTCCCCCACACAGCTACCAGATTAGAATTCCTAAAGTTCATGCCTGACCACGTCACTCATTTAATCAAAAAAAGATTCAGTGGTTTGCTATTGCTTCTACAATAAAAATTTGTAAAAAAAACAAATGAATTTCTTTGACATTTAAAGCATTTCACAATCTGGGTTCAACCTCTCCTTCTAGATTGATTTCATATTATTCTCCCTCCTTTATGTACTCTAGGTTCCAGCCAAACTGGACTCCTTGCTGTTCCTCACACACAACATATCATCCCCTATCTCTGTGCCTTTGCATATGCTGTTCTCCACGTGTAGGATACATTCCCTCTTCATTGCCATCTCTTGGGACACCTGTATCCCTTCAAGGCTCAGCTAATGTGCCATCTCCTGGAGCAAACAGTGTGGTACAATAGAATAGCTCTGGGTCTGGCATCAAAAGACTTGGGTTTGAATCTCTGCTCTCTCACTTGATACCCATGAAACTTAGGCAAGGTCTCTGTGCCTCAGTTTCCCCCTTTGTAAAATGAGGGGTTGAAGGTGATGACTTCCAAGGTCCCTTCCAGCTTTAGGGCTATGATCTTTTGGGCAGTTAGTATTGCCTCATCCCAAACAAAATTACTTTGTCTGTATTTTGTTTTTACTTGTCTGGATACTTACTCTTTCCTCCATAAAATATAAGCTCCTCATGGGCAGGGACTGTCTCATTTCTGTCTTTGTATCCTCAGCACCATCTTGCACATCACTGAACTAAATTGCTGTTGAGTTGGATTTCTCAATCCTCTTAGAACAGAGTCAGGGATTCTCACCTCAGAGCTGACTGGGTACACCTCTTATAACTAGCTTCATGGGCCTCTGGCCACATATTCTTTCTTTTTGCCCATCCCCAAAGAAAGAACAAAAAAGGGAAGGTTTCCTTTCAGGTCTTTGGGTAGATGCCATCTAGGAACAAGAGCTGGCAATCAGAAAAAAGGAAGGTCTCAAAAACTCTCTCCAAGTTCCAGGTCTGCCCAGAGCAATGAGAACAGTCTGAATTGAGAGGCTTAGGAAGGAGTTTTTTTTTGTCCCCCTTCTAAAATCTGCTACCGTTTGTCTATTGTGTGTGGTATGATGAATCAGAGAGACCTGGAAGCTGGAAGGGACCTAATCTGGTCCTTGGCCCTCCGAGCAGGAGACTGAAGCACGGAAAGAGGGGAAGTGACTTACCCACGATCGCCCAGAGAGTTATTGGCAGAGATAGGACCTGGATTAGTCCCCACTTTCTACAAAGCTCACCCCATGGACCACACTGAAGCAGGCTCCACCCTACCCTCGAGTTCCCTTTGCTTAATGTCATCACTGGTGGGGGTTTTCCAGCAAGGGCCTCGTGGTACCAGAGGCTGACTTTGGGTATCCCAAGGCCTGACGGAGGAAATGCCTGCATGTCCTAGCCCGAGGATGGCACAGAATGAGTGGATGAGACTGGAATGTTCTCTCAGACCTCAGGAGCGACAGGGAGGGGTGCTGTGGGGTTACCCTTACACACATCCTGAGGTATCAAGGAAGAATCAGCCGCACCCCATGTGTCCGTAGGCATGTGTTTTCCAAAGTAAAAGCTGTGTAAATACAGCCAGTGGGGCCCTGAATCATCCTCTGGGGGGGTCCTTTGTTTTCTTTCTCTCTGGAGACTCAGAAATGTATGCTCCATTTACATTTCTTTGTCTAGTACTGCGTTTGGTACAGCAATGACTTCACTTTTTGTCGTGTGTGTGTGTGTGTGTGTGTGTGTGTGTGTGTGTGTGTGTGTGTGCTGGCTAGCAACATGTTCATGTGTATGCTTTGTCCCCTTCATCATGCTGGGAGTTCCCTGAGGGCAGGGGCTGTGTCTCCCCCATCACAAGATTGCAGGTTTAGAGCTGGAAGGAAACTTAGTATTCATTCTAGACCAACCCTTGTTCAATTTATAACCAAAGAGTGACTTGCCCATGGTCACGTAGGTAGTAAATGGCAGAGCTGGCATTTGAACTCAGATCTTTTTACTCCAGAAGGCAGTTGGGTGGTGCAGTAGATAGAGTGCCAGGCCTTGAGTCAGGAAGACCTGAGTTCAAATCCAGCCTCAGATACTTCCTAGCTGTGTGACTGTGGGCAAGTCACTCACCTGGTTTGCCTCAGTTTCCTCATCTGTAAATTGAGCTGGAGAAGGAAATGGCAAACTACTCCAGTATCTTTTCCAAGAAAACCCCAAATGGGGTCAAGTAGAGTTGGACACCACTGAAAACAACTGAACCACAACAGCTTCTGACTCCAAATCCCACACTCTTCCCAGTACACCACATTGCCGCCTTTTCTGTCAAACAATCCCGCAATATCCAAGTATTTATTAAGTTACTAGTATGTAACAAGCACTGGGCTGGGCACTGGGGATACAAGAAGGAATGCAATAATCCCTCCTGGCAGGGAGTTTACATGTGTTCATGTGTCTATATATCTCCTTCTCCCTTGGAATGGGAGCTCCCTCAGGCTAGAGACAGTCTCTCCTACTTTCTCTGGATTACTCTGCCCTTTGTAGGGAGTGTTGCCTGGATAATGGGTCAACACCCCATTAACTTCAAGTGGAGGAGGGAAGAGGGAGAAAGGATGGAGAATGGGTAAGAGAGAGATCCAGGACTCCTCCTGCTCCTGCCATGATCTCTCTTAGTGGGCAGAAGGAGAGCAAGCCCACCTCTGCTCTGGGCCTAAACACATTATTCCTAAATTTGAAGAATCAGCAGCCACTCCTAGTAGCTTCCAAGAAATTCGGGTGGGGTCAGTCTGTCTATGACTCTGAGTCTGAGGGGGTGGGACAGGGGGAGGAGCAGGGCCTAAGCTGCTCTAAGGTGGGTGGGGATTTTGGTGACGGGAGTAAGAGCGACCCAGCCCAGGATGGTGTGGCCCTGTTTGCCTGTGTTGCCGGAAGGGATAGGGATGCTTAATGTCTTGGCTTGTCAGAGTCTATCTGTAAGCTTCACAGACTTTGTTTTTTCCGCTTTACCAAGGACCTTCACATTTTGGCTTCAAGCTATCCCAGCTCAGCCACTTATCTGTGTGACCCCGGGGTAAGTTTCCTACCCCTCTCTGGGTCTTAATTTCCTTAGTCTATAAAATGAAAGGGTTGGACCAGAGGGTTTCTAAAGTCCCTGTCAGATAGGAATCCCACAATCCCACTTTAAAAAAATCTCCTATAACACCCCTAGATGACCATACTACACCTGTCAAAATGAATATCATTCATTCACCAAACCCTGGTACATCCTTTTTCACTGTTCGCTAAGTCTATAATGTCCTCACTGGTTTGCTCTGATTTTCCAAATACTATTTATCCTTTAAGGCCCAGCTGTAATCCCATCTTCTTTCCTTATGAACTCCTAATGAAGTTTCTGCTGGTGTTTCTCAATTTACACACAATCTCAGAGTTGAAAGGGGGACCGAAACAAGGGGTAATTTAAACCTCTTTTCTCTTTTTTAAAAATTATTTTTACAAGTACTTATTATCTCTCCCTTTGACCATGCCCTCTCCCAAAATGAACAAAAAGGGAAAGAAAAAGAAATCTTCCATAAAAATATGCCTTGTCCAGCAAAACAAACTTCCACATTGTCCATAGCCAGAAATGTGTTGCATTCTGCATCCTGAGTCTGATGGAATCCTAATAAACCTGCCCTCAGCCCCAATATTCTAACTTCATTATAGGCCCCACTGCACCTACCTAGCCCCCCCTCCAATGTCCCAACTTCTTCATATATGCCTCACTGCTCACTAGAACAACAGATGTGTCCCTGGACTTTTAGTTCCCACAGAAACAACAGGTGTGTCCATGTGATGGGAACCCAGCTACTGTCTCTGCCTAGTCACTGCCCCCAGACCCATTTCCACAGAAATAGGTGTGTTCTTGTATTCAAGACAATCACATCATCCATCTAGCCCAAGACAGGACCACAATACCTAACTGTCTTGACCATACAGGGTCACAATAGCTAACCAATTGGAGGGCAACATGACCAGAAAGCTTAACCATTGAACCATAGATGGGACCCCTCCTCCATTGCCTAATCCCTTAACAAACTCCTCCTGCTTTTTAAAGATTAATCATATTTCTATATTCTATGTAAATTTCTGTTATGTAATTGCATCTTTACCCTATAAAATCCATCATGCTTTCTCTGAAGTTGCCAGTTCCTCTTGGAATTTAGCCCACTCCATGAAAGGTGTCAATCTCAATAAATGCCTATACTTGGATTAGGGGTGGTCTGACTGAATTCTTTGAGAGGCTTCTACCACAACACTTCATGAAACCCTAACAGTTTTTGGGTGGGCAGAGCCCCTACCTCAACAATTTTTGGTGTCCCTGGGTTTAAACCACAACAAGTCCATCACTACTTTGCTAGAAAGTGTGTAGAATGCTTCAGCTCTGGCCTTTGGGAGTCATGGTTGATCACTGCATTGATCAGGATTCTAAAATCTTTCAAAAAATTATTTTAATCTGCATAATGTTGTATTCTTTCTATAAATTGTTTTCTTAGTTTTGCTCAATTGCCTTAGTCAGTCAACAAACATTTATTAAGTACTTACTACCCACCAGGCACTGAGCTAGGTGCTAGGAGTACAAATGCAAGCAAAAAGACAGTTCCTGACCTCAAAGAGCTTCCATTCTAATAGTGGAAGAAACACATAAAAGGGAGCTAAAAAGCAGGAAGGGAGGGAGAGCGAAACAGAGAGAGAGAGAGACAGAGGGACAGAGAGAGAGAGACAGAGAAAGAAAGGGAGGTAGAGACAGGGACACAGAGAGACAGAGACAGAGAGACAGAGAGGGAGAGAGAAAGAAAGAGAGTAAGGAAGGAAGAGACAGAGAGAGAGAGAGAGAGAGAGAGAGAGAGAGAGAGAGAGGGAGTGTGTGTGTGTGTGTGTGTGTGTGTGTGTGTGTGTGTATGTGTGTGTGTGTTTGAGGTTGGGAGTGGGGGAATGAGGAACCCATGCAGAGCCGTGGGGGTGAAATCCAGAGAATGAGAGATGGCTGGTCTAGACCATTCGCTGACATGAGGTTCCCAGAAGAGCTCACTGATGAGAGTCTGTAGGAGTAGAATGAGGAGGCAGCTGAGACCTGGTCCTGAGAGCCAAGTCTTGAGAATGAGCATCAGTTCATAGAGGTCATCCGAATTTCTCAGAGGTCTTCTAAATTAAACCCTAAACCCATACCTGCTTGGAATTCCTTCCCTCCTGAAAAGTCATCACCCAGCCTCTCCCTGTAGCTCCTTGATTGCAGAGACTTTGTTTTTCTCTTTATTTGGAGACCCATCAATTAGCAAAGTGCCTAGCGTGTGGTGAGCACTTGATAAATGCTTGTTGACTGATTGTCAAAGACCTCCAGAGGTGGGGGAGCTCACTACCTTTCCAGGGAACCCATCCTATTTTTGTAAGGTTCTAATGGTTAGGTTATGGTTCTAAAGATTAGGTTATAAGGTTATAATGGTTAGATAAAGATCAGCCATAGATGATCTTTATCTTGCCACTACATCCAGATGGCTCTGGAGGAGCAAGTGAGGCTGGTGACTTTTTTGCAGCTTAAATCCAATTCACTTGCAAGTCATAGCATCACCTTCTTTGAGAAGGAAGGACAAATAACAACAATGGTTAGGAAGGGCATCTAGGTAGCGCCATAATGCACAGAGAGCCAGGCCTGGAATCAGGAAGACTCATCTTCCTGAGTTCAAATACAGCTTCAGACATTTGGTAGCTTTATGACTCTGGGCAAGTCACTTACCCCTGTTTGCCTCAGTTTCCTCATCTGTGGAATGAGCTGGAGAAAGAAATGACAAACCACTCCAATATCTTTGCCAAGAAAACCCCATATGGGGTCGATGAGAGTTGGATATCACTGAATAACAACAAAATGTTTAGGAAATTTTTTTCCTTACACTCAAGTGAAATATATCTCTCAACAATATACTTACCACTAGGGTGACCTTGGATTTGTCATTTCTCTTTAGAGGGGTTTAGTGGTAGGAGACCCTTAGTCTCTTACCCTGTAAAATGAGGGGAATTGAACAAAAGGACCTTCAAGATCCATTCTGGCTCGAATTACTTACCCTCCTACTACCTCCTCCTCAACTCATCCTATGATATGCTAAATTCTATCCTTTGCCCCTAATTCTGTCTTGTAGGGCCCCACAAAAATCCTCATTCCTCTTGGACAAGAAACTGAGGCAAACAGGGTTAAATGACTTGACCAGGGTCACACAGTTAGTAAGTGTCTGAGGCTGGACTTGAACTCATGAAGAAGAGTCTCCCTGACTCCAGGCCTGGATCTCTGTCCACTGCACCACCTACTTTCTTTTTACCTTCTACATCAAATCTTTCCTGATTCCCCTTCCTCCTTCCCATTCCTCCCGCTCTTCCCAAATTACTTTGTATATATTCCTCAGATAGAATGAAAGCTTCTTGAGGATAAGGATAGTTTCACTTTTGACTTTGTATCCCCAGGGCCTAATACAGTTCCTGGAACACAGTGGAAGTTTAGTAAATGCTTACTGAATGATGAATTCACTCTCATGATGCTGGTAGTACTCCTTAGGACACACCACAGCTTGTCAATATCTTTGATTATCTAGACAGAAAAAAGCAAAGGTGAAAATATTAACACAAATGAAACTTGTAATTGTGTTGTGACATTTTTTTTAAGAGACTCAGTTGTTAAATATTTTAATACCAGCCACACGTCTGGTTGGGTGGATTTGTAGATCTCTGACTCCTGCCCTGGGACCCTGGGCTTAGGTAGGTGAATTTTTATCTTGCATTTCCCAGAATGAGGCCACTTCAACGCTACCCAGCCATTTCCAAATGCCCCTCTCCATCCTGCTTTCCAACTCCAGCTGCCTCTTTCTCTGTGTGTTGTTCTCCCTTACTAGAATGCAAATACTTTGAGGGCAGAGACTGTTTTGCTTGCTTGGATCTGTATTGCCTGTGTTTTGTACAGTGCCTGGCGCATAAATGCTACTTCATCAACCAATCAATTGATTGATCAATTAATTCATCTAACCAGTCAGTCGAATGAGGATGAACCTCAAGCCCCCATCCACTGGCTAATTCTGCCTCCTTTTGACCATGCATAGTTTATTTCAGTGCGTTGTTGTCGTGGGACTTTGGTTCCCCATGGAGGCAGGCACATTGCTGAAATGCTGCATATATTTTTACTTTTAGCATAGAATTAAAGAGTAAATAAGCGTTAGTTAATAGCCAGAGAATATGACATGTAATAAAACATATGAGGCATGTACTAAAGAAATGACTGTGAGGTTGTTACTCTCCCAAATCCCAGAAGTCTCCCTCTTCCTTTTTCCTTCTGCCTCATGTAGGATTGAGCTATGGCCAGGAGTTCTATGAAATGTACAGTTCAATCCTCCTTTGATCAGGCAAAGGAGTATAACAACATAATTCCCACAGGATGTTTGACTCACACTTCCCTTAGGACTGGTCATCAGTTGTAAATACAGAAACTCTGAAATTGGCTCCCTCCTGGCTTAAGAATGAGGATCTGTTGCAAATTGGAACTCAGGAGGATCGGTGGTTCTGCATCTCAATTGTCTGGTAACTGGTTGGGTCATCAGATCTCACAGGGGTGTAGCTATTTTTAATGGAGCAGGGTGAGTGAAACTGACAGCCAACCCCAGTAAACAGCAGCACCCTCATTTCATGTCCTTGCTATCCCTTCTCCTGACATTGACCTTCAGTAGCTGCATCGTGGCCCTTCTCTCTCTTCCCTAGTCAAAAGCCCCTGTTGTTCCTTGAAGCAGTGGGGAGCAGCATCTTGGAGTTATGGGTATGGACAAAGAGTAGGATTGTGACTTGACAGGAGAAAGACAATCACTTTGTCCCTCTGGGTTCAATATTTATTCCTGTGCCTCTCTACCTCCTATTCATTTATATGAGACCAAAATAATTTGAAGGATTGGAAAACTGGGGTCCAGGGGAGCTGGGACCCAGAGGGCTTTTGGAAGTAGAGACAGCTAGGTGGTACAGTGAATGGAGTACTGGACCCAGAATCAGAAAGATACAAGTTCAAATACGGCTTTGGACACTTATTAGCTATCTGACCCTGGGAAAATTACTTAACCTCTGTCTACTCCAGATTCTTCACAGCACTTCTTAAACTGTGGGTCACTACCCCATATAAATTTGGCAACAGTAAAAGGTTTCTGAACGTGCAATGACCAAGAATTAATTAAAAAACAAACTCATTGAATCTGAGGAGTTTCTGGCAAGCATTTGCCCATGTTGCAACATACAACTTCACTGCAGCCTTGGTTCTGAACACAAAACATGCTCACCTTGCATTGTGTATGCCCTCCAGTCATTCAATACCAACGAATGCTGGGAAACTGCAAAAGGGGTTGTGAGTGGAAAATGTTTAAGAAGCCCAGAAAAATGGGAATAATAATGGCATCTATCTTCCAGGGTTGTTGTTAGGATCAAATTAGGTAAATATTTGTAAAAAGTGCTGAAACACGTAGGTGCTTAATAAATAAATGCTTATTCCCATCATCATCATCATCATCATCATCATCATCATCATCAATCTTCCAGTTTTGGAAGGGCAACCTTTCAACCAATGCTGATGTGATGTGGTTTAGCAATCAGATAATAAGTGGGGAAGCATCAGGAATTTCAAACTCTAAGTAAGAGTGATAATTCTCTGATAGACACCCTGCCTTGAGGGAGAAAGAAATAAGAGTTGAAAAATCCCAGACTTATTAACAGATTTCAGCTTGTCGATACCAACTAGCCAGGATTGTTTGGAAAAAGTTAGTGCTTAGAGTGAGGGGACTGTTCTGCTTTAGTCTCAGTGTCTAGCACAAAACCTGTCATGTATATAGGAGGCTCTAATAAATGTTGAATGGAATGAAACTAATAGCTTCCTCTGATTAATGAGGAAAAGGAAGTACATCGGTGAGCTATGGTTGCTTTTTAAGTTAATTTTTTTCAACTAACAAAAATCCATTTTCTCTCCCTAATCTCTTTTCCCCTGCTCCTTATTGAAAAACAAAAATAAAGTCCTTGTAACAAATATATATGGTCTAGCAAAAATAAATCCCCATATTGGCAGTGTCCGAAAAAATTGTCTCATTCTGCATCCTGAGTCTATCACTTCCCTTGTCAGGAGATGGAGAGCATGTTTCGTCATGGGTCTTCTGGGAACTGTGGATGGTCATTGCCTTGGTCAGAGTTCTCACGTCTTTCAAAGTTGTTTGTTTTACAATGCTGTCATTATTGCATATATTGTTCTCTTCGTTCTGTAAACTATGATTAAAAAAACTATTCCTTTTGTTTTTATGCTGCCTTTATTTCCAAATACATCCCTTTCCTTACCCCCATCCAATAAGCCTTCCCTTGTAAGAGAGATTTAAAAAAATAATTCAGCAAAACCAACCTATGTATCAACCACATCGGATTGTATATTATTATAAATCCATAGTCTCACACTTTGGATTATCGAATTTAGAACTGGAAGGACCGTCAGAAGTTATTAAGACCAATTCCCTAGTTTTTCTAATGAGAGAACTGAGACCTAGGGAACTTGGGTGATTCACATAGTTGTTAAATAGGAGAAACAGGCTTTGAACCCAAGCCCTTTTACTTTAGAGCTGGGACTTTTTCTGCTGTCCCCCCCTCTGAAGTGAAAGGAGGAAGAGAGGTGTATTTTCTCAACTCTTCTCTGGAACTAAGTTTGGTTAGTCAGTCAACAATCATTTATTAAGCACCTACTATATTCCAAGCATTGTGCTAATTGCTTGCCTGCAGTTATTCAGCATCCCATTTTATTTTTCCATTGCTGATGTCATTACGTGGATTGTTTTCCTGTTTCTGATTACTTTTCTCCAGACTACAGCACAGAAGTCTTCCCATTTTGCTGAAATTCTTTATATTCATCATTTCTTATGGCAAAGAAATATTCCATTACATTAATTCCCTGCAAGTTGTTTAGCCATTCCCCAATTGATGTATATCTACTTTGTTTCAAGTTCTTTGTTATACACAAAAACAAAAAAAAGAATATGGGCAAATGAATATTTTGGAAGGTGTGGGATCTTTCCGTCTTTGACCTCCTTGGAATATGTTCTGAGCAGTGGGATCTCATGAACTCTGGTTCTGAGTGGATACCTAACCACAGACTTCTTTGAAGCTAGCTTAGTTATGTCTAGGAGAAACTCGGCAAGACGTTGGGTGCCCCAAGTTTTACATGGAAACTATTTTCTCACTGTACCTCTCCCATACTTTACTTGTATGATTGACTTTTTGAACCCATGTATAGTATTTTACATTTTTTTGGTTTGTTTATTTGTACCTGTGTTTAATCCGTGTGGACAACTCCTTGGAGTAAAAACTCCTTCCACAAATTCAGATCAGCAACTTGCTTGTAACTTGTAATTTTACGGAGGTGCCTGGGTCATTTTCAGTTGAAGTGACCTGCCCGTGGTCATATGGATAGCCTGTGTCAGAGACAGTTCTTCCTGACTCCAAGGCTGGCCCCTCCATTCACTGTGCCCTGCTGCCTCTCATTTATCTTTATTAAACTTTAATCTTATTAGTTTCAGCTCATCATTCTACTCCATTGAGATCTTATTGGATACCAGCTCTGTCATCCAAAATATTAGCTGCTACTTCCAGCTTTATGTCATTGGCAAACTGGATGTCCTTTCATTGATTTAAAAAAGGAAGTTGAGTAGCTCCGAGCCAAGGAGAGCATTAATAGTGCTTCGCTAGAGACCTCCTTCCAAAATGATATCAATTAATCAAATTGGCACTTATCTTCTGTCTTTTATTGTAGTTTGAAAAATGTTTTTGGGAGACTGCTATGGTGTAGCAAAGAGTACAATGGATTTAAAGGCAAGAAGACCTAGGTTGGACTCTTCTTTTTGCCTTTTATTGGCTGTAAATGCCATTTAACCTTTTTTTTTTTTTTTTTTGCTTTTTTGGAGGGCAGGGCAATTGGGGTTAAGTGACTTGCCCAAGGTCACACAGCTAGTAAGTGTTAGGTGTCTGAGGTCGGATTTGAACTCAGGTCCTCCTGACTCCAGGGTGCTCTATTCACTGTGCCACCTAGCCTCCCCACTTAACCTTTGGGTAGCTGGACTTTCAAGTTTTGGCTCTATGGGAAGGGAAGGGCATTAGCATTTATAGAGTACCTACTATGTGCCAGTCACTTGCTGAATGCTTTACAATTATCATCTCATTTTATCCTTACAAGTCTTTGAGGTGGGTATTGCTATTATCCACATTTTACCGTTGAGGAAACTAAGGTTAAATGACTTGCCTGGGGTCACACAGCTAGTAAGTGTCTGAGACCAGATTTGAGCTTAGGTCTTCCTGACTTCAGGCCCAGCCCTTTTTCTACTTCGCTACCTAGCTGCCTTTTCTGTAGGAAGGGATACATGAGTTCTGACCCTTTGCCAAAGGACGTGTGTGAGCAGAAGCTCTTGCTTGGTCCCTTAGTTTCTAGGATGGGTGTGGTGGTGAGGAAAGGATGGGGAGTTTGTACCAAAGAGGATTAAAGACTGAGCTTGGAAGGATTGCTCTCTCCGTGGGCCATGAGGAATCAGGAGAGTCAGTTTTATTCTTTTGAGGTAGCCTCTTTTTTGGAATACAACCAATAAGAGTTCTCCCTTTGACTCCTAGTGATGGGGTATGTGTGGGGGAGGGAGGGAATTTCTCTGCCATGTGTGTAACCATTTTGTATGCTGCTGGGAAAGAAAAAAGTCTGGATTACCTCCCTTTGGGGTTAGGCTCCCCTATGACTGAACTCAGTTCTATTTGAGCCTAGAGCTCAAGTGGGGTGCCCCTTGGGCCATGAATGACAAGCAAAATCGGGATATTTTAACTACGTACCTCACAAGGTTATTGTCACATGAGTCCCCTTGGGGATCTTAAAAGGAACACTCTACCTAAACCTGTCTCTCCCAGCCCCCACCTCCCCCAGCTTCTCTATTTCTGTGGATGACACTTCGATCCTCCCACTCACTGGGGATGGAAACATCAGCCATCTCTGACTCTTTCCTTTCCCTCCCCCTCCATGATCTAATCAGCTACCAAGCCCCTGCTGTTGCTTTTACCATATCTCTCTTATTTCTGTCCCCTTCTTTCTACTCACACCAGCAACCACTCTAACTCAGGCCAGTCCCACCCAACCCAACAAGCATTTATTAAATGCCTAATTTGTGCTGCATTGGGAGTGTGAAGGCTAAATGGAAGGTCTTGGGGGTTTTTAGGTCTTATCACCATTTTTAACCTCCTAACATTTCTTCTTTCCCGAGGCCTCCTTCCCTCTAAACCCTATTCATCTCACAGCTGCCAAAACAACCTTCTGAATGTACAGGTCAGGGCATTGTAGTCACTCCCTTACTTAACAAACCGATTGCCAACAGTACAAAATACAAGCTCCCTAATCTGGCATTTAAGGATTTTGACAATCTGTTTCCAGCCTGCCTTGCATGCTTCATTTCAAATTACTTTCCTTTAGGCACTTTATGTACTAGTCAAACTGAACTGCTCTTATTCCCTAAACTCAGTATTCTCTCTTCCACCTCTATGTATGCATACTGGCTGTCCCTATGCTTGCAATGCACTCCTTCTACTGCCTGTTGAGAGCTTTCTAATTTGCTTTCAGGAACAATTCAAAGACCACCTCCTTCTTGAAGCTTTGCCTGGACTTCCCAGTTGAAAGTATTCTCTTCTTCCTCAAATTTTCTCTGAGTATTCTGTCTTGACCTCACCTTTACTCCCATTGCAATCTAGGTTAAACAGGGCATCTCAGAAGTCTCGGTGCAGATTTAAACTTCAGTTGTTTTTATGTTTACTTATATGTGTCCATGTTGTTTACCCCCTATAGAATGTAAGGAAAAAGAAACAGCTTGCTTTTCTTTTCCTTCCTTCCTTCCTTCCTCCCTCCTTCCCTCCCTCCCTTCCTTTCTTCCTTTTCTACTTCCTTTCCCCTTCCCCTTCCCATTTCCTTCCTTTCACCTTCCCTTCACTCCCCTTTCTTTTTTCTGCTCCTCTTTCTTTCTTTTTTCCTTCCTTCCCTTCTTCCCTCCCTCTTTCCTTCCCATTCCCTTCCCTTCCCATTTCCTTCCTTTCCCCTTACCTTCCCTTTTTCTTTCCCTTGCTCTTTCTTTCTTCCCTCCCTCACTCTTTCCTTCCTTCTCTTCCCCTTCTTTTTCTATTTCCATCCCCTTCCTTTCCCATCTCTTTCCTTTTCTCTTCCCTTTCCCATCTCTTTCCTTTCCCATCGCTTTCCTTTCCCCTTCTCTTCCTTTTCTCTTTCCCTCTCTCCCTCCCTCCTCCTTCCTTCCTTCCTTCCTTCCTTCCTTCCTTCCTTCCTTCCTTCCTCTCTCCCTTGTGCCTAGTTAAAGCTTAAGACTACACTAAGACTTTTGGGACAGGCTTTATTAGAATTAATCTGGTCTTTAAAAAATTAATCTAGTCTATTTGTCAAATTGGATTCACCCTCCCTGCAAGAGATTGTAAACTCCTTGAAGGCAGCAACTATGTATTTTTTATCTTTTTATCCTCAGCTGCTGGTACAGTGCTTTGTATACAGTAGGCATTTAATAAGCATTTTAAAAATTGAATTCTATATTCCTCAAATCACTTACCAAGCATTTTTTTTTTTGCCAGGGGGAAGGCAAGGCAAGGCAATTGGGGTTTAGTGACTTGCCCAAAGTCACAGGGCTAGTAAATGTTAAGTGTCTGAGGTAGAATTTGAACTCAGGTCCTCCTGACTCCAGTGCTGGTGTTCTATTCAACTGTGCCACCTAGCTGCCCCAATCAAGCACTTTTTAAGCTTCTACTTTCTGCCAGACGCTAGGTATCCAAAGGAAAAAAAATGGAAAAAAAATCTCTTCCCTCTTGGACCTTGCATTTCACAGGGGGAAAACAATATGGACAGGTATAAGTAAATACAAAATGTATGCAGAGTGATTTTTGGAGTAAAATGTATGCAAAGTGATTTTTGGAGTAGGGTTGGGAGAGGGGAGTGGATAACACCTGGGGTTGGTGAGGGTAAGAGAGGAATCAGGAAAGACTTAATGTAGAGAGTAATACTGGAGATGAGCCTTGCTGTAAACTGGGTGTTCTAAGAGGTGGAGGTGAAGATGGAGTACATTTCAGGCATGGGGCACAGCCCATGCAAAGGCATTGGGGTGGGAGATGAGATGTGTGTGACAAACAACAAGTAAGCCATTTTGGTTGGAACATAGAGTATGTTAAGGAAGAGTAATGTGAAGGTCTGGAAAGTTAGGTTGGACTCAGGTTGGGAAGAGCTTTAAATACTAAACACAAGAGTTGGTATTTTAAATGAGAGGAAATAGAAGCTATTGGAGCTTTTTAAACAAGGGAATGAATGACATAGTTAGACTTGACCTTTAGGAACATAACTTTAGAAGAGGTAGAGGGTGAATCGGAGTAGGGAGAGAATTAAGGCAGGAAGACAAATAAGGAGCCAGTGGAAACAGTCCAGGCAAGAGATGATGAGGGTGATGGCTCTGTAAGTAGAGAAAAGGGAATGAGGTTGAGAGGGATATGGGCAGCTAGGTGGCGCCATAGTGGATAGAGCACTGGGCCTCTAGTCAGGAAGACCCATCTTCCCAAGTTCAGATCTGATCTCAGATACTTACTAGCTGTGTGATCCTGGGCAAGTCACTTGACCCTGTTTGTCTCAGTTTTCTCATCTGTCAAAGAGCTGGAGGAGGAAATGGCAAACCACTCTGGTATCTTTGCCAAGAAAATTCCAAATGGTGTCATAGAGCGGGACACAACTGAAAAGCAACTAAATAGTGGAAGTACAATGGATAAAATTGGTCAACTGATTGGATTTGTGAGGTGGAAGAGAATGAGTTGAGGATGGTTCCAAGATTGCAAATCTGGGTGACTAGAAGATGGTAGGACTTTAATCAGAAATAAAGATGTTAGGAAAGGGATAGATTTTTGGGGAAAGGAGATGTATTCTATTTTAGACATCTTGAGTTTGAGATGCTTACAATATATCCATTGGGAACAAACCATTAGGCAGGTAATTATGAGCACTTGGATATATACCTGAAAGTCCTTTAGAAGAGTTTTCATCAAGATATAGGAGGACCAAAGGCTAGAGTGGTTCCAGCAAAGCTGCAGGTCCTTTAGGTTTTGATGGCCTTGAAAGAGACTTCTGAGGAAGAGTCATAAGGTTAGATACAGAGAAATTATGTGGAGAGGCAGGTACCTCTGTTGTCCCAACAGCAGGTAGTGCTTTTCTGCCATGTTTTTCCTCCTGAACTGGCAGAGAACTGGGGGCCTAGGTATTATCTCTGACAGAAAGCAGGAAAAAATGGAACTGAGACTGAATTGTAGCAAAGTGTGCATGGAAGTGGGTAGAAATGTGATTGACCAGGGCAGCAAGAATAGACAGAGCTGAGATGAGGGTGGATGAATGTGGTCCATATCTCCTTTCTTCCTCCTTGTTTGTCTGGAACAGGGAAGCCATCCGCTGTTTACTTGTATGGCCGATCACTTTGTATTTCCCTTCTGACTAGTGGAAAGAAGGGAAAGAAGAGACTTAACTGGCTGCAGGTGTTATAGCTTGAAAGTAGAAATGAATATGTTCTTTTAAGTACTTATTTGTATGTCTATATTTTGAAATGTCTATTAAAGTATGTGTTTACTTACAATGATTTATTTCCCAGTCTATAAATGCATAATTTGGGATTGAGAGAGGTAAATGCCACCCCAAAAGGAGAGGAAATCTTCATCAGCTCAGGCTGAAATAGGGGCAGATAGTTTAAATTATCTCTGAGATATCCATACCAGGCTTTTTTTTTTTAATCCAGAGAAAAGTTTGAGAAGGAAAAGAGTCAGTAGCAGTGAGAGGTAGGGGTTCCCATATTTGTTTAGACAATCACCTTACACAAAGGACTACCCACATCTTAGCCATTCTGATTATTATTATAATTAGTTATTGTTCTCTTCTGAAAAACAACATAATGTAGGAGATAGAGGATTGGCTTTGGAGTCAAGGAGATCTGGATTCAAATTCTGCCTCTGATACATTCTATCTTTGTGATCAATGTGGCCATTTATGTCCCAAGGTAAATCTCTAAGACTCTTATAGGTGAGTTTGCTGATCTGCATTGGTAGAGAGAGTTTCCACACCAGGAGTTCCTTACATTGATGAAATCAAAGGTCTGACCCGCCCCCCCCAACCCCTCATTTTAATTTTTATTTTTTATCTCATTTCTGAAAGATAGGGCAACAGGCAATTTGTTTTTGGCTATAGCTACTTATCTACTGGGGCCTAAAAGGAATACCTAAACTCATGGAATTATTGATCTTCAAAGTACTGAAATATTATTCTGATACATACAGTTTCTAACTATCCAATTAGACCTAGCTATAAGCCCTTTAAGTCAGCAGTTCTCAACCTGTGGGTTATGTTCAATTTGTAACAGTGAAAATACATCCTGCATATCAGATATTTACAGTACAATTCATAACAGTAGCAAAATTACAGTTATGAAGTAGCAACAAAAATAATTTTATAGTTGGGGGTCACCACAACATGAGGAACTGTATTAAAGGGTTGTGGCATTAGGAAGGTTGAGAACCACTACTTAAAGTGAAGGGAACATGCTCTCATTCATCTTTGATCCCCCACAGTGCGTTCATGCATATGGTTGGTATGTGATAAATAAAGGATTGTCGATTAACTGATGTCAGAGGTTATGTCTTTTTCTTGAACCACAGAATGTTAGATTCAGAGTGAACCTTAAAGTCCAAAGAGGAAATAGAGGCCCTGAGGATTTGATCAATATCAGACTGACTTAGTATCTAAGCCAGGACAGGCTCCTGTCTCCTAGGCCATGGCCTTTCCCATTGCAACTTCAGTTAGTCGGTCAACATTTATTAAATGCCTACTATGGTGCCAAGCCCTAGGGATACAAAAAGGGCAAAAGACAGTCTCTGCCCTCAAAGAAACTGCTCAGTCTTTCTTTGTAAAAAGAAAGGTTTTAAGTAGCAGAGTCCAGATTCACACCCATCTTCTGGCTCGGAATCAGTTGCTTTCCACTATTCTACATGGAGGCCAGGTCCTTGAGACTCTCTGGACATCAGTTTCCTCCTTTTGACCCCCCCCCCCTCCATCTCCCAGGGTGACCACTCCTTCTTCTGACCCTTCCAATTCTTAGGGCAAGATCCCCACCAGGGTCCATCTGGGATTTGCTGCCTTCATAGCAGTGGAAAAAGCTGAGGATTTGAGGAGTCATGGCTTTGTGCGACTGTGACCAAGTCACTTCCCTTCTCTGGGTGCAAGTCTCCCCTTCTGTAAAATGAGGGGGTTTAGATTTAAATCTGTGATTTGAACTTTCCTCCATGGTGAGCTAGTCTCAAACACAAATGTTTGTCTGATGGTCTTCTGATGCCCCCTGGTGGACAACCACCCTCTCTCTGCCTATCCATAGCTACCTAGTGAGAGGGGAAGTCCAGGACCCTGCATGTGACTGGCATGGAAGTGAGGGGGTGGGGTAGGAGGAGAGACATATATCTGGAGACAGGAAATAACAACCCCAGTGCATTGTCTCTGCTTCCTAGAAAGGCAGTGAAGCTATATGCATTCACGAGTATATATAATAAGGTATAAGAAGCAAATGATTCATTGTGTGTCCCTGTGTCTCTGTATACACAACTCATTGCATCTTCTAGGTGTCATACAGGTAACTGCACAGGATAGGCAGCCAGAAACCCTGGGTTCTAGCTGGCTCTGCCATGAGATCCCTGGGCAAGTCACTGGTAATATTCAGCCTGGAGCAGGGAAGAGAGAGAGAGAGAGACAGAGAGAGAGAGAGAGAGGATATCTTCAGGTATCTGAAGGACTTTTATGTGGAAGTGGGATTTACCTAGGAGGACATGACTGGTTAGTAGCAGTGATTCAAACCTGGGTCCTCGGACACTTGTTGTTTCCAATTACACAGAAGGAGGCAATTCCAAGGTGGGCCTCCGTAGAGGTTATGTTTGACCCCAGAGGATAGAACTAGAGATGGTTGGGTGGATGCTGGGCAAATTTAATCTTGAGACAGGGAAAAGCTTCTTAATAATTAGAGCTGCCCATAAATAAAATGAACTCCCTCTGGAGAAGGAGGGTTTCCTCTCTTTGGAGGTCTTGAAGAAGAGGCTGGACAACCACTTGTGAGGTATATTGTGGGTTGGACCAGATAGACGCTAGTAACCTGTGAGGTCTAAAATTCTCTGATTCTATCAAAGTACTTCCATCTCTGGTCCTTAGTTCCTGTATCTGTAAAATCAGGACATTGACTAAACTCATTCCTCATGTCCCTTCCAGGTGTGATCTTCTCTGATTTCTGACTCTAGGAATTTGTGATGGCTTTTTCTCATGTCTCTCAGAGAGAAACGAAAGAGAAGCCAAAACTTCATGAGAAAAAGAGAAAAACCAAGAGTTTAAAAACAAGTCAAATGTAGATACATAGACAGCTCTTCCCCAGCCCCTCCCCTGTTGGAAACTCCCTTCTTGTCTCCTGGGTCTGAAGTCACTTGACTATGAGTGGGGAGGGGGCAGATGTGGTTTGATTTTGAGCTGGTATTGATGGGGGAGGGGAAAGTTTGAGAGTAGGGATCCCTAAGCTGGGGTCTGTGGACCCCCACAAAATCTAGGTAGATTTTAGTAGGTCTATGAATTTGGAAAAGAAAAAAAATTACATCATTATTTTCACTGACCTGTAACTGACACTGAGCCTTTCTTTCAATTATGAATATAGAAAACAAACATTATTCTGAGAAGGGTTATTCACCAGATTGCTCCAGCTCACACCTGGGCCCCAGACCTCACCTGGTAATACTTATGGCTTCCTTCAGGCCCTTTCCTGGAGACATTCTCACTCTCAAAGCCCAGCAAGCACCTACTCAGGAAAGAGGCCCTCTCATCTCTCCCCCTTTTGTTCTCTTCCTGAGAAAGAAGCATTTCCAGATGCAGGCAGTGGGATACTCCCACTCTCAGTTCTGTCCATATTTCTTATGTCGGTATCCTTTGCCTAGGCCTAGGGAGGGCCAGGGACTTGATCAAGGTCACACAACAGAACTGGAATGGAAAGCTTCCCTGACTTTTCAGGCTCGTTCTTTCTTTCTTTTTCCTTTTAAAAATTCTTTGGAGGAGTATTTTTATTTGATTTTTAATAGTATTTTTTTTTCCAATTATATGTAAAGACAATGTTTAACATTCGTTTTTACAAAGTTTTGAGTTTCAAATTTTTCTTCCACCCTTCCCCTCTTCCTAAAAAGGTAGGCAATTTGGTACAGGTTGTATATGTGCAATCATGTAAAACATTCCCACATTAGTCATGTTGTGAAAGAAGAAACAGACCAAAAGGAAAAAAAAACCCACACAAAAAATGAAGAAAGTGAGAATACTGTGCTTTAATCTGCATTCAGAACCCATCAGTTCTTTCTTTGGATGTGGATAAGCATTTTTCATCATGAGCCCTTTGGAATTGTCTTAGATCAGCGTATTGCTGGGAGGAGCTAAGTCATTCATAGTTAATCATTGTACAATATTGCTGTTATTGTGTACAATGTTCTCTTGGTTCTGCTCATTTCACTTTGTATCAGTTCATGTAAGTCTTTCTAGGTTTTCTGAAATCCCTCAGGCCCATTCTTTAGTGGCCTTGCCCCTGATGTATAGGGCATCTCTTGGACTAGGCACTGAGAGTCCCTGCTTAAAGTCCAGGGAGGAAATGGTAGTCCTTTTGACTATCCCTTCTGGCCTAGTTCTTTATCTGGAGAAGAGTAAAGGAGTGAGAGAGACCAACAGGGCAAGAATCACCCCTAATCCTCAGGCTTTGGTGAATTCCCAGGCTCAATTCCTGGGCCACTGATTTCTTCAGTTATCTATAAGCAGGGGTGGAGAATCTATGGCTTCAAGGCCACATGTGGCCTTCTAGGTCCTTGGGTGTGGCCTTCTGACAAAGTCCAAGTTTTACAAAACAAATCCTTTTATTAAGATTTGTTCTATGAAGTTTGGATTTAGTTAAAGGGCTGCACCTGAGGACAGTAGAGGGCCACATTTGGCTTTAGGGCCACAGGTTCCCCACCCCTGAATTCTAGAGCCTTAACTAGGAATGTTTTCACCTGGGGCAAAAACAGTTGCATGGATATGAGGGAGTGACTTGTCCAAGATCACACAACTACTGGAGGAAATAGAGTTGAGATTTGAACCCACCTCCCTTCCAGCTATACCAGCTTATTCGAAGTTTCTTGAACATGACACCCCAATTCCCATGTCTATGCCTGGAATCTTCTCTCTCCCATCTCTCTACTCTTAGAGTTTTTGGCTTCTGTGAAGACTCAGATTAAGCACTACTACCTCCTAGAGGCCTTTCCTGGTCTCACACATTTGCTAGCACCATCCCCTAGAGGTGACTAGGTGGTGAAGTGGATGAAGAGCTGTCCTGGAATCAGGAAAACCTGGGTTCAAATCCCACTTCAGACACTTAGTAGTTGTGTGACCCTGGGCAAGTCATTTAATGTCTACCTCAGTATCCTCAACTGTAAAAATGAAAGGAGGGTCTAGATGATCTCTACGGTCCCTTTTAGCTGTAAATCTGTGGTAATGAATAACAGCAAATATACAATGCAGTTTATTATCAAGTCTAAAACTCATATCTTGTCAGTACCTCCTGCTCTGGGACCTGCCTCAATCTCTTTCATTATGGAGAGTGGAGAATTCCTCCCAGATCCTCCATTTAATGAGGTTGCCCAGGCCAGTCATTCTTCATTTCACACCACTCCTCTTGATTTTATCATGCCCCCTCATCAAATGCCCACTTCCCACTCCCCTCTTTTTCAGTTTCTTTTTATGACTTGTCTTTCCCTCATTGGACTAGGAGCTCCTTGAGATCTAGGACTGTCCTTTACCTTTCTTTATATTAGCACTGATTAGCACAGTGCCAGACACATTGTTGGTACTTAACAAATATTTATTAACTGATCTCATTTGCTCCTTGAAATAACCCCAAGAGGAAGATGCTAGGTAGCACAGTGATGACCAGAGTTCAAATCCTGCCTCACATAATCACTAGTTCTGTGACTTTGGGCCTCAACTTCCTCATCTGCAAAATGGGAGGAGGAGGGAAGCCTGAACCTGAGGGTCTTTGAGAGTCCTTCCAGTTCTAAAACCATGATCAGATGCTACTTTTATCTCCATTGTACAGAGGAAACTGAGGCTGAGAGGTCTCTGGGCAGTGTAGTCCCAAGTACCTATTTTCTTTCCCCTTTTCCTTTATCCCTGGCTCAGTGCCTACATGCTCCAGACCACAAATTGTGTTTTCTAGGATTAATTTGGGAAAGAAAAGAGACTGTACAAATTCTGAAATAATATGCCAGAGTGAGGTAATTAAGAAATCTCCCTGGTCCCAGACTGAGTGGCACCTCAGCTTTCTAATCTAATTCTTAACTAAAATTCCCCAGGTCTAGTTAGGCCAGTCCTGATTCCATGGAGGCTGCTGTTTTAGCCAGCCTTCCCAAAAGTGGACTTCCAAACCAGCTGGATTCTTATCTTCTAGCTAGAGAATTAATCCCTCCTTCCTTTTAGGCAATCAGAAAACCCCTTCAGAACCATGGGTTCCATTGTTATGGAACAGCTTTGATAACTAGGTGTGGTCTCTCAATTAAGGAGAAACCGGGAAAGGCTGCTGGCCTGGACTGCCCACCTGGGGAGGGGAAAACAAACATACAAACAGGGTAATTCACCTTATACGCAGGTCACTGCCCAAGTTCACAAATGACAAATCATTTTCTTACTTTCTGTAGTTACTTCTCTCCCTCTCCAGGGACGCATAACCGACCCTGGGCAAGGCATCTGGGTGTTTCCCCAACTTGGGTGGGAATTCTGTGGTTCTAGTAGCTACAATTTTTTTTTTCTCTTGGGGCAAGAAGCATAAAATGCACCCTGGGAAGCAATACTCACTACACATGCCCTCAAATGTTTCTGAGAAAGGCAGCCAAACGTGGGCAGGGAAGGGATTGGGGCTGAGCCATAGTTGCTGTACCATCGGGTTGCTTTTTATTTTCATTAGCTAGAGGCCAATCTCAGTGACTTTTGACTTGCAGGAGAACAGCACTCGGTGCTAGCGCCCAGTAGTTTTTGCAACCTGGGACAAAGCTCTGGTCACCTACCCTAGTTATGTCTCTGTGGAAAGGACTGAAGGGAAGGAATCAGGTCTCTAGCATATGGTGTGGCATATGTTGGTCTCTCCTCCCCCCACGATTTCCTTTTCATATGATTCTTGGTATTTTAGGAGGAAGCGGTTCTGCCTTCTTCCAGTCTTATCCCATCTACAGTTGCCAATAGGTTAATAAATGATTGACTTGGTCAGTAGATTTTCACAGAAGCTGCATGGCACAGTGGAGTTAGAGGACCTTGGTTGGCGTTCTACCTGTGCTGCTCACTACCTGCATGATTGGTCAGTCAGTCAGTCAACAAACATTTATTAAGTGCCTACTGTGTGCCAGGCTGGGTATACAAAGAAAGATAATGGTCCCTGCTCTCAAGGAGCTCACAATCTCTGCGGGGAGAAGACATAAAACAACTATGTACAAACAAGATATTTGTTGTTGCTGTTCACTTGTTTCAGTCGTGTCTGACTCTTTGTGACCCCATTTGGGGTTTTATTAGGAGAGATACTGGACTGGTTTTCTGTTTCCTTCTCCAGTTCATTTTTGATAGATGAGCAAATTTGGGCAAACAGGGTTAAGTGACTTGCCCAGGGTTACACAGCTAATAAGTGAGGTCAGATTTGAACTCAGGAAGATGAGTTTTCCTGACTCCAGGCCCAGTGTTCTATCTACTGAGTTCAAGTCATGCCACATACACATTTAACTGCTCCACATAGCTGCCCTACAAACAAGATATATACATGATAAACTGGAGAAAACCAATAGAGGAAAGTCACTAGCATTAAGGGGGACCAGAAAGGCTTCCTGTAGAGGGTGGGATTTTATCTGGAACTTGAAGGAAGCCAGGGGGTAAAGACAAGGAGAGAGAACATTCCAGGAATGGGGCATAGCCAGGGGAAATACTCAGAGCTAGTGTATGAGTATCTTGTAGAGCAGTGGTTCTCAACCTTTCTAATGTCACTACTCTTTAATACTCATAGATGGATAGAGTAGCGGTGTCTCAGTTCCTAAGACCATCGGAAATATGTGTTTTCCAATGCCCTTAGGCGACCCCTGTGAAAGGGTCGTTTGGCCCCTAAAGGGGTCATGACCCACAGGTTGAGAACCACTGTTGTAGAGGAACAGCAAGGAGGCCAATGTCACTGGATCCAAGACCTTGGGTAAATTGGCTAATCTCTAGGCCTCAGTTTCATCATCTGTTAATTGGAAAGATTGGATTAGATGGCCTCTGAGGTACATTCTTGCTCTAAATTCATAGGCATACATGGTGGTGGTAGCTGTTGTCCATTCTCAAAGAGGAACAGAATGACATTACTATGCTGGAGTCAAATTTCAATGTGTCCGACTGTGATGATCAGACCAATGTGAACTTGGAATGTTCTACCACAGGTCAGGCACAAATTGTCTGTGTGAATATTTGGGGTGAGTTCTCTTAAATTTGTACATCTTATGTTTCTTTTGAGGTGCTTCAATTCTGCTTTGCTCATAGAGCACAGCACCTTCTCTGATGAGGGTGTGCCATGCTGAGTGGTCCTGTGCCAGTGTCTCCCATGTCACACAATCAATTCCAAAGTTCTTAAGAGAGACCTTGAGAATGTCCTTGTATCCCTTCTTCTGACCAGCACATGAGCACTTGCCCGGTGTGAGTTCTCCATAAAATAGTCTTTTTGGCAAACATATGGTTAGCATTTGAACAACGTGGTCAGCCCCTCTTAGCTGCACTCTATTCAGTAGAGTTTGAATGTGTGCAGTTTAGTTCAAGAAAGGATCTCAGTGTCTGGTACCTTATCCTGCTAGGTGATCTTCAGAATCTTCCTAAGACAATTCAAATGGAAGCAATTCAGTTTCCTGGCATGGCATTGGTATGCTGTCCAGGTTTCACAGTCATACAACAATGAGGTCAACGCAATGGCTCTGTAGACCTTCAGTTTGGTAGTCATTTTAATACCTCTACTCTCCCACGATTTCCTTTGGAGTCTCCCAAACATTGAGCTAGCTCTGACAATGTGTGCATCAACCTTATTATCAATGTGTACATCCCTGGAAAGTATGCTGCTAAGGTAAGTGAACTTATACACAGTATTCAAAACTTCTCCATTTGCTGGAACTGATGGTTCCACATACAGATGCTTTGGTGGTGGCTGATGGAGCCCCTGTGTTTTCTTGGTGTTGTTAGGTCAAAATTAGCATAAACAATAGAGAATTGATCTATACTTTGTTGCATCTCAGCTTCAGAGGCTGCATTGAGTGCACAATCATCTGCAAACAAAAAAAAATCATGCACCAGTACTCCTTCCACTTTAGTCTTAGCTTATAGCCTTTTCAAGTTAAAGAATTTACCATCAGTTTGGTAGCTAACCTTGATGCCTTATTTGTCCTCATTGAAGGCAATATGGCTGAAAACATTATACTAAAAATCACTCGAGCAAATACACAGCCTTGTTTCACTCCATTGGTGACTGGAAAAGCATGAGAGTATTGTCTATTATCCACATCCTGGGCAAACATGCCATCATGAAACTGCTGTACAATGCTGATAAACTTCTCTGGGCAACCACATTTTGACAATTTTCCATAATCCCTCATGACTGACAGTATCAAAGGCCTAGGTCAGATCTACAAATGTGGTGTACAGACCTCTGTTCTGCTCCTGGTATTTCTCCTGGAGTTGTCGGGGAGCAATTATCATATCAATCATTCCTTGGCTTTTTCTGGAGCCACACTGGCTCTCAGGTAAATGACCAACTTCCAGGTGAAGGATCAGCCCATTAAGGAGGATTCTGGCAAGAATCTTGCCCTCAATGACCAAGAGAGAGGCCCCTCTGTGATTGTCACAGGACAATCTATTTCCTTTACCTTTATGGAGATGGACAATGGAAGTGTCTTTGAACTCCTGGGAGATAACTTCCTCTTGACATATATATAACCTGGAAAATTTCAGTCAGCTTTTGTATGAGCAATGGACCCCCACCTTGTAAATCTTAGTTGGAATAGAATTAGCACCAGGTGCTTTGACACATGAAAGGATCCTAATGGCATTCAAAACCTCTTATTCAGTTGGAATTTGAGCTAGGGAGAGATTGATTTCAACCTGAGATAAATGGTCAGTGGCTTCAGCCATGATTGATGACTGTCTGTTGAGAACACTATTGAAGTGTTCAGTCCATCTCTCTAGGATCATGCCCTTATCACTAATCAATGTAGCTCCATCACCACTGAGTCTTTGAGATGCATTACAGGTCTTTGGTCCATAAACAGACTTAGGGCTCATAAAAGTGCTTTGGATTGTTACTATCAGCATAAAACTGCATTCTTACCGAGCCGAGAATCCTGCATCTCTCTTAGCTTTGCTTGTACTTTACTTTTGATGGAATTAAATGCTGTCTTCTTAGAGATGGATGAACTATTCTGCTGGTAAACCCTGTGGAGCTCTTGTTTTTCGTTTATGGTTTCTGAATTTCATCAAACAAGAGCTAACATTTGCTAGCGTTCTGACCCAGAAGAGCACATGTAGACTCTGTTGGCTAAACTTTTCCTCCAAGTTAGCAACAAACTGTTCTCTCTCAGAGAAGAGCTCTAATCTGTTGACATGAATTCTTCTGGCAGTCTGGGGCTGCTGCTTTTGTTGAATGTGAGTATTTAGCTTGGAGAGGATAAGTATATGATCAGTCCAGCACTCTGTACCACACATTGTCTTTGACACTTTTGCATCCTGTCTCTCTTCTCTTTACAATCACAGAGTCTATTAAATGCCAGTGTTTGCTGTCAGGGTGCATCCATGAAGTTTAATTGCATTTAGGTAAACTGAAGACTGTGTCAGTGATGAGAAGGTCATGAGATGCACAAGTCTTCAGCAGTAAGTGACCATTGCTGTTGCTTTTTCCAACTCTATTTCTCCCAAGGACTCCCTGCCATGTCTGTTAGTCTGAGCCTACTCTAGCCTTAAAATCACCGAGAATTATAAGTTTGTCCTCTTTTGGCACATGGATGATGAGGGTCTCCAGATCATCATAAAATTTTTCTTTGACCTTATCAGGGTTTGTCAGGGTAGGAGTATAGGCACTGATGATGGTGGTGTGGCATTTTCCTGCAAGAAGAAATTTCATTGTCACGAGCCTGTTGTTCACTCCTTTTGGTAGACATACAAGCTTGTTGACTAGATTAGTTTTGATTGCAAAACCTATACCAGCTTCACAGTGCTCCCCTTTACTGCAACCACTCCAGAAAAACGTGTATCCAGCTCCAACTTCAATAAGCTGGCCTTCATTTGCCAGCCTTGTTTCACTCAGGGCTGCTATTTGGATGCAATATCTGCTGAGTTCTCTTGCAACAAGAGCTATTCATCTTTCAAGTGTACTGGATTTTGTGTTGTCTATAAGTGTGTACACATTCCATGTACTGATGGTGAGTGGAACCATCTTTGCAGAAGTTTTGATACTTTTTTTTTTTTGGTGTTTTGATCACAGGGTGGGATCCCCACCTGCCACAGTAATCATACCAGGGTTGGGTAAGCAGAAAATTTTCAGGGTACCTTTTCTAGCCCCTTCTTCATACCAGGAGGTGAGCAGTGTGATCCTTAAAAGGCAGCTCAGACACCCAGGGGACTACTGGGCCACTGCTGCTTCTACTGAGAAGATGATCCTATGGCCTGGGCCACCTGTGTGCAGGGTTGTGACTACAGCTCCCACTGTGTTCACATCTGCTGTTGGGTATACATAGAGTATGAGTGAAGTGTCTAATCTGTACTCTGGTGTACCCCTGTTTCTAAATCTCAGTCCTAAATTAGTTATCAGTATTGATTTATGGCCAGGCCTGGAGTCAGGAAGACTCATCTTCCTGAGTTCAAATCCAGCCTCAGATACTGTGTGACCTTAGACAAGTCACTTAACCCAGTTTGTCTTAGTTTCCTCATCTATAAAATGAACTGGAGAAGAAAATGGCAAACCACCTTATCTTTGTCAAGAAAACCCCAAATGAGGTCATGAAGAGTTGTGCATGGCTGAAAAAATTGATTTATGACCAGATTAAAGGAACATAGTGATTGAGTTGTTCCGTTGATTAGTCAATCAATCAACACACATTTGTTAAGTGTTTGCCCTTTACTAGGTGATAGGGATGCAAAGGCAAAAAAAAAAAGAAGATCTTTGCCCTCAAGGGATCTTCTACTGAGGGAAACCACATATCTACATATAAGTAAATGCAAAAAATATACAAAGTAAATACATGGCAGGTAGAGATGTGTGTCCGTGCGGTATTAGCAGCTGGGGGGAAGGGCAGGTGGCGGGAATCAGGAAAGGTCTCATATAGAAGGTGACCCTCGAGCTGAGCTTTGAAGGAAGCTGGACTTTCCATGAGGCAGATGATGTGAGAGGGGAGTGTATTCCACGAGCGGGTGAGGGGTGGGATGGAGGGACAACCTGTGTATAGACATGGAGTTGGCAGATGGAATGTCTTTACACTTAGAACAATTAGGCCAGTTTGGTAGAAATGTAAAGTACATGATGAAGAATACTGTACTCTAAGTCTGGGAGAAGTATAGACAGGAATTAGATTGTGAAAGGCTTTATTTACCTGCCAAATAGAAAGGTTTGTATTTTATACTATCGCAGGGGGTCTTAACCTCTTTTTTTCGTCTGTCATAGATCTCTATGGGAGTCTGCTGAGGCCTATGGACTCCTCAGAGCCATGTTTTTAAATATATAAAGTAAAAGACATAGGATTACAAAAGAAACCAATGATATTAAAATACAGTTATAAAATATATATATTTAAAAAAATGATTCATGGACCCTAGTTTAAGAAGTTATATATTAGAGGCAAGAGTGAGCCAATCAAGCTTCTTGAGAGAGGGAGTGGCATAGTCAGACCTATGCTTTAGGAATGCTAGCTTTGCGGAAGACAGATTGGTAAAGGGAGAACTGAGAGGCAGAGGGAACATTTGGGAAGTTATTGTAACAGTCCGTGTGAGAATTAATGAAGACGTGAACTTTGGTGATGGTCCTATAGCAGAAGAAGAGGATGGATGTTGAAGTTACTGAGGCAGAATAGAAAATATTTGGCAGCTGGCTGGAAATATAGAATAGGAGAGAGGGAAGAACTGAAAATGACTCCAAGATTAGGAGGATGGGTGATGGCAGCGAGGTGGTTCAAGGGCTAGAGCTCTGGGCCTGGAATCATCAAGACCTGAATTCAAATCCAGCCTCAGATACTTGCTGACTGTGAGACCTTTGCCAAATCACTTAATCTCTGTTGCCTCAGTTTCCTTATCTGTAAAATGGGAAAATAATAACATGTATCTCCTAGAGTTGTTGTGAAGATCGAATGAGATTACATTTATAATGCAATTAGCATATTGCACAGCACATATATAAATGCTAGCTATTATTATTGTATCTATTATTATTATTAGTAGTAGTAGTAGCAGTTATAGCACTAGTAGTAGTGATGGTGGTGGTGGTGGTAGCAGTAGTAGTGGTTGTAGTGGTGGTGGTGGTGGTGGTGGTGGTGGTGGTGGTAGTGATAGTAATAGTAGTAGTAGTAGTGGTGGTGGTTTCCTCAACAGAAACAGGCAAGTCAGGAAGAGGAGTGGGTTTTACAGGAAGATAAGGAATACTGTTTTGGACACGAGACATTAAAGTGGAGCTGTCCTTCAGATAGTTGGTGATGTGGGACTGGAGCTCAGGAGCAAGATTAAGATTGGATGTGGAGATTGGGAGTCGTCTGCATAAATGGTAAGTGAACCTATGAAAGCTGATGAGATTATCAAGAGAATGAATGTAGGAAGAGAAGAAGGTCCAAGAGAGAGCCCTGGGGATAATGACTACTCTTGGGTGTGTGTATGCGTGTGTGTGTGTGTGTGTGTGTGTGTGTGTGTGTGTGTGTGTGTGTGTGTGTGTGATAAATGGATCATAGATTTAGGGGGGGACCTCAGAGATCATCTAGTCCAAACCCTTCATTTTACAGTTGTTGGAATGGAGATCCAGAGGGGTGATGCCACTTGCCCAAGCTCACACAGGTAAGTAAGTGACAAAGCTAGGGTTTGAATCTGGAATGTCTGACTTCACATCCTACAGGGGAGACTGAGCAGATGGAGAACCAGAGGAGAGAAGTGTCACAAAAACCCAGGGAGGAAAGAAAGAACCAGGAGGAAGATCAAATTCTGCAGGGAGATCATGAAGGATTAGACAATGAAAATCTGAGTTTTAACTCAGAAAAGAGACTAGGGTTGCCAATATAGATCTAGGAGTCATTTGCATAGGAATGATGGATCAGGAGGGATCACAGGAGAGACCTGGAAACCTGAGAGACCATGTAGGGAGAAAAGGGCCCAGGTTAGAGCTTAGGGATGCATCTGCTAAATAATATGCCAAGCTGGATAGACATGAAGAGGCAATGGTATCAAGATAGCAGTGATAGGGAAGGCACCCTTATTCATGTTTCTATTTAAGGGTAGAACCTATAATTTAATTGGCTTAGGAATTGTCTCTACCAATGCAGGTTGGTACTTTCTTCACAATTTATAATTTTAGAGAGTTGCCTAGAGTCAGGAGAGGCTGTGACTTGCCCAGGGTCACATAGTCAGTATAGGTCAGAGGTAGGACTGGAACCTTGGTCTTCCCAGTCAAGCTCTCTCTCCATTAAAACAACACTGCCTCTTGGGTCTAGTTATGGCTGGATTTTTAGCTCTGATTCTTGTGATTTTAGCCTTCCATGACGGGCTTCCTTTCCAGGGTTCCTTCCTGCCCCCACCTGCCTATAATGATGGATGGGGCTGCAAGCTCTGCAGCACTCCTGTCTTCGTCCATCACCCTCTCCCTGGAATGAGCCGGGAATGGGCTCTCCAATCCAGGATATGGATGGGCTCCTGGGTAGGGACAAGCCCAGCATGAAAATGAAGCAGCTGCCTCCCAGCTTCGCTTCAGTGTCTGCTGATGATTTTTCAAGAGACTGATTCTTGGGGGGAGGCGCAGGGCTGTTCTCCAGGCTTCTGATCAGATGGGGCCCCAGGCAGCCTTGTTCCAGAGTGGGAGATGTCATTCGCTTAATTTATGGACACTAAATGGGTTTGTTTGTTTGTTCTTTTTCTTTTCTTTCTTTAAGGAGCTTAGCCTGGGAGAACAGCAAGCTTGAAGGCTTAAGGGAGAAGAGCCCATAGTCAGAAATTCCTTTAAAAACAGTAGTACCTAATGTCCAAGGAAAGGAATGGGCAGTTCATTACTACTCAATCCCCAGCTGCTGCCATGCTTGGAAATAAGGACAAGTAGAAAATTATCTACATCCTTTCTTCAATAGCCCACGATGCTTATGGGAACCTGTCATGCTGAACAGAATGATATTTACTATGACAGCCTGACCTGGGTGACCACTGTGGGCCCTATTTAGGCACTGTCTGTGCCTCATGGTGCAGCTTCAACACCATGTTCTGTATGAAGCCTTTCTTGATCCCCCCATTGCTAGTGCCCTTCTTCCCAAACTACTGTGTATTTAACTACTTTGCGCTTGAGCATTTTAAATTCATACTGTATATATTTTTATATGTGCTTGATGTCTCTCCCATTAGATGGGAACTCCTTTTGAGAAGGGATTGTTTTATTATTTGTGCTTGTTTGCCTAATGCCTGGCACACAGAAGGTACTTGTGTTTTTTTGTCTGGTTTTTGGTTTTTTTGGTCTTTTTGGAGGGGGGAAGGCAGGGCAATTGCCCAAGGTCACACAGCTAGTAAGTGTTAAGTGTCTGAGGCTGGATTTTAACTCAGATCGTCCTGACTCCAGGGTCAGTGCTCTCACTGAGCCACCTAGCTGCCTCTTAATAAGTACGTGTTGATTGATAGATAGGAGAGAGGAAGGAGAAGAAATGCAACCTGCCTGTGGGAGGTTCCTAGTCCTATGGGGGAGACCCAGTTCTTGCCTTCTGGCACTCCCTATGTGAAAGGAGAGACAGTTCTTCTTAGAGTTTCCATTCTTACTGGGTTGAGATTCCTTCCCCTTGCCTTCAGAGAGCTCTTGGTCAATGGGCATAATTGTGCTAGTCGAACCCAAGCCTCTAAACCACGGATTCATAGTATTTTTATTTGTGTAAGGGACCGCTTGGACAGTCTGGTGAAGCCTATGGAAACCTCCTCAGAATGCTTTTAAATGCACAAAAGGAAATGCATAGGATTAGAAAGGAAACCAATTATATTGAAATGAAGATTTTATACACACATATATGTGTGTATGCATATATATGTGTGTATATATGTAAAAATATACATACATATTTCTCTTCCAAGTTTACAGACCCCCCCCCAAATTTGCCTACAGATCCCTTTGGGGTCCATGGACCCCAGGCTAAGGACCTCTGTGGCCACATATGCTGGGGGCGGGGCAGGGGGAGATGTAATCCCTGTCTTCTGGAAGATCCCAGTCTAATCTAGAGTCAAGTTCAAATCCTAGCTGCTCCTTATCATCCATGCTACGTTGAGCAAATTACTTCACCTCTTTAGGCTGAAGATTCCCAAGCTGTAGAATGAACTGGTTGTACTACAAAATCTCTAAGGCTCCTTCCAGCTTAAATCCTATAATGAAGCAACACAGTTCTTCCCACCACGGAGCTTCCCCCAGTCTGATGGGCAAAGACATAGGTACCTTACAACGCAAAGAGCAACTGAGGCTTGGACTCAGTGTCTCTGTACCTAAGCCAGAGCCAGGCTACAAGGTACATATTTGCTAACTGTAAAGTGTGTGGGAAACAATGGGAGGAATTTTGTTTCCACGCAATTAAAAATGCTCCTATCTTTGAGTGATAGCAGAATGTGGGGCGGGGTGACTGGTTCTAATCAGAGCTGTGTTCTAGCACGACTTGGCTTCTGATCTGGTAGGGGGCTAGGGACTTGTACACATGCTTGCCGAGCTGTTGGAGGCGAGCATGACATGGGCAGTTTGGGGGGCTGCAGCTAGCCAATGGAGGACAAAGAGGGAAATTAGAATGGAAGTAGTATAAAAGGGCTTGCTTTTGTCTGAGTCAGCGTACTCCGTTAAGGAAGCTACCCATTTATTCAGAAAAAAGAAATGTAAAATAAATGTAATGAAAACCTTTCTGGCTTTCCAACAAATATTGCTTAGTGCTACAGAAATGAATTACTATGATTTTTATTAATTATTACTATTCATCTCCACCCTCTTCCTCTAAGTTTCCCTCCTATGTTTTAGCTTGGCATAGAGGTAACCTCTAAGAAGCTAGGAAGGCTTGGCGTTCAGGCAGATTAAGCTAGATAATGTATCTATCTGATAACAAGTCCAGCTAAGTCTGCAGAGGCTGGTCACCAAAGCATTCACCTGCAGCTAATGAATTTCTTCAGAGATTTCTCCAGAGATTCTTCATCATCACCATAGCAATTATGCCTCTCCCAGAAATGGCCTTGCACTTATTTTATAGATGCATGTTATTACTTCAGTAGAGTATAAGCTGCTTGAGGGCAGGGACTTTTTCATTTCTGTCTTTGTGTCTCCAGTACAGTGCCCAGCACACAGTAGGTGCTTAATAAATGCTTGTTGACTGATGCAACAACAATATAAAAATAAGAAATGAATCAGTTAACAAAAGTTTGCTAAGCACTTACAATGCAAAGTGCTTCACATATTTCCTCATTTGATGCTCAGGACACTCTGGGAAGTTAATGGTACAGATATCGCCATTTTACAACTGAGGAAACTGAGGCTTGAAAGGTTGTCTTACCTGAGGTCATGGAGTCGATGGAAGGGTTGTGATCTGTATTGGTAAGGGAGCACACACAAGGGTGAAGTCAGAGATTCGTCTCCTCCTCCTCCTTCTCTTCCTCCTCCTCTTCTTTCTCTTCCTCCTCTCATATATACAAAAGCACACAAAAAGAGCCTTCTCTCCTCCCCTCTGCCTCACAAAAACCTTCCGTTCCTTCAAAGCTCAACTCAAGGGCTACCTCCCACAGGAGGTTGGTTGCTCACGCTCTCCCTCTGGGCACTGCTTTGTATCTTTTGTGTTTAATTTTTTATGCACATGTTGTCCCTGAGCCCCCTCTCCAGTACAATATAAGCTCATTGAGGGCAGTAACTGTTTCATTTTTGTCTTTGTAAACCTAGGGTCTAGCATAGTGCCTGGAACATGCTTAATAAAAGCTTTTAAAATGAACAAATGGACCTTGCCAATTTCTACCACTTCCAGAGGCCCAAGATCATTTCTTTATCCATGATCCAAGGGGCCTGGCTTGTGCCCCTATTTCTTTTCTTTTCTTTTTTTTTGTTTCCACCTCTTATATTTGCTAGCTGGGTGACCTTGGGTAGGTCACTTACCTTTTCTTGGCTTCAGTTTCTTCATCTCTATGTGGGAATAAAAACACTTGCACTGCCTTCTTCATTATGTTTTGGGAAAGTACTTCGTAAACTTAAAATTTTATATAAATATGAATTGTTATTTTGAAAACTAATTTGGCCGATGTCTTTCTGTACTCTACTACCAAACAATTATCAATATCTCAAATGTCTCTTGTGGTTGGATGTTATGTTTCTCTTTCCTCTTCTTGACCTAAACCATGGCTGAGAATTATAAGCTGAGGGTGTAATAGAACCGTTTTGCTCCAGAGAACTGATCAGTAAAATTTCAGCGTGGGCATTTACACCTTAGAAATGGTAAAGGCTTCAAATCAGGTTTAACTGATTGTTTTGTTGGTTGTCTAGACTTAAGAAAGTGATGGAGGAAATGTGTGTAATGCAGATTAAACTGAAAATTGTCAGTCAATAAGCATTTATTAATGCCCTGCTGTATGCCATGGACTGTCCTATGTGTGTGTTGTTCAGACAACCAGTTGTTAAACATTTACCAGTATACCTGCAAACAGTATTTCCATCATGTCCAACATTTTGCATACAAGATGAAGAGTACTAATTGGCTAGCTGTCCAGTGTAACTGCCTGGCCCTAAGCCTCCTCATCTAAGTCATTTGGTAGTGGATCCCACTCTGTGAGGTTAGCCAGTTGTCTTTGATTAGAAATGTCACTTTCTTTCCTCTTTCCCAGTCTCATACAGAACTCCTCTTCTCTACCTCCCATGATGCTTCCGTGGGAGCTCTGTTCTTGGAAAAGGCAGTGACATCTTTAACACGAACTGTTCCATCTGTGAGTCAGCCCCTTGGCTTCATTGTGTATATCCTGGAGGATGAATGTTACTCCTGCCTATTATCTATGGTTACGCAATTCCTCCAGTCAAAATTACTTTCCCCTCAAATATCACTTTGTCACATGGTCCCTGTAAGTCTTTCTTGTTTGGGTTTGCCATTTCCTTATCTCCCCTAACTGCTCATTCTTGTCCTGACCTATGTCTTGCCACTGGATGACTCTGGAGGACAGAGTGAGGCAGATGACTTGAACAGCTCTTCCTCATTTAAATCCAATTCACTTGCAAGTCAAAACATCCTGATGTCATCGGTTCTTTTTGAGAATGAAGGACAAATAAGAACTACTCATCATGTAGGACCTGGCTTCTTGATCAGCCACCCTCTTGGTTACCCTCATCTGGATATGTTCTGGTTTGTCCATTTGGGTCCATCATTGTTCAATGGGAAAAGAGTACAGTGTTTCTCTTCTTCTGTAAAATGGGGGAAGGGAAGATAGGAAAGGGGTTGAAATAGATGGACTTCCAGCTTTAAATTTATGATCTTGGGATCATAGGGCCTAAGCTGGTGATCCTTAGATCACCCCATCTTGATAAGGGTTCACTGTGTCTACATTTAAGGCCATACTTACTAGGGAGAAAAGACATAGTAGCTGTGGTCAGAACCATAGGTGTCCAGACAAAAGCATTTTAGATACAGACTCTGAAGCCAAGTGGTGAGTCTGATAGAGTGATTCTGCTATGTCAAGTGGTCCTTTCTCTTTCTCCCTTTCTCTGTATTTTAGCTGACTTACAGCTATGCTCAGAACAGCAGCAGACTCCATTGCGTTATTTTCTTAATACAATGAAGCCCCTGGTAGAACAGGAGCAAAGGCCAAGGAATAAGAAGGAAGTAGGGAGAGACTAAGGACAGCTATCTCTATGTGTGCTCCATTCTAATATATAAAGCTGTGGCTGGAGAGACTTGCTCTGTAGAATTAATCTCAGCATCTATTCTACATCTAACTTTTCTGGTTTTCCTTGACCAGCATCAGAAGCTAGGGGATGGCTTCCTATGGTGGATTGGGTTCTTTGGCTTTTGTATCTTTCTCTCAGACCATTTTTTTTTGCCATTTCGGGTCATTGGTCTGGTTCTGGTTTGGCACACAAACCTTTTCCTACTACAGATCCTTACTTTTAAAAACCTATACATTGAAAATATATTTCCTTATATTTCTTCTTGATTTTCTTTAAGTTCCAGCTAAAATTCCATTTTCTGTAAGAAGCCTTTTCCTGATCTCCCATAATGCTAGTGTCTTCCCTCTATTCATTATCTCCATTTTTTCCTTTATATGTCTTATTTGTGCATGTTGTCTTCCACATTAGACTGAGAATCTTGGGTGTGGGGGAGCGGGACAGGGACTTCTACCTTTTTTTTTTCTTAACCTGTCTTGTATTCCCAGTGCTTAGTACTGGCACATAGTAGGCACTTAATAAATACTCATTGATTGACTGACGGTAGTGGAAAAGCACTGACCTTGGAGTCTAAGGACCTGGGCTCCACTACTTACTGGCTTCTGTGACCATGGGCAAAGCATTCCACTTCTGAATTTGCGTTTCCTCATCTGCAAGTTGGATAGGGTAATAACTAGTAATATCTAAGAAGAACTAACAAACAAAAAGGATCAAAAAAAGGATCCCTGACCTCAAGGAGCACATATTCTAATGAGAGAGACAACATGTACCTAACTAGGAATGTACAAGTAATAACTGGTAATATCTCCTTCTGGTTGCACTGAAGAAAACAAATGTAAACCATAAAGAACTAACGAATTATTAACAAATTAGTCAATTATAATATTATTAATAATGAATAACAATAATCTGTATAGCACTTACTATGTGCCAAGCATTGTGTTAAGCTCTTTACAATGATCATCTCATTTGATCCTGACATCAACTCTAGGAGGTAGGTGTTTTTATTGTCCAACCCCATATTACAGATGGAAACTGAGGCAAACAGAAGTCAAGTGACTTGCCCAGGGGCATACAGATAGTAAGTATTTGAGGCCAAATTTGAATTCTGTACTCTTATTCACTGTGCCACCTAGTTACCTCAATTAAGTGCTTATCTTAAGGCATATGCCAAGCACAGTCCTAAGGCTGGAGATACCTTACAAGCAAACAAGATAGTCTCTTCTAAAAGGGGAAGACAATTTATACAGGGTAGTGGTCAGGGAGGAGAGTTTTCGACAGGGCAGACAGAGATTGGGATTGGATTCTTCAGACAATTCAATGCTTGCTCTGTTCCAAATGTTTTATCAAGATTAATTTGATCCTCACAACAATCCCATTAGTAGGTATCATAATTATTCTCCTTTTACAGTTGGAAATGGAAGCAGACAGAGGTTAAGTGACTTGTCCAGGGTCACACAGCTCATAAGCATTTGAGTCAAGATTCAAACTCGGGTTTTAACTGACTTTAGACACAGCACTCTATCCGTTCTACCACCTAACTGGATTAAAAAAAAAAAGGATCGGGGGTGGCTAGGTGATGCAATGAATAGAGTGCCAGCCCCGGAGACAGAAGGACCTGAGTTCAAATCCAGCCTCAGACACTTAACACAAAAAACTAGTGGTGTGACCTTGGGCAAGTCACTTAACCCCAATTGCCCTGCCTTCCCCCCTCTATAAAACAAAAACAAACAAACAAACAAAAAGGTTCAAAAAAAGGATCCCTGACCTCAAGGAGCACATATTCTAATGAGAGAGACAACATGTACATAACTATCAATGTACAAGATATATAACTAGTGTAAATGGAAGGGAATCTCAGAAGGAAGGCAGAAGCAAATTTATATATGTATATGGTTATGGTAGGAACAGAAGTAGGATTTGAGCTGATTCTTGAAGGAAGCTGGGGAAACCAGTAGGTAAGGAGAGGACAACATTCCAGGCATGGAGAAGAGCCAGTGCAAATCAGAGAAGTAGGGAGATTGAATGTCCTCTTGTAAAGAGCAGGAAGCGAGCCAGCTGGTAGCTGGATTGAAATTTGAGCGAAATCAAAGAGGAGGAGGATTGAGAAAAAATCCATGGGATTTAGCTTTCAGGAGATAGGTAATCTCTGAAGTTTCAGTCCTATGATGGATGGGGTCAGAAGCCAGACTGTGAGGACCTGAGAAGGGAGTGGGTGGATAGTGAGGAAGTGGATGGACCCAGAGAGTGTTGACTCTTTCTAGGAGTTTGGCAGGGAAAGAGAAGGGAGATCTAGGATGATAGCATGAGAGGATATTGCACGCAGAGACGTCACCAGGGAATCATCTCAAAGTGTCAAATGAACAGCACAATGAGAGAGTGGAAGGAAGGAGGGCCAAAGAAGTCCTAAACTATTCTGTACTATTTTTTTTTTTTAACCTCAGACTTGCTGCTCTTGACAGAATGATTTGGCCTCTTCCTCTTAACCCTTCTTTCCTGTTGAAGAAGACAGAGAAAGTTTCCATTCTGCTGGGTTTTTTTTCTGGTCACTGTGTGTACCTCTGTTCCTGTCCCGCAAACCTCCCTCCCTCTCCCCCAAACTGCTTTCTGATCTTCCTTTCTAAAAAATCAGGTCATAGGGTTCTGCGGGTGTCACTAACCACAGGACTGCAGAGCCCTGTTGCTTGCTGGGGTCACGGGAAGGCACTGCTAACCCACAGTCTGAACCAGCTCAGTGATGACAGGACCTGGGGGAGGGCAGGCTGGGACAGAGAGGAGGGTGAGGGGGATCCTGACCCTGGTGATGAGAGCCAGCCACCTCCAGCTTCCTGGGAAGCTAAGAAAATGACTGTAAATCTGAGAAGGTTCACCAAACATATCTTTTTTCTTTTTCTGCATTCCTCTTCCTCTCCCTTGAGAGAGCTCAGTCTCTGTTTCTGTGTCTGTCTGTCTCCTCTCCATCTTCCCAGCCCCTTGGACAGCTGTTCAGTAATCAGAGAAAACTGTGGCCAAAGTGGAGACTTCGTTTCTCTGTCTTTGCTTTAGGACCATTCTTTCCAGCTGCTGGGGGGATGTGTGGAAGGTGGGGGGGGGGGGTGAAAGCAGTTGCTAAATCTGGGGGTAAACTGTAAGTCTACTCTAGGAAAACACTAGTCTTTTCCCCAGAGGACAATAGGTTAACTGCGTAGCACAAAATAGAAGCTTAATAGTTGTTTGCTAAATTGAATTGAATGGTCTGAGGTCCTGGGACTTTAGTGGGGGGACCAGACCTGTTTAACTTCTGCCTAGTGAGAAGGAGTTGCTAGGGCCTAAACCTCTGGGCAGTCTGCCAGGTGGCCCAGCAACTTGGAGGGGGGTGTTTTGGGAAGGTTGTAACCACTCACCCTGATCTCTGGATTCACTAAAGAGTCAGTTTGCTGGAATTTGGGATTGTTTATACCAACCTTGCCATGCTCCCTCCCCCCACCATCTCTTTCCCCATCCCTCCCAGACCCAGCTCTTCTTCTGTTTATTTGACTTATTCGTTGTCACTTAGAGGAAGTGGGGGTGGGGGAGAATGGGACCAGACTTTGGGGAACCACGATTTCCCCAAGGCACACAAATCCCAGGCTTTTTAATCATCTGTTCTGAATTCACTTCCTTTGCCAAAACCTGCTGGAGGGCCACCTTTTCTCTCCTCCCACTACTTGATGGAATTGAGCTTTCTGTTCCAGGTTTACTCCTTGCTCCCTCCATCTAGGGTTATGGCAGTATATAGAATGTCAGATCTGGAAGGGACTTTGGACAGCGTCTGGTCTAAAACCTCCAATTACAGACGAATAAACAGAGTTCATCTAACGTCATGGGTGGGTGGTAGGCTTCCGAGAAGCAGAATCCCTTTAGGCCCCCATTGAGACTTCGGGTTTATAGCATTTGTCTATCTTTGGGGGAGGGGAGGAGAAAGGATATACACAGAGTTATCCCAAGCACCAAATAATGTGTTTTTGAAATAACAATGCATCAGAATTATCTGCAAACTGGAGTTTCATGTCTCCTAAAAATCCTGCTTGGGGACCGAAGCCTTGTACTTTTTTGGATGGGAGGGTGGGTGCAAGCACCATATGAGTGTGTATGTATGGAGGGGGAGAGAGAACTGTTGTTCTGGCAGTGACATACAGCTTTTAGAACTCTTTACCATCTGGCTTCAACCCTGCCTTTCCAGGCTTATGGCACATAATTCTTTTTCATGTACTCTGCGTTCCAACCAAACTTGCTGCTCTCTGGAGACAACATTCCACCTCCCTTCTTGATATATTTGTACAAGCCGTCCTTTCTGCCTCTTCACCTCCACCTTAGAGCATTCCTGGCTAATTTCAAAGCCCAGCTTCCTGCAGAAGCCTGATCCTATTCTATTCCCGTTTCTAGTAACGACTCTTTTCCAGCTCAGTCTCCAATGACTACGAGATATGCTTTGCATATATAACAATCTCTACTTTGTGTATATTATATAGTTAGTTGTCTGGGTACCTATTGTTTCCCCCAATAGAATATAAATTCCTTGAGAGCAGGGATTCCTGACCCTTCAGATTTTCTCTACCATGCTTCTCTCCTATCCCTGTAGCTATATCTCTCTCCTCCCCACTTCTGGCTTCTTATTACATATTGTTTTCCCTCTTTAGGGCAGCTAGGTGGCACAGTGGATAGAGCACTAGGTTTGGAGTCGGAAAGACCCCTTTTCCTGAAGTTCAAATCTGGCCTCAGATTTGGGTAAGTCAATTCACCCTGTTTGCCTCAGTTTCCTCATCTGTAAAATGAGATGGAGAAGGAAATAGCAATCCGCTCCTGTATCTTTGCCAAGGAAACCCCAAATAGGGTCACAACGAGTCGGACACAACAGAAAAAACGGCTAAACAGCAACTTCCTTCTTTAGAACATAAGCGCTTTGAGGGAAAGGGCTTTCTTTCAGCTTGTGGCATAGTTGTATGTTCAGCTTTTACCACCTGACCCAGCACATTATAAGCGCTGGAGCATTTTATTTTATTTTTTATTTTATTTTTATTTTTTGCATTTTTGGAGGGCAATTAGGGTTAAGTGACTTGCCCAAGGTCACACGGCTAGGTTTTGTGTTAAGCGTCTGAGGTCATATTTGAACTCAGGTCCGCCTGACTCCAGGGCCAGTGCTCTATTCACTGCGCCACCTAGCTGCCCCTGGGAGCATTTTAAGCATTTGAGTTCAAATGTGGCTTCGGATACTTTTTAGCTGTAACTCAGTTGTCCTCTGTCTGCCTTAGTTTCCTCAACTGTAAAATGAGAATGATAATCAGAGCACCTGCTTTCCAAGGTTGTTGTGAGAATCAAATAAGATAGTTTTTGTGAAGTGCTTAATGCAGCACCTGGCACTTCCCTTCCCTCCTTCCCTTTGACTTTTGCCCACAGTGCCTGGAATATAGTATGTACTTAATAAATGCTAATTAAATTAAAGCATAGTTTAAAATTCGGAAGTTTCTCCAAATCGTACACTGCTGAAAGGACCCCCTGACACTTTGTTTTTTTAAATAGATTTTTTTTGTGTTTATAGCATCCTACTGTATTTTATTGATACTTCTATGTTTATGTCACCCCTATATTCCTCCCCCTCCCAAAGAGTCATCCATTATAACAAATAATCTTTTTAAAAAGAAAGAGGAAGAGAAAAATTATTCAGGAACCACTTTTTGTTAATGATAAATCAGTAGTGCTCTTATTAGAAAGGTGATAAGGTACCATTGCTGGAAAGCTGGACTTGGGGTTAGAAAGACCTAGGTTCAAATTCTGCTTATGATCCTTGTTAGCCCCATGAGGATGTTACTTGATGTCTTTGAGCCTCAGTTTTTTAATCTGTAAAGCAGAGATAATGCTTGCAGTTCATACCTTACAAGGTGTAAGTATGAGGCTCAACTGTGTAAAGTACTCTCCTGGTTATAATGCCTATACAGATGTCAGCTGTCATTATGGATGGGACCTCTGCAATATAGGAATTTTTTTAGTAGTGTTTCCCTCTAAGGACTGGGGGAGGAGGGTAGAGGAAAGCATGTATGCATGTAGAGAGATCTCAGATTTACTCATTTAAGCAGTTGACCAACACTTCTTGGAATCAATCAATAAGCATTTGTTAGTCACCTAATCCGGGAAAGAAAGTCCTTGACAGCAAAGCTCTTGACATCTTCAGATGGTTCAACATCAGAAACACGATTTTATCAGTGGAAATGACATCATAGATGCAGTATTACCATCTGCTTTACTACTGCACCTTAAGGACCAGTGATCTTTCTATCTGACTTGCAGCTATAAAGCCTTCCTTATGTACTGTCTCTCCCATTAGAATGGGAGCTCCTTGAGGTCAAGCTGTCTTACTTTTTCTATATGTATTATTCCCAGTGCTTAGCATAGTACTTTGCTCATTGTAAATACTTGAATGTTTCTTCCTCTTTCCCTCCTTTCCTTCTTTATTCACTTCCTCTCTCCCTTCTTTCCTTTCTTCCTCCCTTCCTCTTTCCCTCCTTTTTTCTTTTCTTCTCTCCATCCCCATTCCCTCTTTTCCCTTCCCCCTCCCTCCCTTCCTTCATTCCTTCCTTCCTTCCTTTCTTCCTTCCTTCTTTCCTTCCTTCCCTCCCACTTCCCTCCCTCCCTTCCTCCTTCCTTCCTTCCTTCCCCTTCCTTCTTTCCTTCTTTTGTTCCTTTGTTCCTTCCTTCCTTCCATGTATTAGACACTACAGTAGATACTGGGAATATGAAATCAAGAATGAAATAGTCTTTGTCCTCAAGGATTTTACATTCTTTTTAAATGATGGAGAAGCATATCCTATGTACAGACCCTGGATGGGAAGGGCTTTCCTGAGGAGGATGGGAGAGGAGTGTAGGGATCAGTAGCTACCTCTCCCATGACAGCACAACTGGACCCCACTGAGTCAGAGTTGGGATGATAGAGAGTGAAAAAAGGGGAATAGTCACCTATAGCTCTTCATTATAGGATTCAGAGCCAAAGATTTAGAGATCACCTAGGTCAACTCCAGCATTTTACAGATGAGGAAAACAGAGAACTAGAGAGAAAAAGTGATGTTCAAGGTCGTGCCGTAGCATTGTCAGGCTCTCCAAGGCCTGGACTTGTTTGGCTTTTCTCCTGGTAATTGTCTTCACTGTCTGCACTACATTGTATGGTTGTGGTCACCTTTTATCTCCATACTTACTTTGTCCCCTACAACTCAGCTGGCTTCTGTGAGTGTGGTTCCCCCGCCTCATCCTCAGGCTCCTTTGCATGGCTCTCTCCCCACATTCCAGCCTCTCTGGTATTTGTGGAACTCTGGCTTGCCTCTCCTGAATTCATTTTTTCCTCTGCTAACCATTAAACATTCTCCATAGGCTCGCTCCCTCCCTCCTTCCCCAAGACCTGACTCCTCTAACCCCTGAGGCAGCTGTTCCTCCCACAGCTGGTTTTTGGCCCAGGCCAAACCACATTGCACCTCCCCAGCAAGCCTCCAGGGGCTCCTAGACATCTCAGACTGGACATCAAACCTATACTGAGAATTCCATTGCACCACTGCCCATTCTAGTTAGAATTCTGTGCTGCCAGAGCTAAAAAGGACTGCAGAGATAATTCAGGCTTACTCCTTTATTTAACTAAGGCCCAGAGGGGGGAAGGGACTTTCCCAAGGGTACACAGCAAGTTAGTGGCAGAGCCAGCACTAAACCCCCAAACACTGGGTTCTTGGTCCAGTGAATTTTCCAATACATCAGGCCACTTTGTGTTTTAAAAAAATTATCACTTGTTTTTGGCCAGATCAATGTGGTTTGTTTTTTTTTTTTCAGTATAAGGAGCTCTGGTTTAAGAACTTTCTCTGCTGGGGCACTGAGAGGGTGTGACTTGCCCAAGGTCACACAGCCAGAAGGTAGTACTTGAATGTAGTTATTCCTGGCTTTGAGGCCCCTCTCTATTCACTAGGGTAGCTAAGTGACTCAGTGGATAGAGTACTGGGCCTAGAGTCAGAAGACCTGAGTTCAAATATGACCTCACATACTTACTATCTAGCTAGGGGATCCTAGGCAAATTACTTAACCACTATTTGCCTCAGTTTCCTCAATTGTAAAAAGGGTAATTAATGATTAGGGTAAATAATAATAGCTCTCTACTTCTCAAAGTTGTTGTGAGCATCGAATGAGATAAAGGCTAACTATGATTGCTATCACATCAAAATAAAATGTCGTAGGTGAGAAGGATGAGAGACAGTGTGGTAGAGTGGATAGAGCTGTGTCCAACTCTTTGTGGCCACCTTGGGGGTTTTCTTGGCATAAATGCTGGAGTGGTTTGCCATTTCCTTCTCCAGCTCATCTGACAGCTGAGGCCCAGTGCTGCTTCCAGGATAGATGTTGTCTAATTCATCTAATCTATATGTGAACAGGAGTCTTCTGTTGAAATCTGTCTATTTAGTCTTGGAGATCTTGGAGATCCTGAGCTACTTCCAAAGGTAGCTCGTTTCTCGAGGTGTCAGGAATTTCTTCTTTCCCTGGGATATTACTTAGCTCACTTTTTGGGGACTAGGGTCTGAGTTAGAATGCATGCTTTTGTCTTCTATCCATTCATTCACCTGTCTTCCTAAGCCCTCCAGCCTGATGCACATCTGGTCTGATGGGGATCAGAATCACATAGGCAAATGAAGGATGCGGGCTACTGCTGATGTTCAGAGATGAAATCCTGTTGCGGGAGACATTTGGAGGCAGAGAAAAGAAATCTGTTTTCCCACTGCCTGCCTCCCCCAGACATTTGTTCTGCAGCTGGCCATCACAAAAAATTCCAGTCAGCCAGGACTGTATGAATGTGTGTACACTGGCCGTGTGTGTATGTATGTGTGTGAATGTATTAGGTGTATGTTGCACATGTGTGGGGCATGAATGAATGAACTCTGAGTCTTGCTCTCACCTCACAGTGCTCCAGGGCTGCTGTGACCCTGATGCCATGACAGGACATAGGTTTTATTTGTTTGTTTGCCACCTTCGTTGCCAGCCTGCCTAACCTGGGCTTTTGTTTGACTGTCTTTGTCAAGACGGTGACAAACACTTCCCTTCACCTGTTGCCACTGGGGCCCCATCAGAAACCACAGCCTGGGTGTGGAGCAGTTTCCCTGCCTCCCCCTCTCTTTCTTGCTCCCTTTCCAGGTACCAACATGCTCCTTCACTTCCAGCTCAGCCCAGACCTGGGCACGTGGGCACAGAGTCTCCCAATTCAATTAAAAATATTTGTTAAGCAACCACTTTGTACCTAGTACCATGCAGGGTGTTGGGGTTACAGAGACAGAAAAGCAAAACAGTTTCTGCCTTAAGGGAACTTACATTCTACTGATGAGATAAAATTTTCCCCTGTATCCCTCATCCTCCTGCTTCCCAGAGAAGCATATAACAAATAGTATGGGGACTAGATTATTTTTAATGTCCCTCTCAGTTCCAGATTTTATGATCCATTATCTTATAAATGACGAAAACTAGTAGACCTGGTGCATGAAGACTTAGCATTATAGCAGAGATTACACAGCCAGTAGTCAGTGTACTTCGATAAACAGAAACCCATCAGAGTTTCTAATAAGGATGTCCATGTTAAGTTACTTGAGAGGGCTCTCCCTGGACCTATGGTCCTTTGTCTCCTTCACAATTTTCCTCAAAGTTTTTCAACTTGGTAACATTTTGACTTAGCTTATTTTTATCAACATAGAAACAACATATGGTGTTGGTAAATGAACAAACTCCTTGTTGAACTTGTTTCAGATCTAATGCCACCTAACTCTGAACCACTATCTGAGACAGGGGATCTACCTCTAGCCACAGGGTGGAAACATCATCAAGGGCGCTAGAGCTGCAGGCATATTCACTACTGCCTTCTCAACTTCTAAAATCCCAAACCATGGAAACAAGACTCAGGTGAAAGCATGGAATCCTGAGGGTTTCTTAGCCAAAGGATTAATGACGCCTTTATGAACCTGATGAATGAAGCTCTCAAGATTGGCGACAGATGTGGGAATCAAGGTCTTGTGTATCTGTAGTTCAGGGACCAGATGGGTTATGGTGCCCATTCCTCCCTACCCTGGAGATAAAGCCTTATAAGTATAATCACCACACATGAAATAAAGCCTCTGTGTGTGTGTGTGTGTGTGTGTGTGTGTGTGTGTGTGTGTGTGATAGAGTAAGTCTATTATCAGAATAGTGGGTTCATATGGAATTTGGTGACCACTGTCCTTTCCCGTGTACCATCAGAGTATCTGTCTCAAGGGCATTTACAATTTTAACATTTTTTCCGTGAATGGGTCAGATCGTGCCAAGGGATGTCATTATAAGCATATAGTCTCAAACATCTGATTTTTAAGTGTGAAGTTGACAAAAGATCCTTCACTAGGGCAACTTGCCATATTAAATTTTGTGTGGACCGTCTCTCCCCCTTCAGCTGATAGATACATCTAAAGTGTAATTATAATAGCTCCTTGTTTCACTTTTCCAGCTGGGAGAGGTATAAATTGAGGGGGGGGGATGATGGAGTTGGAGTATCTTTTTTCTAGAATATTATTGAGGAGGTCTTGCCACATTTTAGGTCTCCTCTGCTATTCAATCCAGGGTCCACTTCCCATGGGCCATCTTCAGGATCAAACCACATGGTCTAGGCACGTGTCTCCTTTTGGGACATCTCTCAAGTACACGGTTCCATTGTCATTTTGATTACACAATGGATACTGACTTCAGTATTATATTTAATGTTGTGAATGTCCTGCAACTTGGAGGAATGACTTACATGTATTTCGTATTTCAGTCCTTTCCCGTATTGAGGGAGAGGGGCCAGCCTGTGTATTTCCACAGATACAGGTATTTAAGATAGGTGGAAGAATAATGTACTCCACATGTGAATTCATTGATCCAGTGGGATAGCGGTGCTGGCATGAGGACCAGGGGAACCTCACTTTCCATATTGTTGTTCATCCTTTGTTTTCGAAGAGAACCAATGACATCATGAGGGTCTAGCTTGACTTCCATGTGAAGTAGATTTAAATGAAGCAGAGTTGCATAAAGTTATAAGCTTTGTTCTCTTCCAGATTTATCCAAGTCCAGTGGCAAGACAAAAGTTAAGACAACTGGTGATGGCCTAGGATGCAGCAGATGATCTTGGCTTCTTTGATGTCTGACTAAACTCCAAGCACTCCACAGCACCAGCTTCATCTGGCTTCATGGCCATTAAAACAAATTGCTCTTATCTACCCATTCCACCATGTTACCCACTTTATGACAGACTTTACAATCCATTCAATGTGCTACAGTAATGGTCCTTTGTATATGTGTGGTGAAGAGATGCTGTGGAAAGGCATGACCTGCTAGGTCAAATCTTAGGAGCACTGTTATGACAATGGAGTGTATGTCCATCATCTCTTGCTTCATTTAATTAGTCCAGTGTTTAGCTACAGGATCAGGGTGCCAATAGCATTAATAGTTAAGAAAATAAAATAACCAAGACCATCCCAGATTTGAAGGGAAGAATTCCATATAATACTGTTGAGTTATCTTCAATTCTCCAGTGGACTATAGTGGCCCAATTCCATATAACAATGCATCTAATAGAAAGAGACGTGGACTTGGCTTGCCTGTATCCACATGGCCTTTCCTTTGGCTATTACTACAGTATGACTTGTCAGTCCAACTCAATAGGGTCTTTTCTCACTGAAGAACTACATAGGACTTCCAGTAGTGAATTTTGATATGGACTTGGTCTCCCGGTCAGATACTGGGACAAGGTTCTGTTTTAGGCTCAATCCAGGCATCCTGTGCTTTTCACTTCCAATCCCTTGAAGTTTTGCATACTCTTTAATCCTCTTTCCCTTTTTGTCCAGAAACTCAGGTTGGCCAGATGAGGCCAGTGCCACAGCCCCCCACCCACAAAAGCTCCTCTAGCTGCTTCTGTCACACAAAGTGAAGCCCACTCTTTATACACACTCTCCCATGCTACCTCTAATGCTAAGGGAATGCGGTATGCAAAAACACAAGTACCTACGTGGAAATTTGAGGACGGAGAAAACACTGGCAATCTTGAAGAATCAGGGAAGGCTTTCCAGAGGAGGCAGCAAGAGACCTCTATTGTTTGTCTGCAGCAGATGTGCTCAGAGTATAAATCCCTCTCCCGTTGTTTTGATACCAGTCACCATTCCTAGCAGTTACTTGACTGATGTTCCCAAATTAGATTCAGATGCAGAATCAACAGAAACTTGGAGTTGGATGGAATCTCAGAGGTCATCGAGTCCAGCCCACACCTGGACAGCAGTCTCCTCTACAGCATTTCTGACAGGTGGTCACTTTGCCTTTATTTAATGACTTCTGTCGGATGGGCAACTCTATTTCTCAATGGTAGCCTGTTTCACTTACAGACAATGCTGATTGATAGAGTTTTCTTTTCCCTCGTGTTGAGCCAAACTTTCCCTTGCTGCACTAGTTCTTTAACCTTGGACTGGTTAGTTCTCTGGGACTCAGTTTCCTTCTATTGAAAAATGATGATGTCAGATATCTATGGTTCTGACGTTCTGTGAGATCCTGAGGTTCCATACTTGGGCTGTTTGATTCTCAATCCAGAGTTTTTCCAAGAACAAGCCAGGTCACCTTCATTTCTCTGTTTTTGGAGACAGGGTTATTAGATCAGTGCAGTAGATCAGGGGAATGTTGTGGATATAATTTACCTAGATTTCATCAAAGAACTTGACAGAATTTCTCATGCTGTTTTTGTAGAAAAGATGGAGAGACGTGGGCTACTTGATTTACAGCTACATGTATTTGAATCTGAACCCAGTGAAGAGTCATTCATCATTTCACATCAGATTGGAAGAAAGTCTCTAATGGAGGACCCAGAGGTCTGTACTTAGCTTTGTACCGTTTAGTATTTTAATCAATGTCTTGGATTAAGGAATAGAAAACGTACTTAGCTGACACTAGGTGACAGAGATAGAGTCCATAAAGAACACTGGGTTGAATTTAATGAGATGGAATTTAACAGAGATTAATATAAAAGCCTATACTTAGGTTCTAAAAACAATTTCATGAGTAAAAGGTGGGAGAAACATGGCCAAACAGCTCATCTGAAAAAAAAAAAAGATCTGGAAGTTTAAGTAGATTACAGAGTCAATGGGCTCAAGGTTGGAATATTTTGTACCAGCCAAAAAAAACCCCTAATAGAATCTTAGGCTGCCTTGAGAGGGGTATAGTGAGAAGTCTGATGAATCCATTGGTCAGCTGTGATTCCAGAGGCCTGATGATGAAGCATGCTGCTCCCAGAGAAGAGATGGACTCAGGGTGCAGAATGAGATATTCTTGAGACATAGACAATGCCCATGGGAATTTGTTGTGCTTAACTGTGAATATTTTTTACAAGGTTTTGTTTTCCTTCTCTTTTTTCAGTGGGGGAGGGAGAGAAAAAATGTTTTAAAAAAATAGAATAAATTTTATTTCCGTTACTTAAACTGTTTTAAATAGAATTACATATAATTTTGTTAAAATTATATACATACATACATATATATGTATAGGTATGTATATATATGTATATATACATACATATATAACCACTTTGAGAGGCAGTGGGTTCCCCTTCCCTAGAGAATTCAAGCAAAAGTTGTACCACTTCTAATCCCATTTTTGTCGTCTTTTCCAACTTACGTGTTGTGAAGTGAAACCTTAGAATTTTTAAAATTTTTATTTCTCAGCCTCAGAATCAACCCCAACTTCTCACTCTTCCTTACCCAACATATGCAATGAGTTCCCAAGCCTTGTTAATTCTACTGCCATCTTATGTTTCAAATCTATCTCCTTTTCTCCACTCACATGGCCTACACCCTAGTTCAGGCCCTCATTACCTCTCACCTGACCTCTGATTGGATTTCCTGCCTCAATTCTCTCCTCTCTGCAATCCAAGTTCCACAAGGGCACCAAAGCAATATTCCTAAGGCACAGGTATGACCATGTCACACTCCTCCCAAGTAATTTAAAGAGGCTTCCTATTGCTTCTAGGATCAAATACAGATTCCTCTCTTTGACATTTAAAGACCTTTACAACTCAAATTTATTCTACTTTTGGGGGCTTATTATATATTATTTTCATTCACAAACTCTGTGGTCACATCAAACTGTCTTTGATGTTGATCATGTCTTTGCATAGGCTCTCTCAGGAAAAGACTCCCTTTTCGACAAGAACCAATGGGGAAAACTAGAAAGTAGTTTTGTCAAAAATTGGGTTTAGACCAACATTTTACAACATCTACCACAATAAGCTCAAATGGGTACATGTACTCTCTCTTCACCTTCTTAATATGAATTTCCATATAGCACTAACAAAAAACAATAGAAAAATTACAATAAAATTACAAAATACAAGAAAACCTACATTCAGTGCAATTACACAATGCATAAAAGAAATTATACAATGCTTTAAAGAAATAAGAAGACACAAATGAATAGGATATTTACAACTCATGGTTGAGTCATGACAATAAAACAGTAATGACTATACTTTCTAAATTAATCTAGAGATTAGTACTATACCAAATTACCAAAGATATATATATATATATATATATATATATATATATATATAAACTAGACAAAAAAATTCATTCAAATTAAAAAAAATCAAGGTCTAGGATCTAAAGGAAATAATGAGAAAAAAGTTCAAATGAAGGAGTATAGTAGATAGTATTACCAGACTTCAAACCATGCCTGGAATGTGCTCTCTCTTCACCTCTTTCCCTTAGAATCCCTCATTTCTCTCAAAGATGAGCTCAATACTATTTCCTACACAAGGTCTTTCCCTCTCCCCTAACCCCAGCTATTAGTGTCTCCCCCCTAAAATTATTTTGATTTATTTTGCATATACTTAAATATGCCTCTGCTAATGGAGTGGCGTTACACTTCCATGTACATATTGTCTTTTTCTATAGAATTTAAGCTCCTTGAGGGCAGGGACTTTCATTTTTGTCTTTGTGTCCTCAATGCTTAGGACAATGCTTGGCCTATAGTAACTACTTAATAAATATTTGTCTGTTAGGAACACAGTTTCATGTGACCATGTGTAGTTTGCAATTCTTTTCTTCCCTTCTTTTGGAGGAGGGAAGGCAGGGCTATTGGGCTTAAGTGACTTGTCCAGGGTCACGTGGCTAGTTAAGTGTTAAGTGTCTGAGGCTGGATTTGAACTCAAGTCCTCCTGACTCCAGGGTGGGGAGCTCTATTCACTGTGCCATGTAGCTGCCCCTGTCCTTTGCAATTCTTTTGAAAACTGTTCTTTGATTGCTTGTCTGTTGGGGAATAGCCTTTGGTGTTAAATGTCCCTGTCAATTCCTTATATATAAAATTTTTAGTGACAATATTTTATGTAAACATTTTCCCACTCTATAATTCACTTCTAATTATGTCTTCATTAATTTTGCTTGTGCCAAAGCTTTAAATTTTATGTAGTCAAATATTCTTTTTACTTTTATGTATGATCTACCCTATCCCTTGTTTAGTTAAGTATTCTCTCCATAACCATAGTCAAGAAAGTTATCTGATCTCATTCTCTCCTTTTTTTTTTATTGTGTGACCTTTTATATTCAGCACATGTACCCATTTGAGCTTGTTTGTGGTAGGTGTTGTAAAATGTTGGTCTAAACCCAATTTTTGACAAATGACTTTCTAGTTTTCCCCACTAGTTCTTGTCAAAAAGAGAGTTTTTTCCTGAGTAATTTACATTTATAGGTTCACTAAACACTAGTCGACTGTTCTGGATTGTTTCTTTTTCTTACTCACCTAATTTGTTTCACTTATCTACTTTTGTGTTTTTTAAAAAAATTAAATACCGACTAATTTTCATAACTATTGCTTTATAATATGGTTTGAAGTCTGGTAATACTATCTACTATACTCCTTCATTTGAACTTTTTTCTCATTATTTCCTTTAGATTCTAGACCTTAATTTTTTTGAATTTGAATGAATTTTTTTGGGCTAGTTATGCATATATTTCTTTGGTGATTTGGTATAGTACTAATCTCTAGATTAATTTAGAAAGTATAGTCATTAGTGTTTTATTGTCATGACTCAACCATGAGTTGTAAATATCCTTCTATTCATTTGTATCTTCTTATTAAAGCATTGTGTAATTGCACTGAATGTAGGTGTTCTTGTATTTTGTAATTTTATTGTAATTTTTCTATTGTTTTTTGTTAGTGCTATATGGAAATTCATATTAAGAAATTTGTAGGGGTGATTAGGTAGCACATGAATAGAGCGCCAACCCTGGAGTCAGAAGGACCTGAGTTCAAATCCAGCCTCAGATGCTTAACACTTACTAGCCATGTAACCTTGGGCAAGTCACTTAACCCCAATTGCCCTCCCCTCCCCTCTCCAAAAAGCAAAAAAAAGAAAAAGAAATCTGTATATACTTTAAGATTCCTATTCAGAAATAACCATAGATTAGTCAAATTTAATTTTTCCAACAATTCCTCTAACTCTGTATTTCCTTCTTGGGTTTTTGTGTGTGTGTGTGTGTGTGTGTGTGTGTGTGTTGAGTTTATCCAGTTCTGAGAGATATTAAAGTCTTCTATTGTTTATTGTGTTGCAATCAATATTTTGCCCAGGTTTTCTTTCAAGAACCTAGTGGCTATTCCATTTGGCACCTATGCCCTTAATATGATCATTTTTTCATTGTCTATGCTGACTTTGAGCCATAATAATAATAGTTAGCCTTTATGTAGCTATTACTTGCTTTACAATTATTATCTTGGCTCATCCTCACAATAACACTGGGAGGTAGGTGCTATTATTATCCCCATTTTTATAGCTGAGGAAACTGAGGAAGAGAGTTAATAACTTACCCAAGATCGCCCAGCCACTGTGTCTGAGGCCACATTTGAACTCCGGTCTTCCTAACTTCAGCCTCAAGGCTCTATTCACTGGGCCAGGTAACTGTTTCATTTTTTGTCTACAATATAGTTCCCCCGTTTTTCATCCTTGATGTATCACGCCTTATGTTCATGATTACAGCTCCTGGTATTTTAGAGTCATGTGAAATCGTAATGGATTTTTTCATTTCCTTCATGTTCTCTATGTCTTTATTGTTTGAAATTTTTTTGTATCCAGCACATCACTGAATTTTTAAAAAATCTTCATTATCTTTCTTTTCACTGGGGAATTTAATTATTCCCATTTAGGGTTTGTAGCCAACAGGGAATTCTGCTAGAGAGTTTATTTGTGGAAATATAGATTGAACAAAAGGTTTTTCTCAGTTTCAGATTTGTAGAGAGCTCAGACACCAGAACCCTCTTATCTATTCATTTGTGTTGTACAACACCCAAAGCACTAAACCAGGGGTGGGAAACCTGAGGCCTCAAGGCCACATATGGCTCTTTAGGTCTTCAAGTGCGGCTCTTTGACTCATTCCAAACTTCACAGAACAAATCCCCTTAATAAAAGGGTTTGTTCTGTAAAACTTGGACTCAGTCAAAAGGATGCACCCAAGGACCTAGAAGGCCACATGTGGCCTCAAGGCTACAGTTCCCTACCCCTTCACTAAATTGTAGGATTAAACCTGCTGGGCAAGACCCAGTTGGTGACCTGGTTCTCAGACAAAGAAATATGAAAAATTTCATTAAAAAAGTACTTTTTGGGCTTAGCTCAGTGAGGCTTAAAATTGAGCATCCCATGATGCTAGGAGGTCCTCATAATGATGAGGGTCCACTCTTCAAGAGGCATTATGGGGCCTTCCCCTACCACTCCCTCACCCTTACCCATCCCCATTCTGTTAGATGTACAAGCTTCTGCTCAATTATCTTTCCTGTCACTTTAATAAAATTCTTTTTGCTACTATGTTGTGAATTCTATTGCCATGGTGAATTTATGAAGGGAAACTGAATGTTCTCTTTCTATTTCCTTACTTATCTTGGGTGTCAACTCCCCCTTAGATGTTCTTGTTCAGGGCCAAGCCATTCATTCTCCTAGAGTAAACAGAAGCGAAATAAAAATTGAGTCTTTGCCTTTTCTCTGCTATCGTTATCACTGTTCCATCCACTCCAAGCAGCGTTCCTATATTTCCTTTGATTCCCTTTTTCTCTCCAATATAACTAACAGAGCCCTGTTATCCTTTCTTTCATTTGCTAGCCTCATTTAGTGCTCAGCTCTAGCATTTTATGCTATTTTTAAAGGACCATGTAAAGCTCTTTTAAAAAAATATGTCAAGCTCTCATATTTACCGTCTTTTATTTGACTTTGCTTCTACCTTCTCTTGTTGTTCAGTTATTTTGATCAATTCCAACTCTCTGTGACCCCATTTTGGGGGTTTTCTGGGCCAAGTTACTAGAATGGTTTACCATTTCCTTCTCCAGCTCATTTTACAGATGAGGAAAATGAGGCAAATGTGGTTGTGAGTTAAGTGACTTGCCCAGGCTCACACAGCTAGTAAGTATCTGAGTCTGGATTTGAACTCACAAAGATAAGTCTTCCTGATTCCAAACCTAGTGCTTTATCCACCATACCACCTAGTTGCATGGAGATGGGAGAAGAATGTCAGAAGAATGTCTCCCAGCTAGATACCACAAAAGTAGCTACAATTAAGAAAGAAGAGTAACAGCTGAGACATCTTTACATTTCTTTCAATAATCTGGGTTGATTGGTTTAGCTCCATATTCATTCACATCAGACAGATCTCATTTTTCCTCCTTATTGAAGTTGTTTCCTTTTGAGTCTTTAGATTCTTATTCTTGAGCATCTCCTAGATCTTTTGGTCTGATGTCCACTTTACAATTTTAGTCAATAGGATCATTGCTATTCTTTCTGTGAACCTTTGAAATCTGCTTTCCCAAAATCTGAGATGTAGGTCATACTATGCCTAGATTTCCTCTATCATGAATTCTAGTAGGGAGTGCTCCCCTTGCCCCAGGGTTTCCATCATGTTAAACCCCAAAACTCATTCTTTTCTGTTGGTGAGAATCAAATTCAAAATAGAATTTCCCCTTGTTGTGATTCCTCTACCATTTGAAGGATAACATTAGAGTCAGAGCAAGTCAAGATGCTATTATTTGCTCTGCTTTTGGAAGAGAAAAGCTCCAGTAGATGTTTGGATAATTGAAGTTTCCCATCACTGTTAAATCATGCCTCTGTGCCAGGTGTGTGACGACTTCCCAAATGCTTCCTCTCTCTTCTCCTGCTTCCGTGGGCTGTAGTATAGTTTGATGACAAAACCTTCTCTATTTCTTTTTCTACTGACCTTCACCCAAATGCACTCCATCATCTTTTCCTCTTACGGTTCTGAATCTCCCCACATGAATATGTCTTATTAAAATATACGGAGTCACATTCCAGTTATGACTTTTATCCCAACATCCCCAGTGATATTTATGAGGACAAACTTTCTTCCCTGCATTAAGACTATTAGTGTCTCTTGTTTGCACCTAAACTTTGAGCACCTGTATACAGTCATTTGAGGTTAAGGGTTTTACTACTGGCTCCTTTCTTGGGTTTTATCTCCTATGTACGTCTGGATGTCTCAGCTATTTCTCTTCTTTTTTAATCGTAGCTACTTTTGTGATATCTAGATGGGGGATATACCTTGACATTCTTCTCCTCTCTCTATCCTTTTTAGTTTAATGCCTTCTTGATTGTATTTCCAAGGCACTGGACAAAAATATTCTTACAAGCCTTTGGCCAGTGTTCTTAATCTCTGGTCAGGAATCTGTCATCCCTACATTTTAAAGTCAAAGTCCAGAAGTTCAAACCCCATTCTCAGATACCATCTTCTTAGCAAGTTTTCACTTCCTAAATCAATTTTATCTTCTATATCTCTTGTTTTCAATGAGTAACAGTTAAGAAAATAAAATCTTTGCCCCCATGATCTCCATTTTCTTGGTCAAGACCTCATAATCATTGACAATGATTTTTAGGTTCCTTTATGCAATATCATCTGAGCTGATGTGAATCACCACAAGTGGGTAATTGTGATTTGTTTTGATAAGTATTAGAAGGTTTTCTGTTATCTGGAGAAGGAAGGGGCAAACCACTCTAGCATCTTTGCCAAGAGAATCCCATGGACAGTATTAGTGTGTCCATGGTCCATGGGGTCATGAAAAGATAACGCAACTTGAATGACTGAACAACAGAAGGTTCTCTGTTATATCTTAGATTGGGGGTGGGGAACTTGCAGCCCTCTAGGTCCTCAAGCATGGCCCTTTGACTGAATCCAAACTTCATAGAACAAATCCCCTTAATAAAAGGATTTGTTCTGTAAAACTTGGACTCAGTCAAAAGGCTGCAAACAAGAGCCTAGAAGGCCACATGTGGTCTTGAGGCCCCAGGTTCTCCACCCCTGCCTTAGATACTTAAGAAACACAACAGATTTCTATTTCTATTATCAAATTAACAAAAAGCTGCCTCAGCATCCTTAAGCAAGGAATCATCAATTACTATCTCTTTCTGAGTCTTCTTCTGACTTTACTAGATGACCTCCTTTCTGATAGCTTATGTGTTTATATGATATGATTCTTTGGGAATTGAGCAGCTGCCTTCTCAGAGAAACCAAATTTCTTCTATTCAGGAAGAGCATCAAATCTATTTTTAAGTTCTAAGTGTGCAACTTATCTTCTTCCCTTTCTCCTTTGTGTAACATTCTTCTGCTCCACAACATCCTGACAAGGGTCAAATCTTTTCTTTAGAGTTCTTCCTCCTCTCCCATTGAAGGCTTATTACTGTTTTCTTTATAAGAGTGGAAGTCAGTTGAATCAATCAGTTATCCCCTCCCCCACAGAAAGTAATTAACTTAACCTGGAGAGAATCTCTCTATTTCATCCATCAATCAATATAAAGCATTTTAACTACATATGACAGAAGGTATATCTGGATTGTTTGAGAAGACTCAGTTGTGCCCTGTGGAGCAGTGAGATGGTTCCCATTTGCTCTGTGTCTGTCAGTAGAGAGGAGAAAACCATTCCAGCCAAGTCCCAGAAAAGGAATCACTTCTGGAGGAGGGAATGTTCTTCAGTCTCCCTTTCCTCCCTTGACTAGAGGAGGGCCCTGTGAACTTTGAAAAGTCCAAAGATATTGGATTTCCCATCGGCATCCCAGGAGCTTCCTGGAACAGTTGAAGGCATTGTTTGCATGGAGAAACAAGGCCCAACTAGACACACTGAGGAAAAGGAGCTTCAAGGATTTTTCAAGGAGCATAACATGCCTATGGGGAACTTTTGAGCACCCTGTGAAGGAGAGAAAAGGACTTCTAGCACCCAGGAAATGTGAATTACTTCCTTTTGCCACCTTGTGTTATCTAAGTTTGAGCCTACTTTTTCTTGAACTCCATATACTTGGGGTAGAGTGTGTCCCAGACTTTTAGGTGGGTGTTTTCTAACAATTAATCTTACTATAGCACCTTAATAAATGCCCTTTTTGAAAAGCTAATTAATCCTGGCTGACTGCTTGATATAAATGAATAATTATGGGCAAAAAGCACGCTGGTGGGGGCTCATGAGCTGTAGCATTATACACATATACCCCACAAGAGCCTCAGGGTCCCTTAGAACCTTTAAGGGACCCTCTTTGGGGTATTTAGGCTGCTGGTATGAGCAGGGGTTGAGAGAAGAGTTTCGGAATATGCACCACACCCTTTAGGAGCACTTCATTGTACCTTACAGTCTGAAGTATGGAGAGGCATTCTTTGAACCCTTCCTCACCTTCCTCTTCAGGAAAGAGATCAGTCTACACCTGGACCACAGGTAACAGTCAATTAAGTTATGGAAGGAATACAGCCTTTGTAAACTAGAGCAAGTTACTACAAAATTTCTCCTACTCTACCTACTGGTATGGAGATGTTCACCATTGTTTTGTAAAGTTAGTTCCTAGTAGAGACCGAACTCCACCGTAGAGTTCACAAAAACATCTTTGTCTCACCTCTCCAAGCCGTTTTGGGGTTGATTTTAGATACTCTTTAAGAGAAAGATTAGTTTCCATTCTTTTGATACCTTTATTTTTGAGTCTCTGTCAATGACTTTGCTTGTTTTTATAGTGTCCTTGCTGAAACTGTGATGGGATTATCAATTCTTTCTCATCTTCACGTCTAGATTGACATGCCCTTCTCTCAGCACTTCCTGTCTATTCTCTGTTCTCTCAGATCTTTGGAGGTGGGCAAGATCTGTTCCTCTTGAGGTGTGAAGATGAACAAACAACTGGGTTACTGCTTCAGGGAGACGGACAGTAATTGGGCTCATTCTCCATTTTTTTAAGTTCCATTTTTCTGATTCAATCCTTCCTTCTCTCTGAAACTATCTTCAGTCTCTTCTAAGGACTGGTGATGAAGGTGTTGGGGAAGGGTCCTCCAGGATGCTGAGAAGCTTTGTCCTTTGCCTTTCTCTCAGCCCTTTGAGATAACTATCTCTATGTTTTGTTGCGGAAGTTGAATTATAGGACTTGCCATAGAGCGTGCATGGGGATAGGTCTTTGGGAGCCATCCTACCACTCATGGATGGAGCGGAACTGAATCCCTTTGGCCACTTCAGGTGATATGGCTACCCTTTGGCCTTCTTTGTTTTCCTATCTGCTGAGTGTGTGGGGACTCCATAGGGTACTCTATGTCTTTTTGATATGATGGGGGAGGAGTTCCATCCCCTTCCCTTTAGCCAAGAGCTATTATAGCTTCTCACCCATGGTCTTCATCTGCCTCTTCTACTTAACATTTCTTTCCTTGAGGATAGGTGACTGGATAGTGATCATGAAAAGTTGGCCTTTTGGGAGTATCTACCTTGGGAGTTCCTGAGCTCCTTACTGTCAGCCGGAGTTGTCTGAAACTAAGCTCTTCTTGGAGATTATCACCAATGAGAGTGTGAGTTCTACCCATGCCCTTACTTGCCTTTGCACAAAGACATGGATTTTGAAGGAGTTCTGTTGTTTGCTTTCCTTTGGTCCCCACCACTTAGATTCTCTTTGAACCTGGGCCACAGGAGAATGCATGGAGTTGGATGAAGTGACACTGAGTCTACTCCCAGGTTAGGGGATAACTGATGGCTTCCTTGAACATCAAGTCACAAGGAAGGATAGATGTCCCCCAGGCCCTGCTAGGGTATGGAAGAGCCCCTCAGACATGATCGCATTAGTTATAGAATACAACAAGCAGCTAGGTGGATCAGTGGATAGAGAGCGAGGCCTGGAGTCATGAAGACCTGAGTTCAAATCCAGCCTCAGATACATAATAGCTGTGTGACCCTGGGCAAGTCGTTTAACCCTATTTGCCTTAATTTCCTCATCTGTTAAATAAGTTGGAGAAGGAAATGACAAATCGCTCCAGTATTGCTGCCAAGAAAAGTCCAAATGGGGTCATGAAGTATGAGATATGATTGAAACAACTGAACAACTGAAGTGTGTGTGTGTGCGCGCGTGTGCGTATGTGTAGGGAAAATAAGGAGATCATGGTCTGGGAGGTGTTTTTACTTGGTTTCTTTTTCGTTTTACTCTATTGTGGCCTCAGAGAATCTTGGCTAGCTTCTTCAAAGGCTGGACAGGTTTACAATTCTTGTATGGGGACTTGGACTCTAATGTTTGGGGGTGGAGTGGGGAGTGGGGGATACACAGGATGTGCCTACTTTACCACTGGCCCCAATAAGGGGAAGCTAAGTGGTGTAATGGATAGAATGTTGAACTTGGAAGGAGAAAGACCTGAGTTTGAATCCTGCCTTAGATCCTTACTAGGTGTATGACCCTGGGCAAGCCATTTTACCTCAACCTCAGCTTCTTTATCTGTGAAATGTTTAATAACAGCATCTACCTTCCAGGGGTGATACATATGTATACATACAGACAGACAAATGTATACATATATGCACACATATATATGTTAAATAAACCTTTACTTCAGGGGTTCTTTGCTTAGAGTCTATGAATTTGCTTTAAAAAGTATTTTATCACTCTATTTCAATATAAGTGGTGTCCTTGGCAATCTATTGCACTTTATGCATTTAAATACCTTATTCTGAGAAGGGGTCTATAGGTATCACCAGACTGCTGTAGGGGTCCATAATACACAAAACAAGTTGAGGAGCCTGCCTTAAAGGGTTGCTGTGGGTAAGTCACTTTTTCATCTGTAAAAATGGCAATGCTATTTGCATGCTCTACCCTGTAGGATTTAGAGAAGCGAAAGGGAGAAGATACAACGGTTTCATTTTGCAGATGAGGAAACTGAGGCCCAGAGAGATTAAGTACTAAAGTTGGGTGGGATTCAGGCAGAGGTTTCTTGACCCCAGGATCAGGGCTTGACCCTACCATATCATTCCTCTTCTGTTCCCAGGGCTGCTATGGGCAAAGTGCTTTGTAATCCTTAAAAGGGAGGAGAAATGTGTGTGTTCATTTTCCAGGTGAGGAACAGAAACTAAAAATGTTCTAGCTTTTGAGCTTGAGTAGAAGGGAAAACAGGAGGGCTGGGTTGATGTAAATAAAACATGGGGAAGGAAGGTGGGTGAATCAGAACGGGAGATAAGTGAGTGAGAAAGGAAGAGGGGGTGGAGGCTGGACCTGTTCTGTGGGGACTTTCACTTGTCACTGGGTCACCCCAATCCCACAGTAACTGGATGGGTTTTTGGGGCTGCAGGCAGGCCCAAGGCAAAGTCAGGACCTTGAGCTCATAAAGTCTGGGGGGTGGGGACTGTGTGTGGGGGAAGGAATGAACAGGGCTGGGACGTTTGTTTTCTTTGCAAATATTTGGAGGCCTGGGCTCATTCTCTGAAGATGAAGTGTGGTGCTTGTGTGGTTTGGGTGACTGCCTTCTGCATGCCTGCTCCAGGATATTCTTCCCATTTAGTGATGCCCTCTTCTGTGGCATCTGTAATTCAATTAGTGTGTGTGTGCGTATAAGTACAAACGCATGTGCACACACATTGAAGGTCTCGCAGAAAGAGGCAGAAACCCATGTGTACTCACATACACAGAGGCATGGATGGTGCCGCCCCAGCACACATCAACACATGTACACACGTCATCACATGCACACAGATACGCACGCTGCAGCCTCTTTTAATATTTAATGTTGTTACAGCACAGTCAGTTCCCTAGTGGAGGGGCTTTGTGTGTTGCGATCATTCCTTTCCTGTAGTTGCCTTGCAGGCCTGGAGAGCCGCTGACAAATTGTGCTCCCTGGATCAATCCATCCCCAAAGGAGGGTAATGTAATGTGGTTATGAGATTAGAGAATGAGCCTCATTACCAGACAGGCTTCATTTTAAACAGTCTTGCTTTCTCTCTAGAAAAATAGATGAACAGGACTGTTTCCGTAAGCCTCCCAATCTTCCTTCTCCATTTGTCACCTGGCTGTAGTTGCTAACCACTCTCCCTCCCCTTCCCCTTCCTCCAGTGTTTACAGCCCCCTTTTCATATATCACTGGGTCTACAAAGGTTCTTCATTCCCCCTCCTACTCCCCACTTCCAATGAAATTATAGGCTCTCCCTGCAGAGATGAGGTCTAAGACAATTATTAAGAGCAGCAATGAGATGTTTTTGTCCCACTCCCTGCACTTCCAGGTACGTTTGCAGAACTAGGGTCAATAGCTCCCTCTTCCACTCCCCTACAATGAATGGAGTCCACAGAGAGGCTGGGGATCCACAGTGGGTGCTGTTGGCATGAGGTCCATTCTTAGCATTGTCTATGGACTGGGCAGACTTGGGTCAAATACTTAGTACCTTTTCGCAGGGTACTCCTACCTCCAGGATGTATATGGGGTCCCATTCCATAATCCCAAGAAGAAGCTCTGGTCATGGGGTGCCAGAAGCTGAGGGTAGAAATAGAATCAATAAGCCATGTAGGTTCTCTATAGTTTGGAATTCTCCCTCTCCCCCATTTAAAGTCTCAGGGATAGAGCTAATACCCTTCCTGGTCTGTCCAGGATACTGGACCATTGTGGAAGATGGAGGATGCTTATTTTCAGGAACAGAATTCCCTAGACATAGAATTCCCACAAATTCTAGTTACTGTGAGAATCTGGGCATTCCTTACCAAGTCCCAGTTCAGTCTGGTGGGTAAATGTCTGGAGAGCTCACAGGACAATGCCTAATTCCATTAGATTTCAGAAGAGGGGCATGTTAACTGCCCTACTTCCTCCCTCACTCTAAGGCCATACAGATCATTGGTTATAGTGGCTGGTTCTTGACAGTGGGGACTGTCAGCTTGGTAGGGATCATAAACTTGGGTTTCCAAGGGAATGTGGGGAGGGAGTGGGTCTAGGAGGGAGTGCCCAGGTGGGGAATGGTTGATTGCAAAACCAGAATCCTTCTCATTTGCAGTTTGCAAAACGTCTCCTTTTTATTGAAAAAAAAGCTATTGTTTTCTTAAGGGAAAACATTTATTTGTGTGCATGTGGAAAATGTTTTCCTAATGAAATGGAAGCTGATGCTCAGCCGAGTATGACAAAAATCTTCCTCTGCCCATTTTAAAGACAACAGGGGAATACATTTGTGGAACTTGAGTAGACAGCATTGTTTTCCTGCTTTCCTCCTGCCTGGAGCCAAACAGAGATTGGGGCTCAGTGCATTCCAGTCTGGTTCCACAGGCCAAGGCAGGAAAAAGTGGGTTTGGCTTTGGAAAGTCTTCTGACCTGCAGAAGTAAGCCCAGCCACCTTCTGCCCACTCCTTACAAACAGAGTCAGGGTTAGGAGAGGGAGACCAGCCCTACTCAAGAATGGTTCAAGTGTAGCTGAAAGTTGAGTCTTGGTTGCTGGTGAAATGAAGGTATCTTAGTTCAGAATTGGCCCAAATGGAAAAGTATGGGGGCAGGGGATGGAGTCAGACACAGGCAAGTTTTATACCTTTTCCCTCTAAGACAAAGAGGGTTGTCTGCTCTCTCTAGGCCAGGTAAGATAGTCTTATTCTCTGGTGAAATTTGCTTCAGCCCTCAGGGATCTCTTTGAAGAGTGTTTTTCCTCTGACATCCAAGAGCAGTTTCATTCTGAGATCATGGCTTTTCACCTCATCTCCCCACAGCCCAACCTCACTAGGCCCTTTCCTAGCCCCAGGCCACTCCCAACTCTCACTTTTAGATCTTGAGGATAACCCAAGCATCCTGAGCTCTGGTGTAAGCTGTCGTTACACCTCTTCTCTCCCTTTTGTTGGGGTTGATGTGGTTGGCTCAGGCTGACTTCTCAGGTGGGTATTTTCTCTGGTTGAAACACCAAGAAAAACCTTTATAGTGAAGAATCAGAGAGAGAGAGAGAGAGAGAGAGAGAGAGATGCTTTTCCAACCCTAGCAGCTTTGAAATTCTTGGTCTTAACTGTCTAAGCAGCTGTAGCCCCTTGGGCCAAGGGGGCAATGGAGTCTTTGGGGATGGGTTTGAGTTGAGGAGGTGATTCTCTAAGGGGAGAAGGTGGTGGTGGTCTCTGCCTCCATGCTCATAGAGAAGCGCCGATTCTGTCGGCATGAAGACAAGTGTAGAAGGCGTTCTTGGCTGAGGCAGCCAAAGGTCTTGAGAAGCTTAAAGAGGTCTTGGCGGAACTTGACGCCAATGAAGGCATAGAGGAAGGGGTTGAGACAGCAGCGCAAGCATGCAAGGCTGTAGGTGATGTCACTGGCTATGTCCAGTTGCTTGCTGTGTTCACAGTCAGTGGAAGTTTTGTTGAGGGCCGCCACGGTCTTGGCCAGGACTACACCATTATAGGGTAGCTGGAAGACGATGAAGACAATGACCACGGCAATGATGACTTTGATGGCCTTGTTGCGCTCAAAGTTACGGGCCTGCAGCAATTTGCGGATGATGACGAGGTAGCAAGAGAACATGACCAGCAGCGGGATTAAGAAGCCTATCACCATCTGAGACACCTGGATGATGGTTGTGAAGGTCACCAGGTCTTCAGTCACCAGTGAACACCGCCCATTCTTTAGGACATTGCTGTATATCAGCTCTGGGGTGGAAAAGAGGAAGGCCAGCATCCAGACCACACCACAGGAGATCTGGCTGATGAGGATGATGCGGGTCCGGTGGCGGTGGGCTGAGACAGCCTGGACAATGGCGAAATAGCGGTCAACGCTGATACACAGCAACAGGAGCATGCCGCTAAAGAAACTCATTTTGTATGTACAATAGACAGCTTTGCAGAGGATAGGGCCAAAGATCCAGGACTTGGCAGCGCTGACCGCCCAGAAGGGCAATGTCAAGAGGAAAAGGATGTCAGCTAGGGCCAAGTTCAGCAGGTAGATGTCGGTCATGGTTTTGAGCCTCTTAAAATATATGTAGGTCAGCATGACCAGCCCATTGCCCAGCAGACCCACAAAGCAGATAACTGAGTACATGGTGGGCAGAAACCAGGCTTTGAAATCCCGGATGTCTTTTTTGTAGCAAAGGGATTCAAATTGGCTGTAGTCCACCGTGGTGTTTTCATCACTGTAGTCGTCGGTGACTCCATCATAGCAAAGGCAGACCTGTGGGTGGATGGGATGGAGGGAGCAGGGAATAAAGAGAAAACATTTGGTTTGTTCTGGGAGCTGTAAATAGTGGAAAAGGAAAGAAGTCTACCCAAAGACCCCGGGGGTGGGGGTAGGGAGAGGGACGGGAATGGGAATAAGTTCCCTTGATTACTCAGACTAGAACTCAATTTATACCTTTCTCTAGGTTGCTTTATGAGTGATTGGTCGCTATTTTCTAAGCATGGCTGTTTGTGTTCTGAAGCACTCTGAGGGTAGGGACCTTATATCCTTCATGTCTGATATTTCCCCTAAAGCACCCAATACATGGCCCCGTACATTAAGGCTATTAAATAATTAAGGAGTGATTTCAGGATGCTATATAATAGAGTTGGAGTCAGGGCATCTGAGTTCAAATCCCAGCTCTGACAGATACTAGGTTACTAGTAGACCAATGGTCTCTTAGATTTAGTTTCTTCATCTATAAAAGGGAGATAATAATATCTTGAGTATCTACCTATCTCAAAGTTCCTATTTTGGAGACCAGATAAGATACTAAAAAGCATGTTACCCACCTCAAAGTACCATATACATGCCAGCTTTTTTTAATGCCATAGCAAAGATTTAAATATATAATATAGACTGAGGAAGCATTTATTAAGCATTTATTACTATTTGCAAGGCTCTGTGCTATTTATAATATTTTCCATATGCTATATATTTAAATACTTGATGAATGAATGAATGACAGGAGCAGCTTGGTGGGAGGTGTGGATATTTCTTCCTTCCCCATAGCCCCAGCACCTGCTTCTACCATGCCTGTCAAGGTCCCTCTCTGTTTCCCCAATCCAGCTGTCTGTGCCCACAAAAGGAGATAAAGCCTGCCCCCCCTTTCCCCTCCACACCCCCATTATCTCTCTGTCTCTGTGTCTCTTATAGACTTTTCCAATCTGTAGGACCCAGTTGCTAATTCATTCTTTTTTCTTTCTTTTCTTTCTTTATTTTTAAGCTCATCTGCCTATCAGGGCCAAATTCAGATGGCCTGAAGTGATTTTATCGATGTGGGAGAGGGCATATATTTGCTACTCAGCAGGGTATTGGAGAGGGCCCTGAAGATGGCCCCAGGTAGCCCCAGAGAGCTAGCAAAAACAACAATCTAACTTGAATCCAGGGAACCTAGGCCTAAGCTCAGCTGGTTCAAAAGGCAGATTTTTTTTTGTTTTGTCTTTTTACAATGCCTTGTAACCAGTAGGTACTTCATAAATGCCTGTTGTCTTAGTTTGACTTGGACTAATTGCATTCCTGGCCTTAGGAAGAGAGAGGGATGAGATAATAGACCCTTTTTCTGAGTTTTTTATTTGGTATTTTGATGATAGCTCACTTTTATACTTCTTTCCTATAGCCCTAAGAGGCGGAGAGTACAAGATGGGAAAACTGACTCTCTTAGAGATTAAATAACAGTATCAGAGAATGCTGGAGCTGGAAGACAACTTAGAGTTCATCTAGTCCAATCCCCTCATTTATAGATGTCTTAATGAGGTGACTTGCCTAGGATTGTACATCTGGGTAGTGTTGGTGGTAGAATATGAACATGGATGTTCTGGTCCACCTATTTGATCATCTGCCTCTCCTCAAAGTCAGCATCCACCGTTTCCATTGGCCTAGGGCATTCTTAGAGTAGGTATGACCCAAAGCAGCCCTACTATTCAGTTAGGGGGTATATTCCAGGGACAGAATCTTCAGAAACATGGAGTAGCCCAGTCTCCAGTCTTCTCTCTCCCTCCCCAGTTGCCTGGACACATGCTCTCTGGTCTCCCCAAGGCCTCAACCCTAACGGTCCTGGATGTTATATGACCCTCTCAGCTTAGGCTCCCCTTGTGTTCTCTCCCTGCAGAGAGGGGTCCCTGGCCCTCCTCTTCCCTCCCTTCCTCCTTCTCCAGTTCTCTGCTTATCTTCTGAGGCTCTCCCTGTACACCACTGCTGTAGCCCACAACCCACCACATCCTGTTCCACCTGAGCTGACTCCCTCATGTAAAAGGGAAATACAAGCCACAACTCCTGTTCCCTCAATCCTCCACCCCCTTACCCAAACCCCAGCCTCTTAACTCTCACTGCCAGAAATATAGCTGCTGCACAACCCTCTAGTAAGAGGCAGAATCACAGAACCTTAGAACCTGAAGAGGCTTCAGAAACCAGCGAGGCCTACCCTTACCTGAAAAACAATCTCCTCGATAGCATTTCCAAGAACCAGTCACTCAGCCTCTGCTTGGAGATCTCTAGAGAGGGGGACCCCATTCCTTCCCAAGACATACCATTTCCCTTTGGGAAAGTGCACTTTTTTTTCCCTTTCCATTGAACAGAAATCTGCCAATCCACCCACATCACCTAGTTCTGTCCATTGGGGCCAATCTGGACAAATTAATTCTGCTTCTACCCAACTTTCCAACAAGTACTTGAAGACAACTTTCACATTCACCCTAAGTCTAAGGCACAGGCAAGAGAGAGGGAGCTGGGAGGAAGCGGAAACAAGCCTGCCCTCAAAGATGCAGGGCCTAAGTACCAGCAGCCCTCTGGCCTGGGCTTTCAGAAATGGACAAAGATTAGAAATTGAATTCTGGACTTTATTCTTGGAAAGCTGCAGTTCTGGCTACCTGGATATGTTGAGAGTCAAGTCTGGACATTTTCTGCACCACTTCATTCTAATATTGGGCAACCCTCTGTGTTCAACCCACTCCCTTCCTCAGGGCTGTTTTGTGAACTACCAGCATCCACCTCAACATTAGACTTGGGTTCAAATGAGAATTTTTGACCTCGGGTCCATGGACAGATTTTGGGGTCGTGTGAGGCTATAAATTTGGGTGCAGAAAAAAATGACATTTTCATTTTTATTTCCTTCAATAATTTAAAGCCATTCTTCTAAGAAGGGGTCCCTAGGCATCCCCATACTGCCAAAGGAACCCAGACACACAAAGAAGGTTGACACCCCCCCTCCCCAAGTAGATTGGATGGTTGCTAAGCTTCCTTTTGAACCTGATTTTCTCATCTGAGCTCAGTTTCTTCTTGAATGTAAGCCCCTTGAGGGAAGGCTCTGTTTCGGTTTTGTTGTTGAATTCTCAGCACCTAGCATAGTGCCTGACACATAGCGTAGGTGTTCGATGTCTATGTTGGATTGACTTGAACCTATAAAATGGGAACTAACACTTAAATCGACAGACTTGTGTCTAATGTCAGGGTCAAATGTTAGCGATGAAATGATAAGGATTCTATCTCCTGCCCTATGCTTTTGTGGTTCTTTCAGTGATTTTTTTTTTCTTCTTCCTCCTCCCCCACTCCACCTAGGGAGTTTGGGTTGATTCAGTCCATTTCACGAATGAGAAACTGAGATCTGAGAGATGTACTTTGCAAATGAAAGGTGGGAGGATGAATATGAAGTATGGGAAAGTTGAGGTACCTAGGCTTACTTATATTATTAGACTAAATGCACTCCTTCCTTCTACCCCTTTCCCCTTGGGCGCATGAAGTTTTATACTCTTAGACCTCATTTAAGCGTGTGCTTGTTTGTGAGTGAAAACATATGAGCTTTGTTCTTGGTGGTGCAGTGGAATGGGGCTGGTTTAGTGTCAGAAGGCTTGGGTTCGAATGCTGGCCGTGCCATTTACTACCTGCATTACCATGGGCAAGTCATTTGCCCTCTCTCTTTGGACTTCCCTTATCTCATCTGCAAAATGAGATGGGTGGTCCATATGACCTTTAAGGACCCTTTAAGTCCCTGATCTATTTTTTAAAGCTACTTCTTTCTGAAAGATCACAAGATTCGTCCTTAATTCAAGTCTCTCCAGGGGAGAGGGGATGGAAATACTCGATTCTTCCCCCATAACGGAACTTGAGAAAATGTGACCCAGGATTATGTAACTTCCCCAGTATGGGAAGCATGGAGGATGAGAGATAGGGGTACAGTTGTAAAACCGGCTCTGTCATTACCCTCTAATCCAAGGCTCTCTCCATCAGACCCTCTACCACTGGCTTGGTGAGGAACTCTTACCTGACAAATAACAAGCAGGGTCACCACCATTACATTCCGCATCCCTTTTCCTGCAGAAGACAAAAGACACGACATTATCAGTTGGCCTGGGAAGTTTTTGGTGAATCTGTGATTAATGAATCGTAGTATAATGTAGAGGTTTTTAACTTTTCTTATGTCATGGACCCCTTGGGCAGCTTGGTGAAGCCTATGGAGGGGTGGACCCCTTCCCAGAATGATGTTGTTAAATGCATAAAATAAAATGCATAGGCCAACAGAAGAAACTATATGAAATAAATATACATTTTTCCACATCTAATCCAATTCATGGACTCCTTGAAATCTATCCATGGCAGTGGGGGAGGGGGTGTTTGCGGCTACAGGAGGCAGTCCATAGTTAAGGAGTGTTAGACAGTGGAGACATGGGTTCCAATTCCTGTTCCCTGATAAATCTTAGCTTTGGGTCCCTGGGCAAATTATTTAATCTCCCTGAGCCTCAACCTTCTCATCTGTAAAAAAACCATAGCTGGCATTTATAAAGTACTCTGGGGTTTGCAAAGAGCTATGCTTTTCAGATTACTCATTGAAAGGACAAGTACTGAAGTTGAAGCTTAACTACTTTGGCCACAGAATGAGAAGGCTGGACTCATTGGAAAGGGTCCTGATGTTGGAAAGATTGAAGACAAAAGGAGAAGGGGACGGCACAGGATGAGATGGATAGAGTGTCATGGCAGCAACAGGTGTGAATTTGGATAGACTTTGAAAGACAGTGGAGAATAGAAGGGCTTGGAGTGCTATGAACCACGGGATCACCAAGAGTAGGATATGACAGAATGAATGAACTACAATGCTGTTCATACATTAACCCATTTGGGCCTGTGGGACAGGTACTATGAGAACAACACCATTATCCCCATTATGTTCGGTTGTATCAGTTGTGCCCAACTCTTTGTGACCTCTTTTGAGGTTTTCTTAGCAAGAATACTGGAGTGGTTTGCCATTTCTTCCCCTGGCTCTTTTTACAGATGAGGAAACTGAGGCAAACAGGGTTAAGTGACTTGCCCAGGGTCACACAGCTAGTATGTGTTTAAGACTGGATTTGAACTCAGGTCTTCCTGAGTCCAAGCCTGGCTCTCTAGTCACTGTGCTACCTGACTGCCTTATCCCGATAATACAGATAAGGAAATTGAGGTTCATAGTGGTTGAATGAACTTGCCCTTGGTCCCATGGCTAGGGAGTAACTGAGCTAGAATTTGAACCCAGGGCCTCTGGCTCCCAGTTCAGAACTCTTACTATACCACACTTGGTTTTTAATACCATTCCCTCCCCTCCCCCTTTCACCCCAAGTATTAAGTGTTGTTTTGAGGATCAAGTGAGATCATGCATGGAAAGGGTTTTTTGCAAAGCCTGAAGTACTGTGTAAATGTCAGCTCTTATTTTGAAGCTCCTCTGCTCCTTATTAAAGAGAGGGGAGAGGGGAAGAGATGCTGGGAACTTTCATCATGGGCACTGCTACTACGCCCTATGTTTGTTGAGACAGAACATCAGAACCAGATACCTGGCCAGCTGCCCAGCCCACTCCCCTTGCTCTCCTCTTCTCCTTTTCCTCCCCTTCCTACAGCCAGCTCTATGTCCCAGTCCAGGTCCATCTCTTCAAGGGGAGGTACAGGGCCCCTTCCCCACCTCTTGGAAACTCCTTTCGTTCCCCCTCAGAAGTTTCTAATCTGGGGCAGACCCACTCTAACTGAGCTAGAATGAGTCTGACTCCTCCACTCTCCATCTCCCACAACCCTGGGCAGGGCTACAAGAAAGCCAGGGTCTGGCTGAAGTTTTGCTCAAAATAGCCATCCAGGGAGAGTTGTCCCTGGGTCCAGGTGTTTCTGCAGAGATCTGATGCCACTAGTTGGGTGCTCTGGGTCCCTCTTGAATGGAGCTGGCCAGCTTAGGAAGTAAGTTTATGAATGAAGTTGGGTGGGGTGACTGGGTTCACTTGTTTCATTAACCACCTGATAGGGAAGGATGATGCCCCAGGGGCTCCTCAGTTCCATACCCAATCAGAAACAATTTTCCCTTTAGCCAGAGTCTTTTCCCTTCTTAAATCAAAGTGTGTTATGGGCACCTCCCAGGAGCTGAGAGAAGAGGACTCACTTCGAGGGTGATTGAAAAGTAGTGGGAGATTGGGGAAAACCCAATGACTGGATTGGGAGTCAGAAGACCTTGGATATGAATATGACACTTATACCATGTGCTGCTATGGGCAAGTCCCCTCCATCTCCGTGCCTTAGCTTCTTAAAATAAGGAAGCTGAACTAGATGATCTCTAAGACCCTTTGTAGCTTTGGATTCAAAGCTCCAGGTCCCCAGAAGCCTGGGGATGAGGGTATTCTTTGTTGGGGAAAAGTGGTAGGGAGAAGACCACCAGTGCCCCCAAGCTGTTTAGTGGGCTGGTACTCTTTCTCTCCTCTTTCTCCTCCCTCTCTCTCTCCACTTCCCTCCTTCCCTCCCTCTCTCTCCTCTCTCTCTCTCTCTCTCTCTCTCCCTCTTTCTCCTTCTCCTAGATGGATTTGTGGGGAGTTAGGAAGTATGTTCTATCCTGGCCATGAAGTTCAGATACTCCTGTCAGGAGACCTTGAACTGGGCTTAGCCAGGACCCTGTGGTTCCAGGCAGACCAGGTGACCATGACATCAGGGTCAGAGCAGAGCCAGAAGGTCTTCAGTTGGGCACAGTAATCCCTCCTGGGTTCTTCTAAATTTGAGGCTCAGGAGTCAGGAAGGACCCTGGAAACCTTTTTCTCCAAAGTTGGGGAAGATGGTTTGAATTCAAAAGACTGTCCACGTTAAGAGTTAGCATTTATATAGCGCTTTACAGTTGGCAGAATGCTGTACCAATGTTATTTCATTTTATCCTCACAAGCTTTGGGGGTGGGTGCTATTGTTTTTTCTGCTTTACAGATGAAGAGACTGAGGCAGGAAGTTTTTAAGTAGCTTGCCCAGAGTCACACAGCCAGGAAGTGCTGGGTTTGAACTCAGGTCTTCCTGATGCCAGGCCCAGAGCTCTAACCTCTGTACAACCTAGCTACTTGTCCATGTTTGACCTCTGGCAAGTCTCTTCTTCCTCTGGGCTTCAGTTTCCTTTAAAAAAAAATAAAATGAAAGTGTAGGACAACATAATCTCCCATGTCCCTTTCCTTTCCATGTTCTTCTTTGCAAGGGGTGACTTGAACATGGACAGGGCACTTCTCTCCCTGCTTTGGGCTGGAGACATGTGACCCACTCTTCCACTTCAGAAGCCTTTAAGAATTAGGGGAGTTCACAAGTATTCACACCCTGCCTCCCAACCCTGGGTAGTTTCCCTGTGTTGTTTCCTTGTCTACACTGCCACCTATTGGAAATGATTGAGCAAGACAATTAAAATTTCCACTGCCCCTGGGGGTGAGGGAGAGGGGTTTTTTTGGGGTAGGGAGTGAGGAATAGGAAAAAGGGGTTGTGATTCCTGGGACCATCCTTAGGGAAAGAAGGAAATGGATCCAAACAACACAAAGGAATAGATCTCTCTGCCTCCCTAAATTGTTCATACTGTCCCCTGGCTCTCATGGAAAATAGCACCAGATCCCAGGTCCTGGGTTCAAATCCTACACCTTGCTATTTGCTACCTATGTGACCTTGGGTAGGTCAATCACACATCCACTCTGTGTTTTGATTTCCTCTTTTGTAAAATGAAGGATGTGGGATTAGATGGTCTCTAAGGGCTCTTACAGCTTCAAATCTATGATCTTATAATCTTTCCCCACTAGAAGCTGAACACTGGCAAATATTAAGGACCTCAAGACAATTGAGGGAGGAGCTACTTTGAGTTTCCTTGAGGAAAACTAGTCCCTACTTCATCTGACTGGGGAACTGGGCCAAGGTAAGGGGAGTCAGATAGAGTGAATCAGTGAGGAGGCACAGAGGACTGTCTAGTGCAGGGATTCTTTACCTTTTTTGTCATGGACCCCTTTGGCAGTCTGGGAGAGCCTATGGATCCCTTTTCAAGATAATGTTTTTGAATGCAAAAAGAGGTTTCTTGTTCAGTTATTTTAGACTTTTCATGACCCTATTTTTGGTTTTGTTGGCAGAGATACAGGAGTGGTTTGCTATTTTCTTCTCCAGCTACAGATGAGGAAACTGAGGCAGAGTCAAGTGACTTGGCCAGGGTCACACAGCTAGTATGTATCTGAGGCCAGATTTGAATTCCTTAGTCTTCCTGATTCCAAGCCCAATCCTCTATCCTCAGCACCACCTAGAGACCCCATGTAAAAATACAGAGGATTATAAAGGAAACCAATTCTAATGAAACAATTATCAAAATATTTTTAAAAGCAAATTTGCAGACCCCAGGTTAAGGATTCCTTTTTGTCCAACCCAACCTGACCAAAAATCAGGAGGCTACCCAGGTTTTGTTTGGAAACCTCTACCAATGGAGAACTGTGGAAATCTACTGGAGCCATCCATTCTCTGCCTGTTGAATCAGAGAATTGAAGAGCTGGGTTAAAATGTGGAATAGATCTGGAAGGAGCTGAGAAGTTCATTTCAATAAGCATTTATTAAATATCTATATCTTTGCCTGCAAGGAGCTTATAATTACCTAGCAAATTTCATCTAGCCACAGTCCATCATCTTTACAACTTCATAAAGAGGAGGTATGGTGTAGGGGAAAAAAACCCTGGGTTTGAATCCTGATTGTTATTATTATTATCTTTGGGAGGCAATTGGGGTTAAGTGACTTGGCCAAGGTCACACAGCTAGTAAGTATCTGAGGCCACATTTGAACTCAGGTCCTCCTGATTCCAGGGCTGGTGCTCTATCCAGAATCCTGATGTTTGAAACTTGTTATTTGTGTGACTTTAGGCAAGTCAAACCCTTTGAACCTTGTGTTGCTCAGTCTGAAAAATATGGGTAATTAAACTTGTACTACCCCTGTGAGTGGGCTCCTGTGATTTAAATAATATTTATAGAGCATTTGGGAACTGATAACACTATATTAAAGGGACCTCAGAAGGGGAAGTTGTTTAGCTAATTAGTCACTGAAGTAGAATCAGGATCACCAGATTATAGATTTAAATCTGGAAGGAACCTTAGAGTTTATCTAGACCAGCTCACATGTTTGAAGAAACTGAGGCCCTGAGAAGTTAAGTGACTTGGCCAAGGTCACATAGGCAGAAGTGTTTTGAACCCATGTTCAGTCTCTCAGCTCGGTCTCCTGGGCTTCTCTGTCTCATGGTGGTGCATCCTTTCTCATTTCCTCAACTCCTCTCTTTCTTCTAACACCCTTTAAAGCAGTAAACCTCAGTTTCCCCAGAGGATCCAGTCCGGGACCACGTCCATACTTGCCACACCCTGTATAAGGGGCCAGAGACATGTGCACTGACTCATCTCAGTTAAGCTCTTAAGTTTTGTTGGACATGCAAATTTCATTTAGTTACAGTTGAGAAAGTCTGTTCTGACTAGCAGTGGGAACCAAAAAAAAAAAACAAACCAAAACCAAAAAGCCAAAAAAAAAACCCAACCCCCCAAGGTGTCAGTAAAGTCACCGAGAGTGAGAGTAGGACCAACAACCTTGTTTCTTTTTCACTCCACTGCCACCTCCCCAACTCCTTCCCTCTAATGCCTCATGTGTGTCCCTTCACTCCCAGAGGGAGCAGCCCAGGTGGAGGTTGCCCTCTTTTGTGCCTGTGAGAAAAGGTGAAGGGGCCTGAGAGGTTGGGGACAGATTTGTTTGTTTTTTTCCTAGGAAAGGCTGGCAATACTGGGAAGACACAGGGGAAACCCTGTGCCTACCAGGGATGGAGAGGTCAGTCAACTGTTTATGAGTCAGAACCTTTATCAGTCATAGACCAACTGGTTTTAAGTAGGAAGATTGGACAGTACCAGTAAACCTGAGGGTTGGTGGATGGGATTTTGGGACATGGGTGACTTGAATATTGGGTGTTTTCTGCAGCTGTTACCTATAGCTCTTATCATGAAGAAATTCCCTAAAATTCCTCTCTGAGTTTTCGACCAAAGAAACTCTCCCCACCTCCTCAGTCTGAGATACAAGTGGTTTTCGGCTCTGTGAGTCTTTAACTCCCTGGTCCCCAGCCCCTCTCTAAGCCATGTGCTCAGGACTTCCAGCCTGCCAAATTATCTGGGTATCCAATTCTTGGTTCCGTTTGTGTATAGTATATGTATGTTAGGAATTGCATTGGGTAAGGGAAGGTTGAAGGTTCATAGATCTAGAGCTTGACGGTGCTTTAGAGGCTGTCCCATTTTACATGAGAAAACCGAGTTACAGAGAAGCTAAGTAATTTGCCCAAGGTTACACAAGTGACAAGTATCAAAGGTGAGATTTGAACCTGGTTTCTTTGACTCAAAGCTAGCAGACTTTCTGTACTACATCACGCAAAGGAAAGGGAAAGTATTGCTGGATGGGAACCAGTCTCCCTCAAAAGGAGGAGGCATTCTCTGGGATTGGGAGTTACACAGGGAAGCTTGAGTCCATGGCAAGAACACTCTCCCACTGAGAGCTTATTGCCAGATACCATGTTTTATGTGCACATGTCTGGTCTTCTCAAGCCTTTTAGCCCTTTCCATGCTCTTCTGCCTTTTCTTATCTCTTCTGAATTCTGTTCTCCTTCTCATTGCCCCCAAAACTATTATGCTCCTTCCTCCACCTATTCCTTGGAACAGTTTAAGCTCCAGAGGTTCTGCCTGGCACTAAAGATTAGGGGGTCTAGAAATCAACCAACCTTTCAGATAGCTACCAGCCCAGGCTCTGAAACAATGGGATGCCTGGGCCAGTAGTACTAAAAATGGTCAAAATGACAACAGTAACAGCAGCAACATCAGAGCCCTAGGCTCTAAGAGAAGATAACCTGTGAAAAAATGTTCTATTGTTTCTCATAGCCCGCCCTTGATCATCCATGAACTTTTTAGGAGAAGAGTAGCCTGGACAATGAGATTTTTGCCTTGGTTTTCTCCCACAAAGAGGTTACATTAGATGATCTCTAAAGTCCCTTGCTTCTCTGGCATTCTGATTCTATCCCTAAACCTAAATTTCATTTTCTGTGAATGTTCCCCTATTAGATTGTAAACACCCTGAGAACAGAGTCTCTGGACTATCTACCTTCATATCTCCAATGCGGTATACATACTAGTTTTTAATAGAACGGAATTGTTCGAACTTTCTCTTCTACCACACCTGTTACCAGGCAGAGCTTTTTGCTGAGGGCCAAGCAGGCTGTTTGACTTTCTCTTTTTATTGTGGGAAGACAAGAAGTATATTATCGAATCTGTATTAGGGGGTAGGTGGGAAAGAGAGGAGTCCTGTAATCTGGAAAATCTACATCCAGGAGAGCCAGACAATGGCTATGGATATAGGGAAATGGCCCTATCAGTTAAGCTAATGAGTCTTTTGACTGCCAGAAGTTCCTCCCTCTTCTCCCCACAATCACCCCCCCCAATCCCTGTGCAATGTGCATGAAAAATTTGTAGAACCTGAATAGATGCATACCATTCCCTTTCCCCTCATCCTCCAGCATTTTTGGGTTTAACTTGTAATTTCATTGGCACAGGGAACTTCCAATGAGAAGTTTCCTTCCAACAATATAGGTTGCCATCTTCTCAGTAATGTATGGTTTTACTTGCAGGGATTCTTTTGTGTGATTGATGGTGGTCTGGTGAAACTCACACATCCTTTCTCAAAATGATGGTTTTAAATGAATAAAAAAAAATATAGGACTGAAAAGGAAACTAATTATGTTGAAATACATTTATCAAAATAGTTAAAGGGAAAAAAAACAACCAAGTTCATAGACGGGGGTTGAGGACCCCTGTTTTAGAGAATTGCCTGAGGTACTGAGTAGTTGCATGACTTGCCCAAAGTCATTCAGCCATTGGACTTGGACCCAGGTCTTCCTGACCCTGAGGCCAATTTTCTACCCATTAAGCCAAACTGTCTCTTATGCTGTCTACTTAAGTTAAAAAAAGGCATTACAAGCGTTTGGCACCAGTAAATGACATAGCATGCCTGGTTGTATGGCCATCTTCCTGACTGATCCTTCCAGAGGATTGAGGGCCAGAGGAGTCCCTGCCCATGTTACTCCCCCCTGCCCCCCGCACTCCTTTGTCCTGTTGTTTTTGAGAATTCAGACCCTAACATCTTCCCTCTGTTTCTCAAAGCGGCTGAGAACAGTCGTTTCTCTCTGCTCATTCTAGTACTGAAAAGAGCCAGCACAGCCCCGCTTCAATTTTCATTTTGTGTAACAGAAACTAGGCAGTTATCTTGCCCTGTTCTGCCACTCCCCTACCTCCTCCTGCCCAACTCTCCCCAAATGAAATGAGTGAAACCCAACCCGCCAATGAGGGCAATGGGCCCTGCCAACTGCCACAGGCCCATTCTTGGCCCATTCTTAATTATAATAATAATAAAAAAACCTCTTTGTGGTTTCCCTCTTCTTATCTACCCACCATATCTCTAAACTGCTCTCTCTGTCTTGGGTGAGCTGAGCTCCAAGAACAAATCTCCCTCCATCATGAGATTCTATCAGGCCAGCATCCTCCAAAGCAGAGATTGGTAGGAGCCTTAAGACAATCCCCAGGTGTGACTGGCAGCCCTGGAAGAGTTGGAGGCAGAGATGGGGAAGGACCAGGAGCAGGACAGGTGCAAGGGCCTCCAGTTGGTAGCCTCTGAATGATGGAGTCAAGGGGGTGAGGGAGAGGGGTGTAGCTTCAGAGAGGTGAAGGAGAAAATGTGACTGGTTTGGGGAGAATGAGCTCCATGGTGGGATGAGACATGCCTCCTGGGAGTTTGGAGGAGCCTGGATGGAACATATTCAGACATAGGACACAGATGATGGGTCACTGGGTGGAACCCTAGTGGTTGCTTGATTTTTCAAAGCTGCTTTGCAGAAGGCTGAGCTCAGGGTTCCAGATCTGTGTATGGGGTGTGGGGTCAGGCAGGTAGGCCAGGGATGATAAGGTATGGAATTGTGGTGCAGTGGCAAAGGAAGGCAAGGCAGAGTATAGTGAGGCACCTTCACTTTTACAGGTCAGACCTCTTGGGGCATTGAGGTTGCTGTGGCAGCCAGCTTGTGCTCCAGGAACTCAATTCTCCCAGTTGCCCATTTTGACTCTCATTTCACATTACTGTGAAAGGGAGTGAATGGCTCCATGAAAATCCTCCAGAATCTTTTTGGCTCTTTTTCTTCTCTCAAAAAGACAGAACCCTGGGATGTGACCCCAGGATCAATGGGGTTTAGCTATGAGGAGGAGCTTTTGAATAGAAAAGGTTGCAATGTGCTGCAAAGTCTGATTATATGATTCCCTTCTCTGGTGGGATTTATCTGCCTGGGACAGGAAAGGGCTGCCTAACTGGAAAGAAGGACTGGACTGGGTACTCTGGCAATGACTGCTTCTCAAATAGTAGCTATTTGCAGGCAACATATTTAAGGTAGGTTGGTCTTACCTAAGCCTTCAATGATATTGTCAAGCAGGTTAACTGAGTCTTCCATAGCAGTCTTTATGGCAGGAGAAGTGGAGCTAGGGGAAATCTGGGAGTTCCTGGCCATCCTTTCCAAGTAGCATTGGAAGCTACATTTCAAATGGTTTAAAATATCTATTTTTTTTCAAACTTAAAAGATTTGAAAGCATTCTGTGAAAAATTTCCTTGGAATTATTTTTTCTGGGAATCTAGGATTGAGTCATAATGCTCTTGGGGCAAATTCAGTTGAGGAATGGGGCAATGGCACAGAGGATAATAGTTTGGTCCTCTCATGAGGGTTAGGAAGATGGTGACTCAGGAGAGTAGTGCCATGGTAATGGGATTCTGGTTCTAGTTATCCAGGAGCAGTTGACAGAAAAGTAGGACATGTGGTCATCATGGATAAGAAGGCATGCTTGCCCTGATTCCTTCCCTGTCATGCTGGCACCCTGGCACCCTGGCTAGTTACAGCTCTGATCTGGAGAGATCCTTATTTTCACACTCAGTGGCCAAAAGATACCACTAAGTCTTTAGTCCATTTTCTGCTTTCAGAGGATAAACTGCCTCTCATTCCTCTGCTCTCCTAAGCTTGACCCAATATAACTGTCTTTCTGGCACCTTTCCTATCTCAGGTGGGAAAGGATGGACTCAGCCCTCAAACCCTCATCTGCTATTCCTTCCCTACCCATATGAACAAGTGAATGGTTATTTCTAGATTCTGGCTCTACCTTTGGAGCAAAGGAGATGAGAGGCAGCTTCTGTAGGAGTAGTGAATTCCCACCAAACTTGATATCATCTAGGTCAGTGGTTTTCAACCTTCCTAATGCTATGACCCTTTAATACAGTTCCTCATGTTGTGGTGACCCCCAACCATAAAATTATTTTTGTTGCTACTTCATAACTGCAATTTTGCTACTGTTATGAATCATAATGTAAATATCTGATATGCAGGATGTATTTTCATTGTTACAAACTGAACATAACTCACAGGCTGAGAACCGCTGGTCTAGGTTGACCATGCTTGATCAGAGGTCCCCATCACACCTGATCTCAGAAACTGAATTTTGAGAACTCAGCCAACATATTGCTGAGTGGAACTCTGACCAGGATCCCCACTGGGGATAAGCCTCCCCTCCCCATTCCATACACTGTAAACTCCAACTGGTACAGAAGCTTCAGGGAGACCCTAAAAGTCTTTTTTTCTGTCTCCTTTTTTCTGTCTCCTTCCCAGTTGGCAGACCCTAAGAATTACCATCTCCTCAAGGGTCCTCTGCAAGCCCCTTCCTGTGAATATCAGCAAGAAAAGATTTCCCCCGAAGTTCACTCACCTAGGTCCATGGTGCCTGCTCTGCCGATGTTGTAATCACAAAGAGACGGTGGCCACCCACACACCCTCTAGCTCTGAAGCTGTGGAGGAAGCTGTATCTAGGTTCTTTTTATTGAGTGAGCAGAGGCGCACGTGATGCTTTGGTTCAGCCTCCTGAATGCTTCCTTCTCGTCTTCCCTCACCTCATTACGCATGGGTCATATGGCAGTTGATGGACTTCTCAAAGCACCCCTGAGTCACTATAGAAAGTTCTGCATTAAGAAAGTCCCTTTTCTAGCCTGGTGAATCCAGCTTCAAGTGAGGGAAATTGGTTGGCCTTGATGATGTAATTCGGTTGACAGCTTCATTGATCTTTCCAGCCCAATCCTTGATTACCTATGAGTCCTGGGAAGAGGAGCAGTTTGGAAAATGGGTTTCTGTGTCAGTTTCCTCCTCTGAGATACAAAGGGGTTGGGTCAGGTGGTCTTTAGCTTCTCTCAACTCTAACGTTCTGTATTTTACGTTCTCTCTTTTAAGGCAGGGGCTTTTAAATTTTTTTTTTTTGAGTCACGTACCCCTTTGTCAGTCTGGTAAAGTCTACAGACCTCTCCTCAGAATAACAATTTTAAATAACTGAAGGAAATGATAAATTTCATATATATGCATATATATGTATTTCTTCCCCCACGCCCCCACCCCATCCAAGTTCAAGACCCCACTGAAATTCATCCACACAACCCTTGGGAATCTGTGGACCCCAGGTTAAAAAATCCCTATTCTAAGGTTTCTTCCAGTCCTAATGGCCTGTGTTCTATATTCTAAGGTTTCTTCCAGCCTGGACATTCTGTGGTTCTAAGACTTTATCACCTCCTTCTAATAAATTTAGACTTTCTGTTGTATTACACCTGTTACCAGAACCAGAGGCTGGTTTGACTTCCTCTCTCTGGCAGAGGAGAAAAATAAGCAGTGAACCAGCTCAGAACCAAAAAATAGATGGTTTAAAAAAGAGTGCTGTGATTTGGGGTCACGTGGATGGGAAAACGAAATCCTGGAGCACTGAAAGTTGGCTGAATCTGATGGCTCACCTAGTAGGAGTACAGGGGTGTGTATGTGTGTGCGCGTGCGTGTGCATGTGCATGTATGCGTGTGTGTGTGTGTGTGTGTGTACATATGCCTGTGTGTGTTCTTCTGTGTAAGGGAAAAAGTAATTACTTTTAGGATTAGAGGTAATATCTTTATTTATAGCAACAATCACCCTTTCTGGACAATTGGATCAACTTTTTTTTTAAGCTTTGGAAGTAGATTTTTATCAGCTTCCTGAAGTACTGAAAGGGGCTTTGCTCCCAAGGTGCTAAAATCAAGTAGGTCCTAGTAATATTCACAGCTCTTCAGAAATAGCCTAGTTTAGTATCTAATTAGTAGGAATAATTATTTTAAATACGATACTAATGGATGGTGCTTTAGAGGTAGTTAGGTAGTATATTAGATAGAGTGTTAGGCCTGAACTCAGGCAGGCCTGAGATTAGATCCACCAAAGATCTATTAGGTTAAGGGCAGTGTCTTAAACTCTGTACCTCTCCCAGCAGCCAGCACAATGTTCAGCACATGTAGGTGTTTAGTAAATGTTAACTGAATGGATAAATGCACTACTGAAGGAACCTTATTCCTAATTTCTTTCAAATAAGCTGTTGAGAGTCTAATAGAGCTGATTTTCCAAATCAATCACCTTGTGTGGTTTTAGAGGAAATTGCTGTCATCTACAGAATCTGGGGCAATACAGTAGGGCGACCTGGATGTATGTGCCCATTGGTGGTGGTTGTTGTTGTGGGTGGTGTTATAAGCCATACTTGGGCAGATTTGTTGGTAATGGAAGGAAGGGTTTTGGGTAGCTTATTCAGTGGGGTCAGGAGCGCAACATAGCACCAGAGTCCTTACCCTAAGACATGAACTCATCTTAGGAGCTTCCTCCTGGAATCTCACTTTAGGAACCAGATACTTTCCTGAGGTGGCAAGAAGTCATATTCTTTTGTGCTACTGTTTCATATCTTTTCTGGGCACTGTTGGCACTGCTGAGTGGGGTACCTCCCTCTGTTGACTGACAATGTCCAAAGAGGATTCCTTACACCATTAGATCCATCAGAAAGTGGATTGGTGGTAGAAATACTCTTGTCTTAAGGCAACTGTCAAAGTTCAATGACTCTACAACTTCTCCATCCTCAAGCTTATAAGAGCGTTGGAAACCCCCAATCACCAAGCTACCTCCATTTTCCCCTCTCTATGTGCATGAGGAGAGTGTCCACTGGCTAAAGAATTTTCAGTTTCAATTCTTGGTTTCTTGGGTTGGTCTTTGGATAAGAAAACGGGGATTCCCTTAGTATCTTTCCAGGCCTGACCATGGGCTTCCCCTTAAACATTTATTAGTTAGTTAACAAACATTTAACCAAGTATCCACTGTGTGCAGAACACAGTTTTGGAGACAAGAACCATAACTAGGGTGGAGTGAATGGGGCTTTGCTCCCAGGGTGCTAAAATTTAAGAGGTCCTAACAACATTCACAGTCCTTTAGAAATAACCTAGCTGAGTATCTAGTTAGCAAGAATAATTATTTTTAATAGGAAACTAATGGATGGTGCTATAGGGGAAGCTAGAGGATGGAGTCCTAGGTCTGGAGTCAGGAAGACCTGAGTTCAGATCCAGCCTCAAACCCTAGCTGTGTGACCCCAGGGAAGTCATTTAACCAAATGCAACAATAATAGCAATTGTGAAGATCCAATGAGATACTATTTGTAAAACACTTAGCACAGGCACTGTGTGACTGGCATATAGTAGGTGTGTAATAAATATTTAATCCCTTCCTTCTTTTCCTCCCATTCCCTAAACCAGCCTCCAGGTGAGTTCTTCTCTGGATGGGCCCTACTGCTCCCCTTTCCCCATTAGTGGCCTTAAGGTACATCCATCCATGGTGGCTTTGTCCCAAGGTGATTTGAAGGTGCTTTACACAACGTTGGCTGCAGGTGTAAAAGTGACCAGTGGTAGCTTGGCTAGGCTTATAAAGAAATCATAACCCCAGCTGCAGAACAAACTTAGAAGACTGTTTTGCCAATTGCCTGGAGTATTTCTTATTTAGTTAAAAAAAATAGTTTTATTCTAAGTGGTAACAAAAACAACAGCAAACAGTAAGGGGATTGTCCATAAGCCACATTTTCTAAACAACTTATGTTGTTTTAAAAAATGTGTATATTCATTTTAATAAAATAATAACAAAAATAATCTCACTTCCCTCCATGTATTTCTTCTGGTCTCTTTTTCTCTGTTACGTCTTCTTCAGATTTTGTTACTACTACTACTACTGTTATCATTGTCATTTTTGACGATGCATTTTTCAAGATTTTAAAATGATTATGATGATGATTTTTCACACAATTGTACTCAGTGCACATCTTGATATATTCTGTCTGTTTTCTCTGCTTGCACCACTCCGTTTTCCCCCTTTCTTGTTTACTTCTGACCTCTCTATTTTCAGTTTCCTTCTATTGAAGTCTTTCCACGTCTTTCGATTCGTCATAGCTGTTGTTTTTACGACTCAATAATAAATATCCTGTGAAATTCCTGTACTGTTATTTTTTTCCAGTAATTACCTGATAGTTCAGTGTATGGATGGTCTGTGGTTTTTTGTTATTTCAAGCAAAGTCGCTGTGAATATTTTTGCACAGATGGGTCTCATTTACCTTTTAATGACACCCCTAAGTTTCCTGAGGCAGCTAAGTGATGCAGTGAATAGTGTTGCCCCTGGAGAGAGGAGGACCTGAGTTCAAATGTGATCTCAGACATTTGCTGACTGTGTGACCCAGGACATGTCACTTAACCTCTGTCTTCCTAAGCTTCCTCAATTATAAAGATGAGGATAATAATAGCCCTTACCTCCCAGGGTTATTGATGAGATAATATTTGCTATGTGCTTAGCACAGTGCCTGGCACCTAAAAAGCACTTAATAAATGCTTGTTTCCTTCCTTCCCTTAGGATACAAGTGATATCCCTGGATCCAAGGACATGAACAGTTTGCTAGTTCTTATTGTCCTGTCTTATCTTGTCCTGTCCTGTCCTGTCTTGTCTTATATTTTAGGAACATTTCTTTACAAGATCCGTTGAGGACTGAGAAAGGAAGAGAAGCCATAGCCTTCCTCCTTTGGGGAATTCTCATTCTGAATCCTACCTGAACTTAAAGCTCCACCTCCTCTAGGAAGTCACCTGTGACTAACTATTTTGCCCTGCACTGATCTCTTGAACATTGATGACAGACCACAGACAATTGAATATTAGACCTGGAAGAGACGTTGGGAACTGTCTAGTCCAACTCCTTCATTGTACATGTGAGGAAACTGAGGCGCATGGAAGGGAGCTGCTTTACTTCATAATCCAGTGACACTGGTCTTCTTGGTATCCCTCCCACATCTTTTGCCACCCCATTGTAGGGGAGTAAGAATGAAGAGTCAAAGCTAACCTTTGTTGTGAGCTTGGACGGTTATTATGTCTTTCCTATGTCTTTTCTTCTCCAGGACAAATATCTACAGTTACTTCTTTCAACTGATGTGTGGCATGGTCTTGAATCCTCTTCCCATCCTAAATGTCTAATTTGTCACCAAGTCAATTTAACAAACATTTTTTGAACATTCCTTGTGCATGAGATGATGGGGGTGAGTCAAAGAGATTGTAACCTGATGAAAGGTTGTTCACTGCTATTTCATGTGTGTTAGATTGTCAGCTTTGTCTTTGTGATAAATATCTCTTGGATCTGTCCTTTTCTTCCCAGTCTCTTTATCAGAGGAGGCTCTAGACCCAGAGAGACCCCAGAGTTACCATAAAACCCAGAGAAAGATCATATATGGAGGGAACTCTGGAACCGGAAACCCGAGGGAGTTACCACTAAATCCAGAAAGATCTCATGGAGGAAACTTCAGACCCAGAGAAACCTTATAGGGAGAACCCCAGACCCAAGTCATCCCAAGGGAAGGCTTTGGATTCAGACGCCCTAAAGATGAGATTCTAGACTTAGAGAAACTCCATGAGGTGGCTGGTCTCAGGTTATAGAGTTACCTTACAGTGAGATAGACAGTCTTGGTGATGTGAAGAGGGAGACTCTTGGGCAGCAGAAAGATCTCTACACCCGGAGAGACCTCATGGTAAGTCCTGAGATCTGAAGAGATCTTTTAAAGGAGACCCTAGAACCAGGGAGAATCAGTAGAGGGTTCCCTAGATTCAAAGCAGCAGGATCCTCAGGGATGGTGATACCGCCCTCTCCCCTCCCCCCCCTCACTCACCAACATACACACAGGGAGACCCAGACCTGGAGAAATCACATGAAGGGGACCCCAGGTTGCAGAGGGCCAGTCTAACATCTCTACAGAGCAGTTCCTGACGGAAGTTTTGGCTTGCCTCATTTATTGTTTGTATCTTGCCTCATCTCAGATGGCTCAGTAAAAGTGCTGCTAGGGGTATAGTCTACAGTCCAAGGTTTTCCACTTGTTTTCCCCTTCTCTTGATTCCCAGATCTTACCTCCCCATTTATCTCATCTTGGAAAGGTCTATCTCTGGATGTAGCAGAGAAGAAGGGGAATTCTCTGAACTCAAGTGGAAGGGAAGTGCTTGGAACGTTGGGCTATGGAGAGGCAAATGAGTTCTCTTAGAGGAGGAAACAAAGTGGGGTGTGTGTGTGTGTGTGTGTGTATTTGGTGGTGAGAGTTGATGAAGCTGGCTGGACAGAGGCCAGAGGGATGCAGCTGGAGACCAGAAATCTGTCTGCGGTGGTGGCAGCTGCTGTTACCACTCCCGCTCTAACACCTCCCCCCCCCCCCCCCACCAGACAGACAGAGAGAGCACAATGGGCTTGCCTCCCCAGGAACAAGTTTCCTGTTTTTGATGTGTGAGCTCAATTGTTGGGCATTGGGAGGGGTCTTTGAAGGTCTGTTTGTTTCACATTATTTTGTTCTTCAGGGACCTAGGAGAGAAGGCAAAAAGGGAAAGGAAGTTGAAGAGGAAGGTTAGTTTTTCTTTCAGTATTTTTCTGTAAAAACTCTGGCCAGTATGGTTTCAGCCAATGCAAGGTGTTTTGAGAGTGGGAGCAACAAAAGGGCACAGAGGTGGGTAAGAATTGCCACTCAGCTTTCCCTGAACTCTACTCATACCATGCCCTTCCCTCCTAACTGGGTCCTCTCCTCTTGACCAATGTCTGCCCTTTATTTCTAGCTCTGCCTACCACCCCGTGTTGGCTCCCAGGATCAGTGAAAATAGAGCTTTAACTGCTTCAGTGACCTTTATTTCAGTGGAAAGGCAGAAGGGCAGAAGGGGAGGGGAGAGGCAGGAGCCAAAACAGCTGCCAATCAGTTTGCATATGTGTGTGTGCGTGTGCGTGCGTGCATGTTGGCATTTCAGCCTGGTCAGGTAACGAGATTTGGAGGAGGAAGGAGGTGATGTGAGTCTGAAAAACAAAACTCCTTGAACTGAGGACTAAGCCTACAGCCAGCCAGCCATGTGCCCTTTGTAACCAGATTTCCCGCCCTCCCCCACCTTTTCTCCTTTTTAAAAAAAGAGTTACGAGAAAGAGCATATCTTCACCCTCATTTAACTTGGGTCAGGATGATGTAATGGAAAGAACATTGAACAAGCAAGTCCTGAGACTCAGATTTGGTTCCTCACTGCCTGGTGACTTTGGAAGTTACTCCCCTTCTCTGGCTTGGTTTACTCCTTTGTAAAATGAGAGGGGTGGGCTAGAAGATCCCTTGGGTACTTTCTAGCTCTGAAAAGCTGAGATTTCTTTGATCATTCTTAACTAGGTTAGATCATTCTTTAGTTAGCCCCAGGAAACCCCATCCACTAATGCAAAATTAGATGTCTTTGAAACTATAGATCCTTCATTCAAATACTCTTAGGACAGCCAGGGAAAATGAGGCTGGAGAACATGAAACTATCTACCTGCTTGTTCTTGAACTTACTTTATTGGGCCTGGGGACCATCTGTTTCTTTCTCCCTCTCTCTGTCGATGTTTCTCTGTCTCTATCTCTCCTTTTCTAACTTCAAGCGCTACCCAAATCTTAGCTGATGCTACCCTAGGCAGACTTATTCAATAACTTCTACATCATTTTTATCTACACTCCTGCTCATTGTCACAGAAATTGTACACATAGGATAGGATCCTAGGATCCTAGATTTCCATCTGGAAAAAATTTTAGAAGCTATTGAGCCAAATCTCTCCTATTCCTATTCAATTGTTTATTAAACTCTCTCAGGTCCTGTGCTAAGTGCAGAGGATATAAAGAAGGAAGAAAACATGGTCCTTGCCCTTAAGGGGCTCCTACTTGAATTGGGGGGGGGGAACCACAACATGCAAATAACTGGGCATATGAGACATGCATAATGTATCATTTTACACATGAGGGAGAGGTTTAGTGAATTGTCCAAGACTACACAACTATTAACATTAGAGACGGGGCGGCTAGGTGGTGCAGTGAGTAGAGCACTGGCCCTGGAGTCAGGAGGACCTGAGTTCAAATGTGACCTCAGACACTTGACACACTAACTCTGGGCAAATCACTTAACCCCATAGCCCTCCAAAAAGAAAAAAAAAAAAAAAAAAAAAGAACATCAGAGGCAGGATATGAACTCGGGTCTCCCTGTCTCCAAGACTAGCACCCTATTCATTGTACCCCTCTAGTTATCTTGAGGTCCTGAATTCTTGAACCATTATTTCTGTTCCTATTGTCAAATCCTTACCTTTGTAGCTTAATTCAGATCAATTAATTAACACATTTTACTGAGTGTATTGAGTAGCTTATATATATATTGATCTCTATAGATAGTTGGTAGAAACACACAGATGAAGGAGGAGACAGTTACTAGTTTCTCACTGGCCAGTGTGATGAGGAGAACATAGTTCTAACACTTTAGAGAGCTCCCAGTGTGATGAGGTAGAGAGTCCTTATATTTGGGTACTTGGGGAGATCCCAGTGTGATGATGGGGATGGACATGGTTTCTATTCTCAAGCCTTGAGTACCTGTACCATCTCGAGGTCAAGGAAACCTGGTGGTCAGATGTCCTGGGACCCTGAAAAGATTTCCCCTACTGAACTTCTTTACTTCCCTATTTCTAAAGGGTGAATATGATGATGATGTAAAGAGCAATGGAAAGAGTGCTGGATTTGAAGTCCAACCTTGCCACTGCTCTTTGCTGTCTGTGGCTGTGGACAGTAGGTCGTGGCCTCTAAGAGCCTCAGTTTCTTCACATAAAGTGAAGGGATAAGATTTGACGATCTCACACTTCCCTTCCAGGATCTTTGATCCTATGACTTTAGAATCTACTCGGAGAGTAAAAAAATCAGAGAGAAGAGAAGAGAGGAAAAGGGAGAAGAAAAGAGAAGAGAGGAGAGGAAAAAGAGAAGAGAAAAGAAAAGAGGAAAAAAAAGAAATGAGAATAGAAGAGAGGAGAAGAGAGGAGAGAAAAAAGAAGAAAGGAGAGGAGAGGAAAGGAGAAAGGAAGGGAGGGAAGGGGAGGAAAGGGGGAACAGAGAGAGAGAGAGAGAAACAGGGACAAGTAGACAGAGTTTTGTTTTGTTTTGATGCTCATTCCTTTCAAGTTCCAGATTTGGGCTTTGCAAACCTAGTTGAAGACTAAAAGATCTTCTGTCTGTACCTTCCCTCAGGAGTGGGGGTTGGGGAAAAGAATGCTCAGAGTTGAGGTGTTCTAGCAGCTCAAACAACAGCCCTTGTCTCCTGGTTGGACATCAATGGGGCGTAGTTAGTTACCACTGCTGACCAAATTCAATGTTGATAGCCTTATAGCCCAAATCTGAAGGAGATGGGAGGGAGATAAGGAGAAAGGGTGGGGGGAAAGACAGTTGGATGGGGGTAGAAAGGAAACATTCTCTCTAGGGTCAAGCAAATTAATTAAATTCAACTCCACAGACATTTATTTACTAAGCATCTACTATGTGTCCAACCTCCTGTTAAGTGCTCCTGATATCAAGACAAAAACAAAAACAGCATCTGCCCTCAAGGTGCTTACTCACATTCTAGTGCAGAAAACAGTAGGGATGCAGATAAAAAACACAAAATATTTTCAATGTAAATCCATAGTCATTGGGGGGATTGGGTGGGAAACTCTAAAGGCTGGGGAGAGGAATGAAGAAAAGTTTCATGCAGCATTTGGCATTTGTGCTGGGCCTTGAATGAGAGGTAAGGATTCAAAGGGGGAGAGGTGAGGACAGACAGCATTGAAGCATGGTAGATAAGCTTTGCAAAGGCAGAGAGATTGTTGATAGAATTGGCTTTTGGGGGGAGAGAAAGTAGACAAGTTTAGCTGGGATGTAGAGTAGATGAGTAGGAGCAATATGAAATAAGTCTGGAAAGATAAGTGGGCACAGGGGGAAAATGGAACCTCTACTTGCCTTGGCAGGCATGAAGCAGGTTAACCACAGCTGCTGCTGGAAGAGCACTGGGACCTGGAGTCGGGAGAACTGAGTTCAAGTTCTGGTTCTGCCGATTATTAGCCCAAGTCACTTTCCTTCTCTGAACTCCATTCCCTACATTACACCATTGTTATGAGTCAAGGAGGCTGTGAAGGCTGTATGAATGTGAGCTCTTTCTTATTCAATCAATCAACAAGCATTTATTTAGCTCTTAAATATATACTTTATAATATATAATAATATATGACATATGATATACTAGATGATACATACATGACTTATGACACATTAATATATGACCTATCATATAATATATACTAAATGATGTACCAGACATTGTGCTTTTTTTTTTTTCCAGAGAAAAATAGAAGAGAAAGCGGATAAGAAGATTTCAGAGGAAAGGGGGAATTATGCTGGGAAAACAGTTCTCTGGACTTTTCCCTCAAACTCGGAGAGGAGGGGACAAAGTGAGCATGGACAGAGGCAGGAAGGTGTGGGGCTGGGCAGGGAGCATCACACCAGTAACCATGTTAATCGCTGAGCAGTTGTTCTTTTTAACCAGAGCCTATGTTAACGAAGGGGGACGGGTTTAGAAAGCTAAGAATCCAAAGCTGAGAAGTCTCGGCCCACGTGTTTGGGGATTTGTCTGTTGACGGCGGACTGGCTTGCCCCGGCTCGGAGTCTAAATAGCAGAAGTGAAAAGAGGCCAGTTCATTCCTGGCCCTTGAAAGAACCTCCAGCTGTGGTTGGAATACGTAACTGAGGGGGTGGGGGTGGCAGCAGGGGGAAGGTTTGGTGTTTTCTTGGTTGTTGTTGTTTTTGTTCTAAGACGTCTCTCTAGGGACTCTCCGGACATCGTCAATCCCCCAGGGAGGAAAGGGGGAGGTGTGTGCTCCCGCCTTGCGCTTGTACAACCTCGTGAAGGGTGGCACTTGGGAGGGGAGGCCACCAAAGAAAAGGTCAGAACTTTGGGTCCGATGATGGTGGTCATGCCCTGTTTCATGTCCCCTTGGATCGTGACGCGGTGGTCAGCTTCCGTAAGGCATCGTTGGATGGGAAGCCAGGTCAGGTTTTTGATGGAGGGCCATATTCCTTCTCGTTTGAACCCCTTCCCATGCCCCTCCCCCAACCTCACCCGTAAACGAGCACAAGACTGGGGGATTTTATGAAGTCTTGGGACTTGCTTAAAATGCCAGCCCAACCTGACCCAGCCAGAGAGGTCCTGAGCAGAGCCGTAACTAGAGTGAGTCAGCATGAACTTTGCCCCAGAGCATTGACGTGGTGGGGTTTCCTCCTGTGGAGGAGTGGAGGTCTTTCCTCTGGACAGGAAGGGGAGCACCTTTCCATGTCTCACATCGTGTTCCTCCACTGGTCCCCCCTGGGACAAGACCCAAGCGATACCCCCAGGTCTGGGTCTGTTTACTGTGATACTCCTTTCCTGGAGCTGCCTCATTTGTCTTCCGATCCCCCCAGAGGTTTATGTGGACTCTCTTGGGGATAGGCTAGCCCTAGACGGAGGTGGGTAGGTGGTACAGTGGATAGAGAGCACTGACCCTGGAGTCAAACCTGAATTCAAATTTGTCTTAACTAGTTTTGTTACTTTGAGGCGACGGTCACTTAACATCTCTTTTCCTCAGTTTCCTTTGCTGTAAAATGGAAATAACCATAGCACTCACCTGGCAAGATTGTTGTAAGGATCAGAGGAGCTAATATTTGCAAAGCACTTAGCTGGTGCTTAATAAATGCTTCTTCCCTCCCTCTGTCCAGTTGCAACTTTTCCCACCAGCAGACTCAGCTACCACCACCCCCCTTCCCACTGACTTTGCCCCAGGCACAGTTTTTCCTAGGTACAGTTCTGCTCCCCATTATTTGCTTGATGAAGGTGGAGAATCATTTGGGCTCAGAAAAAAAGAGACCAGGCTGGCAATTTGACTATCAACTTAGACTCTTCTTTTTCCCCTTTGCCAGAGAGGTAGAGGGAGCTATTCTGACATCTGTGGGTTAAGTGTGTGGCCCTAGTAGAACCCAGGTCTCGTCTCCCAGTCTGGTGTTCTTTCCAAAATATCTGGAGATCACCGTAGTACATTCTTTATCTGTGTCAAAGCATGCAAGGGTTTGAGAACACTATGTGACCTTGATAGGGTCACATACTCTCTTTGGACCTCAATTTCCTCATCTGTGAAATGGAGGGGAGGGATTAGACTTGGTAGTTTTTAAAGGTCTGAAAATGGGCAGTTAAGTTGCACAGTGGAGAGAGTGGTGGGCCTGGAGTTGGGAAGACTCATCTTCTTGAGTTCAGTTCTGGCCTTAAACACTTACTAGGTGTGTGTCCCTGGGCAAGGTACTTCAACCTGCTTGCCTCAGTTTCCTCATCTGTAAAATGATCTGGAGAAGGAAATGGCAGACCACTTCAGTATCTTTGCCAAGGAAACCCAAGATCACAAAGAATCGGCCATGACTGAAACAATAATGGCATCTCTCTCATAGTACCTGTCTCACAGGGTTGCCATGAGGCCCCAGTGAGTCAATGTATGAATAGCACTGTTGAAAAATGACTGAACAACGAGGTCTGAAAAGCTCTTATTATATGTTTGGGAATAATGGAAGCATCCTTAAGAGGCAGGGTGAGGCTGCACAATGGAGGACATTGGATACTGCATGGAGGGAGTTGAATTTAATCTGATAGACAATGGGGGGTCATTAGGATTCTTGAGCCAATAAAAACAGTTCGGAAGATTAATGGGATGGATTGGAGAAGCAAGAGACTTGGGGAAAGAAAAATAATTTAAGGGGCTATTATAATAATAATGGCAATAAGAAGAGAGGCATTGTGGGTTGGGGGACTTGCTATCTGCTGTTTTCAGCTATTTGACGGGCTGCCATGTGGAAGAAGGGGTCAGATTTGTTCTGCTCCTTCCTCAGGGCAAAACTAGGAGAAATGAGTAGAAATAAGGTAGAAGCAGATTTTGGCTCTATGCAAAGAAAATATTCACAATGAGAGCTGTCCCAAGGTAGATTGTTGTGTGTCCTTCGTTCTGGCAGAGGGCCATGACATCAGGGAGGTGATGCCATGACTTACAAGTGAATTGGATTTAAGTGAGGCAGGGCTGTGCAAAGTTACCTGCCTCACTTTCTCCTCTAGAGCCGTCTTGACCCAGTGGCAAGATATAGATCAGAAGATGGGAATAAATTGTCTTGGAAGGTAGTGAGTTCCCCCTCACTGAGGTCTTGGGTAGGGGGTTAGAATATGGATGAATTCTTTTGTGGAGCTTTATAAAAGGAATTTCAACTTAGTACATGGTGGATGAGGTAACTTCCTCAGGTCCCTTCCAACCCTGAGATTTTATGATTTCATGCATCTGAGGAGGGAATGAGTTTGCTTGTCAGTTTGGGAGTGGGAAGACCTTTGCCAATATGTACTCTATTCCTCTGGCTTTCTCAGCTGGGCACCGATGGGACACTAAATCCATTATGTGAGAAATACAGATCTCACTGCCATGAAAAAAGGTGAATTCAATTACAAAGAAAAAAGTAAAAAGAAGGAGATCAAGCCTGGTTCACAGTCTCTCTCTCAGGTAGGTGACTTAACTGGGTATTAGAGTTTGATGAGGGCTGCTCTCTGGAGCAAAGTACCTGACTCTTCATTTTCACTCAGGACTGAACTAGGGAAGATGGATGTAAGCTTCAAGTGGAGGGGCTAAGGAGAGATCTAAAGAAGTACTTCCTGATGGTAAGGGTAATAAGGTAATAAGGTTCCTATATACTAGGAACTGTGCTAAGCTCTGGGATACAAAGAAAGGCAAATCCAAAGTCCTGTCCTCAAGGAGCTTACAATCTAAAGGGGGAGACAATATGCAAAGAACCACGAATGGACAAGATGAAAACAGAATAAACTGGAGCTAACCAACACAAGGAAGGCACATTAAAAGGGAATTGGGAAAGACTTCTTGTAGAAGATGGGATTTTAGCTGCAACTTGAAGGAAGCCATGGAAGCCAGGGTGAGGAGAAGAATCTGAGGAGGGGAACATTCCCAGAATGGAGAATAGCCACTGAAAATGCACAGGCCTGGGAGAGGAACAGCAAGGAGGCAAGAGTCAGGAAGGAGAAAAAAGACACTGAAACAGGTACTAAACTCATTGAGGAAGGAAGGAGATTGTCCTAGGGGTCATTAGATAGCAGTCACCAAAATCTTGATTGGGTGACGAACGTGGATTGAATGAACTCATAAGGAGGAGAAGTTGCAGAATAATGTAGGTAAAAGGAGAGACTGGAAGGAGCAATGGGAGAGCAGAATATTCTAACTTCCCTAGAATAACCACTGGTGGTGTAGTAGCTAGATCTCTGGACCTGGGAGATGAGTTCAAATCCAACCTCAGACCTTTACTAGCTAGGTGACACTAGGCAAATCACTTAACTTCTATTTAACTCAGTTTCCTCAACTGTAAAATGGAGACAATAACAGCATGTACTTGTGAAGATCAAATAAAATAATATTTGTAAAAAGTGCTTAGCAAAGTACCCGGCAAATAACTTATTCCTTTCCCTTTTCCCCCCATCCCCGCCTCCTTTTGTAAAATCAGAGCACTGGACTTGATGGTCTCAGAGGTCTCTTCCATCTCTATATCTATGATCATATACTACCTACCTCTCACAAGCAGAGCCATTACAAGGAATTCTTATGCCCTGGGCAAGTTCATTGGTGTGTATATTGTATAGTTGGGAGGGTGGGGAGGGGAAGAGGGCAGGAAAGGGGATGATAGTAGCAGCATGGGGAGGGTATGAATGGATGGGTATAGAGGAAGCGTAACAATGGTGGGGAAAGGCAGGCATGAGGAGTGGAGAGCCATGGTGCCAGACTGCTGGGAGTGGTGACCTGGGACAGAGCAAAGGATCAAAGTGGTTGTGCCTTGTGAAATAGACTTCTGTAAGGCATAGAGGTGGTAGACCAGAAGGCCACAGCAGGGAAGTAGTGCCTCTTCCATATCAGTACCTGGGAAAAGCTTTCAGCACTTCATCTTGGTTATGACTCTGCCTACAATCATATGCCAGTGTGCTCAATCTCTTCCCTTCATCCCCTTCTCTCCAGCTGGAAGATCCATGGAAACCAAATGGATTTGTTGGACAGTTAATTTCTCAATAGAATGCAAATAACTTTTGTTCTGTTGTTGTCATCATTAGCCATCATCATCATCATCACAAACCAACAATAACAGATATTTATAAAGTACCTCCTGTGTGCCAAGCACTTGTGTTATACTCTGATGATACCAAGAAAGGCAAAAACACATTCCCTGCCCTCAAGGAGCTCATATTCTATTGGGGGATACAACATGCAAACAATTATGTATACATAAGATATATGCAGAATACATTGAAGATAATCTCAGAAAGTGAAGGTGGAAGAGAATTATCAGGAAAGACTTCTTATAGAAGGTGGGATTTGAGCTGAGACTTGATGGAAGCCAGGAAAGCCAGGAGACTGAGACAGGGAGGGAGAGAATTTCAGGCATGAGAGATAGTCAGTGAAAAAAGAGTCAGAAGATAGTGTGTTGTGTGTGAGGACCAGCAAGAAGGCTGGCATCACTGGATTTTTAGAGCATATGGAGGCAGACTTGAAATACAGAAGGGAGTCAGGGTGTGAAGGATTTTGAATATCAAAAAGATTTTGTTTTTGATCCTGGTGGTAATAGGGAGCTGCTGGTGTGTATTGAGTATAAGGAGGGTAGGGGGTGGAATGTGACTTGGTCAGACTTGTATTTTAACTTATATGGGTTTTTCATCCTTTGTTTTCAAAGAGGACCAATGACATCATGGGATAATGTCTTGACTTGTATGTGAATTGGAATTAAGTAAGGCAGAGTTGCACTAAGTTGTCAGCCTTTTTTTCTCTTCCAGAGTCATGTTAGCAAGATCACCTTGGCAGCTGAGCGGATTTATTGTGAGGCCCATGAACTTGGAGGAGGGAACGACTTGTTGTATCTGGGCTGCACAGCTGGTCTGCCTATACCATGAATATTGTGTGCCTAGAAAGTTTCTTCTGATTTCTCAGTTCCCTTGGATTTCTTGAGTACAGTGAGTGAGGTTTTCTGCAGAACACATCTTTTTTGTTTTGTTTTGAGTGCCAGAGAGTATTTACTCCGTTGCCAACATGTCAGCAGGGTCTTCCTGCCCAGCCTAGCCCCCAGAATGGAACAAAGTATGAGGTAGAGCCTCTAGAGAGTGTGTTGACATGGAACCCAAAGCTTCATTTCTATGAACAGTCAGGAGAGGAGTGGAGCACAGGCAGAGTGTTTTCCCGGCCTCTGAGAATGGGGTTGAACTGTGACAAAATAACAAAAAGCCACTTCAAAAACACACCCGAACAAGTCACAAAAGCAGATGCAACCGGGTCTTGAGAAAGAAAGAGAGAGAGATACACTCCGAAAATGCAAAACTCTGATCTGAGAGCGAAAACAACCAGCAAAAGGAGCAAATTGTCTCAGTCTTCTGAATGGGCCTGTCCCCCCAGGGGTTCTGAAAGGGGCTGGGGACGGGGGCCAAGGAGGCCCACAAACCTCAACTGAGTTCTGAGAATTGCTTGGCTTGGCAAGCGAAGATGCTGGGGCTGTCCCAGGGCATGGTGCTCCTGGTTTGGAGGGGAGGTAGAGTTGGGAGCAATGGTTGGCTAATATTTATTATTAGTCAATTAATTTCACTGTGTCTCAGTTTCTTCATCTGGAAAATGTAGGGGGTGGAACTAGATAGCTTCTGAGGTCTCTTTGATGTCTAATTCTATGATTCTGTACTGTCTTCTCAGCTTTTTTGGCTGTCATACCACGCTATTGGTTCATATATAGTATGCAATCCAACAAAATCTCCATAGGCATCTCCTTGGGGAGTACATGTGCCATCCTCAGCTGGACAACTCCCCGCCGAGGGGGGTCCCCACGTTGAAGCCCCAGGGCAGGTAGCATTTTGAGAAGCACACTTCCTACCTCTCTTCCAACCTCCCCAAATCCAGTTCTATGCCATATATCAGCCTTCTGCTTGAGATGCACACCAGGCTGAGCCTTCTCTGTCCATCCCTACTGGAGACTGGGCCAGCCAATTTCTTTTCTCTCCTCTGGGCGAGGACATCTAGGTTATGGAGAAGAAGGGGGAGCAATCCAGTTCAATTTAATTCACCTGAACATCAGCACATTTGTTGTGGTCTATCACGTGCTGACCGCCAGAAACACGACAAAAACAAATTAATTCCTACTCTTAAGGAGCGTGCAGAATCACAGAATCCGGGAAATTTTCATGTGGAGGTGTCCTTAGCTGTCATCTAGTTCAGCACATGCACGGAAAAGGATCCCTGTGGCGCTGTAATGGACAGGTGGGAATCTGCTTGAGGACCTCTGGGAAGGGCACACGTGCTGCCTCCCAAAGTGGCCCACGTCCCTTATGGATGACTCTGATGGTTGGGAAGGTTTTCCTTACAGCAACGCCTGCATTTGCCTTTTTGTAACTTTCACTCATGGCTTCTCGTTGAGCTGTCTTAGGGAAAGCGAGCAAGCCCAATTCCTCTTCCATGTGAAGACCCTCCAAGTGCTCAATGTAGCTATCAGGTCTCCCCAAATCTTTTCTTCTTCAGGTAAAACATTTCTAGTTCCTCTAACCAATCTTTACATGGCATGGGTTCAAGGCCTTTCATCACCTTGGTCTTCTCCTCTGGAGAGCCTCTAGCTTATCAATGGTTCTCCTGAATCATGATCCACAGAACTGAACACAACGCTCTGGATATAATCTGAGCAGGCTCAAGTTTCTTTCTAGACTAGTCTCAAATACCCCTTTCTGTGTGAAGCCTTTTCTCATCTCACCTCTCCCTGTCTGTTAACAACCTCTTCCTTCCTTTTACCTTCCCAACATTACCCTGGATTTTTTTTGTATGTAATTATATATTTTGTATATAATTATACAGGATAAATATACGTATACACAAATACATTATATATACATAACATACACATATATAACATACAATATATGTTATATAATATATACAACAAACATAATGTATAATTATAATGTGTATACAATACAATATAATATTATTAAATTCTATAGAATGTCTATTTCTTTTCCTTGTTACAATGCACACTCCTTGAGGACAGGGATTGTTCCCCTTTTTTTTGTCTTTGTATCCCTGGTATATGTGGGACAGCTAGGAAGTACAATGGATAAAAAGCCAGGAAGACTCATTTTCCTAATTTCGAATCTGGCCTCAGATGCTTACCAGCTGTGTGACCCTTGGCAAGTCACTTAATCCTGTTTGCCTAAGTTTCCTCATCTATCAGAAATGAGCTGGAGAAGGAAATGGAAAACCAGTCCAGTATCTTTGCCAAGAAAACCCCAAATGGGGTCATGAAGAGTCACGCACAATTGAAAAACAATGAATCTCTAGTATTTAGCACAATCCCCAGCGCATAGTAGTTTGTTTTTCAATTGTGTCTTACTTTTCATGAGCCTGTTTGGAAGTTTTCTTGGCAAAGATGCTGGAGTGATTTGCCAAGGATGAGGAAACTGAGGCAACGAGAGTTAATTGACTTGCCCAGAGTCACACAGCGAGTCATTGTCTGAGACTGAATGTAGCCTCAGACCTTCCTGATTCCAGGCCCAGCACTCTATCCACTGCACTACCCAGCTGCCCAATGACAATGTAAAATGTGGAGTAATTTTAAGGAGAAGAAAGGAACTGAGATAAAAGGTGGTTATTGAGCCCAAAAGGGGCTCTTAACCTTTTTTGGGCTGTGGACCCTTTGGACAATCTGACAAAGCCTATGGACCCCTTTTCAGATCAATGTTTTTAAATGAATAAAATAAAATATACAGAATCACTAAGGAAACCAATTATATTGAACTATGGTTATCAGTCAATTAATTAGCATTTATTAGGAACCTAATATATGCCAGGCACCGTGCCACGTCTTGGGGAAACAAATACGAAGGATGAAACTTTCTCTGCTCCCAAGGAGCTTCCAAAGGAAAAAATTCTCTAGATCAGTCAGCCAGTCAGTCAGTCAATAAACACCTAGGTGCTTGAGGCACAATGGACAGAGCACTGGACTTGGAGTCAGTAAGACCTGAATTTGAATCATGCCTCAGACACTAGTTTTGACACTGGGCAAGTCAACTTAACCTCTGTCTGCCTCAGTTTCCCTAACTGTAAAAAGGGAATAATAATAGCATCTACCTCCTAGTTTTGTGTTGAACAACAAAGGAAATAAAATTTGCAAAACTTGGCACGTAATAGGCACTTAATGAATGCTTTCCCCCTCCATCCTTATGTATCAGGTAATGTCTTAGATAAAATACAAAAATGTTGAACTTTGGGCCAAGAATCAAATACCTCTTGGTCTTAAGGAAGCCAAGTTAGGGAAGACAACCTTGTGCTCCTTCCCCCAACGCCCGATGCTTACAAGTCCCCCTAACTTCTCTCCAGCCTTTCTGTTCCATGGGTTTTAAGTCAGTCCTGCGGCTGGATTCCAGGCTTTGCCAGTCTCCCCCAGTTTTTGTGCCTCTCAGCAGCATGTTTCTTTTAAAAATAGAAGCCACAACACTCAAGTTTCTTTCCCTTGCATGAATGGTGGGAGGCCCTCCCCAAATCCAGCTGGGCACACACCCAGAGTGCCAAGGGCTTAAGTGACCATAGACTCAATCACTCTCCATCCCTTCGTTCTATTTTCTTTCTTGCGAAGAAGTCAACAAGGCAGGTTCTGTCTGGGCATAGGTCTGCTGCCCTTTGGAGAAGCCTGGTGTGACTTTCATACTTTCTCCCACTCAGAGCCTCAACCTTCCACTATCTGAACAGGTTTTTGCTGACTGCTGTTTTTTTGCTTTGCCCAGGTGTGGGACATTCAGAGGCAAGGCCTGATCAACAGTTTTGTCTGGTTGGGTCAACCCACTCTATCTCTCTCAGAGCCTGGGTTCATGAATGGAAATTATATAGGAATGAGTGACATAGTATGGTATTGTGGGTAAAGGGTTAGCCTTGGAGTCAAGATAGACCTGGGGTCAAGTCCCGACTCTGATTCTATCCCTTAGCACAGTGCCTTGCAAAAAGTAGTTGCTTAATCAATGCTTGTTGATTGATTGACCAAGTTTGATAAATATTGACTATGAGACCATGGGCAAGTCACTTAGCCATTCAGTGCCTTAGGCAAGTCTCTAATATTGGAAGTTATAGATAAGCTGCATAATCAGTATCAGTATTTGTTTTTAATACTAGGGGCTCCTTGACTGATTGAAAAATAACGGGTTTGGACCAAGTAGGGTTGGAGCATTTTGTGTGCATTTTGGTGCATTTTGATATTTCATAAAATGAACATGTAAAACAAAACATGAATTCCTATCAGTAGATTTAAATATTAGCACTTGGTCACCTTTGACCCCAGGTGGAATCTCTGCCTGCTAAGGGCACTAACCTGCCAGAACCTTGTGGGCATCACTGACGGGAAATCTCTCTTTTACCACATTATCTTGGGTGCTGCTGAAGCTCAGGAAGATGAGGTTTGCGTGTGTGTGTGTGTGTGTGTGTGTGTGTGTGTGTTTTCAGAGAAACCTGAGCCCCCCTTGATGAGCATCAAGAGCCTTGGTACACTGACTTCCACTTTCTGGAGAATCAACGACCAGATGCAGAGGAGCAATAGCCAGTGGCTGTGGTATCTTCTGAGGAGCTCTGTGCATTTCAGGCTTGGAAATGGAAGGAGGAGACCCCCAGATGAGCCGGGGTCCCCCAGATGAGCCAGAGACCCTGACTGTTAAGGAAACCCTTCTCTCTGCTTAGCTTTGTCTTATCCAGTTTTCTAAGGCTCAGCTCAAATGCCATGAAGCCTTCATGGATTAACCACAACGATCCGTTTCTTCTCTGAACTCTTGTAAGTGCTTATTGTTGGTTCTACTCACTGTTCTTGTCATACATTGTCTTGCATTGTTAGCATAGCGCACACACGCGCGTGCGTGTGTGTGTGTGTGCATTCTTCTGTGTGTGTGTGTGTGTGTGTGTGTGAATGTGAGTGAGTTTGTGTGTGCCTGCTTTCTCCGAAGCCATTGTAAGTTCCTAGAAGGCAGGAGCCATGTTTAATTCTTGAGAATCATAGAAGCAGAGATTTAGAATTGGGAGAGACTTTAGAGGTCACATGGTCCACTCTCATCAGGGGATTAGGAAACTCTGGCTCAGAAGGGTTGAGTGACTTGTCCAAAGCTTGGGATTTGAAACCCCTATCCTCTCACTCCAAATCTAGTGCTCTTTCCATCAAACCATGTCCCCAGTATATAGAAGGAAAGGAGACGCTTGGTTACAAATTTACTATTGTTTTTCCACCAGGGTTGGAATGAATACATGGAAGGTAGGTGGAAAGAAGCATTTATTAAGCACCTCCTGTATGTCAGGCACTGCACTAAATGCTTTATACATATTATCCCCCGTTTGGTCCTTACAACAATTCTGGGAGGCAGGTGCTATTGTTATCCTCATTTTGTGAAATGAATTGAGGAGACTGAGGCATACCGAGTTTAAGTGACTTGCCCAGGATCACACCACTAGTAAGTGTCTGAGTTCAGATTTGAACGCAGGTCTTCCTGATTCCAAATCTAGAACTCTATCACTGGACCACCCAGCTGCCACTGAGAGTACTTGATTGAATGAAATTGGGCAAAAGCATCTCCTTAGTTCAGCCCTGCCTGCTCTTCTATTCCTTTCCCAAACACAGAGATTATCACAGAAGTTGCCTCTGTGTGCCCAAAAAAGGCCTATTTTACCTGTTTGGGTCAACGTGGCCTCAGATCGACCTACTTTACAATGATGCAAAGGATGTTTCTGTATTTCCTTGCATGCCAGAAGTCCAGTATGGCATAGATCAGCACTTCTTAAACTGTGGGTTGCAACCCAAGTGTGCATGCCCTCAGGCCATGCAATGCCAACAAAGACTGCCAAAATATGAAAAGGGGTCAAAAGTGAAAAAAGTTAAGAAGCCCTGGCACAGAAGAGGGGACACTGGACTTAGAGTCAGGAAGATCTGAGTTCAAACCCTATTACAAATACTTACTAGCTATGTAGTAGCTATGTGTCCTCAGGAAAATCACGTAACCACTCTGTGCCTCAGTTTCCTTAGCTGTAAAACAGTTTTGCCTGGTTAGGTTGATCCACTAAAGGGGTGAGGTTTGGGCTCAATGACTTTTTTTTTCTCATTTAAAAATTATTTATTTAGTATTTTATTTTCCCCCAATTATAAAAATCAATTTTTAACAATTCATTTTTAAAATTTTGGTTTCCAAATTCTCTCCTTCCCCACCCTCTCACTGAGAAGGCAAGTTATTTAATATAGATTATAGTAGTTATATATATATGCATGTATATGTATATATATACATATATGTCATGTGTAGTCATGCAAAACTTATTTCCATATTAGTCATGTTGTAAAAGAAAACATAGACCAAAAAAAAACCAACCCCAAGAAAAATAAAGCAAGTAAAAAAAAAAGCATGCTTTGATCTGTATTTAGACTCCATCAGTCCTTTCTCTGGGGCTGGATAACATTTTTTGATCATAAGTCCTTCAGAGTTGTCTTGAATCCTTGTATTGCTGAGAATTGCTAAGTCATTCACAGCTGATCATTATCAATATTGCTGTTACTGTGTACAATGTTCTCTAGGTTCTATTTTGTATCAGTTCATGTAAGTCTTTCAAGGTTTCTCTGAAAACATACTGCTCATCATTTCTTATAGCACAACAGTATTCCATCACAATCATATGCCACAATTTGTTTAGCCATTCCCCAATTGATGGACATTCCCTCAATTTCTAATTCTTTGCCATCAGAAAGAGTTGCTATAAATATTTTTGTATATATATAGGTCCTTTTCCTTTTTGCTTTTTATTTCTTTTGGGATACAGACCTAGTAGTGTTATTGCTGGATCAAAGGGTATGCATGGTTTTCTAGTCCTTTGGGCATAGATACAAATATCTCTCCAGAATTGTTGGATCAGTTCACAACTCCACCAACCATACATTAGTGTCTCAATTTTCCCACATCCACTCCAACATTTATCATTTTCCTTTTCTGAGGGTTCTATTAACCAATCTAATAGGTGCAAGGTAGTATGTCAGTATTGTTTTAATTTGCATTTCTCCAATCAATAGTGATTGAGAACTTTTTTTTTTAACGTGGCTATAGATAGCTTTGATTACGTCATCTGAAAACTGACTGTTCATATATATATATATATATATATATATATATATATATATATATATATATAACCATTTATCAATTGGGAAAGGGTTCTTCTTTTTATAAATTTGACTCAGTTCTCTATATATTTGAGAAATAAAGCCTTTATCAGAGAAACTTGCTTCAAAATTTTTTTCACAGTTATGATTGTGAACTCTATTTCCCTCTCTCTTATTTCCCCTTGCTTATTCTAGTCTCTCTTTCTCTTTTCACCTTGTTCCTCTTCAGAAGTGTTTTGCTTCTGACTGTCACCTCCCCCAATCTGTCCTTCCTTCTATCAGCCCTACCTCCTTTCTTTTATCCCTTTCCCCTCCTATTTTCCTATAGGGCAAGATAGGTTTCTATACTCAACTGAGTGTGTGTATTATTCCCTCTTTGAGTCAATTCTGATGACAGTAAGGTTCAAGGGTTCCCTGCCACCTCATCTTCCCTTCCACTGTAAAAGCTTTTTCTTGACTCTTTTACGTGAGATAATTTACCTCATTCTACCTCTCACTTTCCCTTTCTCACCCTTTAATTTTATTTTTTTGATGTCACCCTATCATATTCAACTCACACCTGTGCCCTCTGTCTATATACATACATGTGTACACACACACACACACACACACACACATAAACACACACATTATAACTCATAAGAACTTTCTCGTCATATATATATATGACGAGAAATTTTATGTATATATATATATATATGATGAGAAAGTTCTTATGAGTTACAAGTATCACCTTCTCATGTAGGAATATAAACAGTTTAACCTTAGTGAATTTCCTATGATTTCTCTTCCTATTTAACTTTTTATGCTTCCTTTGAGTCTTCTATTTGAAAGTCAAATTTTCTATTCAGTTCCAGTCTTTTCATCAGGAATGTTTGAAAGTCCTGTATTTCATTGAATGTCTATTTCCTGCCCCTACTCCCTAGGATTATACTCAGTTTTGCTGGGTGGATGATTCTTGGTTGTAATCCTAGCTCCTTTGCCCTCCAGAATATCATATTCTGAACCCTCCAGTCCTTTAATGTAGGAGCTGCTAAATCTTGTGTTATCTTGACTGTGGCTCCACAATACTTGAATTGTTTCTTTCTGATTGCTTGTGACATTTTCTCCTTGATCAGGGAGCTCTGGAATTTGACTATAATATTCCTGGGAGTTTCCATTTGGATATCTCTTTCAGGAGGTGAGAGATGGATTCTTTCCATTTCTATTTTACCCTCTGGTTCTACAATATAAAGGCAGTTTTCCTTGATAATTTCTGGAAAGATGATGTCTGGGCTCTTTTCTTTGATCATGGCTTTCAGGCAGTCCAATAATTCTTAAATTATCTCTCCTGGATCTGTTCTCCAGGTCAGTTGTTTGTCCAATGAGATATTTCACATTGTCCTCTATTTCTTCACACTTTTAATTTTGTTGTATTATTTCTTGATGTCTCATAAATTCATTAGCTTCCACTTGCCCAGATCTAATTTTTAAGGAATTATTTTTCTTCAGTGAGCTTTTGTACCTCTTTTTCCATTTGGCCAATTCTACTTTTTAAGGAATTCTTTTCTTTAATGAAATTTTTTGCATATCTTTTCCCCATTTGGTCAATTTTTCTTTTCAAGGCATTCTTTTCTTCATTGGATTTTTGTACCTCTTTTAGCATTCTGTTTTTTTTAGGTGTTATTTTCTTTCACTTTTTTTTGTGCCTTCTTTACTAAGCTATTGACTCTTTTTTCTCATGATTTTCTTGCATTACTCTCATTTCTCTTCCTAATTTTTCCTCTACCTCTCTTACTTGATTTTAAAAGTCCTTTTGGAGCTCTTCTGTGGCCTGAGACCAATTCATATTTTTCTTTGAATCTTTGGATGTAGGAGTTTTGACTTTGTTGTCTGCCTCTGAGTGTGTGTTTTGCTTTTCCTTGTCTCCATAGTAACTTTTTATAGTCAGAAGTTTTTTCTATTGTTTGCTCAATTTTTCAGCCTACTTTTTGATGTTTAACTCTTTGCTAAAGTGGGGCTTTTCTTCCAGGGCGGAGGGTGTACTGTCCTAGTCTTTAGTGGTTTTGTGCAGTTGTTTTCAGAGATACTTCTAGGGACCTGTAAGTTTTCATTTCTTTTATGGTGGTATGATCTAAAGAGGGGTGTGTTTACTACTCTCTTGGCTTGTGCTCTGATCTGTGAACAACCATAAGCACTCTTTTCTGTCCTGGAACTGTGACAAGAGTCCCTGCTTCACTGTGGCTGCAAGCTCTGGTGTGCTAGTGGTCCTCTTCATCCTGGGACTACCACCTAGGATTGCAACCCCGATCTGAGAATGAGCAAAGCAACAGAGTCCTGCCCCCAGTGCCAGCAAAGATACCCCTGTAATCTCCTTTTGACCAGTTGTTGGATTCCCTTACTTTCTGTGGGCTGAGAGATCTGGAAGCAGCCACTGCCACTGCTGCTTCTGATTCAGTCAATCCCAAGACCTGCTGCTGGTTTGCTGGGGCCCAGTCTGCACTGGCATGGCCTGTACTGGATTGAGCTCTACTTTCATTCTGGTGCAATAGACCTTTCCTGCCAACCTTCTAGTTGCCTTGGGCTGGAAAATTCTTTCACCCTGTCCTTTTATGGGTTCTGCCACTCCAGAATTTGTTTTGAGGCATAATTTTAAGTTGTTCAGAGGGGTTTTGGGAAGATCTTAGGTGAGGCCTTGCCTTTTATCTGCCATCTTGGCTCTGCCTCCCCTCAATGACTTTTAAGTTCCCTTCCAGCTCCTTAGTCCCACAGTTTAGTCCTGTGAATCTGCTTGCTGATGCTTGTATCTCCACTTCCTCCTCCCATCCCCCCCACGCATTTTTGGACATTTTCCAAACTATCTTCCTGCCAGTTTCACCTGATCCTTGTTTCTGGGAGAGCCATAATGGGGAACAAACCTATTTGGTCCTTCTCTTCCTCCTTGCTTTGTCTTTTTTTTCTGCAAACACTTCAGAGCACATCACTATAGGATACAAATGGATTCAAAAGGGTTATTCTTCCAGACTAGCCTTTGAAAGTCTAAACTCTTCCTCATGTATACCAATGCTTGTCATCTTTGGGATGGGACAGAGGTGCTCATAACCCAAATTAGCAGATGAGACACTAATTATTTGTTCAGTTCTAGGATGCAATCTACTGACACACAGATACTCGTGTCTACTGTCCCTGGCTCTGGTCCTTTCCTAGTGAAATCTAATTGTTGACAAATAGAGACATACCTGGGTTTCAGAGGTTTGGAAACATCAGATCCATACATTACATCATTCACTCACAGATAAATCAGATTTGCTTATAAATCCAAATAAGTTATCATCTCTTGCCTCTATTCATTTTCCTAAGTGTCCCCTAGAAGATTCTCCTTCATTTCCCCTCAAAATCCTTCTCTTCCTTCATGGCTCAGCCCAGGCACCTCCCATATGTGATGTCTTTCCCTATTCTCCCAGCTTAAAGCATTCTACCCTTCACATTTTTTTCTGAAAGTACTTGGATTTCTCCTTTGCTTCCATCCCTCTTTATCTTGTATCCTACCTACAAGATAAAGAGGGATGGAAGCAAAGGATGCTTCTGTTGTTTTCCTCCACTAGAATTCCTTTCAATCCTTGTAGTTCCAGTAAGTTCCCCAAGGGCCGAACTTGGTCCTTTTAAAAGTCTTTGTGACCTTAGTGCATAAGGACAGCTAGGTGGCACCAGAGTTCACAGTGTTGGACCTGGAGTCAGGAAGACTCATCTGCCTGCGTTCAAATCCAACCTCAGACACTTAACTAGTTGTGTGACCCTGGACAAGTCACTTTACCCTGTTTGCCTCAGTTTCCTCATCTGTAAAAATGAACTGGAGAAGGAAATGGCAAACCACTCCAGCATCTTTGCCAAGAAAACCTCCAATGGGGTCACAAAAATCCTGAAATGACTGAACACACACATACATCTTCTTAGTTGTCAGTGGTCTCACCTCCTCAAATTATTTTGTACATGTCTGTATACTTATTTGTATTTCTTCACAGAATATAAGTTCCTTGAGGGAAGAGACTATATTTTCATTTCTATCTCTGTCTTCTCAGTGTTGAGTTGAATAGAATTGCGCCTCCTCCATGCCATCTCATCCCATGAGACTTTTGTCCTAGTTTTCCTGCAAAGCTTCTGTAGAAAACCCACTCAGTGTGTTTGGAGACTTAATCTAGACTACTTAGCGCTGTATGGCCATGACTGGGAGGTGTGGGGTGTCCAGCAATGATCATCTGCTCTCTCATACTACACAGCCGGGCCCTTTTCTAGTCATTTATCTCTCATATTATATCCTTGATGACACTTCTCCAATGAAATTCTTTGTTGGCAATATGTCACAATCCACTTACACCCACCATGCTCCTCTCTATTTTCCCTTGGCTTGTCCTCAACTGTTAGTCTTCAGAGACTGGTATTCCATGATTCACAGCTCCGTAACATCACAGGAAGGGTATTGGCATGTGGTATAAGTGGGTAGGGCATTGGATAGGGAGTCAAAAAGACCTGACACTTGCTAGTTGTGTGACCCTGGGCAAGTGACCTAACCTGTCTGGGCCTTAGCTACTTTATCTCCAAATTGAAGGGGTTGGGCTTGGCCTCTAAGGTTCAGCTCTAAATCTATGATCTTGTGCTATTAAACAGATGTGTTTTTTTTCCTCTCAGGGAGAGTATTGGTGTTATTCAAAACAATGTAATTTCCCAAAGGCAACATAGCTCCCTTTCCTCCTGATCAGTTCTGAGCCCTATTCATTAGGCTGATTCACAGAGCTGATCCCTTAGTGTGTGTATAAGTGAATAAGTAAATAAATCTATATATCTTATATATACATACACATGCATATATTTGTGGATATATATATATAAAATGTGTGCACACATGTATGTATGAATATGTATGTGTGTATACACACACACTGAGGGATCAGCTTTATGGGGTGTTCATCTACATACATATACACAATGCACAATTGATCCCTCAGTGTGTGTATAAATAAGTAAATAAAGATATACATATATGTGAATGTATCTACACACATGCACATCCACTGAGAGACTAACTCTATGAGTTATTCATCTATATATCTATATACATACACATATACACAGTGGACTCCTCAGTGTTAGTATAAATGAATACATACATGCATATATACACACATATATGTGCATGTGTATACACACATACATGTACACACATATTGAGGGACCAGCTCTGTGGACTATCCATGCAGCCTAGCATAATTTGGATAACAGTCTTCCTGTCCCAGTCCTATGATCTGTGATTCTGTGATTCCAGATGTATTTGGTTTCTCCTCTATTGGTAGTGAGTAGACTTCTCTTGAGTGATAATGCATCTCATTTCTGCAGTTCTGTGAAGTTCTGGGGCTTGATGCATTCAGAACAATGCCATCTGTACACAGAAGCATTCAGAGGACCTTGAAATCTTTAGGAAACCCCTCTTTCCTGCTTCCAGGTCCAGTGATCTACTGTGCCCCTTTGCTTGTTTTTGTGAGAACCTGCCTCTTCTCTTCATATAACTTCATCAGGGATGTCCTGGATACAGGTGAAGATTATTTGCATAAACATTGGAGATGGGGAAAATAGATAAATGAATTATTATTTTCTTTTTTCTTTCTTTTTTGGTTTTGGAGGGTGGAAGGCAAGGCAAGTGGAGTTAAGTGACTTACCTAAGGTCAAACAGCTAGTAAATGTATCATGTATCTGAGGCTGGATTTGAACTCAGGTCCTTCTGACTCCAGGGCAGGCACTCTATTTACTGTGCTACCTAGGTATCCCAGATTATTATTTTCTTGATCACTTTTTTTCAGTAATAACTAAGTCTGTGAGTTTTTCTAAATTCAATGTACCTGTTGTTCATTTGCATCCTTCATAATCCCATTTGGGGTTTTCTTGGCAAAGATACTGGAGTGGTTTGCCATTTCCTTCTCCAGCTCATTTTACAGATGAGGAAACTGAAGGAAACAGGGGTAAGTGACTTGCTCAGGGTCACACAGCTAGGAAGTGTCTGAGGCTGGATTGGAACCTAGATGTCCTTCAAGGTATTTAGTGCCTCCCTACTCTTTTTGAACAAAATATCCATGACTTATTGACATAAGGCTTTTGTATCACCTTCAAGCTTTTGGCCTCTCTCACTTCTTACTCTTGAGCCATATTTTACAACATATTTTCCACCATCTTCCCGCATGCCTTTGCACTGGTATCATGGAATTCTGAAGTGTATGTTAATTGAATTGAGAAGGTTCTCTCAGATTCCTTATACCAACTCTCTACCTCTTCATCCTCTGTGACAGTTATCTCCTTGCTGATTTTTTTTTTTTTGCAAATATTTGAGATAGCCTGTTTCAGTGAACAGTTGAGTCCTGGTGCAGATTGTTGGAATCCCTGGACTTAAAGTCAGAGAACCTTGAATTAAAATCCGTCCTCAACCATTCACTCGATTAGGCAAATTGCATAACAACTTCCTTTGCTTAGGTGTCTTCATCTATAAAATAAGGGGGTTGGCTTTGTCTCCTAAAGTCTAGATCTTATAATCACTATGAACATTTTAACATGAGATGACCAAGGGTTTCATGAAATGATGCTTCTTGTGACTTTTGGACTCAGAATAGAGCAAGTTCTGCCAAGTCATTTATTTGCTTCTGCAGAAGGGAGAGTGAGCTATCCTTTCACATGAGTGTAACTTCTTTTTGTCTTCTGGTTTCCTTTATGACAACCATGTCAAGATTGATGGGATTCAGTTCCTCCAGTTGCATGCCCACTCATTTCACATCAGGACAAGAATCTCACATTTTAAGTATCAAAAGTTAAGTTAATGTGAATAGTCCCCAAACTGTATGATCCTAATCAGCCTCTGCCCTGTCACTTCAGAAATAGAAGGGGGATATAGAACATTGTAACGCCAAGCAAAGGCAATTTCCAAGGTTTGGAATACCAGCATAGTAACTCTCCAGTTATTCAGTGACAAATTAAGGCAAAACATTCACAGAAAAGAGAAAATCAAAATACAGAATCCACCGTGTGTAATTTAATAATTTAGTAAGTCCTCAATTCAATCACAAAGTACTAAGGTCCAAGTACTACTCCACCCATGGGAAGTACATTCATTTAGTCAATCACAAAGTCTTCTCTCTATTCAACTGGAGATTAGTTTCCAATCATAAACAAAGTACATTCATTTGGTAGTAAGTTTTCAATTCAATCACTAAGTATCTCAAGTCAATCACAAAGTATAAAATCAAAGTACACCACCCCTGGCTAGTATATTCATTTAGTCAATCACAAAGTCTCTCTTCTCAAGTGGAGATTAGTCTCTAGTTATAAACAAAGTATATTCATTTGGTCAGTCA
>CM053584.1:148253987-148319798 GCA_028627135.1 Pseudochirops cupreus | reverse complement strand
GCTATCTACCCCAAGCCACAACAAAGTTATCACAGAATTCAATACCCAAGGAGGGGTCTTTTCTTCATCTTGACCTGAGGCAAGTTCTCAGCAATCTCTGTTCCTGGGGAGACAAAGCTTAACAAAGCCACAACATACATTGCCAGTGTCCTCATCAGTTTACTCTCTGCCTGCCGAACAGTCTCAGGACCCCTGAAAACATCAGCAAGATCCTTCTCCAGGATTTCTGTAAACATAGAAAATCCTGCTTCAGGGCTTCTGAACCAACAGCAAGGTTCCAGGACCTCTGCAACAACAACACTGTCCTTTACCAGCAGACGAATCTGGCAAAACAACATCCAAACAGACAGACAAAATACCAGCATCACAGTCGTGCCTCCTTAGTTCTCGGGAGCTCTGGGTGGCAGTTCTCAAAAGTCCTGGGCAGCTCCAACTGGCCCTCAGCAGTCCGGGTGGCCTTGGCTGGCAATTTTCTCTCTCTCTTAGCAACTCTGGCCCCTGGCAATTCTCCTCTCTCTCTGCCTCCACGATGCTGCTCCCCAAAAGTTATTCTGGCCTCTCTCTGCTTGGGCCTTCTCCCTGCTTGGGCCTCTCTCCAAATCCTTGGCACCAGCTCCTTCCAGTTCAGCCCTCTCTCTTCATGTCAACAAGTCCATCCCATAAGTGAGATTCACAAGCTCTGGGTTTCTACGCTCAACCCGAAAACCAAGCCAATACAGGGGGATCTTCAAATTCCATTACTATCACAAACAAGAAGAGCCATTTTGTATTTTCCATTGTTTCTTGGTGGGCCATGGCAGGCCTACTGGTGATGAGCCTCTCCATAGTCAGCCAGGCTGGCCCTTAGGAAATAAATGAAGGTTGTTGCCTGGATTTTACTCAGAGCCATATCTGCCTGGTAGAGCCTTCCAGAACTTCTAGCTCTATATGGGACAGCCTTTATCTCCACACCAGGGTGAGGGACTGGGATTAGGACTTTTTAGCATGTGATCAGGGTATAGTAAGCACATAAGAAGATTTGTTAAAGTTTGTGGAAGTGAATTAAATTGGATCAAGTTAGCTATAATTTTTTTAAAAAATCAACCTTTCTGCTTTTTTTGAGAACACACTACAGCAGGATCACGGCAAATAGGAGGTCCTATCCTACAGCAAGACAATGAGGAGTCTTACAAAGTATAGAATTTAACAGAGATTTAATATATACTTGGAACTTTGTGCACAGCTCTGGACCTGTTGTAGAGAAATATAGTAGAGATACTTGAGCTGTAATGGATGGCATCCATCCATTCTATCTAGCTGTCATTTCTATTCCAGAAAGTTGGAAACTTGTAGCATCTGTAGTAGGCTATAGTCTTATTCTCTGTCAGACTCTAGTCACAGTGGCCATGGGTGAGTTAACTAGAAGAAAGTTGAAAAAGAGGTAAATAAAGCAAAAAGGCAAAAGGATTTTTAAAAATATAATGTGAAGCGTTTGGTAAAAAGAATTGCCCAGATAGAACATAGTGGTACCCAATGGATTTGCGGAAAGCTTCTTGCTTGGCTTTGCATATTAATGGCATCAATGTTGCTGCCTTGATAGAGACATTAATGATGAAAACAATCCATGGTGCTGCCAGGTGCGTTCTTGTGTAAAATAGAACAGTTCATTGGGTTCTTCTGGGCACACATAGCTAGTTGGACAATATTAAAATGGCTTTTGCCTTTTAGCTCATATCACAGAGCCTGGCAATGCTAAATAAAGGCGTATTGGGGCGGCTGGGTGGTACAGTGAAAAGCACCATCCCTGGAGTCAGGAGGACCTGAGTTCAAATCCAGCCTCAGACCTAAACACTTACTAGCTGTGTGACCTTAGGCAAGTCACTTAACCTCGATTGCCCTGCCTTCCCTCCCCCCCAAAAGAGAATAAATAAATAAATAGATAGATAAATAAATAAAGGCTTGTTGAGTGACTGATTAGCTATTTTCTGTGAAAAAAAATCTTCTCTGAAACATATTGTGAAATATACATTTCTGGATAAAACCTGGCTAACTTTCGTCATGACTTTTAAAGTCTGAGTCTGTTTAGAAATTAGCATTTTAATGTAGCTATTGGGTATAAATATGCAATTTTCTTGAAAAGAAGACCTTCTGTTGGAAATTTTCCCTAATGAGTGCTATCTTTTTTTTATTTAAAAAGGTATTTTCTGTTGTTACATAGTGTGTTTTAGAGTTTCATCATCAATAAATGAAAAATCTGTTGCAACTGTAAAACTGTAATATCCTTTTATAGAGAGATTAGAACTACTTTTGAGAGATATTAAAAACAGATTAAATAGAAAAAGACAAATCAACCTGTACTTTTCGTTCCAAGAAGCTGATGATCAGTTAAATTGTCACTCTTCCCTGCTCAATGGGCCATTGGCTTCTTGCTCTGGGTGGAGAAGAGAGTGGTTATTTAACTGAACAAGAAAACAAGCACTTGGGTAGGCAGTAGTTACATGGGCCTCATACAGCTGTGAAATAGAGGTATTAGGCATAATGCATGGGTTTTCTGGCTTTGAACAAGCTCTGAGAAAGAAGTGATGGAAGTATTGTTCTTTCTATAGCACACCCTGCCCTAGCACGTGGCCTGTGAGTTCTGCCTTGCCCTAACTTGCCTGCTGGCTGAATACTTAGCCCAGCACATATGGTTGCTGCCATCTAGTGGTATCCCAGAGCCAGTTCTACTCAATTTTTAGAACTGGAAAGACCCTTAGAGGTCATCTTATCTCCATTTTGCAGATGGAGAAACTGAGGTCCAGAGACATTAATCACTTGGTGGTAATTATCTAATGACTCCTAGGACATTCTCTTTCCTTCTTCATTGAGTTCAGTGCTTGGTTCACCATCATTGCTACGACTCCTGCCCTCACATTAGATTTTTTTCTTTTTGGAGGGGGTAGGGCAGGGCTATTGGGGTTAAGTGACTTGTCCAAGGTCACATGGCTAGTAAGTGTCAAGTGTGTGAGGTCAGATTTGAACTCAGGCCCTCCTGATTCCAGGGCCGGTGCTCTATTCACTGCGCCACCTAGCCGCCTCTCTCACATTAGATTTCAGTATATATAATGATACTTATAATTATGTATCAAATGCCTTAACTTCCAAGTTCCTCAGTCTACTCAGTTACTAGGAACTGCTCCTTCACTCTGTCTCAGCTTTGAGCAAATATGGACATACCCTTCTTTCCATCATCTACAAGTATTCTGTTTCCACATTCACAAACTGAAATTTCTTTATCTGATCTTAACCTTTTATCATTTCATATTTCCTTTGTCTCTGTTTCTTCATTTTTTATTTTTGAAATTTTTAAAATAATATTTCCCCCCAATTACACATAAAAAATTTTAGCATTCACTGTTTTTTTTAAATTTTGAGTTCACAATTCTCCTTCCCTCTCCTCTCCTATCCCTGAGACAGCAAGCATTCTGATATAAGTTATACACGTGCAACCATATGAAAAACTTCCATATTTGACTCTCTCGTTCTTAAAAAACCTTTCACTTGATCCTACCACCCCTGTTAGCTATTATCCTATATTTCTCTTCCCCTTCTCTGCTAAATTCCTTGAGAAAGTTGTTTCAGTGGATGCTTCTACTTCCTTGCCTTTCACTCCATTCTAACCTTTATGAAATCTGTTAGTTCATACAGAAATTAGTTCAATGGAAATTGATCCATCCAAAGTCACCAATGATCTTTCAACTGCAGAATCCAATATCTTTTTCTCCGTGCTCATCCTTTTTGACCTCTTTGTAGCTTTTGATGCTGTAGATCTTTCTTCTCCTGGATACTCTCTCCTCTTTTGTTTTTTGTGATACTGGTCATTCTTGGCTGTCCTAGCTATCTGAGCACTTCTCAGTCTCTCTTGCTTGATCTCAATCCAGGCCATGTACCCTAATTGTGGGTGTCCCCTAAAATTCCTCTTCTATTTTCTCATTATACTATCTGATTTGGTGATCTCATCAGCTCTCATGGGGTCAATTATCTCCTATGCTGATGATTTCCAGATCTATATATCTAGCCCTAACCTCTCTCCTGATTTCTAGTCTTGTGTCATCAATTGTTTTTGGATGTCTCAGACTTGATGAGTCATAAGCATTTCAAACTCATCATATCCAAAACAAAACTCATTATGTGTCTCCCCTCTACCCAGGCTTTTTTCTTTTAAAAACTTCTCTATTACTGTCTCAGGCACCACCATACCTTCTCCTTCCTTTTCTGTCTTTCCACCAATGGTCACTATAGAAAAAGAAAAAGGCTTCACAAGTTACCAGGGCCAAATTCTGACCCAACTCCCTATACTTAAGCAGACTGGTCCTCAGATTCATCAATGCAGTGTGCATTTGGTATGATTAGTTACTCAGGCATGCAACCTCAACATCATTCATGACTTGTCTCTCTTACCCATTCCACATATCCAGTTTGTGTTGTCTTATCATTTCTACCTTCATAACAATCTCTGTAAAAATTCCCTCGTAAATGGAACCAAACTCCTACCTGGTGATTGTGTAAGAAAGAGAAGATTGAAAAGGGCCAAAGCCAAAATCCTCGTTGGACCATTAGGAGAGGGCCCAGAAGCCAGAAAATGCAATAAATGGTAGGGTTGGGTCCCAGCCAACCCATCCAGAACTGCAGCATCACCAACAACTTCGACTACAGAGCTTGCCCATTCTACCCAAGAATGTTGGATGAGGAGAAGCCTGGTCCTAGCACAGAGCAACTGATATGAGCAAACAGAAGAAAATACTGAACATAATGGAGAACTTCATGGATTAAGAGAAGACCAAGAGAAGAGAGTCACTCTATAACAAATGCAAGTGGAATCTCATTTAAGGAATGACTTGATCACAAAGTTTCCAAGTGTGACTAGAAGAAATGAAGTGAGTTAAAAAAAATGAAAATAGAGCTCTTGAAGAAAAGTTTGGAAGGAAAATAAATCCTTAATCAGAAGGTAGAATACCTTGCCTACTTAATGGGTTCTCTGAAAAATAGAATAGAATAAACAGAATTCAGTGATTACCTGGGGGAAACAATACATATTAGAACAAAGATTAAAAATTTAATAAAAAATAGAAGAGCATGTAAGACATTTACTATCAAATGACTTGATCTAGAAAACAAGTTGAGGAGAGGTCATTTAAGTATCATCAAACTCCCTGAAAAAAACCTGATAAAACAAACAAACCAAAAAACCTTGAGTACTATATTTCACAGAATCATAAAAGAAAACTATTTAGGGTTATTAGAAGCAGAGAATAAAGTAAAAATAGAAAGTACCCACCAATAATCTTTTGAGGCTATCCCAAATTGAAAACACCCAGGAATAATATATCCCAAATCCAGAGCTTCCAGATAAAAGGAAAAATACTTCAACTGACCAAGAAAAAAGAGTTCAAGTACAAAGCTATATTATGATGGATGTAGGGAGTGTCATAAGATGGGCACCATGGATGGCTTGTGATCTGCACCATCAGAGGAAGTGCCCATATTGGTGACATCTCAGATCCATCAAAGTGTCACAACTTGGTTAAGATAGCGTCAAGAAAGAAGGGCAGGAGGACAGACTGCCTTGGACCTTCTCTTGTCATCTCTACAGAGCCATACCCATGTCTCTGGATTATGTGCCATTGATCTTGGTCCTCAAAGGCTACACCAGTGGAACATAAGATCTGGAAGATTCTACAAGACTGGAAAGTCATGAGGTGTGGTCCCAGAGACAGACTGAGCCTGATGTCCAAGAACTAAACATGCCAGTTATGAAGAGAATCATATGCAGGAGACTGGACACTAGGTGCATTCTTTGGCTATGGCAATCCATGAAACAAACAAAAATGCCTCTATCCCTTGGAAGCCCCACTAAGGCTCTCATGTTGACAGTGACAGAGTGGTTAAAAATGAGGCAGAATATGCTAGGAGACATAGTTTTTAGGCCAGAGGTTCTCAACTTGGTGTCCATGAACCTGTTAAAAAAAATTCTGATAGCTGTACTTGAATATAATTGGCTTTCTTCATAATCCCATGTGTTTTATTTTATTCATTTAAAAACATTATCCTGAGAAGGGGTCCATAGGCTTTACTAGGCTGCCCAAGGGGTCCTTGACACAGAAAGGGTAGGAACCCCTACATTGTATCATCTATAAGTAATTATTTAATTGCGGATACTCTGTGAGATCTTCAAGCCATGATGATGACAATGAGAATAGTTAGCATTTATACAGCACTTTAAGGTTTGCAAAATGCTTTACAAATATACTCTCACTTGATCCTCACAGCAATCATGGGAGGGAAGAGCTATTATTACCCCCATTTTACAAATAAGAAAACTGAGGCAGAGAGAGGTTAAATGAATTGTACTGGGCCACACAGCTAATGAGTTTCTGAGGATAGTGAGTTTTAAATCAGGGTGTCCTGCTGCCAAGTCTGGAGCTCTATCCACCATGCCTCCTAATTGTCTTACCTGGAGTAAGCATGTAGTAATTAAAAGTAATAATAATAAAAACAATGAACATTTGTATAGTGAACTATGTACTGGGAATGCTCTGTGCTAAGCACTTTATAATTATTATCTCTCTTGATCCTCACAACAGCCTTGGGAGGTAGGTGCTATTATTATCCTGATTTTGGTAAAGATAAGGGAAACTAAGGTAGACAAGGGTTAGGTGACTTGCCCAGGGTCACAGAGCTAATGTCTTTCTGGCTTCTTCCTGACTTCAAGTCTAACACTCTACTTCTTGCATCACCAAATTCCCATGCCTGGGTGACCCTTCAGCGGTCAGGAATTTCCTGAGCTGTTCCATCCGGTTACTATCCACTTGGCAAAATGGGTCTCTTTAGCTGCTGGGATACCATTCTAGACTCCCCTCTGCCCCCTCTACCCTCACTAGACCAAGGAGAGAGACATGACAGTCAAGGATAACACTGGTTTACAGTATAGGATTCATTTGTAAAATACTTTTAAGGAGGAAGGTTGAAGATAAGGAGCTGAATGACGTCACAAAATGGCAAGAACCAGTGGAAGGAAAAATGATTTTCTTAAAACATTTTTAAAAATTCAATTTTGTTTAATCTTCAGATCCAAATCCTCTCCCTTCCACTTCCCATTGGGGAAATTAGAAAACCAAAATGTTTTACAAACATAGATAGCAAAGCAAAACAAATGTCCATATTGGTCATGTTAAAGCAGAACAAAACAAAACAAAACAAAAACCTCAAACTCAACTCATGCCTCAGTCTGTGCCCTGAGTCCCTAAGCTCTCTATTTGGAGGTGGGCGACATATTTCATCACGAGTTCTCTGGAATTGTGACTGATCATTATGTTGATCACAGTCCCTAAGTTTATAGAAAGCTTCATGAGTGACCCCAAATAAGTTGGTTGATCCTGAAAGAATGGCAGGATAGTATTTATTTCGTATAGGCTGGGCTGGTTTTCTTTTAAGAAGACAAAGAAGCCATTCTTCCTGGAGGGGTAGGGGCATAAAAAGCCCAGCCTCTATGGAACTGGTGCTCCAGAGGTTTGGCAGAATTTCCCCCACCCTTCAGGGATGCCTTTCTGACCTAGTGTTGATTTTGCATGAAGAATATGGAGGAAGAAGGAAGTAGTGCTTTATTTTATCAACCAGGAATTGTATCCTTTTAAATCTTTTTGTAAATAAAGTTCTTTGTTATACTTTTATGATCTGTGAGTATTGCATCGCTTTTCAATCCCAAACCTGAATCACTGGACTGGCCTGAGCTAGGCCTGGCCCAGAATAACACTCAAAGATGAAAGGTGGAGCAATAAATTGGTAGAAAATGGAGCCAACGTATCTGCTTGGCAGGGGTGTTATGTGGGCAACGATCTGTTTTCCTCATCAGTTGTAGTGGAATCATGGGATTTAGACTCACACATCTCATCTGCTGTGTGTATAGGTGAAAATGAAAATGTCAATTAGGACAATTAAGTGGAGAAGAGCAATGGGAGCCACGCCCACACAGGCCAAGGTGGTGCTGGAGGTAAACCAATTCTGAAAGCAACCAGGGATCATTTGATAAGATGTTTCAGGTAGGAAAGTTATCAAACAAATGGAAAAAAAAATCATGGACAGTATTATTATCCCCTAAATGCAATGGAGAAAACATTAATAACTACCAGGCCATATGCCTACTCTCTCATCTTTATAAAATCTTCATAAGAATGATTCATACAGATATCCTTGATGAACATGTGAGAAGGAACAGGCTTTTGGGAATAATTTTCTATAACTGACTGTATCTTTATAGTAACATAGTTGACTAGAAGGTACAGAAAATAAAAAATTCCCCAGTGTTTTATGAATTATTATTATTTTACAGTGAAATATCATTAATCTAGGTGAAGCAAAAGAGTATTCTCTTTAAGACTTGTCTTCACCCCGGAGTCTGTGCAAAGCTTTGTCAAGCTATTCCTCAAGCCTGGAATGGACTTCCTTCTCACTTCTGTAGTTTGTGGCACAGAGGATAGAGTGTAGGGCACTGAGTTAGGAAAACCTGAGTTCAAATGTGACCTCAGACACTTATTAACTGTGTGACCTCTGTTTGCCTCAGTTTCCACAACTGTAAAATGGGGATAATAATAGTAGCATCTATTCTGCAAGGTTGTTGTAAGGATCAAATGGGATAATATTTGTAAAGAGCTTAGCATAGCGCCTAGCATAAAGTAACTTATGTAAATAGTGGTGGTGGTGGTGGTGGTGGTGGTGGTAGTAGTGGTAGAAGTAGTAGTAGCAGTAGCAGTAGCAGTAGTAGTAGCAGTAGTAGCAGTAGTAGTAGTAGTAGTAGTAGTAGTAGTAGTAGTAGTAGTAGTAGTAGTAGTAGTAGTAGTATTCTCAGGCAGGTAGGTGGCACAGTAGATAGAGTGCCAGGCCTGGAATCAGGAAGACCCAAGTTCAAATTTGACCTCAGACGCTTACCAGCTATGTGACTCTGGCTAAATCACTTTGCCTCTGTTTCTTCATCTGTAAAATGATCTAGAGAAGGAAATGGTAAATCACTCCAGTATCTTTGCCAAGAAAACTCCAAGTGGGATCATGAAGTGTCGAACATAGTCTTGTTCTGCATTGTATATGGTGTTGCTCATTCTCTTTGGTATCTGTTAAATTCAGAATTTAAAGAAAACTAAATGAAAAAAAAACTGATCCCCAGTTGGTTCCTGGAATAAAAATCCATCTTTTTAGCATAAATATTTTATTACTTATGCTGCTTGGTCAAGAAATTTAAAACACTACAAAAAAGAGGAAGAAATAAAGGAAGGAAGGAAGTAAAAAGCAATAAAGAAGGAAGGAAAAAACAAAGAAAAGAAGAAAGGAAGGAAGAAGGAAAAGAAAATGGTGTGGTCAGGAGAAGACAGGCCCTCTGGTGCTGGTAGTCTAAGTGCCCATGAAATGTAAAAAGGCCTTGAGGGAGGTCTCCAGTATGTTGAATAGATGCTCTACAGATGGTCTATAGGAGAACATGGAAAAAGACCATGCATGGGTTGCCATCTGCCCAGATAAAGGGAATGCCAGAATTGATAAAGTAACAGGTCTGCTGAATTATTCTTTCACCTATTGATAATGTTTGAGTATTTCAATAATTCAGAGGCTCTGTGGCCTTGTCTGCGTGGACACCTTCCACCCCCTCAGTGATGCAGATTATAAGACCTCTCCCCTTTTTCATCTTGTGAGATCATTTTTCATATCTTTATGTAAATTCTCCATACAGGAGCTACCTAACCATGGCACTGGAGGCCTTAGCCTGGTTATTTGAACATTCTTTGGGCCTGTCCATTGGTTATGTCATACTTGTACTATGTGACCAGTTTTTCTGCCCATACACATCTTGGGTAACATCTCTTACACTACATCTTACACACAAGTCACTGGGAACGTGTTCTGCTCGGACCCATTGCTTTTTTGGGTCACTCAAAATTCTACTGGGATCATGGTGTGCACAGACTCTCTTCAGTCAGACTACCTGATATAACTAATATAGTCTATATAACTAATACAGTCATTGTAAACTCTGGGAATCTTCACATTTACACTGATTAATCAGGTCCCCCAGAGCAAGGTTAGCGTCTTCCCTCAGAGTTGAGTTCTAAGGAAACTCTGAAGGATTGGGGTGTCTTCAGTGCTATAGACTTGAACTCTCATTCTGGTGTGTTCTCTCCGATGTTAGCTTCTGGTGATAAGTGCTCTACTTTCATTTAACCAATTAATGTCAATTATCTTTGATAAAAATATGTTTGCTGAACTGATATAGCAAGAACAGAGGCTACAAAACATTTCCCCTTGAACTGGGGAGGTGGGTGGGTGTGACACTCTTCTATTCATCACTTCAGTTTCTGGGAAGAGCTGGCTTTCACTTAAAGAAGAGCAGACTTATCAGGGTTGTTGTGAACATGAAATGAAAACAGCACAAAGCATTTTTTCCACCAAGTTCACTTCCAAATATGGCCCCACCTCTGAATGTGTCTGAGTCTGTTGCCTCTCTCAGTTTAGTCATTCTTTAGAGTCTTAGCTGCTGCATCTCCTGGGCATCCCAGCACGAATCCCAGTTTGCAGACCTTGGTGGCTCATCATTCTGACCTTTGACCAGGTCAATACTTCTTCATTACAGGTAGACAGAAGACACACAAAGTCAAAGAACAGTATATAATAAATTCAACATGTAACTTTCAAAGCTATCCCACTTTTCTGTGTTCCTTCCTTAATCACTGTCTGCATATCAGTTCTAGGTAGGGGGAACCCAAGGTCTTTCCTCATCCCAGAAATTTATAGTATGTCTGTCTCATTCAAATGCAGCCAGACAGGAAGGAGGAAGACCACCCTCCCCACCCCCAGCTTTGGCTGAGTTAATGCCTTTTGAATGCACATTCATGTTTGGTTCAGCAACCAGACAAAAGTTCACTTCTTCACCTACGAATAGTGGACCAGGCTCAGTGACAGAATGCCTGTGCATCATCAACCATACACAGAATGCATGCTCGTGAGGGCTGGACTTATTAGCCAATCAATCAAACTAATATCATCATCATAATTAGGGACAGGGACAAAAACTGATTTCTTTCCTTGCAGCTGGGTGCCCTGGGTCTGGAATCAGGAAGACCTGAGTTTAAGTTCAGCTGTGTGACCCTGGGCAAGTCACTTGACTTCTGTCTGTCTCAGTTTCCTAAACTATAAAATGGGAATAACGATAGCATCAGCTTGCCAGGGTCATTGTGAGGATCAAATGAGATAATATTTGTGAAGTGCTCAGCTCAGCGCCTGGCAAATAGTAGGCACTATATAAACGCTTATTCTCTCTCCTTCCCCTCCCCCGCCTGCCCCCCATGGAAGCAGCACCTTCCTTGCAACTTCCAGTTTTCAAGAACTCCCTGGAGTACTGAGGTTAAGTGACTCGCCCAGGGTCACACAGCTAGACAGTAGCAGAGGCAGGACTTTAGCCCAGGTCTTCCTGGTTTCATGATCAGTATTTTCTCTACTATGCCCCACTGCCTCAACATTGTCATTGTCATTATTGTCCAATGCAGAGGCCAAGGGCTGTGCCTTCCTGAGAACACGTTCTTTAGTAAGGGCCTGCCTCTGTCACTTAAAGAGGACGATGGTGATGATTCCCTTTATTCGTTCAACACTTTCCCCGTCTGTTTGTTGTCCTGATTGATCCTGGAAAGGCCCCGTTTGCAGCCAGGTGCTGCAGGGACAGAGTGCCAGGCCTGGTGTCAGGAGGACCCACGTTCAAATCCAGCCTCGGACACTTAGTGGCTATGTGACCCTGGGCAAGTCACTTTACCCTGTTTGCCTCAGTTTCCTCACCTGTAAAATGAGCTGGAGAAGGAAATGGCAAACCACTCCAGGAAAAACCCCAAATGGGATCGTGAGGAATCAGGTACAACTGAAAAGATTGAATAACTACCCTGAGCCTTCCTTTCCAGCCAGGGAGACATCTCAGAGCCGAAGAGAGGGCTGTGGTTAGCTGGTCACAGTGTCTGGAATGGTAAGGCACAGGAGAGGTCTTTGAATGTGTTTCTTTGGATCATCCATAAAACAAATAGCACAAAAGTTAAACAAAACAAAACAAACTCAACACCAACCTGTCATTTTATACTTTGTCCTGTGGGTGGAGCTCTTTAGTTATGGAATAGAGCACAAAGCTACTGATGGAAAACATTCCAAGAGCCACGGGTCATTCTGGATAATGTGTGTGTGTGTGTGTGTGTGTGTGTGTGTGTGTGTGTGTGTGTGTGTGTGTGTGTGTGTGTAATTTTTACCTCCGTCGAGCTGGAATTGTCCTTAGCCCTCATCTAGACCAATCCCTTCATTTGACAGCGGAGGATACCGAGGCAGAGAGAGAGGAAGTAATAGCATGTGTAGAAAACTCCTCGAATTACCGTTATTCAGTGCTCTTCTCATTGTATTGGGCTGCTTTGTTCAAAATTCCACAAAGTTTGATCATGTATTGTGTGTCTAGGGCACTGTCCTGGGCTCTTGGCAAGATGACATAGGGGTGGCTAGCTGGTATAGTAGCCAGCCCTAGAATTAGGAAGACTCATCTTCATGAGTTCAAATCCAGCCTCAGACACTTACTAGCTGAGGGACCCTTGGGAAAGTCACTTAACCCTGTTTGCCTCCGTTTCCTCATCTTAAAATGAGCTGGAGAAGGAAATGGCAAAACCACTCTAGTATCTCTGCCAAGAAAACCCCAGATGGGGTTATGAATCAACAACAAAATGCCAAGATGACATAGTTACTGCCTTCAAGGAGCTTGGTCTAGTGAACGGGATAAGACAAGCCCATAAGTAACTGTAATGCAAGACCCATCAAGGTATAAATAAAATGCTGAGGGCGTTTAGAGATGGAAAGGTCACTTCTGATCAGAAGACGTAAAAGAAGGCTTTTTGGAGGTTGCAGCATCTGAGTTGGGTCTTCAATGCATTGGCCTCGGGTTTAATTATCTGCTCATTTATCAAATATTTACGGAGTACGTTCATTAAGCAGATCCTGTCTTTCAGCCAGATAGACATTTAGAGAACTCTGGTTTTTTTCTTGTGGAGTTTGGAGCCAAATATCCTTAAAAATTAATTTCAAATAGACAAAGAAGGAGTCCTGCCAAATTCCTTCCATGACACAAATATGGTGCTGATACCCAAACCAGGAGAGCAAAAAGAGAGAAAGAAAACTTAGACCAATTTCCCTAATGAATAGTCATGCAAAAATTTTAAGTATACTAGCAAGGAGATTACAGCAATATGTCACAAGGATATATATCACTAAAAGCAGGTGGGATTTAAGGAATGCAGGGCTGGTCCAATATTAGGAAAACTCTCAGTATAATTGACTATCTCAATAACAAAATTAACAGAAATCATAGGATTATCTCATAGGTGCAGAAAAAGTTTTTGACAAAATACAACACCCATTCCTATTAAAAACACTAGAGAATATAGGAATAAGTGGAACTTCCCTTAAAATGATAAGTAGTATTTATCTAAAACCATCAGCAAGCATTATCTGTACTGGGGACAAGCTAGAAGCCCTCCTAATAAGATCAGGGATGAAACAAGGATGTCCTTTACCCCCACTATTATTTAATATTACACTAAAAATGTTAGCTATAGCAATAAGAGAAGAAAAAGAAATTGAAGGAATTAGAATAGTCAATGATAAAACAAAACAATCTTCGCAGATAATGTGATGGTTTACTCAGAGAATCAGCTAAATAATTAGTTGAAATAATTAGCAATTTTAGCAAAGTTGCAAGATATAAAAATCATACAAACATCAACATTTCTATATATTGTCAACAAAGTCTAGCGGTAAGACATAGAAAGAGAAATTCCATTTAAAATAACCATAGACAATATAAAATACTTGGGAGTCTACCTGCCAAGACAAACCCAGGAACTATATGAACACAATAACAAAACATTTCACACAAATAAAGTCAGTTGTAAATAATTGGAAGAATATCAGTTGCTCAAGAAAAGGACAAGGCAATATAATAAAAAATGACAATTCTATCTAAATTAATTTCATTATTCAGTGTCATACCAATCAAACCACCAAAAAATTACTTTATAGAACTATAAAAAATTACAAAATTCATCTGGAAGAAAAATAGGTCAAGAATATCATGGAGGGGCAGCTAGGTGGAGCAGTGAATAGAGCACCAGCCCTGGAGTCAGGAGGACCTGAGTTCAAATCGGCCTCAGACACTTGACACACTTACTAGCCGTGTGACCTTGGGCAAGTCACTTAACCCCAATTGCCCTGCCTTTCCCCTCCAAAAAGAAAAAAAAAAGAGTATCATGGAAATTAATGGGAAAAAATGCAAAGAACAGTGGCCTACCCATACCAGATCTCAAACTGTGCTATATAAAGCAATAATCATCAAAGCAATCTGGTACTGGCTAAGGAATAAAATGGTGCATTAGTGGAATAGATAAAGTACACAGGACACAGTAAGTAGTAAATGACAATCTTAATCTAGCATTTGATAAACCCAAAGACTCCGGCTTCTGGGATAAGAACTCACTATTTGACAAAAACTGCTAGGGAAAACTAGAAAACAATATGGCAGAAACTAGATATAGACCAACGTCTTACACTGTATACCGAGATGAGGTCAAAATGGGTACATGATTTAGACATAAATGGTGATGTCATAGACAAATTAGAAGAGCAAGGAATTGTTTACCTGTCATCTACGGAGAAGGGAAGAATTTAGAGCCAAACAAGAGAAAGAGAGCATTCGAGATGTAAAGTGGATAATTTTTATTATATTAAATTTAAAAGGTTTTACACAAATAAAACCAATGCAACAGAGATTAGAAGGAAAGCAGGACGCTGGGAAAAAATTTTATAGCAAATGTCTCTGATAAAGGCCCCATTTCTCAAATATATAGAGAACTGAAGCAAATTTATGAGAATACAAGTCATTCCCCAATTGATCAATGGTCAAAGGATATGAACAGGCAGTTTTCAGATAAAGGAATCAAAACTATCTATAGTCATATAAAAATGCTCTAAATCACAAAATGCAAATTAAAATTCTGAGGCACCATATCTTACCTATCAGATTGACAAATATGACAGAAAAAGAAAATGATAAATATTGGTGGAGATGTAGGAAAATTGGGACACTAATGCACTGTTGGTAGAGTTGTGAACTGATCCAACCATTCTGAAGAGCAATTGAAACTACGCCCAAAGAGAGAATAAACTGTGCATACCCTTTGATCCAGTAATACCACTACAAGGTCTGTATCCCATAGAGATTTTTTTTTCAAAAAGAGAAAAAGGACCTGTTGGTACAAAAATGTTTATAGCAGCTCTTTTTGTGGTGGTAAAGAATTGGAAATAAAGGGATGTCCATCCATTGGGGAATAACTGAACAACTTGTAGTATATGATTGTGATGGAATAATACTATGTTATATCCTTGTGACATATTGCTGTAATCTCCTTGCTAGTATACTTAAAATTTTTGCATGACTATTCATTAGGGAAATTGGTCTAAGTTTTCTTTCTCTGTTTTTGCTCTCCTGGTTTGGGTATCAGCACCATATTTGTGTCATGGAAGGAATTTGGCAGGACTCCTTCTTTGTCTATTTATCCAAATAATTTGTGTAGTATTGAAATTAATTTTTGAAAAAAATGCTTGGTGGAATTCACTTATGAATCCATTTTTCCTAGGGATTTTTTCTTAGGGAGTTCATTGGTGGTTTGTTCAATGTCTTTTTCTAAGATGGGGACATTTAAGCATTCTATTTCTTCTTCTATTAATCTGCGTAGTTAATATTTTTGTAAATATTCATCCATTTTGCTTAGATTGTTAGATTTATTGGTATGTAATTGTGCAACATAGCTCTTAATGATTGCTTTAATTGCCTTTTCATTGGTGGTGAATTCACCCTTTTCATTTTTGATAATGGTAATTTGGTTTTCTTCTTTTTTTAAAAAAAAATCAAATTAACCAATAGTTTACCTGTTTTATTGGTTTCAGCATAAAAAAAAACCAGCTCCTAGTTTTAGTTATTAGTTGAATAGTTTTCTTAATTTCAGTTTTATTGATTTCTCCTTTGGTTTTCAGGATTTTCAACTTATTGTTTAATTGGGGATTTTAAATTTGTTCTTTTTCTAGTTTTTTTTTAAAGTTGCACGCCCAATTCATTTATTTGTTTGTTCTGTATTTTACTGATGTAAGTGTTTAGGGATATAAATTTCCCCCTAAGTGCTGCTTTGGCTGCATGCCATAAATTTTGGTATGTTGTCTCATTGTTGTCATTCTCTTTAATGAAGTTATCGATTGTTTCTATGATTTGTTCTTTGACCCACTCATTCTTTAGGATTAGATTATTTAGTTTCCAATTAATTTTAATGGATCTTTCCACTGCCCTTTATTGAATGTAATTTTTATTGCATTATGATCTGAAAAGGATGCATTTAATATTTCTGCCTTTCTGCATTTGATTTTGAGGTTTTTATATCCTAATACATGGTCAGTTTTTTTGTAGGTGCCATGTATCACTGAGAAAAAGGTATATTCCTCTCTATTGTCATTCAGTTTTCTCTAGAGGCATATCATATCTAACTTTTCTAAAATGCTATTCACTTCCTTGACTTTTTCTTATTTTTTGATTCAATTTATCTGAGAGGGGAAAGTTGAGGTCCCCCACTATTATAGTTTTACTGCCTATTTCCTCTTGTAACTCATTTAACTTCTCCTTTAGGAATTTGGTGCTATACCATTGGATGCATACATTTAGTATTGATATTACTTGTCTATGGTACCTAAAGTAAGATGTAGTTTCCTTCCTTATCTCTTTTAATTAGATCTATTTTTACTTTTGCTTTGTCTGACATCATAATTGCTATCTCCGCTGTTTAAAAAAATTTCAGCTGAAGCATAGTAGATTATGCTCTAGCCTCTTGCCTTTATTCTATGTGTGTCTCTCTGCTTCACTTGTTAACAACATATTGTAGGATTCTGGTTTTTAATTCATTCTGCAATCCACTTCTATTTAGTGGGTGAGTTCATCCCATTCACATTCACTTGTTATTACCACTAACTGTGTATTTCCCTCTATCCTGTTTCCCCCTGTTTCTCCTTATTTTTCTCTATCCTTTCACCCTCCTCACAAATATTTTGTTTCTGGCCACCACTCTCCCAATCTGCCCTCTCCCTTCTATCAGCTCCAACCATCTCTTCACCCCTGCCATCCCTCTCACCTCCTATTTTCCTTTAAGGTAAGATAGATTTCTATACCCAACTGACTATGTATGTTATTCCCTCTTTGAGCCAATTCCAATGAGAGTAAGGTTTAAAGAGATACCCCACAACTAATCTTTTCCTCCACTGTAATAGGTCTTTTGTCCCTCTTCAAGTGAGGTAATTTATTCTACTTCTCCCTTCCCTTTTCTCTCAATGCAATCCTCTTTCTCATCCCTTATTTTTTTTGTATCATCCTTTCAGAGTCAACTTTTACCTTCACCCTATCTATATGCCTTCTAACTGTCCTAATAGTGATAAAGTTCTTGAGAGTTACAAGTATTATCTTCCCATGTGGGTATGTAAACAGTTTAACCTTATTGAATGCTTTTGTTTTCTCTTTCCTGTTTACTTTTTTATGTTTCTCTTGAGTTTTGTATTTGAAAATCCAATTTTTTGTTCAGCTCTGGCCTTTTCATCAGGAATGCTTGAAAGTCCTTTATTTTATTTATAGACCATTTCCTCCCACTGAAGGATTATACTCAGTTTCACTGGTAGATCGTTCTTCGTTATAATCCTAGCTCCTTTGCCTTCTGGAATACCATATTCCAAGTCCTCTGATCCTTTAATGTAGAAGTTGCTAAATCTGGTGTAATCCTGTGGCTCTACAATATTTGAATTGTTTCTTTCTGGCTGCTTGCAGTATTTTTCTTCTTGATTTGGGAGTTCTGGAATTTGGCTATAATATTACTAGGGGCTTTCCTTTTGGGATCTCTTTTAGAAGGTGATGGATGGATTCTTTTGATTTCTATTTTACCCTCTGTTTATAAGATATTAGAGCGGTTTTCCTTGATAATTTCTTGAAATCTGACATCCAGTTTCCTTTTTTGATCATGACTTTCAGGTAGCCCAATACTTCTTAAATTATCTCTCCTCAATCTATTTTTCAGATCAGTTGTTTTTCCAATGAGATATTCCCCATTTCCCTCTATTCTTTCATTCTTTTGATTTTGTTTGATTGATTCTTGATTTCTCATGGAGTGATTAGCTTCCACTTGCCCAATTTGATTTTTTAAGGAATTATTTTCTTCAGTTAACTTTTGTAGCTCCTTTTCCTTTTGGCCAATTCTACTTTTTAAGAAGTTATTTTCTTCAGTGGATTTTTGTACATCTTTTTTTCATTTTTTGTGATTCCCTTACCAAGTTGTTGATTTCTTTTTTCATGATTCTCTTGCGTTGCTATCATTTCTTTTCCCAATTTTTCTTCTCTGTTATTTTATTTTTAAAATCTTTTTTGAGCTCTTCTAGGAGTTTTTTTTGGGGGGGAGGAGGAAGAAACCTGGAAACAATTCACTTTTTTTTGAGGCTTCATGTGTAAGTGTTTTCACATTGTTGTTCTCTTCTGAGTTTGTGTTTTGATCTTTCCTGTCACCATTTTTCCTGTCAGATTTTTTTTTTTGTATTTTGCTCATTTTCCCAGCCTATTTCATGTCTTTGAGAGTTAGTCTCTGCTTTTGGGGTGGAGAAACTGTCCCAAGTTTCTTGTGCTGGGATCTTAGTGCCTAAACACTGGCCTATTGTGTCAAAACCATGGGGCCACTGGCCTGCTGTGCCACACAGCGCAAGGCCTCATACTTGGCCTGCTGTGCCACTGGCCTGCTGTGCCAGGGTCACTGGATTTCACTGCTGACCTGCACTGGGGCTTGGGGCCTCTGTCTGACTTATTGGGATGCAATCTGCTGCTGGTTTGAGTCCACCTGCTCTGGACTGAGCTTCTCATGAGTGAGACAGACCTTTCTTGCTGAGCTTGTATTACGTTGTATTAGGCTAGAAAATTGTTTTACCTTGTCTTTCAGGTTCTGCTGCTGAAGAATTTGTTTTGAGGAGTTATCTTATAATTGTTTAGAGGTGAATTTGGAATAGTTCAGATTAGTTCTTGGCTTATTCTGCCATCTTGGCTCTGCCCTCTGAGATAATATGTATTTTGAGATCATGTTTTTAAAGCACTTAGCACAGGGTTTGGGACATAGTAGGTACTTAATAAATGCTTATCTCTCCTCCTTTGCCCACTATCCACTATAAACCTAATTATCTAATATTGAAATAGAAATGGTAAAGTCAGAAGGAGGAACATGCTTAATGTGTGAAATAATAAGCTTGGTTTGTGTCCGGTAGAATTTGAGGTGGCTGTGGGATATCTAGATGAGGCTGTCCCAAAGACAGAGTTACTGATCTGGAGCTCATGAGCTCAGACCCAGTAATATGGATTTGGTAGGCATTTGCTTTAGGACGTTGGTTCCTGACTTTTTTGCTTTTTGAACCCATATCAACAACAACAACAATTATTGTGACCTCCCTCCAAAAGGGATAAAGCTAGTGGCACAGTGGATAGAATGCCAGGCCTGGAAACAGGAAGACTCATCTTCCTGAGTTCAAATCTGGCCTCAGACACTTACTAGTTGTGTGACCCTGGGTAAGTCCCTTAACCCTGTTTGCCTCCGTTTCCTCATCTGTAAAATGAGCTGGAGAAGGAAATGGCAAACCACTTCAGTATCCTCACCAAAAAAACCCCAAATGAATTCATGAAAAGTTGAATATGATTGAAATGATTAATCAACAATAACCTTCCTCAAAGTGATAATTTAATGTACTATTTATAATATTCTTTTTTTGCTTTTTGAAGGGGGAAGGCAGGGCAATTGGGGTTAAGTGACTTACCCAAGTTCACATGGCTAGTAAGTGTTAAGTGTCTGAAGCCAGATTTGAACTTAGGTGTTCCTGACTCTAGGGCAGGTGCTCTATTCACGCCACCCCCATATTTATAATATTCTTTACAATTATTTACTGCTTAAAATGTCTTTGAAGGATTTTTAGTTTGAATCCTTTGAAACATCAATGAAAATCACTATGGGGTTTGAGATCCACCAAATGGGAACCATTGACTTAGAAGATGGTCACTGAAGCTACGTAGGACTGAATGAGATTGCCAAAGGAGAGAATGTAGAAGAGAGAAACTAGAGAAAGAAGAGAAGAGGCCTTCAGAGTCTACAGAGCTTTGGGGGAAATGGTGGTGGGATGGTGGTGGGGAGGGTATATGTGGAGATAGGGAGGCATTAACATGGGCATTCCGTGTGGAGGAAACAATGTAAGGCATCTGGGGAATGTCAAATAGCCAAGACCAGTAGGGTGTATGAGTGAGAGAGGAGGCCAGAAAGATTAGTTGGGACCAGATTGTGGAAAGTTATTGTTGTTTGGCTTTCATTCTCCAAGAGGACCATGACATCAGGAAGATAATGCCATGACTTGCAAGTGAAATGGATTTAAGTGAGGGAGGGCTGTGCAAGATCACCAGCCTCACTTTCTCCTCCAGAACCATCTGAGTCCAGTGGCAAGACATAGTCCAGTGGCAAGACTGAAGATGGCCCTCATGGAAGGCCTTGAGTATGAATCAAAATAGTTTGGATTGGGGGCGGCTGGGTGGCACAGTGAATAGAGCACCAGCCCTTGGAGTCAGGAGGACCTGAGTTCAAATGTGACTTCAGATACTTGACACTTACTAGCCATGTGACCTTGGACAAGTCACTTACCCCCAATTGCTTTACCTTTCCCTGTCTAAAAAGCAAAAAAAAAAAATAGTTTGGATTTTATTCTGTTGGTAATAGGGAACCTTTGAAAGCTCTTGAGCTTTTGATGTGGCTAGAACTGTGGCTTAGGAAGATGTGGCTGCCCATATTGCCTCCCTTCTCTACCCATAAATATGGAGTCCTCCAAAAATCTTAGCACAATTTTCCGGTTTAATAGTTTTGAACTGCACTAAGGCTTTTGGGACACCTCGTATATAATTAGACAGGAAAATTCACAAGGTATGATGTTTGACATTCAAAGAAATCCAGAATGGAAAGGTCTGAAATATCTGTTGAATTTAAAAGATCAGTTCTAGCAATTTTCGCCTTTCTTTATTTCCCTAACACTTACAACGAGGCCTCAGTGACTTTTGGCTTCATGTTTATTGGCTGACCTGACTCTGATGTTCCTGGCTAAAGGTCACTATTTTTTTTCTCTTGATGTATGTATGAGAAGGGGGGCTAAATAAGGATGAATACTAAGTGAAAATTTCTTGGGGTACCCACGAGGTTGAACTCTGTCAAGGAGCCAACGAACCATTTGCCTCAGCCATTTTGACCCTGGTAACTTCCTTAGAGGCCAATGAGACAAGTACCTAAGCCCCGGGGGTATGTGTAGTCATTTGCCCTGGTTTAGGTTTCCTGGGGATAAAAGAAAGGAGAAGCAGTGGCTCAAACCCCCTGAAAACTCTGCCCATGGTTCTGGCATCTCAGGAATCTGCCTAGACTACTGTTTTGGGGAAGGGATCCCATTTTGCCTCAGGGGTGAAGCCAAAGTTTGCCAATGAGGCCCATTCCAACGGCCTCTGTCTCTGTGGGATGGAGTGAGAGAGAGAAGAATAGTGAGCAAGGTTGGGCCTCTTGGAATCCCTGGCTTCTTTCAAGTCTTGGTCATCCACGGGAGGCCTTTCCCAATATATTAATTGTTGGTACTTCATCCCATCCCTGAAATTAACTTCATAGGATCATAGATCTGGAGTTGGAAAGGATCTCAGAGGCTATTTAAACTATTTCATTTTTATAAATAGTAGCGTTCTCCCCTCGCATATAATACGTATTTACACTATGTAGCATACATGTCACAAGATTACCCTGGCAGGGAAGCCCCACTTGTAGGAATAAATCAGGAGAAGGGGGAAGAGAAAAGTAGAAGAACCCAGGAACGACTGCTCCTTAATGTTTTCCAGAAAAAGAAGACTCCTCTCTCTAAAGTCTAGGCTTTTGACTCTCCAATATCAATAATCTGTGGGAAATTTGTGGCTTCAGATTTTCTTTCTCCTTTCCTCCTTCCTTCCTTCTCTATCTCTCCTTCTTTCTCCCTCCCTCTTCCTCTCTCTCTCCCTCCCTTCTGTCTCTCCCATCTCTCTCAATTTCCCTGTGTTTTTATTTCTCTTTGTCTCTCTTTCTTTTGTTTCTCTTGCTTATCACTCTGGGACGGCTTTAAAAATGCTGTCATTGAGTCTGGGAATTCTTTCCCACGTCCCTATCCAGTCTCTGCCTTCACAGCGGGCACTGGATGAGTCTACTCTGTCATGTAGATCTCACCGGCTCCCTAATTTCTAACATCCCGACAACAACACAAATAAGGGTTTGTATAACACTCAAATAAATAAAGCAATGATAGACAAGGCAATGGAAAGAAATCTCAGAGTGAGGAAAAGGAACCACTGTGGGCACTTGCTGACTGGCTCGGCCAGCTGCCGAAAGAACTGGGGCTGTCTTTCAGTGATCTCTCCCACTCAAGGGTTTGTAATTACAGAATGATGAAGAAATCTACTCCTAAGAAATCATGTATCCCAGACTGAAATGAAAATACTTAGGTGTGGTTTTGCTTCATTCACAAGCACAATCATGAGCTGACAGAAGTCATAGCCATTTGTTTCATCTTCCTCTCTGGGAGTTGCCATTGGCTAAGTGATATGCTAAAACTGGGCGGGAGAAGGAAGTGGCTTGAGGACTCTACACTGGATAATTAAATCCTGCCTGGCCAAGAATTGACCATAGGTTGATTCACGCAAATGATGATTCAAGTTTCCTGCAAACAAATAAGCATTTCTTACCCTTCCTTCCACCCACCCCAAGCGATTTCCCAAGGAGAGCCCTGAGTTCTTCTGAAGAAGGAGGGGTAGCAAGGAAGATGGCATTTGAAGCCCTGGAGACCATATGGCTGAATTAAATGAAATGGAGGGAATGCGGGGTGGGGGTAGCGTGTGTGTGTGTGTGTGTGTGTGTGTGTGTGTGTGTGGGTGTGTGTGTGGGTGTGTGTGTGGGTGTGTGTATGTGTGGCGAGAGTGACCAGTGTTTAGCCTGGAGAAAAGAAGGCTGAGAGGGAGACTTGATCACTACCTTCAGATACCTGAAAGGCTGTCAGATGGTAGAGGGATTAGATTTGTTATGCTTCATCATAGAGGGTAGTGGAGGAGCAAGGTATAAAAATGGTAGATTTGGCCTTGATGTCAGGAAGAAATGTAAATAACTTACATTCATGGGGCACTTTAAAGTTGGCATTATTAACAAGTCTAGAGAAAGGATGCTAGCAAATTGAGTGGACCTCTTGTAAAAGGTATACGGGATGGCAAAGGAGAGGGTGAGGGTGGATTGTGAGCCTCACCACTGGAGGAAATAAATGTGATGGAAGTATGGAGCTTCTGAACCCTGTGAGATAGGTAGTGCAAGGATCATCCCTATTGTACAGGTGAGGAAGCTGAGGTTCTGGAAATTCATGTGACATGCCATAGTCACGTAGTTAATAAGTGTCTAAGTTACAATATTAAATTGGGGCAGCTAGGTGGTGCACCCTGGAATAGAGCACCCACCCTGGAGTCAAAAGGACCTGAGTTAAATCTGGCCTCAGACACTTGACACACTTACTAGCTATGTGACCTTGGGCAAGTCACTTAACCCCAATTGCCCTGCCTCTTCCTTCCAAAAAAAACCCCAAAAACCCAAAACCAAAAACTGAGTATTAACTTAAATATCTTGACTCCAAGCCCAGCATTCTTTTCCAGTGGCTGCCTTGCTCACCTGAGATCTTCAGTCAGAGGCTTGGAGGACCGATTACTTGTTAGCGATGTTATAAACGGATTTGCTGATCAGGAACAGGTTGAGGGAGATGAGCAGTAGTATGGTGGAATGAATATTAACTATTGAGGGGGAGGACCAGAGTTCAAATCCCACCTTGGATGCTTACTGTTTGTATAATCTCAGACAAGTCTTAACCTTCCATGGCTACTGCGCATATGTGTGTGTGCGTGTGTGTGCGTGTGTGTGTGGTGGGGGAGGTGTTGGACTAGATGACCTCTGAGGCCCAAAGGAATAGATTCTATGACAATGTTGAGATTTTTTTTTTTCAGTGAGAGGATAGGACAAGATTGCAGAAGAATCCCAGGTTGTAGATTGAGAGCTAGAAGGGACCTCACAGGTCATCGAGTCTACCCCTCTCCCCTTTCCATTTTACAGATGAGGAAACCAAGTTCACACAGAAGTTAAATGACTTGCCCAAGGATAAGAGTATCAGTCATATCCAATTCTTCTTGATCTCATTTGGGGTTTTCTTGGCAGAGACACTGGAGTGGTTCACCATTTCCTTCTCCAGTTCATTTTACAGATGAGGAAACTGAGGCAAATGCTTAAATGACTTGGCCAGGGGAGTACAGCTAGAAGTATCTGAGGCTGGATTTGAACTCAGGGAGATTCATCTTCCTTGACTCCAGGCAGGTGCTCTGTGTATTATTGGTACCACCTAGCTGCCCAATGTTATATAAGGTATTAAGAAAAGGTAGGTGTATCAGTGGATAGAGTACCAGGCTTGGAGTCAGAAAGATGAATCTCCCTGAGTTCAAATCTGACCTCAGACACTTACTGGCTGTGTGATCCTGGGCAAGTCACTTAATCTTGTCTGCCTTAGTTTCCTCATCTGTAAAATGAGCTGGAGAAGGAAATGACAAACTACTTCAGTATCTCTGCCAAGAAAACCCCAAATGAGGTGAAAAGTTGGACACAACTGAAAACGACTGGCCAATAACAATGATAACAAATTAAGTGGCACAGCAAAGATCTTGACTCAGTTGCTCTGATTCTAAATCCAGCCCTTTTCTCTTTACGTTGTTCATGCAGTCAGTCAACAAGCATATTGGCTATGTGACCAGCACTGGGTTGAGTGCAGGGGATACAAAGAAAGGTAAAAAGCAAAAAACAACCCGGTCCCTGCCCTCAGGGAATGTACAGACTCATGAAAGTGATCACAATATCATGAAAATAATTAGGCAGACATAAGATAAAGCAGATGGAGGTAGGCAGCCTGAGAGGGGAAGGCTCTAGCAACTTCTGGAAGGTGGGATTTGAGTCTTGAAAAGGAAGCCAGGTAAACCAAGAAGAGGGACAAGGAGATAGGAGAAAGAGCCTTCCCGGCAGGAGCCATCCAGTACAAAGACCGGAGGTGAAGTTGTACTCTAAGTAGGTCAATGTGACTGGATCCTGGAGCGTGTAGAGATAGTAAGTCAAGTGTAAAAAGTGATGGGAAGGGGCCAGGTTATAAAGAGCTTTGAATGCCAAACAGAGGGACTTCATCTTTGATGATGGGAATGAGAGGAAGTCAATGGAGCTCTTTGAGCAGGGGTTGTGGTGGAATGGGATAAGGAGGATGGGTGGGTGGGTGGGGGAGGTAGATTTGAGGCAAGAAAGGCAGTTGGAAGGCTACTGTTATGGGACAGAAGGTTTTGGAGACCTCTTCAGGCACCCTGAGTTTTGAAACAGTGTGATCAGAGTAGTTTCTGTTGTTTTAAAAAGCAGAAAAACAGCTTTAGAAGTATCTTTAAAGGCATCTAGTAAAGGAGTGGGTAGTTTTCTTGTTTGCGGGCTCCAAAAGGAAAGGGGAGGAGCCACTGTCTGGGGGCAGAATTTGTAGCTCCCTATTTGGCCCTATCCCCCTAACTCTAATCCCTTCAGCCCATCCCTGGGATGGCTCCAGTTGGGCAGAGGTGTCTCCATGGGAAGTTTCCTCATCCCTTGTTAGTCACCCTCCACCTGCCTGAGGCTGGGTAGGAAGCCGCCATGCCATGTGGTAGAATCAGTCTCCATCTCTTTACTTTTGATGCAGCCCTGGATTTGTTATCCAAGATCCTCCCTTGGAAAAGAAAAAAAAATCACAAACAAACAAATCCCAAAACACCACCACCCTCTCATTATTTCTCCCAACCAGCTTAGAGTCAGTTTTGTTAATCCAAAATCCTTCAGGGCTGTACTTACAACTGGTGTCATGGTTCCAACTCCACCCCTGGCACCAGGAAGGTTGGTGGGTGGAGGGAGCAATTAAGTTAAAAGGGAAGTTAATCTCTGCCTGCCCCCTCTCCCATTCTCATCTCCCCACTGCCCCCTTCATCTCAATTTATGAGCCAACAATTTTTTCTTTCAGTTTCAAAATCACAGCCTTCTACTGGTGCCTGCAATTTTTTTTGGGGGGGGGGAATATGGGTGAGAGGGGTAGGGGTAGGGTTAATCTAGTGTGAGAGTTGGTCAAAAGTTCTAGTTTCAGGGAAATGGTCATGCCAAGGTTGGGGGAGAGGTGGGGGCAGTGGAGGGGAGCTGTAGAGGGGGATTGATTAAGGGAAGATGAGGCAAATTGGAACTCTAGTCCTTTAGAAAGCTTTATTTCCGAAGCTGTTTCCTCATCTGTAGAGGGAGTTGGACAAGAAGTCATCTTCTTTCCCCTATATGAGCGGGTACTGAAGCTTCCAAGATGGCACCCATCCCTTCCCTCTACACACAGGTCCACCTCTCCTCTTCCCTTCCTAAGCTTCTCTCCTCCCTTGTTCATCCTTCCCTTTCTACCTCTCCATTCCTCAAAGTCTGAAGGTTGGGTAGAGAAGCACGGTCAGTGTTTGGGGAAAGGAGTTTGGACTAAATGAACCCTGAGGTCTGTTCCAGCTCTAATTCAATGATTGCATTATCTTCCCTCTTTCCTTGTCTCTCCCCAATACAAAATTCAAAAGTAACTAAAACTCTGGGAAGAACTCTGGGTTCAAAACAGAATTCTGCTCTCCACACTTATCCCAATATTCCCTGTGCTCAGGACAGTAAGGAACTCTGCAAGGTTTCTAACTAGGGCATTTCTGGGGGCTATGAACTTTGTCAACATGACTCTTGGAGGCCTTGGAGACATAGTATGGTAGGTATAGAGGAAGGCAGTGGGCTTAGAATTAGAGGATCTGATTTTGACTCCTTCCTAGCTCTGATGTTTATTAGCTGTGTAACCAAAGACAAGTTACTTCACCATTCTCTTCCTGAATTTCACAACGAGAGGAAAGCCACCTTCTTATTGAGGGAGGTGGGTAGAAAGGTGGATAGGGCACTGTGGTAGGGATGAGGAAGACTTGAGTTTGAATCCTGCCACAGACATTTAGTAGCTATGTGATGCTGGGCAAATCATTTTACCTCAGTTTACTCAGCAGGAAAATAGGGATGATAATAATAGTTCCTACCTCCCAGGGTTGTTGTGAAGATCAAATGAGATAATATATAAAGTGCTTTGCAAACCTTAAAGGGCCAAATGACTGTTAGCTGTAATTTAAAATGGGATGATACTTTTTACATTATCTATCACATAGTTGCTGGGAAGAAAGTACTTTATAAACCAAATTGTTCTCATGTACTTCTTATGTAATATTGCATATAATCATTATCTACATTTGTGTCTTCTTCCCTACTAAATTCTTAGCTCCATGAGGGTAAGAATGGGCTATTTTCCACGGCAGGGGCAGCTAAATGACCGGGCAGATAGAGTGCCATGCCTGGAGTCAGGTAAACTGGTCTTCCTGAGTTCAAGTCCTGCCTCAGAAACTTACTAGCTGTGTGACCCTGGGCAAGTCACTTAACCCTGTTTGCCTCAGTTTCCTCATATATAAAATGAGCTGGAGAAGGAAATGGCAAATCCCTCCAATATCTTTGCCAAGAAAATCCCAAATGGGGTCATGAAGAGTCAGACACGACTGAAACAACTCAACAACAACAACAAAGCTAGGGGGTGCGGTGGATAGAATCCCAGGCTTGGAGTCAGGTTGACCTGTGTTCAAATCCAGACTCAGACATTTATTAGCTGTGTGAATATGGGCAAGGCATTTAGCCTGTGTTTGCCTTAGTTTCCTCAGCTGTAAAATGGGAATAATGGGAATAATGGGAACCCTCCCAGGGTTGTTGTGAGCATCAAATAAGGCAATATGTGTAAAGTGCTCAGAACAGCGCTGAGCACACAGTAAGTGCTGGATGAATTCTTATTCTCTTCCCTTCCCTTCTTCCTTTCTCGGGAGACTTTACTTTCCACAAGACCAACAGTTCAATGACAGGGAACATAGAGTTTTCTGGAACTAAATTTATCTTTTTTTTTTTTTAAGTGTCTCTCACTGTTTACCTTCTATGTTGCATTTCACTTTCACCCCAGTCCCAGCTCTGGTCTCTGCTCACTCAGAGGGTATAAGGCTGGAAGGGACAGCAGAGAACATTTTAGACTAAACTCCCAAAGGAAACCAAGCAAGGAAACCATGAGAGTATTCCTTTTTCCTAGTCTGGGCACCCTTTCCCACAGACAGCCCTCAAAATCTACAGAGGAGGAAACGGCTGCCCAGAGAGGTTCTGAGCAGGTTGGACATAGCCACAAGGTGTTGGCTAGGGAGGGGCTCCAGCCACTGAGATTTCCTGCTTTTTGGAATAGACCACAGGGAGAATTCTGTCCCACGTCCCACCGCTACCCCTTTTCCCTCTTCCCCACCTGGGAGTCCAGGTGCAAACCTCATTCCCTACAGTGGTTCTCAACCTTCCTAATGCCGCGACCCTTTAATACAGTTCCTCATGTTGTGGTGACCCCCCAACCATAAAATTATTTTCATTGCTACTTCATAACTGTAATTTTGCTACTGTTATGAATCTATCTGATACGCAGGATGTATTTTCATTGTTACAAATTGAAAATAACCCACAGGTTGAGAACCATATTTCTCAGCAAACCTCTAGAGGGCACTAGGTGCAAAGCGTAGGAAGAGAATAGGTACCTCAGAGGAGGTGAGAATGTTCTTCTGTTCTCAGGTGGGAACATGCCCATGGGAAGATAATTATCATAAGGAGAGCTTCATGTGTGGGAGTCGGTCTCTTCTCAGAGAAGGGTAGAAAAACAGAACTCTGTGGTGAGCCAAGCCTCCTTGTTGGGAACTAGCCAGGTGCTCATGTCAGAAAGCTCTGACTCCCACTTGGGGATAAGTGTTAGACAAGCCTTATCATAGCAATTTATGTTATATGGCAGAGTGGTGTAATGGGTAGTGCTGGACCTGGAGTGGAGAAGCTTTGGCTTCATATTCCCCCCTCTGATAAGAACTGTGTGACCATGGACAGGTCACTTAACCTCTCAGCTTTGTTGTTGAGTCATTTTTCAGTTGGGGCTTTCTTGACAAAGATACTGGAATGGTTTGCCATTTCCATCTCCAGCTCATTTTTATAGATAAGGAAACTGAGGTAAATAGGGTTAAATGACTTGTCCAGGGTCACCCAGCTGGTAATTGTCTGAGGTCATATTTGAACTCAGGACAATAAATCTTCCTGATTCCGAGTCCAGTGCTCTATTTACTGCACCACCTAGCAGCCCCAGCCTCTCAGCTTCTTCATCTTATAATGAGGAAAATGAGAGAGAGCCACCTGTGGTTTTTGGGAGGCAAAATAATTAAATTAGCAAAAATTTATATAGTGCTAAGTCCTTTACAAATATTATGTTGTTTGATCCTCACAACAACCCTGGGAGGTAGATGCTATTAAGCCCATTTTTACAGATAAGGAAACTGAGGCAGACAGAGGTTAAAGTGATTTTCCCAGGGCCACATAGCTAGTAAGTGTCAGGAGCCAGATGTGAACTCGAGTCTTCCTGACTTCAGGCCCAGGACTTTCTCCACAGTGAAGCCTAACTGTAAATGATTCTATAAATTTTAAATAACCATCAGTTATTATTGTTGATCATCAGGGGGAATATTTTTGTGCATAAATTGATTCATTCAAGAAGAAGTCCTGTCCACCTTGTCATCACTATAAAGGAATCAGATGGATATATAATTATCTAGAACAAATCAGATGAAGGTAGAGGAAGTTAACCCAGAATTATCCACAGTACCTTATAATTTTATTTTTTTTTATCTGGTCTTTGGATAATGCAGGGAATTCCTAGTAAGGAAACTCACTCTACACATGGGTAACTTATCCATAACTTATAGTGGATAGAGCACCAGGCCTGGAGTCAGGAAGACCTGAGTTCCAATCTAGCCACAGACACTTACTAGCAATGTGACCCTGGGCAAGTCACTTAACCTCTGTTTGCCTTAGTTTTCTCATCTGCAAATGGGGATAAAACCAGCATCTACCTTCCCAGGGTTGTTGTGAGGATTAAATGAGATAATTGTAACATGCTTAGCATAGTGCCTGGCACATAGAAAGCAGTATATGTGTTAGTTACAATAATGATGATTATGATTTATTATAGTCTTAGAGATATTCCTGAAACTGAGAGGTCAAGTCAATAAGCATTTATTAAGCGCCTACTTAATAAACAGTATTTTGACAGACACTATTCCTAGCACGGGAGATATGAATACAGGCAGAAACAGCCCTGACTCTCACAGTCTAGTGTGTGATACAGCACTTAGCACAGTGCCTAGCCCATGGTGTTGTTGCTAAGCCATAATTTTCTTTCAGTCTTGTCCCACTCTCTGTGACCCCATTTGGGGTTTTTTTGGCAGAGATACTAGAGTGCTCTGCCATTTCCTTCTGCAACTCATTTTACAGATGAGGAAACTGAGGCAAGCAGGGTTAAGTGACTTGCCCAGGGTCAAACAGCTAATAAGTTTCTGAGGCTATATTTGAAGTCATGATGATGAGTTTTCCTGATTCCAAACCCCCTGCTCTATCCACTGCACCACCTAGCTGCTCTAGTAGACACTGAATAAATGCTTATTGACTGACCAGCCACCCATCTAGTATGTATCAGAGGTAAGATTCGAATCCAAGAGTTCCTGACACCAAGGCTTGCCCCGTATTCATTATACCATGTTGCCTCGCATGCATCTTGGATAGAATAGACACATTATATGTTTGTGGAATTGAACTGAATTGAATCCAGCTAATCCTATCTACTGACTTCATTCTAGATGTGTGGACCTGAACTGAGGTATGGAAATAACAAGATTTGACAGTCTTAAAGGAAAAATCTAAAGCTTTGTTACATAGTCAGTGGGGGTGGGAGGACAGAAAATGAAGAATCCTGCGGGACTGTAGTTGCTGATGAATTGTGAATCGCTGATGCTTCCAGGTCCTCTTTCAGTTCATGTTATTTTAGCTTTGTTTTTGTTCTTCAGTCTTGTTTAGCTCTTTGCAGCCCTGTGGACCATACTGTCTATGGAGTTTTCTGGGCCTAAAGATACTGGAGTGGTTTGCCATTTCCTTCTTCAGTGGATTAAGACAAACAGGGGTTAAGTGACTTCCTCAGGTCATATAGCTAGTAAATGCCTGAGGTTGGATTTGAATTTAGGTCTTCCAGACTCCAGGCCCAATGCTCTATCCATTGAAGCCTCCTATTTTGACCTTAGCCCACAGCAAATCAACATGGTGATTCACACAGGGTTTGTCCCTTGGAGTAATTTCATGCCTTTGGCTTGGGACATGTTGTGTATCCCTATCAGGGTATTTAGTTTTCTGGCATGTTCAAAGTTTTTGCAATAGATATCATCAACTCTTGGACTCTTTGCTAACTTCTATGTTCTTGTCCTTAAGTTGAAAACCCTCTGGTTTCAGGTTATCACTGCTATTCATTAGACATGCAGTGAGAACTGGTTTTGCCCTGAGAATTATCTGGTAGGAGAACTTTTGGAAAACATTATCCAAAGGAATAAGAATTTAGTGTTGCTGTTTCTAGTTTAGAGAGTCATGCCTTCCATGGGGATATTTCCAGCTGCAGGAATTTCTGGCATCTAGGACAGCACTCACCAACCGCTTTTCCTATTATGCTCCCCAATACCAAATGGGAAACATTAGGTTCTGAAGCACAGAATGTGAGTTTTAAAGAGCTTTAAAGTTCACTTAATCTAGGGGTTCTTAATCTATGGTCCATAAACTCACTTTTAATAACTATTTCTATTTCTTTTTCTCCTTCCTTCCTCTCTTCTTCTTTCCTTTCTTCTCTCTCCCATCTTTTCCTTCCTTCCTTCCTTCCTTCCTTCCTTCCTTCCTTCCTTCCTTCCTTCTTTCCTTCCTTCCTTCCTTCCTTCCTTCCTTCCTTCCTTCCTTCCTTCCTTCCTTCCTTCTTTAATGGGTCTCCTTATCTTACCAAGGCTAGAGGTGGAACAGTCAAGGGTTTGAATCTACTGGTGTTTAGCCTGGGAGCTTTGACCTTCACTATTTCTGACATGGGCCAGTTTTCTCCTCCTTTGGCAGGCTGGCAACCCCCAAGAGTGGAGGCTTACTATGTTGATGCTGATTTTAGTGCAAATATCTGATTAGTTTTAGCCCCACTATGGGTCAGAACTCCTAACCTCAAACAATCCCCCAGCTTCAGTCTCCCCTAGTAGTAGGGATCACAGGCACACACCTGGTCAAAACCAATATTTCAATATAATTTGTTTCCCTTATACTTCTATGTATTTCTTTTTGCACATTTAGGAGCATCTTGCTGAGAAGGCTTCACCAGACTGCCAAAAGGGCCCATGATGCAGAAAAGGGAAGATCTCTGATTTAGTTTGCCCCTCCCCTTTACAGGAGAGGAAATTGAGGCTGAGAGATGGGATATTAATTGCCCTAAATCATAGGGCTAGACTTGCATCTAGATCTTCTGATTCTTAAGTCTAGGGCTCTTTCTACACTTTACTTCCTCCCATGTAGAAATTTACCTCTATAGTGTAGTAGAAATGGAGGGGTAGATGGGAGTCATATTTTATGGGGTTTTTGTTGGCAGTGAATTTGACTGGATGGACTGGCAGCTTTCTGGTATCATCGCTATTATTTAGGGCAGAGATGCCAGAAGAATCTGTTTCTAGATTTGTCACTACTAGGTGGGTGACCTTGGGCAATTCACTTCTCCCTGGGTCTTAGTTTCTCAATGATCACAGGGAAGGATTGGAAAAGGTGACCTCCAAAGTCCTGCCAATCTCCAACAGTCTGTTGTTCTGTGCATCTGCCAGCACCACACAATGTGGTTTCTGCCTGAGGGGGCCGGGTTAATGGGAAATATTAAAAAGTGTCCTATGCCAGAGGGAAACCACACTGTTAGCTAGGTCAGCCTGACTGGCCTAGAAAATACTTCTTGGAGCTGCCTTTCTCTTCTAGGAACTGTGGTTAAGATGCCAGGCCAGAAGAGAAAATAAAATGGCGTTGGGTTGAGCATCTCTAGGTGCAAGAAAGAGAATGGAGCAAACTCCAGGAAGATTCAGATAGGCTTTGCAAACATGGTGCAAAACCCATTTTGACATCGGCATTGGAGTTTTGAGAAAATCAATCAGAGTGGCCTCGTAAGAAGAGTCTTAGCTGCTCATAGACTGACAGGAAACCACAACACGGGTTGTGGTCTCTCTGTCTCTGTCGTTCTCTCTCACTAAGTCTCTGTAGTATATCTCTGTCTGTCTCTCACACACACACACACACACACACACACACACACACACACACACAGTGTACACACACACACACCCCAGCACCATCAGCACACCGCGCTAGGCAGTTTGGTGGGGAAGAGGGTAGAGCACAGGATCTGGATGATCTAGACAAATCACTTACTCTCTCTGTGTCTCAGTTTCCTCATCTACAAAACTGTTCAGTTATTTCAGACTCTCTGTTACCCCCTTTGGGGTTTTCTTGGCAGAGATGCTGGGGTACTTTGCCATTTTCTTCTCCAGCTCATTTTACAGATGAGGAAACTGAGGCAAACAGGGTTAAATGACTTGCCTAGGGTCATACAGCTATTGTGTCTGAGGCTAGATTTAAATTCATGAAGATGAAGTCTTCCTGATTCCAAGCCCAGTGCTTTGTCCACTGCATCACTTACTTGCCTCAAATTTTGTCCAAAATTACTGTTACTATGTATGTTGTTCTGGTTCTGCTCACTTCACTCTGTGTCAGTTTGTACAAATCTTCCTAGGTTTTTCTGAAACCATCCCTTTCATCCTTTCTTATAGCACAATAATTTTCCATCACATTCATGTGCCATAACTTGTTCAGTCAGTCCCCAATAGATAAGCATTTCCTCAGTTTCCATTCCTTTGCCACTACAAAAAGAGCAGCTATAAATATTTTTGTAATATGGATTCTTTCCCTCTTTCTTTCTTAGATCTCCTTGGGGTATAGACCTAGTAGCAGTATTCCTGAGTCAAAGGGTATGTGTAGTCTAATAGCTTTTTCACTGATCCACTACTTTAAAACCAAATGCCTGGGGCTTTAGAATATGCATACTTAACAAAGAGTGGAAATAGATTTTCTCCTTCTGCTACATATGTTGTTGTTCAGTTGTTTCAGTCATATCCAACTCTTTATGACCCCATTGCGAGTTTTCCTGGCAACGATACTGGAATAGTTTGCCATTTCCTTCTCCAGCTAACTTGACAGATGAGGAAACTGAGGCAAATGGGGTTGCGTGACTTGCTCAGGGTCACACAGCTAGTAAGTGTCTGAGGTCAGATTTAAATTCGGGAAGATGAGTTTCTGTCTCCAGTGCCAGCTCTCTATACACTGCGCCACCAACTGCCCTGCCGTATACACACGTAGTATGAAATTCTTGATGTCAAAGTGGATTTCTTTGGCTTGAATTAGTTAGCGGGCTTACAGTGATGAGATTGCTTGGATATTTTCCAGATGTCTACTTCATTTCATGTGTTGTGTAGTTGGTGTTGTCTTTTTTTTTTTAGTCATGTCTGACTCTTCATGACTCCATTTGGGGTTTTCTTGGCAAAGATACTCGACTGGTTTGCCATTTTCTTCTCTAACTTATTTTACAGGTGAGGAAACTGAGGCAAACAGGTTGAAGTGACTCACCCAGGGACACACAGCTAGTAAAAGTGTTTGAGGCCAGAATTGAACTCAAGAAGATGAGTCTTCCTGACTCCAGGACCCAAACTCTGTGCACTATGGCACCACTAGCTGCCCATATTATGTAGCTACCACAAACACAGCTTGGGGCCCTGGTCCAAGTCAGGGTTGAAGGGAACAATACATATTTCATCTGGAGACAGTCTTAAGTTTACATGCATTTAAGAGAACCTAAACAAGTAGAGACATAACTAACCATTTTTTTATGCCAGAGGCAGGTGGCAGGAAATGTGTGCCCTCATATGCTACTGGGAAGCTGCTGCATGGGTGGAGTGCCAGGGAGGGGCTCATTTTGGAACCCAGAAGTGTTAAGAAGTGGGTCATCTGGTAGCTTAAGATCACAGGAACAGGGATTTAGACTTGCAAAGGACTTTGGAGATCTGAATCTGTCTTTATTTCATAGATGAGGAAACTGAGACAGAAGAAAAATGATTTGCCCAGGGGCACATAGCTAGTAAGTTTCTGAGGCAGGATTTGAATGCAGGTTTTCATGCCACCAAATCTTAAGCCCTCACTACCAATCCAAGCCACTTTTCTATTCTCTATGCTAATTATTCTTGTTAAATAGGTGCCAAGCTTGCTGCAAAAAAGACTGTTATTGATGCCCTCTAAATTATAGCACCCGATAAAAAATGATAAATATATTTCAATGCCCTGGGGCAAAGTCCTAGTGGGAATGTTATAGCCCTGTAAATGAGGAGTGGGGGTTTTCCCACCCCTTTTACAGATCTGACCTGAATCATTATAATCTGGAGAAACTTGTCAATTGAGACCTCATTAGATTAAATGGTCCCAGATTTAGTCTTCATGGGCTTACTTGAGTTTCAAGTTATTTTTGACTCAAAGTGAGGGTAGAGATTGTAGCTTTCTGAAACTCTGAGGAGCAGCATCTCTGCCGAGTACCTTTGCTAGCTCCATGTGGTGGTGAACCTTTGTCTCTCTGTTTAGCTCTACCAATGAAAACCGCTCACTGGCATGGGTTTTACATGACATTTAGAATGCCATTTCTGGCATCTTAGATGATTTATACATTCCAACCCTTTGCAACCACCCAAACTGACAGTTCTCTGCCTGTGGTTACTGTCTTGCTTTTGCATAAAAAGCTATCAGCAGGGAATTTCCCTTTGCAAAGCATTGTGTTTTCCCTTAATAACTGTTCAAAGGGGCATGAAAGAGGGGCTCTTTTGGGGACATTAAAGGAAGAAGAAAACATGAGCAGGCCGGCTCACTTGTTTGTTTGTCCTCATGTCTTAGAGAGTTCTTAAGAGGGACAGGGTTTGTATTCAATACCATTGGGTTGGAATGCAAATGACCCCCAAATGGATTATTTGTAAAGCTCTTCGCATATTGCCCAGCACATAGTAGGCTAGTAAGTACCTGAGTGTGGATTTGAACTCAGGTCTTATTGGCTCCAGGTTCGGTGTTCTTATCTACTATGTCACCTGGGTCAGACTGTAGCCCCACTGAGCTGGGTAGTTTCTCTGTGGATAGCTGGGTGATCACTTGTCTGATATGTTGTAGTGGAAATTTCTTTAATTCACTGATTGGACTAGATGGCTATGGAGGTTGTTTCTAGCTCTCAAATTCTGTGATTCTGTGACTTGTGGACACTTTGAGAAGAGATGGATGGGTTATAATTTGTACATGGGAATGCCCACATTGGACAGGTCCAGGGTTTTACCAATGTAAAACAATTACCATTTCAGTATCTTCGGTCGGGCACTGAATGAATGTGGGTGGATACAAAGCTTTCTGAACCTCTTTTGTCTAGAGACGCTATAAAACACCCTATTTGATTTCATGGTGCTTAGAGAACTGAATCTTGTGAATGAATGAATTGAATTGAGTTCTTAGCTATGAGTAGGGCAGAAAACCCAGGTTGCCTCATCCTCTGGCAAATATGGGACAAAATTGAAGAAATTAAGTATTTTCACAGCCCCAAATTACTATGCAGAATAAATATTTTTGATATGCAGCTTTGCTTATTAAAGCTTTAAACTGCACTAAGACTTTTGGTACACCCTGAATATAAATTTAATGTTTAATATTTCAGAGGGTAATGCAATGCAAAGATCATTGGATTTGAAATCAGAGGTCCCAGGTGCAAAGCCTAGCTCTGATGCTTCCCACCTATATGACCTTCAATAAATCATTTCATCTGTCTAGGACTGCTTCTTTCTTCTATAAAATGAAGGGAGGTAGCCTCTAGATGTCCCAGGTCCGTCTCATCTCTAAAGCAATGATCTGATTTAATTTTTCTTGAGGTAGGGAGGGAAGAGTAAAGTTGCATCATGTGAAACAGTTTGGGAGACAAAGGAACCTGGCTCTTGGATTCCTAGTGAGAAGAACATGGCCAAAGGAAAAAGACCACAAATAACATTGTCTTGTATAGTTTCAAGGGTGTCAGTCTTTCCCAGGTAGAGTGTAAAGCAGGGCTGCCTTATCTGGGAGATTTCTGCTCAGCTATGGGTCAGAAGGGAAATCCAGAAATAAGAAATTGGCCCCCACTATTCTGTCAACAAGGACCTACAGGACAGATTGGAAAATTTTAAAAAGGGACATTGATTCAGAGTGGTATGGTTATCAAACACCGAAGGAAGGGGTGCAGGATTTGGAAGTAGAAAGACCTGTATTCAAATCCAACCACAATTCCTGGATGTGTGACCTTGGGCAAGTTGTTTAAGCTCTGTCTGTCTCAGTTTCCTCAACCATAAAGCAGGGATAAGAATAGCACCTAGCTGCCAGAGTTTTTGTGAGGAGCAAATGAGATAATTGTAAAGTGCTTTGCAAACTTTAAAATACTACATATTATTATTATTAAAAATATTATCAAAAGGGCTAACTGAAGCACTCAGTGAATTATCTAGAAAGGTAAAGAGAGGCCAATATACCCAGTAAGCTAAAAGCAGGACATTACAAAAACTTTCAGGAATTAAAAAAAAACAACTTCCTGCTGTTGTCTTTTCTGCAATATGTTTTGTTTATTTTAAACATTTCTACTGATATTTTGTTTTTATAATAATAGTTGGCATTTAAATAACACTTCAATGTTTGCAAAGCACTTTTACATGTGTTATCTCATTTGAGCCTTACAACCACTCCGGGAGGTGGGTGCTACTATTATCCCCATTTTACAGATGAGAAAACCAAGGCTGCAGAAGGTTAAGTCACTTGCCCAGTGTCACACAGCTTCCTGCGGCCAGACTTGAGCTAGGTCTGCCTGACTCAAACCCAGCACTCCATTTACGCTGTCACCTTGCTGCTTAATTTGATTTTTAGTAATGACTTCTGACATCCTTTCTGACTCTGAGACCTTGTGCTTTTGTGATAACAACATGAAAATTAATAACAGCTTTAGAGACATTTATAGATAAAAGAAAGGGAGGGATAGACTCAAAGTTTGCCTCAAGACTCCTAGAGAACTAATTATGATTTCATCATTTTTCTTTTGAAGAATTCACACCAAGTGACTGTAGGCTAGGTTGTTTATTTGTGAAGAGGTCACGTTGTTTAACAGGCAGGTTGTTAGAAACTGACTGTTGTTCTTCCAGAAAGACTTTGCCCAGCCCAGAGGTGACAGGGAACAAGATAAAACATGTGCACTTGCTGAAACTTGGTGGAGAGAATGAACATGCATGGCAGTGTTTGGTTTGGGGTGGGGGAGGTCGTAGGGTTTCTGGAGTGGGGATTCCAACATAATCCACATTCTGTGAGAGAAACCAAAGATCCATCCTAATAATTGCAGGCAAGAGGAATCCATAGAATAAGCTTTGTAAATATGCAGAAATTCACATAAACTTTCAGAGATGCCAACCAGTCAGTGGTGGAGCCAAAGTTAAGTGCCTTCTTTAAGGGCAGCTGGTGGCACAGCAGATAGAATGCTAGGCTTGGAGTCAGGAAGGCCTGAGTTCAAATCCAGCCACGGACACTTATTGCTTGTATAAAATTGCTTATTTACCCTCTCAGTGCCCTAGGTAATTCTAAGACTATAAGGTGCCTGAAAATTGCAACCTGCCCTGGTGGAGGAATTCCTCAACTGAGGCTCCTTACACAAATGAAATCACAGGTATATTCCCCATAATCATAATTCAGGTTTTTCTGAAGCAAGTTTGGTATCACAATTGCTCAAGTTGTAAGCCAATTTTGGGCCCAGGCAAGTTTGTAGGGGAGTTTTGGACAAGACAAGCCACCACTGTCTGGAGGTTGGTTAGAGATATATTTGTCATCAATGCTCCTCTCCATGCCTGTGTGAAACAGACTTCCACATACTATGTCCTTTACTATGAGAACATACAAGCAATGTTCAGAGATCCCGATACATCTGAAATCACGTTGTCTGAATTGGGAGGAATCTTGGAAGCCAGGGGTTAAATCCATACTTGAATAGGAATCACCTATCACAGCAGGGTTCCCAGTCTAGAGGATTAGGACACTGGAAGGATAGAAACAAGAATTTACATTAAGCACTTACTATGTGCCAGGTCCTGTACTAAATGCTTGGCAGGTATTTTTTCATTTGATATTTGATCTCGTTTGGGCAAGAAAACAAACCCAAACACTTACAAATTAAAGTCTGTATTCCATTACAGCCCTTTCCCCCATGATTGCTGTCTTCTAGGTGGGAATGTGGGCTAGGTTTCTATTTCAGGCATTTCCTTCCCCTGTAGAGACTTGAGACCCTCTGGTAATCCCTTAGGTTTCATCATCTCAGAAAAAGGAGTCAGGAAAGCTTTGTCTCATCTTCATTGACTGGTAATTCCTGGGCAAAACACTCCTGCATCTATAGTTATGCCATTGTTTCCAATAGCAGCGGCTAGGTGGCGCCATAGTGCAGAGAGCATCCAGACTGGAGTCAGGAAGACTCTTCCTGAGTTCACATCTGGCCTGACACTTACTAGCTATGATTCTGGGTAAGTCATTTAACCCCGTTTCTCATAGTTTTCTCATCTATAAAATGAGATGGAGAAGGAAATAGTAAACCACTCCAGTATCTTTGCCAAGAAAATCCCAAATGGGGTCATGAAGAGTGGAACAGGATTGAACAACCATGTCACCAAACAAGCTTTGGGCAAAAGGCCATGCAAAGCTGGTGGAAGGAATTGATTATACAAGGACCAGACCTAGATTTGAGGAGTGATTTCTAAGCCTGGGTTACATCAGGGAAGCATTCACATCTAGATGCTTCCATAGTTTTGTGAAGGCCTCCTTTGCGATGTTCATCACTCAACAGAGTACCTAATTTTTAGTCTTTAAGTGGATAGCTACCTTTTTCCAAGTACTTCTGCCTAGTCTTCAGACTTTTGAGTAACCAGATATTTTGCCTCAACAGCCGAGAGTCAAGAACACATCTCTATGAGGTATAAAGTAAAAGAAATCCATTTTCTTTGTGGTCCATGAGCTATTTTGTTTCTTTTTAGCCATATCTCTTAGAAAAGTGATCCAGTTGGTTGCTGATGAGACACTTCCTTTGTACAAATGTTCCTGAATTGCAAGGAATGAAACTAAGCTGTGTTTTGCATGTGTTAACCCATGTATTAAAAACACTACTTGCAAGATCAAAACATTTTATTACATTTGAAATTTTAAAAGAAACATGTCATTGGATATGCCAGTATTTAATGTTTCCTTTTCATGAAGGAGATTCATCATATACTGTCTTAAAACTTCCATGAAGTTTTATCAAAAAGGTAGGCTCTGACCTAAGTAAATCTGCAGCTTAAAGTTTTAATTCTAATACATTTTTACAACTATATCCTGTGATCTAAAAGAAAAAAATTCAATGGATAACTCCCAGATGACTGCTTTGAAACAGGCTTTTGGCTTCAGGAGGCCTGCTTATTCTACATGCACACAAATGTTTGTTCTGTCATCAGTGTGGGAAACTCCCAGTATGGGACTCCCTCCTGCAAGGTAGATTAGTTTCAAACTCTCTAACTTAGGTAAGTCCTAGGGAATTGCTTCAGCTTCTAATAGTGCAGAAACTTGTCCAGAATCAAAGAGCTAATCAGTGTCAGAGGCTGTCATGAAATTCAGTTCTCCCTGGATCCAAGCCCAACCCTCTGTCCACTGTACCAGTAGGCCTCTTTAGTCTATATAATGCACTTTAAATTGTCTTAGTTTGGGATCTTCTCCATCTTTGGAAAGTTCAATTAAAAAAAAAGTAGTTAAATTAACTAGATCAGCTAACTAAAAATGAATGACATTCATTCCCATGACATGAAACTTGGATGAATTAGAGCAAACTATACATGACATGTTTTTCATCTCCCTGTGGAGCAACCTATTTCATTAACTAGTATTCTTGTTGCCTATGGGGACAGTTAGTAGATCAACAATGCCCAGGTGTGGGAGGTGAGACCACTCAACGTCTAAGGCCCTCATCTCTGAGGATACCTCACCTAAGGAATCAAAACATCAGTGAGCTGCATGTAACATCCAGCTGTGTGTAAATCCTGCTTCAGCAGAAATGAGCAGGCTAAGGGTGCTTCAACACACTGCTGACAGGAACCAAGAAAGTTTAAAGCTGAGGGCTTGGTAAGGACCCAAGTAAAACATGGAAAGGCATCTTTAAAAGTCAAGTTGAGCTGAGTTTATAGCATCAAAAGTTAATTCTATAAAAAGAGAATGGAAATTCCTTCCATCCATATAGTTTTGAGGCTTTAAGTAGTCAAGACTAGAAACAAAGTTCGAAGAAAACAGTGATTTCTACACAACTGCTGAAGAAAGGCCATTTTACCAATAGGGATACCATAGGTAAGTGGTCCAGTAGTCTTTGGTGATGGACAAAGAGAGTATATACACAAACCACAAAACACCATTAAAACTCAAAAACAGTATTTCATTAAAAAAAATAATTCAAAACACATGGAATTCAACATTTATTCTTTCTTCTCACTGTCCTCTGGTGCAGGGTCTGTTGGAGGCTCTTCTACCGTTGCACTGTTGCTATCTGACCCAGTGTTGCTGTCACTGGTCCCTTCTTCTGCCATACTATCTACTCCCTCTTGGCCACTCTCTTTATCTTCAGGGGTAGATGTTCCTTCTTCACCATTCTGTTGACTTTCTGTAGTTTCTTCTGGGTGTGTCTCTTCTGCAATCAGATATTTTTCATTGTCAGTTTGAGGGCAAAGATTTACTCTTCCTAAATATGCTGATAAGCAGTTCTTTGGGTGAAATGTGTCAAAATTATTACTGTATATTGTAAATAAATGTTAAGCCTGTTCCAAAAGCCTCAAATGAAGACTTCCGGAGAAAACAGCCAACCAATATTTGCTGCTTGGCCATTTCCTGTTAAAAATGAAAGAACAAGGATTTTGGTCTAATAACTATTAGTGCAATTTTCTTCAGTTTCCTCCCCTTAAAATGAGAAGAAAAATTTAATAGGTTCTATGAAAAACTTGAGCTGGGAGACCCTCAACACCCTTTTAGACAGATCAAAGAGGAATCCAGACTTTCTCAAATTAGTAAGTAATTATGCTGGCCTGATCTCTCTATCAGTTATAAATTCTATGCCTTATACACAGGACAAAGTGAAGAGTCTGAATTAACCTTAACTTTCATTTTACCCCACCCTGAACCCACTGTCCTTTCACCTTCCCAACACAACCTTAGCAGGATCACCTAATTCTCCTCCAACCCCAAGATAGTCTGAGTGGTAAAAATATGGAACAAATCATGAATTTGTGTGTCACCTATGAGCAGAGGACATGCTAATCTTTTCTGCATTGTTCCAATTTTAGTATATGAACTACTGAAGAACAGATTACCTGGTTCTTATACTAAATTCCTCTTTCTTTCCCTTCTTCCCATGTCACACACTTAGCAGACCAAGCTTGTTTTTTCTAGGCTTTGCTCACAAGGAGACTAATAAATACTTGGAAATATCAATATAAAGGCCACATAGTTGAAAGTGTTCACCAAAAATATCTACACAAGTTAGCTAGGTAGCTCAAAATTTTACTAATTTCTCTTTAAATGATCTTGGGAAAGGAATTTATCCTCTCTAGGTCAGTTTCTCATGTGAAAACTGGGGGGAGAGAAGAGGGGAACAAAGTGGTAAGGGAGGTTGGATTAGATAGCTTCCAAAGTCCCTTCATGTTCTAAATCTATGAACTGGGAGTTTTCTTTTTTTTTTTAAATCATGCAAAATCCACTTAATCATGTCCCCCCCACCCCAAGAGGAAAATAACTTGCTTCCATCTACACTCTAAGTCCATTTGTCTATCTGGAAGTGAAAAGCATTTTTCATCAACAGTCCTTTGGAACTTGTGGTAGATCACTGTACTGATCAGTTACTAAGTCTTTCACAGGTGGGTTATTTTTACAATATTGCTGTTACTGTGTACAATGTTCTTGGGCTTTACTCACTTCACTTTGCATCAATTCATACATCTTCCCAGGTTTTTCTGAAACCATTTCCTTTCATTTCTAATAGCACAGTATTCTTTCACAATCACATATTACAATTTGTTCAGCCATTCATTCTTCAATTGGTAGGCATCCTCTCAATTTCTAATTCTTTGCCACCACAAAGAGTGGTGATATTGATATTGCTGGGTCAAAGGACATTATGCACAGTTTTACAGCCCTTTGGGCATAGCTCTAAATTGTTCTCCAGAATGACTTGACTAGTTCAGAGCTCCACCAAGAGGGAATTAGTGTCCTCATTTCCCCACAACCCTCCTAACATGTCATTTTCCCTGCCATGTTAGCCAATCTGCTGTGTGTGAGGTGGTAGGTTAGAGCTGTTTTAATTTGCATTTCTCCAAATTATTACTGATTTGGAGCAATTTTCCATGATTGCTGAAAATTCTGATTTCTTCTTTTGAAAAATGCCTGTTCATATCTCCTGACCATTTATCAACTGGAAAATGGTTCTTATTTTTATAAATCTGGCCCAGGTCCCTATATGAATGGGACCTTGATCAGAAAAACTAGTTATGAAATATTTTCCCCTAGTTCACTGCTTTTCTTTTAATTTTGGCTGCTTTGATTTTGTTTGTGCAAAAACGGTTTAATTTTATGTAATCAATATTATCCATATTACCTCCTGTGATCCTCTTATCTCATAAACTCTTACCCAGTCCATAGATCTGAAAGGTAATTTCTTCCACGCTCCCCTAATTTGCTTATTATAACTTTTTGGGTCTAAATCACACACCCAATTTCACCTTAATTTGGTATTTGTTGTGAAATCTTGGCATCGAGGTCACAGGTTCCCCACCCCCGGACTCCATGCCTAATTTCTGTCAGACTAGTGTCTAGTTTTCCCAGGAGTTTTTGTCAAATAGTGAGTTCTTGGTCCAATCCCTGGGATCTTTGCATTAATCAAACACTAGGTTATTGTGTTCATTTCCTTCAGTATATTCTGTACCTAACCCAGATCACTCTATTTCTTTTCTTTTTTGCTTTTTGGAGGGGCAACTGGGGTTAAGTGACTTGCCTGAGGTCACATGGCTAATAAGTGTTAAATGTCTGAGGCTGCATTTGAACTCAGGTCCTCCCGACTCCAGGGCCAGTGCTCTATTCACTGCACCACCTAGCCGCCCCCTGATCACTCTATTTCTTATACAGTTACAGGTTATTTTGTAGTATAGTTTGAGATTTTGATAAGCCCTCTTTCCTATGTATTCCCCCCCCCCCCCGCCCCTTCCCTCCATGATTCCTGTGATATTCTTGACCTTCCTGTTCCTCCAGGTGATTATTTTTTTTCTAGTTCTATCCTTTGGTAGTTTGATTGGTATGACACTGAGTAAGTAAATTAATTTAGGTAGTACTGTCATTTTTATTACAATAGCTAGATCTACCCATGAGTAATTCATATTTCTTCAATTATTTAGTTCTGTCTCTGTGTGAAGAATGTTTTGTAATTGTTGAGTTAGGAATGTTCTGAGAATCTTTGGCCTTGCCAAGATTCTCCACGTCTTTGAAACCCCATTCTTAAGGGTTCCTGCTTGGCTGTGACCCAATATAAGACTGGCCCCTCATTCTATGTTCAAGTTGGTCATCTGAGTCTCTCTCCTCTTTTCTATTTTTCTATATATGTACCTTTAAAAAAACCAAACCAAACCAAAAAACCAAGCTGCTGGGATTAAAATCCAACATTCTTCCCCCTCACTTTCAGGGGCATAATAGGTCATCAATGATTCTATTTTTCATTCCCTAGGAGATATTCCAGCCTAAATGGATTTCTCCCAAGTGACCAAATAGGTAGAATACAAATCTACGGTCCCAATAACTTACTAAGGTTTGGGGACTGGTCTCCCTTTCCTGGAAGAGGAATGTGTCTCTCAAATGACTCAGAAAGTAACTTCATATGTGAGATTACATAAATTTGAAGGCTCACAAATATTCTTAATCCTTTACTGCTTCCACTAATGGGCTGGAAAAAAGCTTTTATAAATAAGCACTAACTTATTTACAAATGGTGAAATGGAACAAAGGACCGTGTGTTTTGTCTAGTGGTAAAATTAGAAGAGAACAAGATTCTGTTTCTCAAACTCCACTTTAACCACAAGATGTGCTTTGCTCTCCAAATTTAGCAAGATCAAAAACATGTTCACACTAAACAGTAAGAGACACAAGATCGTTAAACTTTTAATTTTACTATCTGAAATGTTAATCTACTGAATTAAGTTTTTACAAGGACAATATTCTTCACATGTCAAATGAGGACACAAAACACCTGAATATGAAGCTTGTGGGTTTAAAGGATACCTCTCCCACTTCTAGAAAATTTTAAAATGAACTCTCCCAAATAGTGTGCAATGGTGGCTTTGGAGTCAGAGGGCCTAGGGGTTCCAATCTCACCTTAGAGTATGCAATCTTTGGCAAGTCATAATCTCTGCGCTTTAGTTTCCCAATCTGTAAAATGAGAGGAGTTTTTGGACTAGATGGCTTCTGAGGGGTCCCTGCCAGTACTAGATCTATGAATTCTATGAAATTTTACAAGTTTTTTTTATATATAAAAAATCTGCATTTACTTTCTGCTTTACCTAGAGTTAGATTTTTAATCTGCAAGGCCTCTCTGGATAGTTTTAGAAAGGGAAAGGCTAAACACCATATCCCATAGCCCACACTTGGAGTGTGCTTTGGCCTCACTGCACAAGGTTTTAGACAGTGTCACAAGGACAGACGTTACTACCTGTCTCCATTGGAGTGCTTTCCTCTTCCTTTTTCTCATCACCTTTGCTGATTGTCTGGTCATCCTCAGTGGAGGTGGCAGCGGCGGCAGCAGCAGCAGCACTAACACCACTCTGACTGCGCTCTGCCTGCTCCATTGCTTCTTTCTCTCGTTCTTCCTGCCGTTTGCGAGCTTGTTCCTCTGCCTGGGCAATTTCAGCTGCTATTTTTTCCATGTCTACCTCCACTTTTAAGCTACACAACTACAAGCCGGGAGGAAAAATAGAACCATTTTAGCAAAGTCAAACTTTACACAAGTAAATCTGGCTCAAAAATGCATTTATAAATATACACAAAATGTCATATTGCATGCTTACAGAAACGAGTGAACCTAGGCCTTCTGAGAGTAAAGTTTCACTGTTTCTAGTTATCTGTCATGTATTTATCAGTTTGACAAAGAAAGCCATGGAAGTTAATGGTTCCAAAAGCTCTCTCAAAACTGGTATTACACAGCAGTCAGGAATATAATGAAAATACAGGAGTGAGTACAGGATTTCAATCTCTCAGTCTGAGTTACTCAAATCTAGGTTTACTAGTCATTACGGAAAGGGTCACATGTGAATCACATCTGATGAGAACATACACTGAAAACTTCATACTTATGCATACTGTCTGATAATTTTACTATAACATATAAATATAGTTAAACTAAATTCTAATTTTGTCACAAACAATCAGCTGTCATAAATTGGTGGTAAGTCTCTCCTCTTTCAAAAAGGGGACAAAAGCTATAGTAAAATTAATTTGGAGCGTGGCAGTACTGTGTGGTAAAAAACTGATCTCAGAGCCAGAAAGACTCAAGTTCAATTTCTACAATGGCTATATGACCACAACAAGTCACTTAAACTCTCAGTGTGCCAAGCAACTCTAATATAACCATAGACTGCAGAACACTTACTGCCAATCTTTACTGGAGTTTTTCCTCAAAGAGATTTCCCTATGCCAATGAAATTAAAAGTTGATTCCAAAAATAATAAAGAAACAAATTTTCTATAACAAACAGAATTAAGAAATTAAACTGATACCCTCTTAAGTTCATTGTTAAATGAATCTGTGCTTTCTAAGAACTTCCTCTTCTTTTCCTGGTGACGTTCTTCTATTTGTAAGAGTTCAGCTTCTAATTTTCTCTGTAAAACACAAGATCCAAGTTCAGACTGTTTTCTAACAGCCAGATAAGCTTTCCCTTTTGTCCCTATCCCCTTCAATACAAAAATCTGGTTATAAAAATCTAGCTTACTTTTTCAAATTCAAATTTTCTTCCTTCCCCCCTTAAAAAATGGCAGGGCATTAAAGAAGAGTTTGAGTTTTTCGCTTAATTTTTTTATGATATATCACATCTAGATAATGTTTTAAACACTGGAATCAGGAAAGGGAAGTGAATGTGTAGTCTGTGTGGTATAGTGGAAAGTCTAAGACTAGAATAAGGAAAGACTTAGGTTCAAATCCTGCCTTTGATACTTTTAAGCTACGTAACTCTAGACATATAACTCAACTAACTGCCCTCAGCTCGTTTTCTTATCTGTAAAATGGGGATAATAACAGCACCTACTTCATAAGATTGTTGGGAAAAAAAAAGATAATGCATGTTAAAGTACTTTGCTGAGCTTAAAGTGCTATATAAAATGTCAGTTATTAATAATGTTGTTATTCAACAGAATTGCATGTTGACTTGTTATTAACTCTCAAACTCTTCAATGATTTCTTTAAAGTAAAATAACTCATAAAATACTAGAGTTAGTAGGTATCTAGGTTAATCTATATTTTAAAAATTGACAAATTCTCATTACAAGGCACCATACTACAGTTTAAAATAATGTATTATTTTGCAGTAAGTCTCAAGGGAAAACCTCACACTTAATCTCTTCCCTAAACCTTAGAGGTTAAACTTAATATATAGGTATTCCACATGTACTTTCATGCACAGTACAAAATCAGGTCACCTACTGCACAGCTTTACTCAAGAAATGACGAACATTTTCTGAATAAGCAGTTTTTACCTGATGAACCATTAAGGACTGAACCTGTCGTTTGAGAACCTGCATTCTGGCTGTGGTAACAACTGAACGAACATCTGGCACCACACTTTCACTTAATATTTCACTAATTAGACGGTGGTTTCTCTGGAAACGGGCAGTAGCTGTGTGCTTCATTGAAAAGCCATCATCATAGTCTGTAATAAACAATGTGTTTGTGAAAATGCTACCCACAACCATAAATATAATAGACAGCATTTGCAAGGGCAACAATTAATTGCCTAGCTAGCAACTGTGCTGGAGTTATCCAAGAATGCTGTAGCACAGAGTCATGCAATGGTTCCTCTGATGTTAAACATAGGTTAGGACATGTGGAAATCACTGGTCAAGGTAAGAAGTTTCCCACAAACTTTTACAGGATAATGAATAACAGAGGAGTTGGCTGAAGGGCAAGGGGAGACAGAAGTCGTACCTTTTTGATCTCCAGGCTGTCTAAAGCACTGAATAAATTTGTGTTTCACTCTTGGCAGTGATTTCAGAATTTAAAAGTAGGTAAGTTATTTTGAAGTTAACAATAGTGGAACCTTCCTTTATTTTTAAAATTTTATAATATTGTACTATAAATGTCCATTTATAAAATTAACATAATAATTTATTGTTTGCCTTCCAGGACTCCTAGGAAGGGCTAACTCTAAATACTTCCCTGCATAGAATGCTTTTTTCTTTTTAAGTCAAGACAAATTATAGGAGAATAGAAGGTGCCTGCGCTGGCAGAAGGAAGGATGGGGGGGAGGGGAAGAGAAGAAATGCTCCAGCTGTATTTATCCTTCACAAACACTCAGGAAGAACATCTTGGTTACAAATTGAGAAGTTTATTAGGTAACCTGAAGACAAAGAATAAGGAAAAACTAGAAAGAGCAGCAACTTTACTGTTTTTTTTTTTTAGCACAAAAAGGGAAGTGGTGATGAAAGGCCCTAAGGATTGTGTTTAATATTCAAGAACCCCCCCCAGTTATTTAGCTAAAAAAGCCCATCCCTTTTACCATCTGGATCCTCTGCAGGTTGGATGCTCATATAAGGTTCTCCTTTCTCCATTCGGGACTGTCTCTGCCGACTTTCCTCCTCTAATGCAGCTTCAGCTCGACTTTTTGCATTGATGTAAGCAAGGTATGCAGGTGAATTATGATAGGCCTTCATAGATTCATTATACTCTATCTGCAATTTGACAAAATTGGTTTTTCACATTTGTGATTAAAATATCCAAACAGTCTATTTCTGCACTCTTACCCTACTCCCTGACATATTACCTTTTCTGCTTCGTATTCATTCAAATATTCTTGTTTTTCTTCATCAGTAAGGTCTCGCCACATCCCACCAATAATTTTGCCAATCTCCCATAACTTTAAGTCAGGGTTGGAAGCCTTTACTTGGTCCCAAACCTTAAAAAGAAAACATCCATACTTTTAATATTGGCCAAAAGTACAAGTGGGCTTTAAAAGTCTTGGGTTAAAAAAAAAAGATGGATAAGGCAACACTTAACACTATCATTAAGATTTGAAATTCTACTTAAAAGAAGAAACAAAGATTCCACTTCTTGATATTTTGTACCCACCTTTCTGCTGTATCTCATATAGGGCATCAGAGGCTTATCTGGTGGCTTTGGGGGTTTGGGAATTGTAATGCCAGAGGAAGCCTGTAAAAAAAAAAGAACTGGATAATCAGTTGCAAATAGTAGCATATGGCAATCTGGAAATAGACATACATAAATCTGTTCTACTTGTCCATTGATACTAGATTCAATTTTCTCCATTGAAAGATACTTTACAAAAGCATCACTAGAAAACCAAGAAAATGTTTCTGAAGGTACGTTGCTTTGTCAGCTTTAATACTAATGCTAAAAAGGTGGTAAGGAGAAAAGACAAAGCAGCATGAAATGATCTAGACATCAGAAATATGGATACGTGTCAATGACTTGCAGCTGAAACACCAACTGGCATTCTAGGTCCTTTAATTTATAAACATTTGGTTCCAATGACAGTCAACACTTGATTATCTGCACCAAACCCTGAGCCCCCTCAGCACTTACCAGACATACCTAGTCCGCTGATAATGCTGCTTTGTCATGGTTTTGTAACTATTGGCATAGTACCTAGGCTTAGTAGAATTCAAAATTCAAAATCAACCCCTCCCCACCAAACAAAAAAACCCAAACCAACGATTACAGACCAAATCAACAACCAAAACACTCAAACCTTTACTTACCAACCTTAGAAATTGGTTACCTTTCAAATCCTCAGTTTTATACTTGGGTTTAAAAAAAAAAATCAATGGCATAAGCATAGGATGGAGGACATATAACTACACAGTAATTCATGTGGAAAAAGTTCTGGGGGCTTTAAGAATGTATTACCAGCTTAAAAAGAGTCAACAATATGACAAGACAACCCCCAAACCTGGGACCTTAGGCTGCCTTATGGCGAAGAGTGTTTGGAACAAGAGAGATTCTAATTCTATTGCTTGCATTGTTCTGAATATTTTGTTTGGTGCTATGAGACATATTTTAGGAAAGACTGAGGTAGTGAAGGTCAAAGTAACTAAGGATGGGAAAACTATTTTACACAAGCATATGCTAAAGGAACTGGACGTGTTTCGCCTGAACAGGAGAACATTTAAGAAGAATATGATAGCAACCTTCAAGTATTTGAAGGGTTGTATCAGTTAATAAGATATAGAATGAAGTTCATTTCTTTCTCTCCTGAATAGGTAAAAAAAATTATAGGTAACAGAGAACTAAAGGATACAGGGTTCTAAGGTATTTGGGGATTCAAAGTTATGTCAACTATAAAAAGCTCCATAATACCCAAAAGTCATTTTCATGTAAACTATAAAGAAGAAAAAGAAAAGGGATTTAGGAAAAAGAATAAAGGGAAAGGGAGGGAAGGAAAGAAAGAAAAAGAAAGCACAGGAAGGGGAGAAGAAGAGGATTCTCACCACATGATTAACACTGTGTTAGATGGTTGATGACCTCAGGCCTAAGAAACTATTTTGGGGGCCCTTGTCCTTCGAGGCATCTACATGGCTTTGGAGTCAGGAAGATTTGAATTCAAACCTGACCTCAGACACTCACTATCTTTGTGGCTCTAGGTAGGTCACTTAACTTCTACTGGCCTCAGTGTCCTCAACTGTAAAATGGGGATAATAATGGCACCTACCTCCTAGGGTTGCTATGAAGACTACATGAGGTATTTGGAAAGGAAATAGTGACTGGCATATATATTAGCTGCTTAATAAACTTTTATTCCTTCCCTCCCCTTCTCTGAAAGTCTAAAGTTTTATTTCAAGAACTCCTTATAACAATGAAAAATATGGAAATGGCAGGAATGGAGGAGTAAAGTCAGGCTCCAACATATGACTATACTAAATTTTAAATTTGTAAGTTATAAAATTCATCGGTAAATTTGGTCTGCTGAACACATTTTCTTTTAGAAACAATGTTATCAAGGGAATATATAGACTACACAGCACAGACCACATCTCTGGTTCTTGTTTTCAATAACTGCTTTACATGAGGCTAACTGGATTTATTCCTACTGAATTGTAAGGCAGTGGAAGGAATCTCCTAGCCTGCAGCATTTTTCTTTGTAACTTCTCTTGAACAATACACATACTTCTTTTCTGACAGTGCAATTGCTCTGGTGTAGGACTACATTACCTTAAGACTGGACTAGTACAATATCCTCTTGATTGTTCTCCCTGACTCAAGTCTCACCCCACTCTAGCTCATCTTCTGCTCAGCTGTCAAATTAATCTTCCTAAAATGCAAATTTGAATCCTTCACCCTGCTATTCAGTACACTCTAGTGGCTCCCCATCACATCCGGGATCAAATATAAAACCTGATGTTTGGCATTCAAAGCCCTTCACAATCTGCTCCCCTAAATCCTACGTTTTCAGTCTTATTATACCTTAATTACACTCCTTTCCCCCCCCTCCCCCCCGCCAGTGATCCAGTGACACTGGCCTCCTTGTTGTCCCTTGAATAAGACACTTCATCTCCAGACTCTGGACAATTCCGACTGGCCATTCCCCATGCCTGGAATGCTTTCCCCTTCATCTGTCTCCTGACTTCCCTCAAGTCTAAGCTAAAACCTCATCTTCTATAAGAAACCTTTGTTCCTGACTCCCTGTATTGCCAGTCTTGCTAATCCCTTCCCTCTGTCGATTATCTCCAACTTATTCTGTCAATCTTGTTTGTAGGAGACTGTGAACTCCTTGTGGGCAGAGACCCTGTTATTAGTGTTTCCAGCACTTAAGCAAAGTCCCTGGTAGTTAGTAGCAGGTGCTTAATAAATGCCAGCTAACCGACTGCAGCTCTGGCAGTATTATCTGAATATAATGGGAATAAGTAGAGTACAGGTAAATTGATATAACCTATACTGCACTCAAATTATGAAAATCTTACCCTAAGTTGTAAAGCAAACTGGCAACTTCTGGGCCTATCACCACAGTAGGGTATATAAGAAGATATCTACACATTTCTAAAAACCATTACTCAAAGAAAGGTATCTTTATTTTTTTCTAAACTGGAGTTGTGCCAGTAGTTGCTTCTCTGCAATTCTGTGCCATGTGATTTTAAAAATACTTCTGTGACAAAATCTTCAAGTTTCAGCAAATAAGAATGTTATCCCAAGCAGTAAAACCACTACATTGGTAGTTCTACACTGCCTGGGTTCCAGAGAAGGAAATAACAAGAATGAGTAGAAAGACAACCTTAATATTCCCTTATTTCTAACATTTTAGAAAGAAATCAGAAACACTTTTAAAGATCAAATTGTGGTAGTTATCCATGTAGTGGTCTATAGGACTGACGTTTTTCCCTTAAGGTTGCATTAGTGATCTTTTTTTTCCCCCTAATAGATTTTTACCCATTTCTTGAGTTACATTTTCAAAACATTAACATGCAGGAAGTTTTCCTTACTAGTAACTGGCTAATTTGCATAAAATACAGTAAAACTTCATTATTAAGAACTCTTAGGAAACAAGCTATTCTCGACACTTAGTTTCTGGCTGGCTCAGGGTTTACCCCATCAAGTATTTTAACACTTCCTATGCTTTCAAACTTCTTAACTATTCTGGATGAAAATATTTAGATAAATTTTAGATATACACACCTAAACAAAAGATACATTTTTTTGATGACTTTGGATGGTATTGTACTGTGATACAATGATAATCTCAGGGCCCTTTGTAGGAGGTACAGCTGAGAGCTGGGCTGTAATTATTCCTCTTACTCTTTCTAATTTTCTTTGTAATCTTGGAAACCAGACAATCAACTTCAGTAGAACTACATGTAAAGTGAGACTAAAATAGATCCTGAAGCCTCATCCTGGTAATAAAATACCTGAGCTTTAATATGAGGCCCCTGTGACATCTAATTTTCTTGCTCAGAGAGATCCTTTTGGTTATCTCCTAGTTTTCAGATAATGGGTTGAGAATGAAGGGAAACAAGGCCACAAGGTTTTAAGACAGACTGAGAGGGGGGCTCTCACAGAAGAGGTGGAACAAATTATCTTGCCCAACCATACCTTTCATTTTATCGAGAAAGAACTAAGGTCCAAAGAGGTAAGTTGTAATTTGCCCAAAGAAACAGGACTACTCAGGAATAGAACAAAGGTTAGAGTCCACATTTTCTAATTCTGAACTTAACCTCAGGGCTCTTTCCACTGCCCTGTACCATTTCTTAGGGATCCCTTGAACCAACTTGTATCCTCAAATCTTAAACGTATTTTTCGGACTAAAATATGGAAATAAAGTTTTGAGCATAGAGACATATGGCATGACAAACATTTTTTTCTAAGTTGTTTCTGATTCTGGCATATAGCAGGCACTTAAAACATGCTTGGTGACTTAAAAATGAATGGAAATTCAGAAAAAGATTCTCAAGTATAAATGGGCAATCAAAAAGGTGGTTTTAAAATTACTAACTGAGCAGTATTAGAAATGAGTTAACTAAAAGAATATTGAGTTAAAGTGTCAGGAAACCTAGATTAAAATCCTATTTCTTTTACTAGTTATAACACCCTGAGCAGATCAGATAACTTCTTCAGTCCTCAGTTTCCTTATCTAGACAATGGAAGTACTTGTATCACCTTTCTCACAAAGTTGTTGCATCAAATAAGAATATATGTCAAAGTCTACGTCAAAGACTCCATATGTTCTCAGAGGTAGGTTTACATATACAAGCAGAAGTAGTTTCATGTTTCAAGCCTTCCTTCCCTCCTGTAAATTATATGATCTATTTGAGTTAAGCCCTATTTGTGTCTTTAAAGTGGACTTCTCTATTTTTATAGGAGTCCTTTGAGAAGAAATGTGTTTTCTTTTGGCTTGCAGCATTGTAGTGTGGTAGAAAAAGTACTGGCCTTGAATTTGGGAGACCTAGGTTCTAAGTCCAGCTTTGTCATTAACTAGCCTGTGTTTGTCGGCAAGTTAATTAATTTGTTTGGGCCTCACTTCTCATCTTACCTTCTATTATTCTAATATAGTTTGACAAATACTAACAACATAGACTATAAGGGGGAACATATTCATGCTGCTTCAGGACCTTTCCACTGTCACTTTTTTCCTTTTGGTCTGAGGGCTCTCACCTTTAACAACTGTGCCTTTATGGTTCCTACAGCACCCAACAGATGTGCCCATAGTTACGAAAAAGTACTCAAGGAGGTGATCATAATGGGTGAAAATTTTTTCTATAAAAAAAATCTTTTAGCTAGATTCCAGTGAGGGTAAAAAACAAAGAAATATAAAATCCATACAGGATTGAACCTATAAAGATTTCAGAGATAACAGCAGAGATAGTATTAAATACCTCTAGAGTATTTACATTAACAATTTTGAAGAGTTGAGAGCTAAGAGCCAAGAGAACAGATGCCCCACAGTTCATATTCACAATGTGTGAAGCTGTTGAACTGAAGCAGTTTTTTATTTTTTTTAAGCAGCTTCATTTAAAAAGCCTCTCTGTGCAAGGCCCTATGAAAGCTTAGCTAGTTAATACCTAAATCTCTCATCCACAGGGGAAAATATAAAGAAAGCAACTAAAAAAGAACCCAAAGAACCACAAATTCCTAAACTCAACCATTTACATACCAGCCCACCCTGGAGTCAGCATTCACTCCAAATGCTCTGTCCTAAGACATCAATCACCAGGACGGAGTAGGGGAGAAGGGACTAGAATTAGGACAGCGGTTTTCCGGGTCTTCCTGATGTGATCTTCAGGGTGTTCCCTCATTACTTGGTGGACAATGAATTCACATGTCAGACACACTCGCTTTTAAGTACAATATGCATTTCAAAGTAAAAAGAAATTATTTTGAGATTACAGACACCATTATTTCTACTCCATCAGTACTGATAATCAAGAGCTGACTGTAGAACACGGTTTCAAATTGATTATTCTATTGAATTTGCTGCCTGCATAACTTTCTGCCAGTATCTTGAATTAACTTATATAGTTTTTTCCTTTAATTAAATATATATTATCAATCTTTCATAATCTTTCCATTTCAAAGTTATACACCCAGGCTTAGGAAAACAAAAATGTACATAAAAGTTGTATGCATTAAGGAATGCATACATACATGCACACACTTAGGATTCTCCTCTAAAATACCATGAAATAGGCATGGCACATAAAACTTGATATGCTTGTGAAGTACAAATCATGTAGAAACAATGAAAAATCTAAGACGAGAGGAACCTATCAAGCCAAGTAATGAACTTAGCAAGATAGACACAAATTTTGATAATACCAAGCTTCCACTCACAGTTTACTACAGGGTGAGAGGGTTTCTTTTATGGCTATCATAATCCATTATATTACCTACAGCTAGAAAATAATTAAACTGTAACAGCCATTCAGTGAGTATGTTCTAATTAACATTATACTTAGGTATTTGGAAATAATTTCGCTTTTTGATTTCTTCCTAAATAATTTAGAAATTTAAGGTAAGGCACTTTTGCTTCTTTAATAACTAAATTTAATTGAATTTAATGCCATCAAATCCTGTTAGAGTGAAATTATAACATTAAAGGTTGCTCATTTAAATTAAATGGCACAAGAAGTTTCGAAAAATCTATTTCTTACATCGCTTTTTCTCCCCACCCTGGAAATGGATATTCATATTTGTTCATCAGATTTTGATCTGAAAGACTGATTTCCTCTTATATAGCAGAGGCAACATCAAAAGCCTTATCTTTTCAAATGAAGAGAAGTAGGTTTTCTTCCTTTGGTGGCTGCTTGGGGATCTGTTATTAAACCCAAAGAACAAATGAACTGCCAGTATAGTGTGGTGGGAACTGACATCTCAAGTTTCTGGCAGATCAGGACAATGCCTGCTATATCTTACCTAGCCTACTCAATGGGTTTCATTCTTTTTTTTCTTATTGCTTTTTGGAGGGCAATTGGGGTTAAGTGACTTGCCCAAGGCCACACAGCTAGTTTTTGTGTTAGGCTCTGAAGCCAGATTTGAACTCAGGTCCTCCTGACTCCAGGGCCAGTGCTCTATTCACTGCGCCACCTAGCAGGCCCAATGGGTTTCATTCTTAATTAGAAAACTAGCTCTTTAATCCCTAACACATCAGATGAAATAGATATACCTATCTTAAAAGGAGACATTTGATATACAAAAATGATTTTTTCTACTTTCAGTAAGTGAGTTCAATATTTAGGCTTCCTCCTACTGATCAAGTAGAACAAGTTATTCTTTTGCTCCAAGTATTTTTTTCCCCCACAACTCCATTTTGGGGGAATGTAAACTATTACAATGGAAGTGCACAAAGTATTGGAAAAAGCAAAGTTAATTTTTGCAGTCAAATTATTTTTAAAAATGGCTGTATCCATGATTTGGAAGGACCTAATTGAAGCCATTTCTGGTCAATTCCAGGTGTCTGCTGGATGCTGTAATAGTTGATTCTCCTACCGTGACCCGGCTGTTGGTGCCCGGGTTCCCTCCCAGCCTGTAGTTGTTGTAGGCCAGATGACTGTATGGATTGTATCCCACAAACCCTGGTGTGCTGGGCATTTGCTGATGGAAACAAATGAGACAAAAACACGAATGAGAAATGAGCTCAAACGAGGAAAACACAGAAATGAAAAATGATCTGCATATGGCATGCAAAAGCAACCTGAACTTAAACAAGCAAATGATGGGTTGTAGTTTGGTTGGCTTTTTCATACAGAAACAACTCCAATAGAAACCTGCTTGCAGGTTTGTTTTTGTTTTGACAGATAAAGCATTTAGGTTTTACTACAGATTCAGAATTACTTTATAATCAACTAAAATGGGCATGGGTCTAAAAATGACAAAGACATACATTCTAATTTAGGCTATTAAATGATAAAACTCAGGGATATATGGTATTTTGAGACAAGAGGCCTGGAAACATGATACACCAGAGGTCCAGAAACATTTTACATACAAGACAGCACACTGTTAAGCATTATGTGGACACCACCAATGATGTCATCTACCAAACACACAAATAAAAACAAGCAATGGATCTGCTTTCAAGATATATATATATATGTATATATATAAAAATATAATTGCATGTAAATATGAGAAATGACAAGCACCTGCTTAACTAAGACTGGGGGGTTCCCAAATACAGGGGAACATACCTTGTGGAATTCAATGGATGTCAAACATGAGTTCAAAACAAAGACTTGTAAGAAATGCACGGATTTTGTTTAAGCTTTATTTTTGGGCTACGTTCTATTCTTTAAAAAAAGTTGTCACTTTTATAAGCTCCTTTTTCTTCTTCCACTTCCTCTTCTTTGATTCGTCTTCTAGAGCTCAATCTTGAACACTTCCTGAATTTTGTCTCAAAGTGTACTACTTCCTTAGTCAATCTCTACATAATGGTCTTTAGTTTTTCTTTTCCTACTTAGTTCTTTGGTAGCGCTAGACATTTTAAGAATGCAATTCCTTATTTTGCAGCAGAAACATTGTGTTTTGTCAGTACAGTGAAATGGGATCGTACATGACCCTAAGTTTGTTACACACAGGAGCCTCATATGATTGCTATCGGTTAATATAAACATGTCCAATGTTCATGAGAATCACAACAAAGATGCATAAGGAAAATGCAACAGGGAGACTAAAAGTAGTAAATTCTTTTCTTATGAAACTCAAAACCAAAACAAGCGACAACAACCATTTCATCTAAATGTGTGATTCACAACTTTAGCCCTGCATAATGTAGACACCCAATTCATAAACTCACCCTGATTCAACTGTTATTAGTGCAAAATAAAAACAAGTTTCAAAATATGCTGTTGTGACCCATCCTTAGCGTCTAAATATAGTGTACAAAGAAATACTGAATTGAAATATTACAAGTAGCAGTTGATCAACTTCTAGTCTTTCCTATTATGGAAGACGCAAAAAACAACTTAAGGAGTCAAAGTACAGAAGAAATGAGGTGCATTTATTCTTAGTAGTACATTTTGATGGGAGAACAGAGCAGAGTGAGGGAAAAGAGCCATTAAATTGACATCAGTCTGTTAAGTTATCAGAATTCTTATCAATGAGTATCTAAAGCAACATTATGATAATGTAACAAAGTAAAACTATTTCTCAAAACAAGCAGAAATACATTTTTGTATTTTAACAATAGAAAAAATGTGATTTCTCAGTTGCTGTATTTAAAAATGAAACGGAAATACATTTAAGAAAATTTGAATTTTTACCTAAACACTAGCTAAAAGGAACTATTTCCATCAACAAGGTACCTCTAACAGGTTACAAAAATAGTGGGAATTATTACAAGAAAATAACGTAAGAAAAAACAAAACCAAGGGAACTGTAAATAAGAAGCTGAAATGTTACAGACCACATCACTTTCAAAACTAAAGTATACTTAAGATTGTAAACATTTGTTCAATTTCATCTGTATTGTTCCTAACACAGTGCCACAGAGATAGCTTGTTAATAAATGTTTTTTGATTTAAGGGGAGTGAAATACTCCATAGACCCCTCAGAGCCATTTGTCTGTAAGACACAAAGATGTTCACATTTGTGACTGCTTAAGATTTGTGTAAGTTGTCCTATTTGAAAGCATGCAATACGATTTCAAAATTATCTTAAAAGCACCTCACTACACAGAAGACAAAAAAAATTGCTAATAAATATAAATAAAACATAACTAAGCTGAAATAATTACCATAGTGATAGTCTGAAGGGGGAAGACACATTTGTAGTAGCACATAAAGAATCTACTATTAGTGTGATGCAAAAACTCAAAATAATCTTGATATACGGGCACAAGAGGTTTTATATACATGGATTTGTGATAAGAGTGAATGACCTTAATGTTTCTTAAAACTCCAAAGAATCAGGTCTATTGAGATCTGAAGAGCTAACTATTCAAAATTCAGATTTGCAGACCGGGCAATTATTTTCATGCTGACCAGGGAAGGGTCTCATATGCACTGGGCCAGATCTTGCTAAGCAAATAAACAACTCCACTGTAACATGACTGTCTCTGAGATCAGTATTATTTAAAGAAGTAATGATGCAATTAATCTAGTATAATATGGCCCATTTGTAACAGTCCTTCCCTAAACAGTACGAAAAGGAAAACTTTTACAAGTGCTTGGAGGGTTGTTATAAAACTAGGGATTTCACTATTCTAAAAAAAGATTACATAACTCTTGTTTTAAAAGAAATATGGACAGAAGGGAATAAGCAACAACCAGCTGAAGGCAAAATTTTTTGGTGAAGAAAATGGAATGTTCTGATGGGTAAAACCCGATAGTTTTTTCATTTAATGATGGGATTAGTCTAGATGACCTCCAAGGTCCCTTTGAGTTTGAAATTCTATGATTTCTTTTTAAATGATGACTATTGCCAAGATAAAAAGAGGTGAAATTAGAGTTATGATTATCATAGGGTCCTTATTTTTCCCTAATACAAGAAAAACTCATCACAAGTAATTTTTTTTGCAATTGAGAGATCACTGTATCTTGGCAGTGTATTTTAAAATTTCAGGGTTAGTTCAAGGCAAGGTGTGAAGAAATTTTAAATATTTAGTAGGAAGTATTATTTTTACATGAAATATTTTCATTCTGGTTGCTGTATTACTGAGTGATTGCTACTGGAAGACATCTGGGTTTTTGTAGCAAGGCCAGACTTGGCTATTACATTAACAAGAAAATTAAAACTTACTGTTGCAGGAGCTGGGGTGGGAGGTGGGGCATAAGATGGTCTTTCTGTTTGAAAGAAAATAAATAACTTCTTGTAAACAACGGAGATATAACACTAAGCAACAAAACTACCAATGGCCCTGTTTTGAAGAAAAATTTGAGAAAGAATATTTTGGAATTCCCATTTGCTAGGGCATTAGTCCCTTATTCACATAGTTTGATAAATATAAAAAATGAAACTTACTTGACATTTTGGAAGATTAAGTTCTCAGTCCCTTAACAATGAACTTGGGACACTAAAAAAAAAAACAACAAAACAACAAAGAAAATCAAAAGTATGCATGAGAGAATGTTTTCCTAAGCAGTCAAAGAATATGATAAATAAAATAGTGTTTCTGGGTAAAACAACTCCAAATTTTGCCTTTTCTCCTTTTAAAAAAAATTCTCTAAGAATGTGGCTTGGAAACTTATTTTCCAGAATTAAAAGGACTATTACATATTATTGGGGGAAAAATTACAGTGACTGGATTAGTGCAATAATTTTTAAGCTTATCCTGAAATTCTATGAGATTACTGAGCTATTCTAATTTTAATATTTGCTGATAACATAAGCAAATTTAAAGATGTTCCTTTTAAAAATGATTAGTAGAAAGAATACAGTTAATCAGCAGTTGCTTTATATTTAGTATCTTCACTATTTTGAAGCTAGGCAAAGAGTAGGAATTTTCACTTCTTAAGGAAAAACTACAACTATTCAAAAAGAGAAGCAGATATATGATTAAGAGCACTGGATACGAAATCAAAGCTCTTAGGTTTTAAATCACAAATCTGCCCTGTGACTTTCGGAAAGTCACTTAATCCTCTCTAAGCCTCAATTTCCTCATCTGCAAAAGGAGGTGATCAGAGTTGATAAAGAGTTCTCAACCTGGGGTCCATAAAATTTTTCTAAGAAATACATATATTTCAATGAAATTGGTTTCCTCTGCTTCCTTCTAATTCTTTGCATTTTACTTATTAAAAAAAAAATATTCTGAGAAGCCTTTACCATACTGCCAAAGGGGTCCATGACACACAAAAAATTTAAGAATCCCAGGACAAGATGACCTTTAAAGTTCCTTTCAAGACTAAATCCTATAATACTATACACTTCGTTTAAATTAACTGTAAGTTTTACAGAAATAGTACTGTTTCACTTTATTATATTCCTGAGACTGGACAAAGGATTTATGAGCATATAGTAACTAGTCAAGTACAGTAGAAAGAGCACTGTCTCTAGAGTCAGAAGACCAGGGTTGTACAGCCATATCTGACTATTTATTTACCTGTGTAACCTTGGGCAAAATCACTTTATATCTCCCTGGGCCTCATTTTCTCATCTGTAAAATTATGGGATGGGAGTTGGGGAAAGGGGATTGGATTAGATGACCTCTAGGGTCCTCTCCAGCTCTAGATTTACTAAGTTATGATTGTGTTTGTCTTAAAAATAAAATATCTCATTCTAAGTACATATAAATGGGAAAGCTAAAAAAAAAAAATCAGAAAAACGACAAAGGATCCCTTTAGTAAAGGTCCTAATCATTACAAAACAACTTTCACCCAGCATCACACCCAGTGACTGCAATGTGGAATGAATGCATCAGACAAAGATGACTTTGGGGGGCATGTATCACCTCCACAAGGTTCTCTGGGGGGGGAGACCATGTCTGCAACAGGATGAAAATTCCTGGTGGATCTAGCCTCAGTTACTCTAGTGGATTTCCTAATTTTTAAGGAAGAGGAACATGCAGATGTTATGGAGCTCTGGTTATGGAGTCTGCCCTTACTTAGCTCCCTCAGTCAAGCTGTCACCTGCCGAACTTCTGGGGTGAGAGTTGGAAGAACCAGGTTGCTCTTGGAGGATGGGGGGGGGGGGGGTCAGACTGCGTCCCCCCGCCAGGCCTCCACATTTAAATTCTCTCAGTTAGGAAGCCGACACGGATAGAGTGGGACCGCGGCCTAGACAAAGAGCTCCTGTTTCCCCATCCCCCGGTCGGCGGGCTGCCGGGATCTCAGCGGGCTCCCAGAGGCCACTCCAGCTGGGGCCGCTCTAGGCCTCACTCTCTCCCACCCGGGCACACAGCCACTCCCGCCGCCCAGGTTGGTCCCAGGTTTGGGGTAGAGGCAGGGACGTCGCGGGGCTCTCATCTCCAGATCACTGGCCCCGTCTTCCCCGTCTTGCTTCACTTACCCGGGCTCTGGTGAGAGGCCGCCGCTCCGGCTGCTCTTCCTTTGTCCCGCGCAGGCCCCGCCCCCTCGCGCCGCGCCGCCGCTTTCGCGGTCGCACTTTCGACACACCGTTGGACTCGGTACTAGAGCCAGCGGCGGCTCCTGGGAAGAAGGAAGGGCGCGAAGCCACGGCATTGCCGGGCGAGAAAGTATTTGGCACCAACTCTCTCTTTTCCCTCAAACTTTCTCGAATTCCGGAGTTTTTCTAACGGGGCGCAGATTCGCCAAAGGCGCGGGAGTGGGAGGGGCGGGGAGGAATACGACAGCCCATGGACAGGAAGAGACCCAGTCGGAAGCGTAAACGCAGCCTCTCCTGGAGGCGTGGCCAGCGCGAAGAGGCGCCGGGTGCGTGGCGAATGTGGTGCCTCGTGGTCCAGAGCGCGCGCTCTCACAGCCTCTCGGACTCGAACTGGGGGAGGGTGTGAGACACACCGTAGCGTAAGTATGTGGGCGTGCGTGTGCACCTATGCATACGTGCGCGCTACCCCAGTTCCGAGCGTGCTCCCGCTGGAACAGATGGCGGAGTTGAGCAGTATTTATCGACTTATCATTCCGTGTGTAGGCTAAAATGTATGTCAATAGCAAATAAACTCCTGAACCCAACGGGGAACAAGGGAGGGGTTAGGAATTTTAGGATTCAGAGCTGGAAGGGATTTGAGGGATAGAACATCTAGGCGTCATCCATTGGTTTTACAGAGGGGTAAACAGGTCTAGAGAAGTTAGTTGACTTGCCCAAGGTCATACAGGTAGTAAATAGCAGAAGCTAGAGGTTTTGAGTTGCTAGTAGGGAGAGCCGGTTCAGGTATGACAGAATTCACCTCGACGACTTTCTCTTAGCCCTTCATTGGGAGCTTTATCCACGCAAAAACAGTGCGGTTCCCCCAGCAAGAAAGCTAAGTGAGACTGATATTTGGGGGAGTAATGCTTATATAGAGGTTTCAGAATGGCGAAGTAGTTTTTAGAGGTTTTAATGGAAGTTGAAGGCTAGCGACAGGATGAGGAAGATGGATAACGGGAGAGGAGACACAAGATAAGGGAGACGGGAAATGTTATGACCCAAGATGGGGGGAGGCAAGGAACTTCCAGGATAAGGGGGACACGTTTTATGGTATTTCAAGACACGGGGGAAAGGTTAAGACATCCTTAAGTTGCAGGATGGGTCACGGAATGAGCTTCAAACCCCCTCGGGGGACCTGGGAAAGTGACCCCTACTATTCTTTTTAACCCTTAGTGCACCATTTGTATCCAGGTCGGGAGCACCTCCAAATCCATGGGTCTTTTAACAACACCAAATTAGGGGACCAACTCGCCCTCTCACCCCTCCACCCTAGTTTTTCTATATTCTGTGACACCAGAGCTGCAGACTTCTGCTCCCAAATCTAGTGCTTTTCCCCCTGCAGTGGGCTTCAAGGCAATCTTTCAGGGAAGAAAAAGGGGAGGAGATTGTTTCAGAGGACAGCTTGCATCCTAGGGATGAGGAGAAAGGAGGTGGTTGCCAGGCAACCAGTCTACCTTGTTTCCACAGTAACCTGCTGATTGCCTGTGAGCAGTTTAGATCATAAACTCCTAACGCTAGAGTTGGAAAAAATCTTTAAGCACCTCAGCCCAAGGAGATCTTAATGTGGTGAAGAGATTGAGGGGTGGGGTGCAGAAGCGGGGAGAAGGCCATGAATTTGGATGTGAAAAAAAATTACATCTTTATTTGAACTAACCTCTCCCCAAAATTTAGCATTTTCTTCAGTTATGAGTGAAAAAAAAAAACAACACACGTACACACATTATCCTGAGAAGGGGTCTCTAGGTTTCACCAGGCCACCAAATGTCCAGGACACCAAATAAAGTTGAGAAATCCTGGTCTGGTCCAGTGCTCATTTTTGACAGCTGAGAAAACAGGCCCTGAGAGATGAGTTGCTTTGGCTTAGATCAGTACATTAAATCAGATTAAGACTGGAACTTAAGTTTCTTGATTATCAATCTAAGTGCTCTTCTAAATTCTTTTTCTCTCTTAAAAAATGTGTGTCTGTGTGTGTGTGTGTATACATATACATACATTATTGCCACTTTCAACCTCACTTTCTCCTTGTTCTACAACTTTATCATGATCCTTTAAAACACTCCTCTTTCCTTTCTACCCAGCCTTCCTTGGCTTCCTCAGTGGGGAACCAGGGCATAAGCTATAATTGTCTGTACTTCAGGTCAAGGTCTGAGTAGAAGGCAACGTATTCTTTTTTATTTGAATACATAGCATGGCACCAATATCTTCACCATCTGCCTACTAAGGCAAGCTCTTCCTCTAACCCTGTTTTGGTATTAAAATTTAAGTGGTAGAGGTATTGTTCTTGTACCTGGGCAGGGGGGATCCCCTTCCCAGCCCCAATCTCTCCTGTCCTCAAGAACTACCTTGTTTCCCTTGGAAACTTGTAAAATGAAGAGGAACTACAAACAATTTGAAAAGATTTGTGTAAATGCCCCCCCCCCCATTTAGAGGGAAAATAGCTATAAACTGGAATATTTACTCATTCTCAATATTCCTTTAAAAGCACAGCTTTTAAGACCAAAGAATTAAACATGTATTGAGATCAACACTATAATAAGCACAGATACCATGGCTACAGGCACTTATCCCTGTAAAACAGACAAGTAAAGCAAATACAGAGACAAATATCCCCAAATATGCTTGATCAGACAATATGGCATTCAAAATTTGCTAATTTTCTCCCACATCTTCCTTTATTGCTGCTGAGTGGAGGGGCAAGGTCTGGGAGGTTGGGAATGGGTAAGAAGTATGGGATAATTTATCAATCATTATGTTTCACCTGTGTGTAGCTAGATAGCCAGATTCCTACCAAGACATTGCCATGACATTTTTAAAAATTGATTTGTTTATTTACTTTTAGTTTACAAGATTCAGTTCCAGAATCCCTTGAGTTTCAAATTTTCTCCTCTCCTTCTCCTCCTTCCCCCCCCCCCCTCACCATGGTGGCATGCAATCAGGTATAGGATCTGCAAATACTTTTACATTGGACATTAGTCTGGTTGTATAGAAGGGTTGTAACCGGTGGAGTGAACGATGGGAAAAAAGACACAAATCCAAACATGGAAAAGAACGAGAGCATGTAGATTGCTTCAGTCTCCATTTAAACTCTGTTCTTTCTAGATCTTTCTCTGAAAGTACATATTTCCTTCCGTCCTGAGACTTGTAGAAGTTGTCTTACGACTGTACACTGCTGAGAAGAGTCCAGTTTATCAAG
>CM053584.1:148228094-148253487 GCA_028627135.1 Pseudochirops cupreus | reverse complement strand
GTAATCAAAATTATCCATTTTATATCTCACAATGCTCTCTATCACTTGTTTTATAAATTCTTCTATCCATAAGTATAATAGGTAATGTGTTCCATGTTCTTCTAGTTTTCTTATGATATCTCCCTTTATATCTAGATAATATATCCATTTTGACCTTATCTTGGTAAATGGTATAAGATATTGATCTATGCCCAATTTCTGCCAGACGGCTTTTCGGTTTTTCTAACAATTTTTAATTGAATTCTTATCCTAAAACTTAAATTTTTACATTTGCCAAACATAAGGTTATTATAATCATTTACTATTTTGTATTGCATGTCTACACTGTTCCAGTGATCTACCTTTCTATTTCTTAGCCAATATCAGATAGTTTTCATAATTTCCTTCCTTCCTTTCTTCCTTCCTTCCTTCCTTCCTCCCTCCCTCCCTTCCTTCCTCTCTCTTTTTCTTTTTCTTTCTTTCTTTTCTCAAAAACAGCAACCCTGAGGGTCTTCTCCTCCCATTTTTATTTATTTTTTTTTAAATGCAAGACCTTAGCCTAAAAGGGTCAGAGTCTCCTTTTGCATCCTGGGCCATCCCCAGTCATCCTGATGAATATCTAGCCCCTAGATCCAGATGACTCTGGAGGAGAAAGTGAGACTGGTGACTTTGCACAGCCCTGCCTCACTCAAATCAAAGTCAACTGCCTTTAGTGCTTCTTCATCTTTGTCTATTTTCTTGCTTAAATCTTCTTCTAGCTACAGAAAAAAGGAAGGCATGATTACAAAAGAGAAACTTTAGACAAATTCAGCATAAATCCACCACAAGGACCAATATTTTCCTTAATTGTGTGTGTGTGGGTGTGCGTGTGTGTGGTCATTAGTAGGTTATAGAACTTGACTTTTTTAGTGTCGGCTCTGCTACTAATTAGTTCTGTGACCCTGAGCATGCCATTTGATGGCTCTTTGCCTTAGTTTCTTTCTATGTAAGCTGAATGATCTCTATGGGCCTCTAGATTCAAAACTCTCCTTGATGTCATGGTCCTCTTCAAAAACAAAGGACAAACACAAGATCTGATACTGGTAACTCTCCTTAAATGTTTTTTTTCCCCCAATTCTTTTGATATTCTTGACATTCTTCCAAATGAATGTTGTTATTATTTTTTTCTAGCTCAATAAAATAAGTTTTTTGTAATTTAATTGGGATGGCATTGAATAAGTAGATTAGGTAGAATTGTCATTTTGTCTCTACCCACCCATGAACAATTTCTCCAATTATTTGTGCGGTTTTTTTTTTTGCTTTTTTTTTTGGAGGGGGGAAGGTAGGACGATTGGTGTTAAGTGACTTGCCCAAGGTCACACGGCTAGTTTTGTGTTAATTGTGTGAGGCTGGATTTGAACTCAGTCCTCCTGACTCCAAGGCTGGTGCTCTATTCACTGCGCCACCTAGCAGCCCCAACTTGCTAATTATTTGAATCTGACTTTATTTGTATAGAAACTGTTTTTATAATTATGTTTATTTAGTTCCTGGGTTTGTCTTGGCAATTATTCTCCCAGGTATTTTATGCCATCTGTGGTTATTTTAAGTGGGTCTCTTCTTGCAGGGTTTTGTTGTTGATTAGCAATCAGTCTCTTCTCTGATGTTCACTCTGTGCAGGTATATGACCTAATCCAGATCCTGATGGAAGTTATCTCTAAGGTCCCAGCTAATTCTACCTCCTTCCTCAAAGAATTCAATACCTGTATTAATTTCTCCTCCATCTCCTGAACTTATACTAGGAAACTTCAGCATAAATGCTGATATTCCCTCAAATATCCTGGTCACCCATATCCTCAATCTATTTAGCTCCTTTGATCCATTTCAACTCTACACAGGGTTTGCCATCATTCACAAGGGTTCTTCTACTTTCATTGTCAAGAATTCTGACATTTATCTGACTACAGCCTTCTGTCATCCCATCTCTCCCGACTCCTTTTAAACATTTTCTTTGTCTTTACTCTGACCTCCAAACCTTCTAACTCTCAATGCTCTTCGAGGCCATCACCTCAGGTCTGACCTCACTTTACTCCTTTCCCATACTTTTAACCATTTCAACTTTACACTGTCTTCTATTTTTTGAATCTCTTACCTCCTGATCCTATCACTGCACATACTTTGCCAAACCCCAAACCTGGATTACCTTTGCCATTTTCATACCGAAATACCCAGTTTTGCAACTTGGGAATGAATTATCCTGAATTTCTTACTCTTCTTCACCCCACACTAGGATGTGTGGGAGGCTAAGGATGTCCCTTCAGTCCTAAACTAGGATAGTTCAGGTCATTATCGCATCTCACTTGGGCTATTACAAAAATCTCCTAACTGGTTTCCTTGTCTCACCTCTCTGCCCTCTGTAATCTAACTTCTATTCAGCTGCTGAACTGATATTCCTAAAGCAAAGCACAGGTTTTATCATGTAACTACCCTGCTCAGAATCTCTGGTGGCTCCTATTATGTCTGGAAACAAATACAAATCCTCCATCTGCCATGTAAAGACCTGTATGAGCTGGTTTCAAGATACCTTTCCAGGCTTATTTTTCATCATTTCACTTTACACATACTTCAGTTAAGCCAAACTGGCCTTCCTGCTGGTCTTTACTCATGGCAATCCATCTGCTGTCTCCATGCCTTTATATAAGGCTGTCCCCAATGCCTGGAATAGAGTCTATTCTCACCTCTACCTCTTAGAACCTTTACCCTCTTTAAAAGCTTACCTCAAACACACCATCTCTTTCATAAAGACTTTTCTGATTCCCCCCAACTGCTAGTACCTCCTGCCTATATTACCTTGTATATACTTTTTGCATATATATATAAGATCATAGCTAGAATAGAGTTTAAGAGCCATTGAGTTCAAATTCTTTTTCTGATGAAGAAACCACGGCACAGAGAACCTAAGTGACTTGCCCAGGGACAATGGACAAGTAAGTGTCTGAGGTAGGGTTTGAACACAGATCTTTCTGACTCCAAGTCCAGCACTCTATGCATTGTGTCAAACATGTTGTCCATGTTTTTTCCTCTGATGGAATATGAGCTCCTTGAGATCAGTGTTCAACACATAATAGAAGCAGCTAGGTAGTGTGGTGGATAGAATGGCAGGCATGGAGTCAGGAAGACCTGAGTTCAAATCTAGCCTCAGATACTTACTAGCTGTGTGACCCTGGGCAAGTCACTAAATCCTGTTTGCCTTAACTTCCTCATTTCTAAATGGGGTCACAAAGAGTCAGATTTGATTGAAATGACTGAACAACAATAAATACTGTGTTGATTGGTATCAATTCCTGAAGAATTATGTACATATCAATATATGGTCAAGCAATGGATAGAGCTCTAGGCTAAAAGGCCTGAGTTTGTGTCTGAGCTGTGTGACCCTGGGTAAGTCATTTAATCTATGTTTGTTACAGTTTCCTCATCTGTAGCAAGAGTATAAGAATAGCACCTACCTCCCAAAGTTGTTGTGAAGACAAAATGAAATGGCATTTGTAAAGCACTTTGCAAACCTTAAAGCATTATATAAATCCTAGCTATCATTATTAGTATCATTATATACAAAAGACTTTGCTACTTAAGGACATCCTGCGATGATTCTTTTTTTGCATAGCAGAGAATCCTGAAGCATGAATAACCTCACCCTAAATTATCTGTATAATGATATTAAGACCATCAATTTTCTTCTATCTCCATTTCAAGAGTGGGGACATGGCTCTTTAGTTTTCTAAGAAAATTAAAAATTAGAATAAAATTAAATTTAAAATTAGAATAGAAAACTATTCTTTGGTAAGGGCTATTTGGGAAAGAACATGTCTCTTCTGCACGAACATTTCCCCAGTAGATTACTTAAAAAAAAAAAGCCAACCACCCCTGTAATACTGAGTGTAAAAGAATAAGGTATTTGTTATTTCTGACCTTTTTTCTAGGTCCAGAGAATCTCAGGGCTGTACGCCAAGTCTTATCATTTTATTTTCCAGGTGCATGAAGGCAGGGTTGAGCTGACACACATATAGTCAAAGAGAAGAGAGCAAGAGGTCTAGGAATAGGATTTTGTGGCTTTGACCTTGCCCTTCCTACTAAGACTAATGGGCAGTCTTCCTGTCCCTCTCTTAATCAGATAACAACAGGAGACTAAATGGACTCATTTTTCAGTTGGGCAGATATGAAGTTAAGTTTTTTTGTGGCTAGTCTCACCACGGCATGGAGAGATTCAATTTCCACTTGCAGATGGTGCCACTGACGGCGGGCTTCTTTGAGTTCTGCTCGGGCTGCTTTTAGCGCTTCTTCATCTTTGTCCATTTTCTTGCTTAAATCTTCTTCTAGCTACAGAAAAAAAGGAGGGCATGATTACAAAAGAGAAACTTTAGACAAATTCAGCATAAAACCACCCCAAGGACCAATATTTTCCTTAATTGTGTGTGTGTGTATGGTCATTAGTAGGTTATAGAACTTGACTTTTTTAGTGTCAGCTCTGCTACTAATTAGTTCTATGACCCTGAGCATGCCATTTGATGGCTCTTTGTCTTAGTTTCTCTCTAAGTAAGCTGAATGATCTCTAAGGGCCTCTAGATTCAAAATTCTATATAGCGTGCAAATACCCATTCATTTTGTGAAAAGATAAAAAGTCATTCCTAAGTTTTTTGTTTCTTAGCTTATCATAAAGGAGGTCTTCTTTGAATAAACTTGCTATGCCTTTAACCCATTTAAGATTACACAAACATAGTAAGGTAGTGGTAGCCAGATTGAATTAACTAGGAATATTTTGTTTCTTGGGTAATCTACCCAAACTGCACTGAGCATGAGTAACAAGAATGGTACCCTACATTGTGCTTATGGGGTAGAAGCTTATGGCATGAAACAGAGACTCCAGGACATCAGGAGGCCACTGTGAGAGAGGCTACACATATACTCCCTCTTCTAGAGGAAAGTTAGGGGTGTGCAGGAGTCAGCTCTCATCATCTCCCAAGGGCTGATTGTTAAATTTTCAATGTGAGCATTTATACCTTGGAAAATAGCAAATGCTACAAATCAAGTCTTGATTGATTGTTTTGTTGATTGTGTAGACTTAAGAAAGGAATGAAGAAAATATTAATACGTATTAAATTTAAAAGTGTGTCCTGCATACATATATATTTAAGTATATGTGTGTACAAATAGTGCATGCATGTATATATAGTGTATATGTATGTGTATGTACATATGTAGTACAAGTATCTATATATACATACACACATATGTAGAGAGAAAGAGAGAGTAAGAACAGAGAGAATGGAGGGAAAGGGACAGAAAGAGAAGAGGGAGGAAGAGATGGGGGGGGAAGAGAGCTCTCAAGCATTTGCTAGAAAGCTGGTTGTTAAACATTTATCAGTATACCCCATGGGAAGGGCCATTTGATAGCTTCCTATTTTGATGAATAAATCTGGGAAACCAGAGGCAAAGGTCGATTGTTTGTTCATATGTAATGTCCAAGAAACCAAATTAATAGGGGGTGAAGGTGGAATAGCAACTCTCATAATAAACAGATGGTTTGGAGAAGAACACCAATCCTACCCTCTTAAAAAATACACACAAAAATCCGTGTCAGAGCTGGAAGGAACTATAGAAACCATCATCTCCAATGCTTTTATTTTATTTTATTTTTTATAAATTTTTTGTTTTTTTAGCTTTTTGGTGGGGGGAAGGCAGGCTAGTTGGGATTAAGTGACTTGCCCAAGGTCATACAGCTAGTGTTAAATGTCTGAGACTGCATTTGAACTCAAGTCCCCCTGACTCCAGGGCTGGTGCTCTATTCACTGTACCACTTAGCCACCCCAAATACTTTCATTTTAGTGAGGAGAAAACTGAAGCCCTGGAAAAGGTCAATGACTTGTCCAAGGTCACAAAGGAAAGTTTATTTGAACTCTTATTGAAATTGAAACTGTGCTCAGATTTGGTCAAATCGAACTCAAATCTCATAGGTTTGTAGACTGTTACAGTAGGAAGGGATGTTAGAGACCATCTTGTCCAAACCCCTTAATTTTATAGAATAATTATAACAGCTAGCATTTATGTAGCATCTACTATGTCAGACATTGTGGTAAGCTTTATAAATATTTTGTTTAATCCTCACAACAATCCTGAGTGGTAGGTGCTGTCATTTATCCCATTTTACAGAGGAGGAAACTGAGGCAAATAGGTTAAATGACTTGTCTAGAGTCACATGGGTAGTAAGTGTCTAAGGTTGGATTTGAACTCAAGACTTCCTGACTCCAGACCCAGCATGTTATCCACAGCACAACCTAAATGCAACAGAAACATTATTAGAGTTGGGAAAAAGAACCCAGGTCTCTGAATTATCAGCAATGTGGTCTTTTAGTCAGGTTTTTGAGATTTAGTTATTCTGGTCTTATGATTTAGTACAAACAACTGAACAGGAGAAAGAGGGTCTTGGTTCTCATAGGCATGGACACACATGGCACACATGGGCACACACACATGCACATGTTGGCCCCAAGATCCTCTACCCCTCAGTTCTCTGCCCTTGGGAAAGTTTGAGCAGCTTGGGAGGGAAAGAAGAAGTCTCCTGATGGAAAATTAATAGGGTCCCTCCAGAAAGAGCTAAGGAGCTGTATTGCTCCCCTGCCTTGCCTTTCCTCAAGCCCATTTCCCCCTTTCTCCCTATCTTACTCTTGCAGAGGCAGGCTGTGCAGAGGGTCAGTAGCAATGTCCCAGAACATCTAGGTCTGGGGAAGGATTTTTCATTCCAGGATATTGTATTCCTCTCAATTCATGAGGTGGCCCACCACATTTTCAACCCAATTCTCCCAGCCAACCCCTGGGGTTCCAGATTGTGGGAAATTTTGCGAAGTCAGGGAGGGCAAAACTTTATGGGAGAGAGAAAGATCTGGGACATGGAGGCTCAAGTCTCTGAGAAGTCACCACCCTCCAACAGGGCTGCCTTTAGGACATGCCCATCTGTGGGCTGATCGAGGGTGGAGGCCTCATTTTATCCTCTCCTCAGGGCTTTTGGGCTTTTTGGCATCTGTGCAGGCTTATCTCTCCTGGCTGTGAGAGGGCCAAAGCTGTTGGCATTTAAGGGATTAGCTGGATAGGTTGGGACCATGCCTTTCTTGCCCACCCTAGGTGTGGCTGGAGTTTGGTCTGCCAGCTGTGGCCTCTGCCCACCCAGAAGTTTGTGAGAGTGAGCTGTTGCTGGTGCCATTTTCATCATCCTTTCCCATTGTCTGCCAGGAGTGGGGAAGCTATGACAGGTTCTCCACCCCTGCTCTAGACCCTTTCCTCTAGCAGGTATTACCTTTACATTCTTCCTCAGAAGAAATTTGAGTGCCTCTTTAAATTTCTCACTCTGGAACAAAACCCCAGTCACAAAATTACTTATAAAGTCAGGGGAAATAATTCAATGAATGGCAATCTCTACTGTTATCTCTTAAAACTATTAATATTGAAGATGATCTTCAAACAACAAAATCAATTCTACATTTAAAATAATTTAAACTTAAAAAAAAAAGGACTGGCATCTTAGGTGGTGCAATGAATAGAGCACCAGACCTAGACTAAGAAAGACCTGAGTTCAAATCCTGCCTCAGATACTAGCTGTGTGACCTTGGACAAGTCCTTTAACTTTTCTGTTTCAGTTTCCTCAGCTGTAAAAATGAGGGGATTGGACTCAATGGCCTCTAAGTTTTCTTCCAAGGCTAAATCTATGATCCTATGATATGCTAACAACAACTTATCAGTTATTTTTTTCTGGGTTCCTGTCCATCCACTTGTTTGTTCACCCCTTTATATAAGCGTTGTATTCTCTTCTTAAACTCAGGGTAACTACTGTACAATTTATGGAATAGCAATGAAGCTACAAGGAGGGGAAAATAAAACCACTTTCCACCAGTATTTTCTTAGCAAATACCTCACAAAAACCAATCAATAGGTGACCTGCCCCTCTTAACCAATTAATTTGGCACTCTGGGACCAAATGTATAGATAAGGGAGAAAGCCGAGAGGAAGAATCTCACCAATATGTGGAAGTAGATTACTAATTATTTTGATAAAAAAGCTATCAGAGGAACTAAAATGTCTCCGAGTTCTGACATTGATCTACAGAAAATTTCACCTCTAAAATGTATTTTTAGGAGGCATGTTGATTCCTTGTGTAGAGTAGCGAAGCATTGTACCTTTTAAGCTGTGCCCATTATTTTCAGAGTATTCTAAAAGGGAGTATCAAACTGAATTGTTAGCCTTATTTTTTCTTTTGTTGGAATTAAACAGTTGCCTCTGAAGAGAATCCTGACCTGGATGGCTCTTGACAAGAAATGTGAGAATAGGAGTTGACTATAGCTCCTGTCATGACTACGGCCTCCCGAAGCAGGAGGTGTGACATTCAGTTTAAACTTTTAAAAATCTTATTTTTATGGGTGTCTTTTGTTTTTAAATCACATTTACCTCTGAATATATCCCTCCCCCTCCACTACCCAGTGAGGCATCATTTATAACAAACATTTAAAAAGGAAGAGGGGAAACAGGCAGTTGAACAAAATTAATCAACACATTGAGCATGTCTGACAGTGTATACAGTATCCTAAATCCATAGCTCCCTATCTCTGAAAAGAACAGGGGAAGATTAATTTTCTCAACTTTTCTCTGGGGTCAAACTTGGTCTTTATAATTGTACAATTTTTCCTTCCTTCCTTCCTTCCTTCCTTCCTTCCTTCCTTCCTTCCTTCCTTCCTTCCTCTTTTTCTTCCCTTTCCCCCCTCTTTTTCCTTTCTTCCCTCTCTCTTTTTCCTTTTATATTATTGTAATCATTGGGAATGTAAATTTCTCAGGTCTGCTTGGCTGTGACTTGCTATTTCATATTCTGTTCAGAGATTTTAGAATTATAAATTCAACTTTGATGAAGCCAAGGAAATTTCATTTTGGAAGTAGTTTCGAGTCACTGAAAGTTTGTGGACGGAAGGGGTAGGTCTACGAATCCTTGTGAATTGCGGTTTCTCTTGTGTCACTCAGTTTTTGGTATCAGCTTGGCAGACTTATGCGGCTGCTTTATGATTGAATGAGTGACAAAAAGGAAATAGAGAAGATTTGGACACAACCTTTACTCCTGAAATGCTGACCAATGCTTATTTCAGTGAGGTTTTTTTTTTCACCCTCTGTTCCCCGTAACAGCTCTTACCACTTGCCTTTCTTTCTTTTGCCATAAGCAAATGAAAGGTACTTGTGGAATTTATCTAGCTGACTTTCTTTAGTCTTTCCAAAGTGAGTTTTCCCAGTGAGTCTTAAGGCATATGAAAACAACCAGACAAGCAGACAAACCAGAGAAAAACCTCCTATGTGACACATTGTAGCTAGGCCCTTCATTCTGATCCACTAATGACAACATAATGACTTATGTAAGATAGAATCATTTGTACCATGTGATTATACAATACAAAGACTGCTTTCAAATACTGACATCATCTGGATTCAGACTTTTTCATGAAATCCCATTTATAGAAGTGAATACACTACTCCAACTACATTTGAAAATTTACATGTTGATCTTGAATAAATAAATGTTTCTGATATTAGGATCATAGACTAAGATCTACAAGAGACCTTAGAGGTCATTTAGTCCAAGCCTCTCATTGTCCAGATGAGGAAACTGAGACCCACAGAACTTAAGGAATTTGCCCGGTACTATCCAGAGCTGGGATTTGAAAACAAATCTACTGGCTCCAAATCCAGTGCTCTCTCCATTCCACTGTGTTTTTTTAAATGAAATCTTAAAGATTATCCACAAATGCTATTTAAAAATACTTAAATACATTTATTTATATATAAAATACATTTCAAAATATATTTTAAAAAATATAGGGCAGCTAGGTGGCACAGTGGATAGAGTGCCGGACCTGAAGTCAGGAAGACTCATCTTCCTGAGTTCAAATCTGGCCTCAGACGCTTACTGGCTGTGTGATCCTGGGCAAGTCCCTTAACCCTGTTTGCCTCAGTTTCCTCGTCTATAAAATGAGCTGGAGAAGGAAATGGCAAAGCACTCCAGTATCTCTGCCAACAAAACCCCAAATGGGGTCAACATGATTTAAATAGGTGAGCAATAGCAATGACAAAAATTTTTAAAATAAATTGGTAAAGAAACAAAGGCCTACACTCAGGGCTCAGTGACTTCCAGCTCCCTCTTTCTTCCCCACCCTGGGACCGAAAGTTCGTATTTGGCAACATGCTTAACCAACGTAATAAGAACCTGACTCTACTTGAGTGTGTAGGATCTGATGACCTTTTGCAAAGGAATGGCCCGATCTTGAGTTCAGATTTTGGTAGGTAAGCAGCAAGAAACCGGGAATTTCTGCTACTTCCCTTCTTAATGTAGACTTGTCCTCCTGGGACACATTTGTAGACTGGGGCCCTAATGAATGGATGAGCAGTCTGTTGTGCTAAAAGTGAACAATTCCAGGGAATTAGGATTTAGAACCTTTAATTGCCTTTTAATATTTATATTGTATGCCCTTCAAGATGCAGATAAGCATGCATACCCTTAGTTTCTGGAATTGTAAAAACAAGTAATCCAGGCACAGTTGGATCATGAAGTGGATGGGGGTGGGGAAGGCAGAGGAATTGGTTTTTGACAAAATATACAATTATTCCTGAATGCTAGATTTTTATCACAATGGGATGATTTGAATAAGAATTTATAATAATCAAGTGAGCCTACATGTTTATTATAATGAAAACAGATTATGGCAATCTTTGAGACTGGCTTTGCTTAGTTTAAAAGAAGCACATTAATCTCTTGACTATAAAGCTGAAGATGCAGACTATTAAAACCCTTCTCTATAAATAGCCCCTTTGCAACATCTTTGCAGGATACTTGAAATGCTTTTTCCTGAAGGATGTCACAGAGGTCAGAGGGCATCATATTCTGTCTGTGGTCCCCAACTCTCCTTAATCTCAGTAACCTCTTCCTTTATGCAACCCCCCCCCCCCATCTACGAATTGCCCATGGCTGCATGCTATTTTTACAAGATAAACACTGTCTTTCCCTCTCTATTCTAGTCCTAGTCATATTGCAGCGAAAGCTGAATTCCTTTCCCAGTACATGCTGCATCGAAAAGGAAATACTGTACCTCATAGAGGCCGAGACAGGAATGGGGTAGACATGGATTGTCTCCTTATCCTGGAAGTTGCCTGCCTGTATGAAAGCATTACCTGGAGTCTCGTTGAGAGCACGGTCTCTATCTGATTTCTGCTGAGCAGCCTTTCATAGTTTGCCCTGATCTCATTGAGGAGCTGGGACAGCTCCATTCCTTTCCCATCCTCCACCTTGGCTCTAACTGAACCTTATCGATAGGATGAGCCAGCCGCTGCAGTCTGCTCTGCCTGCAATCCGAGCACAGACAGAGAGAACCCAGCAAAACTTTAAAGTAGCAGTGCTCCCTTTTCCAGAGGACCAGGATTTCTGGGCTTTGAATCCATTTTGCAGACATAGCATTATGCAAACCTCCCTTCCTGTGCCTATGTACAGATGCTGCTTTTTTATAACTGCTGTAGGTGCAATGGAGCTTTACAAGACCTGGATATTAGAATAGGGAAAAATAAAATGAAACTGGTCTTTCCTTGTTTCCACGTGTTGATTCACCATGAACCCTGGCTCTTTTGAGCACATAGTTCTCTTTCCTTTACGGTAAGGAAAGAAACAAACATTGATTAAACATAATGCCAGGTACTGTTCTAAATTCTTTACAAATATTTTCTCATTTGATCCTCACAATGACCCTGGGAGTTAGGTGCTATTATGATTCCCATTTTATAGCTGAAGAAACTGAGGCCAACAGAGATTAAGTGACTTGCCCAGGGTCACACACCTAGTGAGTGTTTGAGGCTGGATTTGAACTGGGGTCTTCCTGACTCCAAGTCTACTGTGCCACCTAGCTGCCTCTATTGCAGGGGAAAGAAACATAACCTAAGGAGAAATGAAAATTAGTTTTCATAAGGCTTGCTTGGAAACAAGAGCAAACTAGTCAAACTTATTTCATGAGATCATACATAGGTCTAGAACTGGAAGGGGCATCAGAGGCCATTTTAGGCCAGCCTCTTCATTTTATAGATCAGTAAACTAAGGCCCAGGCAACTAGGTGGTATGGTGGATAGAGCAATGGTCCTGGAGTCAGGAAGATATGGCCTCAGATACTTGCTAGCTGTGTGACCCTGAACAAGTCACTTAACCTCTATTTGTCTCAGTTCCTCATCTGTAAAATGGGGACACACTGCAGGAGGAAGTAACAAACCACTCTAGTATCTTTGCCAAGAAAACCCCTAATTGGGTCACAGAGAGTTAGACATGACTGATCCACAATTACCTGGGTTTACGTTACCAAATTGTAAATATTTTGGGAGCTGCTATAAAAAATGCTATCAGAGTTATTGATGAACAATAGCTCTCATAAGTGTACGCTGTGACTGCTGAGAGCACGCTGCTCAAATAACACCAAGGCTTATTTATTTTATTGAGAGGAAAGAATGAATGGTGTAGTGGAGGGAGCCTTGGAGATGGAGTCAGAAGACCCAACTGCAAATCCTGGCTTTGCTATTTATTACCAGTGTGACCTTGGGCCTCAGTTTCCTTATCTGTAAAATGAAGAGGCTGGACTAGATAGACATCTGAGGCCCCTTCTAGCTCTAAACCTGTGATCCCAAGATGTCAGATCCTGAATACTCATTGCAAACAAGATGAAGGCAGAAAAGACAGTGGGGAGAGGGTATGAAGTAAATAAGTCAGGTGGTCTCTCTGGGGTTTATTCAAGGACACTGAATAAATTGAAGCAGGGAATTGGATGAGCAAAATTCTGTTCCATTTGCATTTAAAACAGACTTTGTACAACGTAATTGTAAAGTACTGTGTAAAACTAAGGCACTCTCATTTCACTGGAACAATACAGGGTTTATGTATAGGCCTTGGCATTTTTCAAAGCTTCTACTTTCCCATCTATGATATCAGTCAATCCTCATATCTCCCAGGGGTAGAACAGAGAGTATTCCCATTTTATAGAGGGGAAAACTGAAGCCCAAAGTAGTTAAGTGAATTGCCCAAAGTAATATCGTTGGTGAAAGAGTTGGAATATGAAAATTTTGTTGCCTGCTGTTGAGTGAATGTTGCCCCTTCAGTCTTTGAATGGAAAACCAAATCTCAGGGGTGGGAGGGACCTTAGAGTCATTTGGTTTCAATTGTCCTTGAACAAAAATCTTCTCTCTCCTTTACAACATATCCAAGCTGGTATTTGGTCTTTTCATGAAGAGCTTACTGGAGAGGGGAATCCACTTTCTCCTGAGGCAGCCTATTCTACTGTGTGTGATGGTCATGGCTAATCAACCAATCAATAATCAACAGTGATCTGTTCAGCCCCCACCAAGTATCAAGCACTCTTCACTAGAGATAAACAGATCAAAAGACAAAATAAAATAGGACAGTTCTTGCCCTCAAAGGGCTTATATTCTATTGGAGAAAAATAGCAGGTTCACAGATAATTGAAAAACAGAATACACAAAGTAAATACAGGGTAATTTTGGGGGAAGGGGAGGCACCAATGAGGGTGGGGTAGGTGAGATGGATGTCAGGAAAGGTCTCTTATAGGACACAGTACTTGACCTGAGCTTTGATAGAAAGAAAGGACTCTGAGGGGGCAGCTAGAGGGTGAAGTAGAAAGGGTGCTGAGTCCAGAATCAGAAAGACTTGAGTTCAGATTTGGCCTCAGATGCTTAAGTTGTATGACCCTGGGCAAGTCACTTAATCCTGTTTACTTCCGTTTCCTCATCTGTAAAATAAACTGGAGAAGGAAATGGCAAACCACTTCAGTATCTCTGCCAAGAAAACCCCAAAGGGGTTATGAAGAATCAGACATGACTGAAAAAGACTGAACAGCAAGAGAGATAGATGAGAGAATGCATTCCAGACATGGAGGATCGCCTGTAAAATGGTATGCGTCATGTGTGAAGAACATTGAACAGGCTAGTTTGGTTTTTATTTCTAGAGTATGTGAAAGAGGGAAATAAGCATTTATTAAGTGCCTGTTGTGTGTTAAGCACTTTATAAATTTCATCTCGTTGATTGATACCCAAAGAGGTTGGTACTATTATTATCATTCATATTTTCAGTAGAAGAAACTGAGTCAGACAGAAGTTAAGTGACTCTTCCAGAGCCACACACACAGCCTGTGTTTGAGGCTGGATTTAAACTCAGCTCTTTCTGACCCCAGGCCCAGCTCTCTCTCCACTGTGCCACTTAGCTGCCTGAGTTATGTGTAAGAAGTTCAGTCGGGAGCTTGACAATGTACGGCCTCATATAAAGAGTTGTGTTTTATTCTAGAAGCAATGAGGAGCCATAGCAGTTTTTTGAATAGGAGAACATACTTTTGTAATTGTGCTTTGACCACTGTGTGGAGAATGGGTTGGAATGTGGAGTGGTGGTTTTAGACAGAGAGACCAACTAAGAGGCTGTGGCAGCCGTCCATGTGTGAGGTAATGCAGGGCTTCCCAGGCTTGGGGAGTGGAGAGAAGGGAATGGGTGTGAAGCATGCTGTAGAGGATGATTTGGTGAGATTCAACAACTCATTCGGTTTGTGGATTGAGGGAGAGGGAAAAGTTGAGGACAGCACCGAGGTTTCATACCTGGCTAATCTGAAAGATGCTGATGCCCTTGGTAGAAATAGGTAACTTCAGCAAAGGGGTGGGTTTTATGGGAAATAAACAAACTCTGTTTGCATATGTTGATTTCGAACTGACTATGGGATGTTGACTTTGACATAATAATGGTAGCCATCATTTATGTAGCATTATAAGATTTACAAAGCCCTTAAAATATATTATCTCATTTGATCCTCACAACTTTTCTTTTCATTTCCATTTTATAAATGAGTATACTGAGACTGATTAAATGACTTGCCCAGGGTTATACCTTTAATAAGTATCTTAAGTCAGAATTTGAATTTGGATCTTCCTTGACCCTAAGCTTACGTTTCTACCCACTATACCACCTAGCTGCTTCTAAAATATATAGTAGAGCAGTTGTTCTCCAAGTGCAGTTCATGGATCCCTAGGGATCCCCAAGACACTTTTAGGGGGTTTGCCGGGTCAAATTATTTACCTGTAATACTCCTCTCTTTTTCAAACTGCATATCTATATGAGGTTGGGTTTTCTTCATGTACTTCAGCTAAAATTATGTATTACAACAGATTGAATGCAGAAGCAGATATGAGAATTCAACTGCCTTCTATTTAGACATTAAAGAAAATTGCAGAAATATATAAAATGATGCCATTCTTCTCACCAATATTTTTGTTTTGGAAAATATTTTTGGTAAAATAACTTATTTATGTTAACAAGTAATGGATTTATTACTGTTTTTCAATGAATTAGTAAATACATATTTTAAAAATGTTTCAGTTTTAATTTATAATATAGTAAATATCAGTAGATATAATCTACATAAATAAAACGTCTTTGGGGTCCCCAATAATTTTTAAGGGTATGAAACGGTCAGGAGACCAAAAAATTTTGAGGACTGCTACAATAGATATAGGATTGGAGCTCGGGAGAGAGATTAGGGTGTATAGATCTAGGAGTCATTTGCATAGAGCAGGGGGTCTCAACATGTGGATTGCGACCCCTTTGGGGGTTGAATGACCCATTCACAGGGGTCACAGAGGTCGCCTAAGACCATCGGAAAACACATATTTCCGATGCTTTCTATCCGTCTCCTCTATCTGTCCTCTATCCATCTCCAGGCGGGTCCGACCACATGCAGATACACCCACATACAAGTATTAAAGGGCCGAGGCATTAGGAAGGTTGAGAACTACTGGCATAGAGATTGTCATAGAACACATGGGAGCTAGTAAGGTCACTCAGAGAAAGAAAAATGTAGAGGGAAAAGAGAAGAGGGCCCCAGATGGAGAAATGGGGTATGCCCACAGTTAGTGGGGAGTAACATGGATCATGATCCAGTAGAGAAGACTGAGAAAGAGCAGACAAGTTGGAGAACCAAGAGAACAGTTTCTCTTTGTCCCTCTCTCTCTCTCTTTCTCTCCGACCCACCCCCACTCACACATCTAGAGAAATAATAGCTAGCAGCACTTACACAGTTCTTTAAGGTTTGCAAAGTGTTGTGTATATGTTTCTCATTTTGGCTTCACGACATCCCTGTGAGGCAGGTGTTTTTATCACCTCCATATTACAGTTGAAGAAACTGAGGCACACCCAGTGTAAAGGACTTAACTATGCTAGTAAAGGTCTGAAACAGGATTTGAACCTAGGTTTTCCCGGCTCCAAGCCCAGTGCGCTTATCTTCTAAGGCACCTAGCTGCCTCAGAATGGAGTGTGTATTCAGAAGGAAAGAGTAGTAAACAATGCCAAATGATGCAGAAAAGGTCAAGAAAGAAAAGTGGCAAGATGAGGCCATTGGTTTTAACCATTATGAGAAGACTGGAAGAGCAGTTTCTGTTGAGTGATGAGGTCAGGAGCCAGCTTGCAAAGGGTTAAGAAGTAAGTGAGAAGAGAAAAAGCAGAGACAATGAGTGCAGACAGATTTTTTTTCTAGATTTTTGGCTGTGAAAGGGAAGAGAGTTACGGGAAAACAGCTTGAGCATGAGAAATAGTAATACATATGTTCAAGATACATTACACAGTCCATGGAAGGTATGTTTGCTTATTTAGTATGCTGTGTAACAGTACATATTTTGTTGGGGCTAAATTTTATTTTATTTTTTGATACCAACCTGTGGTTTCATTGGTATGGGGAAACTCCCAATACAGAAACTCCCTGAACCAATGTAAATCTGCAACTGTCTGTAACTTGAGTGCTCACTGAGTTGTTGTTACTTGACTAACAGTCACAAAGCCAGTACTTGCCAGAGCCTGGTTACGAACCAAGGTCTTTATGAAGCCAACACAAAGACCCATGTTTCCATGCTTGGAATACAGATGGAGTTATGGGTGTCTTTAATAATCCTACATTGTCTTCCTTGCCTCTAGGGGTCCTCAGACCACAGGTTGGGAACCATTGTTCCTTGTCCATTTCTTGCAAAGTTTTTGCTTTACGCTGTTCAAATGGCTCTAGAGCAGGGCTTCTTAAACTGGTTCCGTTCATGACCCTTCAGCTCTTCTTAAACTGTGGGTTGCAAGTGGAAAAAGTTTAAGAAGTCCTGATTTAACCTCACTTCATGTGTATTGGTTAACATTATAACCGTTCTTCCTAAAGTATTTCTGACAATTTCAAAGAGGAATTTGAGGAGAATAGCTAATATTCCTATTACCCTTTAAAACAACAATCCTGGGAGGTAGGTGCTACTATTTTACCGATGAAGAACCTGAAGCTGAGGGATGTTGATCTTACCACAAGGTCACACAAATAGTAAGTATCTGATACAGAACACTTTGAACTGGGTCTTCCTGACTACAAAGTGTTAGTGTTCAGATGCCATGTTTCAGATCATGTGACAGAATGGTCACAGAATAGTGCGATTCCTCATCCTCAGGCCATTTGGGCAGTGCTCTTTGCTGCTGCCACCACAAGGTAAAAAAGGTGTGAAATTTCTCCTATGAAGATCGGAATCTTTGAGTTTTACTTTATTTCTCCTCACTTTTTTCCCAGTAAGTTTCCTTTAAGTAACTGTATCTATTATAGTAGGGCAGGTAGGTGGCACAGAGGATAGTATGCCAGGCCTGGAGTCAGGAAGACTCATCTTCTTGAGTTCAAATCTGGCCTCAGACAGTTACTAGCTCTGTGACCCTGGGCAAGTCACTTTACCCTGTCTGTCTCAGTTTCCTCATCTGTAAAATGAGCTGGAGAAGGAAATGTCAAGTCACTTCAGTATCTTTGCCAAGAAAACCCCAAATGGGGTCACAAAGAGTTGGACAGGAATGCCTATGACTGAACAACCAATACTATCACCACCACCTTTTACAGTTAAGCACACTCAGTAAAAACGTGCACACTTTGAGGCTATTGGTCATTACCAGTTGCCCTGTTTACAGAATCGCATAGAATCTTAATCTTATCTCAATCTTCTCATGAGAAGATACCTCAGAGGTCATCAACTCCTGTGACACAGAGAAAGTCACAAGCTCTTTGGCCTTGGTTTCTTCATCTGTAAAAAGAAGGGGTTGGACTGGAACACTCCAGGGAGCTCTTCAGCTCTATATCTGATCTTATTATCATGTTCCCTCTAAGGCCAAACATCCTCAATTCCTTTCCAATGATCCTTATATGACATGATGAGTTGTCTCTCTTTATGCATCCTTAAAATGGAGCATCCAGAACTTTACACAATACATCAGATATGCTCTGCCCAGGGCAGGGACAGATTCTCACATCTCTTGTTTAATTCACTATAACTGTATTTGTTGTTCAGTCATTTTCAGTTGTGTCTGACTCTTTGTGACCCCATTTTGGGTTTTCTTGGCAAAGCAACTGGAGAGGTTTGCCATTTCCTTCTCCAGCTCATTTTATAGATGAGGAAACTGAGGTAGTAGAGTTAAGTGACTTTCTCGGTGTCACATAGCTAGTAAGTGTCTGAGGCTATATTTGAATTCATGAAGATGAGTTTTCCTGACTTCAGGCCCAGCACTCTCTTCACTGTGCTACCTAGCTGCCCACCACCTAGCTGCCCCATATTTAGTTATATTAATGCCATTTAATTCGTCTTAGGATATGTTTTAGCATAGGATTAAAACCAATTTCTCTCAGGAAGGGAGACATTTTCTGAAAATTAAGTCCATCTTTTTAAGAAAAACAGCTGGTTGGGCACTAATACTTACCCCTTAGTGACTGTAAGCTGTGCCACACCTTTGTTGCTGATAGGCTACCTTCTGAAGAATTCATTACACTAATCCATTAATCTCTAACCCCTTAATTGTTTTTTCTCAAAGCTGTCCACACCAGTGGCTTCCTGCCATCTTTCATCACTTGTCCTGGAAATTAAAGTCTGGTGATATGTTGACATACAGGAATTGCAAGTTCTGATGCCCTTCAGAAACTCTAGCATTGAGGCTACGCAGAAAAGTGACTCTTTTCTTAAAAGTGGTGAGCAATGAAGTCAGCATTGTGGTTTGTAGAACTAAGGAGGAACCTCATGGGCTTCCTGAGAAACCGTGCATACCAATTTAATCTTAAGCATTAACTGAAATAAGAACCACTCCATTTTTGAGCAAGTGATTCTATTATAGCCTAAAACATCTATAGAACAGGCTGAAGTGTCTCTTGTGTTTTTCTCTTTTCTTTCTTCCTTCCTTCTTTCCTTCCTTCCTTCCTTCCTTCCTTCCTTCCTTCCTTCCTTCCTTCCTTCCTTTCTTTCTCTCTCTCTCTTTCTCCCTCCCTCCCTTCCTCCCTTCCTTCCTTCTTTCTTTCCTTCCTTCCTCTCTCTCTTTCTTTCTTTCTCTTTTATCTTAGGCCAGACCTTATCACCTCCAGGCTAAATCCCTGACTTTTCTGTTTCTACCCTTTCTGTCTTCAACTTGAATATTTCTAGCATCTTTTATTTTGGATTGGACCTTTGATTTCATTTGTATATGGTAGTAGACTCTAAACGTTTTAGTCTTTGGACCCCTTTATGCTCTTAAAAATTATTGAGGACTCTCCAGGGAGCTTTTTTTATATGGGTTATATCTATTGATATTCACCATATCTGAAAATAAAATGGAAACAGTTAAAAAAATCTTCATTAATTCATGTAAAGATAGCAACAATAAGCCTATTTACATGTTAACACAAGTAAGTATTTTTATGAAAAATAACTATATTTCCTAAAACAAAAAATTAGTGAGGAGTAACATTGTTTTATATATTTTTGCAAATCTAATGTCTGGCTTAATAAAAGATAACTATTTTCTCATATCTGCTTCTACATTCAATCTATTGCAATATGCTATTTTGGTTGAAGAATATGAAGAAAATTTAACCTCGTATAAATGTAGTTGGAAAAGGGAAATTCGTCTTAATGTTATTACAATTATAAAAATAGTTTTGACCTTGTAGACCTTCTGAAAGGATCTCAGGAGCTCCTGAGGTTCCCCTGACCGCGCTTAGATCACACTTTCTAAAATGTGACATCTAGAACTTTACACAATACATTATAGGGCATTGACCTCCAGACTTTTTTTTGATTGTGTATGTGTCCCTAAGAGTAAAAGAAGGGCAGCTAAGTGGAGCTGTAGTGCACAGACTGCCAGATCTGGAGTAAAGAAGACTCTTCTTCCTAAATTCGGATCTGACCTCATACATTTACTAGCTGTGTGACCCTGGGCAAGTCACTTAACTCATTTGCCTCAGTTTCCTCATCTGTCAAATGAGCTGGAGGAAGAAATGACAGACCATCCCAGTATCTTTGCAAAGAAAACCCCAAATGGGGTCACAAAGGGTTGGACGTGATTGAACAAGAGTAAAAGAAGCTTTTGAGCAAGCACTCCAATAAATATGTACATTTATTCACAAATTATATATGTACTGTATTAACATTATAGGCATCATGAAACATACAAAAATAGGTACTTTAAAAGGATGAAGTAAAGGAGAGATGAGGGAGCTAGATGGTGTGATGGCCAGATGGCAGGGAGCTGGGTTTGGAGTTGGGAGGACCTGAGTTCACATCCTAATGCTGAAATTTATGTATGTGTAGATCTTCCTGATGTCATCTCTAGTACTCAGCTCTCTATGCTGTATTTGGTAGTGTAAAGCTACATTATTATTATTATTATTATTCTTGGTCCAGGATTTCCTCAGTAGAGAGCCCTCCCAGCATAGAAACAACCTCCAGCTATAGGAGATCAGTTCCCTTCTGTAACTTATGGTCTTAGAGATTTTTCTCAACATCGCCAAATAAATTGTGATATATGAATGTAATGAAATAGTACTGCATGATAAGAAACGATAAAGACTTTAAGAACTGCTGTGGTTGCTGGAACATCATCTGAAGCTTCCTATGCCCTCCGTTTTTGAATATTTTTTTCTTTGTTTCATAGTTATGTCATCTATGTGTAGTCTTTATGAACTCTGGGGGTGGGGCTCCTTATCCTAACTTCCAATTATATTGGCAAGTTGAGTCCCAGATGGTGACTACGTCTCCCCCTCAGAGGTCTAGGGGTACTCCAAAGGACTATGATATATTTCTAATTCTATCAGTTCAAGCTCCTATTCCAGTATATCTCCCCCTTTCCCCATATCAATTGCCAGTTACAGTTAATATCTCCCTTACATCATTGGTTTTTCCAATAATTTACACTACACTATTAAATGAACAAGTTGTAGCTCCTAGATATCCTCAATAAACAATTAACCCCAAATAGCTCTTATATCTTGATATCTTGGGAGAATACACTGACAAAATAGAGTGAAAACCAGTTACAAAATGGAGTTGGTTTGGTGTGAGAATCAAGAGAATCAATTAGATTTTATCTCGTGAATGGTGACTCCATCTTATGCTTCCACACGTATTCTCTTCCAGTTTGTTTTTCTGCAAATCATCCATAGGAAACTATATGGTATAAATTAACCTATTGTTTCATGAATGCAATTAATCAGCATCTCTCAGTTCTTGGAAAAGAAAGACCCTGAAACCTACTCATTCCCCGCCCAGCCTCACTGAAACTCACTCTTCCCACCCTTCAAATTGCAAAGCCTCTAATCTTTCCCTCAATTAGAAAGCATATTACCTAATTTTGTATCCTGACTTGTATCCTATTATTTATTTTCTTTTAATTAATTGGCTCTATTTGATTGTTTTTAATACATAAAAATCTGTCTCACTGTATTCAGGGTCTTTGGACTGACTGGGGAGTCCATTAATCTCTTTATTATACCTGTTTTGCTAATAAATCATATAGCTCAGATTGTTTCCTCAGTCATTCATTATCCAGCACAACTTTTAAAGCAGTTGCTACAAAGCATCCACCCCATCAAGTTTACTTCTAAATGTGGATATAATGTGGCATAACTGATGGATGAAGTCTCTGCTTCTAGGTTGTGGTAACCCCACTATTGGGTAGAGCCACTGCTAGGCTTAGCACAGTGTCTGGAAGGAACATAGTAGGTGCTTAAAAAATGCTTATTTCCTTCCATTCCTTGCTTCTCAAGAGTATGGTAGCTGCAGTGGTCCCTTCTATGGACGGACTCTGGTCCCTGCACCTCAGGTGACTTTTTCTTTCAAAATCTCATAAGATCTCATACCAAAGAAAACAAGACACAGAAAGTTGGTGTCCCCATCCCAAAAACAGGCCTCACTAGGAGGCCATGAGTCCACAAGCTGACCTAGCAGGGTGTGAATGAGACAGAAGGTCATTAGGTCCCTCTTGGGCTCAGGGAACTGTGTTTGCTCCTCCTGGAAGAAAAGAAAGAGAGATTTTTGCCTATCAATGCCTTTTGTATGCATACTCCATTCAGACTCAGTAATCAGTTATAGTTATCTCTCCCACATCTGGGCTTTCCCCATTGTGGTTTCAGTATATCACAGGTTGACATAAGAAATTAAATGGGAATTTTGGGGGAGTTTTGAGGAAGGTGCAGAGAACATGCGAAGGCCTGCAGATGACAGAAAAAGTTTAGAAACTCAGAAATGCATAAAATATATGTGTAGTATTATATAATATCAATATACTTTATCTTTTAACACCATAATAATTCAGACTTCTTCTCTGATATGAAGGGAGGGGCAAAAAGTTTTATGCGAATTTTCCAGATCATGGGGGTGCTGCACCCTTATCCCCCATGATGTTGAAGGGATAACTGAAAGGCTTTCTGTCATTAAGCAGCAAAAATGGACAGAAAACAGCCCCAGAAAATTTGCCATGTGTTAGGAAGAGAATGGTCATATAATTCCATGTCATCATACTGCCAGAAGGTTTACTCTCATCCTCATGGGGTTTCCCAGGACTTATTGTGCCTCCCCCACTAGAGTTTATACAGACTGAATGAAACATGTGGAAATGTGTGTGTGCCAAGCTAAGAGGCTAAGAGGGTATGACCATGTGTCAAGGAAGCCAGGATGGAATAGCGGCAGGGTTCCTTTTCAGAGCTAGTTGTTTCGCCACCACCAAGACAGCCAAAATTGAGAAAAGCACTAGCTGTGGGAGCTTCTCTCTTTTTCTAAATCTACTAGGCTCCTGGGTTGATTAGGAGAAGACAAGAGGTTTAAATTCTGTTTTTCTTTATGCCTGGAACATTGTAGGTGCCTGATAAATGCTTGTTGGTTGATTAAATGATTGAGCTCATTAGTGCCTGGGTCTACTGTCTATGTGAGATGTGTATCAGTTGCAAGCCGTGTTGCATTGTTTATATTGTTTTGCTCTCTCATAGGGGAAATGCTTGGCTTTGTAGTTATATAAACTAAACTGAGTGATGTCTAGAATTTCTGGTTTCAGAGCAGCCTTTCCATTGCCTAGAAACTACTTGAATCTAAGAGACACTGTAGGCATGTAGCCAAGCAGTATATATTTTATTATGCATTTTTATTGCTTTTATGGATTCTATCCTATGAGTAAAATATCCACTCATAACTGAGCGTGTACTGTCTTTTTCTCAGGGGAGTATGATTCCATTATGCCAAGGTTATGTGACTGGCTCAAGGAAATATAGCAGGTTCAAGGTTATGTTTCCTAGATGTGGAGGCTTTAGAGAGAATTATGTAAATCTGCATTAAACTACAGTCCCTACATTGGGAATTACCATGTGGACACTCAGAGAGAGAAGAAGAGGTATGGGATAGTCATCCACACTGACAATAAGAGGGAGCACATCCCTCAGTGGTGTGGTGGGCTATGACCACCGTGAACTTGGGGCTTTCCAGGGTCCAATCCTGAGCTGAATAGGACCAGATCCCAACTTCCTGCTGGCAGACTACCTACTGGCTGTTTGTCCTTTGTTTTTGAAGAGATCTAATGACAGCATGAGGTGATGTCTTGACTTGCTCATGAATTGGATTTAAGTGAGGCAGCCTTACTCTCTTATCCTGAGTCATCAAAATCCAGTGGCAAGACAAAAATCAGGACATCTGGCAATAGCCCAGGATGTAGGGGATGACCTTGGTGTCTTCAATGTCTGACCAAGCTCTAAGAATTCCATAGTGCCTGCTTCAACAGTCTTCATGGCCATTGGAACAAGTTGTTCTCATCTATTCCATGTGCTTTGGGTAGACATCTCCCTAATTCATTGACAGGTTTGAGGTCTATTGAATACCTTCAACCTAGATTATCCCATCTGCCAAGACAATTTACCACGGTGTGACTGTTGCACACACTACAGTTTCTTGGAGCCACAGAAAAGAGCTGGGGGACTGGTTGGATACCAAAGATGGATGAAGAGTCCTGTAAAAGCTCAGCAAGCTCTCACTGATTAGAAAAACTAGTTCTCCCTTAACACCCTGTACACTGTACCTATTGGATAAAAAGGGATGAAAATAGGCTTTCACCTAGGCAAATGGTAGTTCTGAGGAACAGTCACTGGAAGAGCACAAGACAGTCATTTGCTGGCCATAGAGCAAGGGATAGTAGTACTAAGGAGGAAGAAGTTTGGAGATTTTATTAACTCCCAAATACAAAGTGAATGTGGTTACATAGGAGCTTCTACCCAATGCTGTCTCTTAGAGCCATCCAACAAGCTGATTACAGTGTGGGAGGAGAGGACTTACATTTGTGATTATGCAAGAGTCTTGAAGTGAGGGCAATCTCTACATCTCCTAAGTAAATTCCTCTCAGTTAACTGAACCCCTCACTATTTTGTCATTATACAATGAATGCTACCAACTCCATGCCTTTGCTCATGCTATACTCATCCTGAATCAAATCTTGCTCATCCAGTGTCACCTTCTCTATTACATCAAAATAATCCAACTAATTCTGCAATTTCCTGTGTCACTATTAAACACATCATACATTCTTTGCACTTAAAAAAACCCAATATACTATAAAATATTTATAGCAACTCTCTTTGTGGTACCAAAGAACTGGAAATGGAGGGGATGTCCCTCAATTGGGGAATGGCTAAACAAATTGTGGTATATGATTGTGATGGAATACTACTGTGGTGTAAGAAATGACAAGCTGGCTGGTTTTAGAAAAAACATGGAAAGAATTACATGAAATAGTGAAGAGTAAAATAAGCAGAACCAAGAGAACATTGCATATAGTAATAGCAATCTTGTTTGAAGAACTATGAGTGACTAAGCTATTCAGAGTATTTTAAATACTCAAATCAACTACAAAGGATCCACTCACCTCCAGAGAAAGGGCAGATAACTATAAGTAGACATAGTATGAATAATACACACACACATCCATATATATGTATATGTGACTATATATGTCTGTCTATCTATCTATCTATCTATCTATCTATCTATCTATCTATCTATCTAT
>CM053584.1:148204066-148227594 GCA_028627135.1 Pseudochirops cupreus | reverse complement strand
TATCTATCTATCTGTTTATCTATCTATCTGTTTATCTATCTATCTATCTGTTTATCTATCTATCTATCTATCTATCTACCTGCCAAATGGTGATCTTCTCCAGTGTGAGGTAGGGAGGGAGGAAGAGAGACAGTTAATAACTTAAAATGAAAATAAATAAATAAATAAGATGCTTAGTTGGTATGTAATTAACTGTTTCCTAAATATGCTGTCTTCCATATAGTTTTTTTAGCTCCTTGAAGGCAAGATTTTGCATTATTTAAATAAGTGGCAGAATGCCTCAAAATATGCTGATCTCACAGTGCTTAGTAAAGATTTCTCAAATCCAACCACAGGCTCATCAGATGAGACTCCATCTCATCAAGTTGTGTGCTTTGTGCATTGTGATGGCCTCTTGTCTGGCATTTGCTGCTTCTAAACTACTTAAGAATAGCCGACCAGATAATGTGTTTATATATACCTGCGGTTTTCCTGCTAGGGAACTGTCTTATGGCGCAGTTCATCACATCAGAGCATAGTCCTGAGTCAAGAATGCCGAGCTGTATTATCAAGAGAAGGGAATGCTTAGTATTTAGGAAAAGGTGTGTGTGTATGTGTGTGTGTGTGTGTGTGTGTGTGTGTGTGTGTGTGTATCTGTCTGTCTTGTTCGTATGGACAGGGGTTGGAGGAATGGGTAGAAGAAGGTGGTCTGAGGCATCTAGGTAGCCTAGTGGATAGAGTTAGCTTGGAGTAAGGGAGATTTGAGTTTTTATCCTGCTTCAGACATGTTATACCTGTGTGACATTGGGCAAACCATAATCTCTTTTGACTCTGTTTCCTCATCTGTAAAATGAAGAACAAGGACTCGGTGTTCTCTAACATTCCCTCCTCATCTCATCTCACTCTACCCCCCCACACCATTCCAGTCCACCCCATCTCATCTCATCTCATCCTATCCCATCCCATCCCATCCCTACCATGCTACACCATACCATGCCATACCATATTAACTATACTATACTGTACTGTGTTGTACTATGCCAAGCAACCCATCTACTCCCTGAGTGTAGGTAATACATAACTCACAGAGTTGTGGGACTTAGATAAGATAATGTGTGAAAAACCCTTTGTCAATTTAAAGCACAATGTAAACACCAGCTATTAATGTGAACAGAAATAAAACCACCTAGCATAGATTCCCTGAAATTCTCTAGCTGCCATTCATGCCCCTCCTGGTCATCTCTCCTGTGTCCTCTCACTCTACCCAACCTTCCCCATTAGACTGTGAACTCTTCGAGAAAAAAGGGCTATTGTACAGTGTCTGGCATACAGGAGGCCCTTCATCATTCTGGGTTGACTGCCTGACTATCCTTTGTATCTTCTGAAATTCCTTGTTCTAAGGGTTAAAATCTTCCCCTCAACACCTTCCTTACTCCTTTGCAGAAGTGGGAGGTCCATAGGTAATTATTGATGTTGTTCAGTCATTTCAGTCATGTCTGACTCTTTTCTGGGCAAAGATACTACAGTGGCTTGCCATTTCCTTCTCCAGCTCATTTTATAGATGAGGAAATGGATACAAACAGGATTAAGTGACTTGCCCAAAGACACACAGCTAGTAAGTGTCTGAGGCTGGATTTGAACTCAGGTCTTCCTGACTCCAGGCCTGACACTCTATCCATTATGCCATGTAGGGCGGCATGTATATTCAGATTTTTTTGGTGTATTGATCATTTGTGCTAATTGTTTTTTTCTCTTCTTCCAGTGTTCTTTTAAAATTTTCTTTGTTATAAGGGATGGACTTCTTTCTTTCTTTTCTTTTTGGAGGGGGGAATGCAGGGCAATTGGGGTTAAGTGACTTGCCCAAGGTCACACAGCTAGTAAGTATTAAATGTCTGAGGCTGGATTTGAACTTAGGGCTTCTTGACTCCAGGGCCAGTGCTCTACTCACTGCGCCACCTAGCCGCCCGTAGTGATGGATTTCTAAGAAAGATATAGAGGGAAATTTAGGAAATGTAAAATTGAAAGATAGCAATGAAATTCATTTTAAAACTTCATACTAGTCAGCCAGTAAACATTTATTAAACACTTAGTTTGTGCTAGACAACGTATCTCCGGGGATACAAAGAAAGGTAAAAAAAAAAGCTCCCACTGTCAAGGAACTCAGTTTAATTGGGGAGAAAACATGCAAACAACTAAATACAGACAGGCTATATTGGAAATAATCAATGGAGGGAAGGTACTAAAATGAAGAGAGATTGAGAAAGGCTTCCTGTAGAACAACAGTTCTCAACCTGTGGGTTATGTTCAATTTGTAACAATGAAAATACATCCTGCATATCAGATATTTACATTGTGATTCATAACAGTAGCAAAATTACAGTTATGAAGTAACAATGAAAATAATTTTATGGTTGGGAGTCACCACAACACGAGGAACTGTATTAAAGGGTCGCAGCATTAGGAAGGTTGAGAACCAATTTAGTTGAGACAGAAAGGAATCCAAAGAATCCAGGAGGTGGAGATCAGGAGGGAGAATGTTCTCATTTATGGGGGACAGTCAGTGAAAATGGCCGAAGTCAGGAGTCGTGCTCGAGGAGCCTCGAGAAAGGCAGCGTCATTGAATTACAGAGTACGTGGAAGGTTCTTGTGTGCAATGGCGTAGAAGACTGGAAAGATAGTGGGGGAGGGGAGATTACAAAGAGCTTTGAATACCAAACAGGATTTTATATTTGATACTGGAGGTGATGGGGAACCACTGGAGTTTATTGAGTGGAGTGGTAACATGATCAGGCCTGCATTTTAGGAAGCTCGTTTTGATAGCTGAGTGGAGTATGGACTGGAGCGAGGAGAGACTTGTGGTAGGGACACTCACCAGCAGGCTCCTGTGCTAGTCCTGGGGTGAGGTGATGAGGGCTACACCAGGTTGTGGGCAGTGTCAGGGGAGAACAGGGGGTGCATTTGAGAGATGTTATGGAGGCAAAATTGCAGGCCTTGGCAATAAATTGGATATGGGGGTTTAGAGAAAGTGAGGGATTGAGGCTGACACCTAGGTTGGGAACCTGAGGGACTGGGAAGTTGATGGTGCCCTTGAAAGTAAAAGGGAAACTTGGAAGCAGGGAGGCTTTGGGAAAAAGGATAACAAGTTGGATTTTGGACATGTTAAGTTTAATATATTAGACCTGTGCCCTTACCCTGGAAGTTACTCTTTATGTATTTTGTCTTAGTTTTCTATATATGCATTGTTCTCCCACAATAGAATGTTTTTGAGACTGGTTCTTCCAATTTCACCTAGGCTGGAAGTGTAGTAGCCACTCGTGGGCTTGGTTCTACTGTTGATTGGCATGGAAATTTTTAGCTTGTTCTGTTTCTGACCTTTTTGGTTTGCCTGGTGGCCCTTCAGTCCTTGGGGCTCACTATATTGGTGCCAGACTTACATAGGACACCTGACTCAGCTCAGAACTCTGGAGCTCAAGAAATCCTACTTAGTAGCAGGAATTACAGCCTCTGCCTCCCTACAATAGAATGTAGTCTTCTTGAGCACTGAGTCACATTTTTGTCATTCGTATTCCCAGTATTTTCTATAGTTCTTGGCATATTAATAAGAACCTAAAAAATGCTTGGTAAGTTGGATTGAAAGCCCATAAAAGATTTTAAAAACTCCTAACTTCAGATGATATATGTAAGAAAAATTTTATTGGAAAAAGGATAAAGGACACCCCAAATATACTTCTGACTTTACTTCTGTGACCAAAAGTAGAATTATTTGAAAAGCTCCCCCTTTCCCCCAAGCGTTTCAAGGCTTGTCAAAGCCTGGAATTCTATCTCTATACACAAGGCCTTCCATGCTCCATTTCTCTTAACATTATCAGAGCCCCTTTGACGACCTGTTAGGCTGATCTCTGATGAACATCTTTTATTTTTGATGAGACAACAATTCCATCAACCAGTTCTTCAACAATAGTTTTATAGAGAAAAGTTTTTGTAGGTTCTGCAAATCAAATGAAATTAAATGAAAGTTAGAGATTATGTGATACAAAACACACTGATACATTCCAAGTATCAAACGACAGGACTATATATATTTTATACTTACTAAATTTTTAGGCAGAAAAATCCAATTAATTTTGATTTTTGCTGATTTTTGAAGAAAGATATCAGAGATATAACTAGGGCAGATTAGAGCTTCATTCTAGGGCATATAGATTTAGAGGGTAATTATAATACCTGAAGTTCTTTAAAGGCATAGAAATAACTGAGCTTAGTGTCTAGTTAGCAAGAAAAAAATTAAGAAAAATAATAATCTGTCAAATTGCCTTCTTCTTTCCCCGATAAGCCACCCCCTGTCCAGGTAAGCTGTTCCCTGGCTATTTCCCAGCCTGTGTGATGGGCTCCCCAACATGCTTTTTAGGATGTATTTCATGCTGCTTCTCCTGGGTATGTCTTGTGCTATTTGTCCTGGCATTAAAATGATTAGTTTTATTGAGTAATAAATCAATTAATCCTTCAAAAAGCCTCCATTAAGTTTCTGTAGGCTTATTATGTACCAGATGCTGGCAAAAATGAAACAGTCCTTGCCTTCAAGGAAGTTACATTCTGTGGCTGGAGGCAACATGATCAGTGGAAAGATGGATTTGGAGTAAGAAGATATGAAATCATATGCTATCTCTGCTACTGTGTGACTTTGGGCAAATCCTTTTACTTTCCTCGGACTCAGTTTCCTTATATGTAAAATAAAATTTTGGATTAGATGGTTTTACAGGCCCCCTCTACTTTTAAATCTACAATCCAATGATCCTATATATGGAAGTACAGACTTTTTAAAAAAAGGTAATTTTGGGAGGGGCCAGTAATATCTGGAAGGACCAAGAAAGATATCGTGTAGGACCTGGCAGGTCAATAGGGCTTTGAAGGAAGCTAGGGATTCCAAGAGGTGGAGATGAAGAGAGAATACCTGGGGCCAACCTTTGTAAAAGTATGGAAGGGAGAGATAGGATATCCTGGGTGAGGAAGAGCAAGCTTACAGTAATAATGGTGAAATCTAGTTGATGTTGGAGAAAATCCAGAACCCTAGACTGACTTTAAAGTAAATAGTATTTTATTGATCTCAAATGCATGGAATAATTAAAATCAGGACAACAAAGCGTTTCCAAGTAGAGATCCTTGTTTTAATTATTAGGTAAGGCTGATTTATAATTAATATGTGGGATATTGGCAGGTGCTGACTCTTCCTTCATATGGTGACAAAGAGAGGAGAGAATGGAGGAGAGAGCTACCTTTTAGTTTTAAGCCTATTACTGATAGCCCAGAGATCAGGCATAAGGAAAATGATAAAAGAGAGGAGATTGTGAATCTCTGAATTTAGAGCTTGAGAGGGACCTTAGAAATCATCTGGTTGAAACTTCTCATTTTACAGACAAAGAATCTGAGGTCCAAGGAGGTTAAGTGATTCTCCTAAGGTCACACAGATGGAAAAGTGAAGATTTGAACCTCAATGCTCAAACTCCAGCCCTTGCTTTTCACTGGGAGGCAGCTAGGGGGTGCAGTGGGTAGAGCACTTGACCTGGAGTTGGGAAGCCCTGAGTTCAAATCCATCCTCAGACACTTCCTAGCCATATGACCTTGGGTAAGTCACTTAACCTTGTGTGCTTTAGTTTCCTCATCTGTAATATAAGCTAAAGAAGGAAATGGCAAACCACTCCAGCATCTTTGCCAAGAAAACCCCAAGTGGGGTTACGGAGAGTCGGACACGACTGAAAAGACTGAACGGCAGCTGAAGAAAAGCCAACAGCTGGGATGGGAACTAATTTTAAAACCAGACAATCATCTTAGATTATGATTATTTTAGATTATGCGAGTTGGAAAGAATTTTGTCAGCATCTAAGTTGAATTTAATGAGAAAAAACAACTACCAAAGCTACAAGGAATGTTATTGATGCAGATGCCATGTTGGAGAAGTGATGAGGCATGGGAGAAAATGCCCTGGATTAGAGGTAAAGTTCAAATCCTGGGCTCTGCCACTTCACTACACATATGACCTGGGATGAATAACTTCTAGCTCTAAATTCTATGTTAGGAAGATTTAAACAACAATAGCAACAACAAAACCCCCCAAATTACACAAAAAGCACACAAGAAAGATGTTTGGGCAGTTAGGTGGTGTGGTGGATAGAGCTTTGGGCCTGATGTCAGTAAGACTAATCTTCCTGAGTTCAAATCTGACCTCAGACACTTATTAACTGTGTGACCTTGGTTAAGTCACTTAACCCCATTTGCCTCAGTTTTCTCATCTATAACAACGAGCTGGCAAAGGAAATGGCAAACCACTTTAGTATCTTTGCCAAGAAAACCCTAAACGGAGTCACAAAGTCAGATATGAGTGAAAAAATTTAGTGGGTTCAGGTTTCCATCTTCTACTGGGTGTTTCCATTTTGAGCACAGGATTTAAATCTATAAGAGATCTTAGAGATTATCTAGTACAACCTCCTTATTTTTCCAGAGGGGACAGTTGAATCCCACCTAGAACCTTGAACCTTTGCCTCCAAATCCAGTGTCACGTAAATTCAACATGTCCTAAACTGACTTCATTCTCTTTACTTCTGAATCAGCTTTCCTTCCCAATTTGTCTATTATCGTCACTGACACTGCCTAAAGCTGAGTGACAAAGTGTCACAATTTTCTTTGACTCCTCACCTATTTTTCCACATCTAAGTCTGTTTCCCATGTCTTGTCATTTTAGCTTTTGAGGATCTGAGAGTCATAAATCTATAGCAGTCATCTAGTCTATCTAGTTCAACTATTTTACAGATAGGGAAACTGAGGCACAGCAATGTTAGGTGACTTGGGTAAGGCAACACAGGAAGTGGCAGAGTTGAAATTCTGACTAGTTTTTGCGATTCCAGGTATAATACTCTTTCTACCATTCCACGAAATTTTTGTTGTATTCTCCTTCTTTCCATTGCCTTGTCATCATGATACAATAGCCTTTTCTAGGCTACTTATATATAGGAAATATTCAGGGACAGCAAAATTGATCTTCAAGAAAGTCACTAGGTAGATGGCCCAACTGCCGCATATATAATATAATATATTAATATGATATGTAATAATTAATATAATAACAGAAGTCAGTTTCCAATGGGGGAGGGGATTTCATAGTCTGAGAGAACAGCACATGGTCAACTTGTATAGAAACTAGCCCAGGAAATGATGATGGGTGTAGAAAGTTACAGGAATGACAGAGAATCTTCAATTCCCGGAGGAGGCACAGTAGGGAATATTGGGCCAAGTGTCAGAGGAGAGCTAGAGTCAGCAGGGGCCAGGATGGGGGGGGAAAGGAGGAGGACTCAAATAGCCATTTAATGGAATTCCGAATAGATGGGAGTGGCTTATAAAGGGATAGAAGAATGGTGAGAGGTGTTAATTTGGAGAATGTAAAACATTTAAAAACTCTCTATGATTGGGAAGGAGGGCATGAAATTCCTCAGGCTGAGAAGAGAGAAGTGGTGGGAAAATGATGTTCTCCTACTCATTAAAATGAGAATGAACCCAAGGGGCAAATAGCGGAGCAAGAAAATCCAGAGTTCTCTGATTGTTCACAGAAGATAGGGTTAGATGAAAGACAAATGAGCGTGTAGTACAGGAGGTATGATGATCAAGAAAGAGGGTGGTAAGACCAGCTTAGGAAGAAGTGCCAAGGATTCCTTTAGCAGCCAGGTAGTATAGTGGACAGAGCCCTAGGCCTAGAGTCAGGAAGACCTGAGTTCAAATATGACCTCGGATACAAACCTGGTGACCCTGGGGAAGTCATTTAACCCCTGTTGGCCTCAGTTTCCTCATTTGTAAAGTGGGGATAATAATAATAATAATAATAGCACCTACTTCCCAGGGCTGTTGTGAGGATTAAATGAGGGAATAATTATAAAGTGCTTAGCACAGTGCTTGGAACATAGTAAACATTGTCTGAATCTTGGCTTTTATGGTAATGATGCAGATCTGAGTTCGAATATGGCCTCAGACACTTACTAGCTTTGTGACGCTGGGCAAATTGCTTAACCTTTGTATGCCTTAGTGTTCTCCACTCTAAAATGGGGATGATCATAGCAGCTGCTTTTCAGAAGTGTTGTGAGGATCAGAAGAGCTTGGCACCGGGCATGGCACGTGGCAGGTGCTTAGTAAACACTTGTTTCCCCTCTTCCTTATCCATTGTGCTTTCGAGTTTAATGAAACTTTTTATATTTGCTCTGGACTAAAGTTTCAAATGCCAATAAAACATTTTTTATGTTTATTCTGGACAAGAGTTTCTAGAGCCGTTTCTGCCCCCCTGTCATGCTGTCACCTCAATCCTGTATTCTCATCACCAAGCTCATTCAGTTCAGACACATGATCTTTAATTCATCCATTAAAAAAAAGATTGTGTTGGTTATGAGTTTTTATGGCTAACGAAGCCATAACTAGCAATTTTGGTGCCCTGCACAAGCATCACAAAACTCACTCCAGGCAAAACAACAAGAAAGACACCCTCCGATCGACTTTTCAAGACAAACTCTTTTTGGGGGGTATGGGGAGATCTTAAGATTAAGGCCTATCGGGAGCAGGGATGGACCTGGACAGGGCAGATAGGACACTTAGGACATGGGTCTGTGGGTAAAGACCCCAAGACACTCCCAGAAGTCTCCTTTTAGTTCACTTAACCTTTGTGAGTCTCGATTACTTCATATATAAAAGGTTGATAATACTTGTAGCACTCATGCAGGTGCTATGATTATCCCCCATTTTGTAGTTGCGGAAACTTTGGCAGGCAGAGGTTAAATGACCTGTCTAGGGTCACACAGCTAATAAGCGCTTGAGACTGGATTTGAACTCAGGTCTTTCTAACAATAATAACAACTAACACTTATATAGCATTTACTATGTGTTAGGCACTGTGCTAAATGGGCTATTTTGAAGTACTTTCTACGTAAATATGAGCTATTATTGTGATTGTCTAATTACAAACCTTCACCTCTACCTAATATATATACTCTCTATCGAAAGAAATATTCTCGTGGGGAAAAATCCATAGAGAAGTTACTTACCTTTTTTAGTTCTGTTTTCAAGCCCAGGGCTGAAAAGAACACACACACACAAAAGAACAGCTTTTTATAATTGCTGGAAATCATTCCTAAAGAATCCTAAAACCCATTCCATTTTCATTTCTGAAAACGGCAAGCTGGACACTGAAGCATTAGTTAATTGCTTTTTTATTCACCCCGTTTCGGCATCTCCAGTGCTCACCGCGGTCTGTGGTACAAAGCAGGCTTTCAACAAATGCTTCCTGACTTGACTTGACTTGGTTTAGTTTGCCCCCAGGGGGCAATCAGACATTTGTCTGTGGGTTTGGGGTATGAGGGAAGAAGGTAGAGCAAGGATACCATGATGCTCTTGGGAATTCTTTGGTGTACTTTGGCATCATGGCAATTTGCACTCCCTAGTGCGGAGATAGCCTCAGTCTGATTTGAGTGGGATGAGAAGGAAGTGTCCAGGAAGGGGAATGTCCATTTCCTGACACATCTGTCTCTCCACTTACCCTCCCTCTTCGTCGAGCAGGCGGCGATAGGTCTCGATTTCATTCTCCAGCCGAGTCTTGATGTCGAGGAGCTGCTTGTACTCCGTGCTCTGGCTCTCCGCTTCATCCCGTATCTGAATGAGCTGGGCCTCAAGTGAGCTGATTTGGTTTTGGGTTTGTGAAAGCAGGGTGCCGTACCCAGCTTCTGTCTCTGACAAGCTGCCTTCGAGGGATTTTTTCTGAAAGAAAGAAACCAATTATATAAGGAAAGGAAAACACTGTGCTGTGAGATAAACATCAAAGTGTTTTATTTTCACTTTTAAAACAATTATGAAGGCATTTTGGCAATCTATTATCTTTTCTGTTCTGTTAATTATCTGTCTTCAGTAATTAGGATAATCATCTTTCAGGTTGACAAAACATCTGTAGGTTGGGGAGTTTTTGGGATTCCACCACAGAGTGGTACGATGGAAAGAGCTAAATATTTAGAGACAGAGGACCTGGGTTCATATCCTTTCTCAGATACTTACTGTCCACATGACCTTGGGCAAGTCACTTAACCTCTGTGGGCCTTAGTTTCCTCATCTGTAAAATAAAACACTCTTCTAGCTCTAAACCTATGATCCAATGATCCCACTTTGCCTAATCTTTGTTGAGTGCTTTGAGAAAGGGTTAGGTACCCCAAAAGGGACCCTGAGGGCCTCTGTCTTCCTTTCTGAGTCCATTTACCTCTGGTGAAAGACACAGGCTCCCAAAAAGGACAGAAAAATTCCTGCTCTCCCTCTTCAGGATATTATGAACAAAATAATGAATGTTAGGAAACCCCCTGCCAAGAGCCAGCTATAGATAGATAGACAGATAGCTGGGCCTGGAGTTAGGAAGACCCCGAGTTCAAATCTAGGACACCATCTATATCTAAGTGCTTAGTTATTTATGTATTGTTTCTGCCATTTATTAGATGGCCAGCTCCTTGAGGGCAGGAACTTGTCTTTTGCCTTTCTTTGTATCCTCAGGGCTTAGCACAGGGCCTGGTATATGGAGTCAACCCTGAATAAATGCTTGTTAGCTGACTGACTGATTTAATGATTGATACAGCTTCTCAGTCTCTCCGCATCAGGCAACTAAGATGTTACAGACATTACAGACCCGTGCCAGAGATGCATCAATGGAGGCAGTTTTCCCATCAGAAGCTGCCTGAAGTGATGAAATCTCAAGATTGGACGGCCCTGCCCCCCAAAATACACCCCCAAAAGAAAAAAACCCTACTAAGTGCAAAGCTCAGTAATGATTCTGGCCTTAAGACAAAATTTGCCTCATGGTGAATAGAGGTATTTCAGGGGCTCTAATGTTTATCAAGTGGATTTGATGATATCATTAGACATTTCGTTTCCAGGATTTTTGTTCTGGCAAATTAATTGGAAACGTTCTCCTGTGAGCTAATGCATGCAGTAACAAAGTGTAAAAATAGCCTTTTAAGGAAGGGTTCTTAACCTTGTGGTGAAATGGACCCCTTTGACAACCTAAGGACCTTTTCTTAAAACTATGTTTTTAAATGCATAAAATAAAAAAAAATAAGATTACAAAGGAAACAAATTCTATTGAAAGTTATATTTTTAAAAAAAGTTTAAGAACCTCCAGTTAGTAATAATAATTAGCATTTATGTAGCCCTTTAAGTGCACAAAGTACTTTCCAAATAACATCATTTCAGTTGATCTTCACAACAACTTTGTGATGTAGGTGCTATTATTATGACCATTTTACAGATGAGGGGACAGAGTCAGAGAGCTAATTACATGTCTGGGGTAGGATTTGAATTCAGGTCTTTCTGATTCCAGGACCAGCATTCTAGCCACTGTGCCAACATTTGTTTGATGTTAAGAATGAAAGTTTTTTTTTTAACCAAGGATAATAATATTCAATAACCTCCTTGTTCCTGACATGAAACCATGACAATATCTCCTTTCTGAGATTAGCTTGTATTTACTTAGTGTATATATTATATATACTCTACTGTGTGCATGCAATTCCCCGATGGTTTGGAATCTGAGACTATTTAATTTTTGTCTAGGTAGCTCTACTGCTTAGCCCAGTGGCACACAAATGCTTCTTGATTGACTGATGGATTATCTGTGCTGAACACAATTTGTAGGTGGAGAAATAAAAATAGTTAACATTTATTGTGCCGCACCTTAGAAATATTATCTCATTTGATCCTTACACCAGCCCTGGGAGGTGGTTTGCTGTCATGATCCCCATTTTTTCATTTGAAGAACCCAAGGGCAACAGCGGTCACTAGTTAAGTGTCTGAGGATGGATTTGAACTCAGGACTTTCTGACACTGGGTACAGTAGCGCTCTAGCTACCATATCACCTGGCTGCTTTTAAGTTCCATGTTTTACCTACCAGGGCCAAGGCTGACTGCAGCTCAATCTCCAGGGTCTGTGAAGTCCGTTTCAGCTCTGCTATCTCTGTCTTGGCAGAATTGGATTCATCAGTCGCAAAGGAGATCTGCTGCTGTAGCAACTCGCTCTGAAACGATGCCGTCAGGAAGCAGGTTGAGTGCGGTCAGACACGGCAAGACTAGGCTTAATGACTTCGAGCATACTCCGATTTACCTTGCTATTAAACCAAGTTTCAACATCTTTGCGATTCTGCTCCGCCAAGGCTTCGTACTGAGCTCTCATATCATTCAGAAGTTTGGTCAGATCGGTCCCAGGGGCAGCGTTCATTTCCACGTTCACGTCAGAATTTGCAGCCTTTTGCAGACCTTTCATTTCCTGAATAAAGAACAATTAGGGAGCTGTAGTAACCTGGTGAAAGCAGGAATGTGCCGCAGAATTCACTTCATGCACAGTACAGTTTTTTTTTTTTACCTTATCAGATTGCTATCATAAACGAAGCAAAATATTTGAAAGGTGATGTTTATTTTGGTGTCTCTATACATGCATACCTCTGCGTGGTTCTTTTTGAGATAAGCTACTTCCTCTGACAGGGTTTCGATCTGCATCTCTAGGTCTGTCTTGGTCAAAGTCAGGTCATCCAAGACTCTGCGGAGACCGTTGATGTCAGATTCCACGCTCTGGCGGAGGGCCAGTTCCGTCTCATACCTTGAAAAAAAATGTTGACAATGTCTTTGAGTAGATCAGTCAACGAATATTTATTAGGTTCCCGGGATGTGCTAGACACTGTTAAGAGCTGGGGAAATAAGGGCAAAAGACAGTTCTTGCCCTGAAGAAACTTACAGTCTAGTGGGGGAATTCAACTAATTCTACTAATTATGTTAATTCTGTAAGTATGTAAAAATAATGTAAAAATAAGCTCTATACAGGATAAATTGGAGATAACAAAAGAAGGCATAATTTTGACGTAAATTATACCTTCTGCTTCTAAAATTGTAGACTATGTTAGCAGAAATAATTCTTAGAAATTAATTCTTCAAGTACTTTGTGAAGGGACTCTCAAGGTCATAGATTTGGAAGGTATATAATCCAACCCCCTCCTTTTTACAATTAAGACTGAGGCCCAGAGAGTTTAGCTGACTTCCCCAAGGCCACACAGCTAGTAAGTGGTAGAGCTGGGTTTTGAACTTAGATTCTCAGGCTCTAAGTCCAGGGCTCTCCCGGTGGTGTCAGATCATCTTCCCACTAAAAAGGCTTCCATATTTCAGTACTTCAGCTATCTAGTAGAATATATGCTCCTTGAGAGTAGGGGTGGGGGTGAGATAAGGTGGGTGGGGAAAGGAGGGGAGGGGCAGCTAGGTGACATAGTGAATAGAACAGTGAGTCTGGGAGTTCAAATCTGACCTCAGACACTTACCAGCTGTGTGATCTTAGCAAGTCACCCCGTTTTCCTTACTTTCCTCATCTATAAAATGAGCAGGAGATGATAGTGACAAACCTCTCCAGTATCTTTGCCAAGACAGCCCCAAATGGGGTTACAAAGAGTCAGGCACAACTGAAACTACTGAGTAACAAGAGGGCAAGGGATTATCAATATTTTTTCGGTGCCTTGCACTTAATAGGTACTTAATAACTTTTGATCAGATTGAATTGGATTAAATGATAATTTGATTGAAGATGGGTAGATTTTAACCTGTTACTTAGTAGACACTTTCAGAGTTGCAGTGGTCAAAAAAACTCATTCTATGGCCAGTGTGGTTATGTAGCTAGGCTGCTCCTTCAGTGATAAACAGTCCATTGTTACATCAGGATTTAATAGGACCTGGCAGAATTGATACTTTGCTAGTGTCCTCTCTGAGAATGCATAGTGGCTGCATCTTGCAAATCTTAATATGCTATATAAATGCTAGCTCTTAGGTAGGATTCCTGTGAGCAATATGATTTCCTAGTGTATTTATGTAAAATAAGATTTAATAGTGGTCATTTCTCAAGATTTTGCCTGTTTCAGTAGGTCTAAGGCACTGCTATAATGATCTGCAGTGCCAATGTGGAATAGGATTATACTTGTTCCATAAGGTCTAAGGCAGTGTTATAATTGTGGGGTCATTAGAGAAAGAGACACTATTTGTACACTTCTTTTTTTTTTTAAATAAATATCTATTATAGTGGAAGTAGCAGAAAGGGGAAATTTGATCGGAAGATTTGTATCTGGAATCAGAAGACTGGGTTTAATTGCTTCCTAGCAGCATGATGGCAGGCAAATTACATCATCTCTCCAAGCTTCAGCAAAGTGGATTACATGCATGTAGATCAAGAATTGGAAAGACTCTCAGAAGGTGTCTAGTTCAACATCCTCATTTTATAGATGAAGAAACTATGGCCCATAGAAGTTAATTGACTTTCCCAAGACCACACGAGTGCTAAAGTGCTGGCTGTGGAGTCATGAGGACTTGAGTTCAAATTTGACCTCAGACACGTACTAGCTGTGTGACCTTGGGCAAGTCACTTTCCCCATTTGTCCCAGTTTCCTCATCTGTAAAATGAATTGGAGAAGGAAATGACAAACCGCTTCAGTATCTCTGCCAAGAAAACCCTGAATGGGGTCATGAAGAGTTGGACATGATTGAAACAACTCAACAATGACTTCTGACTCTAAGATTTTTCAGAGTGCCTAGATGCTCTTTCAACTGTTCTATGCTAGAGCAGGAAGGGGACCTTAAAGGTAATTTAGTCCAACCTCTTCTTTTTTACAGATAAGGAAACTGAGGCCCAGAGAGAAGTGACTTGCCCACAGTCACACAGATGGTAAGTGGCAGAGCCAGGATTCCCATCTGGCTCCACTACCTCTAACTCAACTCAGGTATATTGTCTTTGTTCTTTATGAAGAAGATAATATTTGTGCCGTCTACATGAGAGGGTGCTTTTGGAGAGAAGTTCTTTGGGGACTAAAGCACTCTATGTTGTCGTTGGTCAGTTGTTTCAGTTGTGTCCAACTCTTCATGATCCCATTTGGGATTTTCTTGGCAAAGATACTGGAATGGTTTGCCATTTCCTTCTCCAGTTCAGTTTACAGATGAGGAAACGGAGGCAAACAGTGTTAAGGGTCACACAACTAGTAAGTGTCTAAGGCAGGATTTGAACTCAGATCTTCTTGCCTCTATGCCCAGCAGTCTATCCACTGAGCTACCCAGCTGCTCAAAACACTATATGGTTTGTTATTATTAGTAAAACTTGTATTAATATTAGGTTTCCTTTCCCTCCCACCCAACACTTTGCCTCTTACTTTAATCTGAAGTCATCAGCAGCTAATTTCACATTGTCAACCTGGAGCATGATGTCGGCATTGCTAAGGGTTGAATCCAAGATCTGGACATAAAAGAACATAATGAAATGTATACTAAATTTCCCTGTGCTGTGATAGAACCTTGATGAGATGGCAGGCCATCCACTTCAATGCTTTTCAAGATAAGGTGCAAAGTATCTAGTTCTTCAATAACAACATTCAGTCAACAATTATTTTACATTTCTTCATAAGATAATACAATTTTTGGGCAATGATGACAAATGAGAGCCATTCATTACTAGTGAATCAGACTTTGGAATCTTGGAAATAATTCTATTTATTTCTTCAACATGAATAAGAACAAGAAAGTTAAAAAAGAAATCACTGTTATTTCTCAATATGTATTCTATTATTCAAATTATTCATTATTATTTCATTTTCTTTGGCCAAGATGGACATAGTTACAAGATGTTCTAGGAAATTAGTCTGAACATTTTTCGTTTAACTGCAATTCTTAGCAATAATGACATTTCTTACCTTTTGTTTGAGTTCTTCAATTATCTGGTAATATTCAGAATAGTCCCGATTTTCTCCATGACTGGCACTGCCAGGCCCAAATTTCTTATACCATTCTTTGATTTTATGTTCAAGTTCAGTGTTTGCCTCCTCTAGAGCTCGGACCTTGTCTAGGTAGATTGCCAGGCGGTCATTCAGGTTTTGCATGGTTCCCTTTTCATTGCCAGGGAGAAGCCCATTTTCCCTCCCACCAAAATTGTATCCACCAAAGGTACCACTCAAGCTTCCACCTGAGGAACCACCCAGACCACGCTTTTTCCCTGTCGTTCCCCCTCTCCCTTGGCCAGAACTGAACTGCCAAAGACTTGACTTTTGGACAGAGTATGGCATGATGTTCCCACTTCAACCCTCCCAAAGTAAGTACCTCTAGCAGTGTGTTCAGAGAGGTATCAATTAATAGCTCTTTTATAGAGGATAAAGTGGGTGTTTCATGCCTGATACTGATCACTCAAAGGCTTTTTTGTTTTTTAATGACATCTGCATTCCTTAATTATTTTCATTAATTATTTGTTAAACCTCCCGCTGTATTTGTTTAAAGGTACTGAAGATGCCTCTGGGTGTTGATTATCTCACCCTTAGAGGAATGAAGCTTGTATCTTGATGTGATTTCAGCCTAGCTAAGCATTTATTTTCTCCTATCATATTTCAGGCCCCCACGCGCATTTTCTCCATTTTTGTGGCTGACTGATAATCATTTATTTTTCTTTAGAATGACATGGTAGGTGGGTCATTTTTTCCCCCACATGGAATGACCTGATAGTCTTTTTCAGGATGGTTCAGAGATTACAAGGTGAGGTAATAGCGTGGGGCAAATCCTCGTCCTGTGTGGCATCTGAGGGCTCCCATGTCTTTTGATGATATGAGGATTTAAAAACACATAACATGGAAGCTGAGTGTTATGGATTTTAGCATATCTCTGATTACTGTTGAAGTTCTTTAAATGTATGTAAGAAGATGAGATCAGGATTGTGAAATTTTCCCAGAAGCCTGCATTACATTAAAAAAAAGATTATTTACTGATGGTTTCTTAGGGAAATTATAACAAAATGGATAGAATCCTGGGCTTGGAGTCAGGAAGACTTGCGTTCTAATCCTCCCTGTGACACATCTATCTGTGTGACCATTGGCAGACCTTTCAAACTCTCTTGTGTGTAAGACAACTCCGTTAAGACTATTATTTACAAATGAGCTACTCATCATACAAGGAATTTTCAGTGCCTGACACATAGTAGGCAATTAATAAATGTTTATTGATGACTGATGTAATCATAGTTCCAGATATCCCAGCCCTAAAAAAAGTAGGAAAGTTGAGGCATTATGTATAGATTGATGGCTTGGAGTTAAAAATTCCTTAATCCAAATCTTGCCTCTGATACTTATTAGTTTTGTGATCCTGAGCATCTCTCAGCTCTGGGCATTTTCTCTAGCTATCCCTCATGTCTGGAATGCTCTCCCTCCCCCATTGCACCTACTGACCTCCATGGCTTCCTTTAAATCCTAACTAAAGTCTCTTCTTTTATAGGAAGCCTTCTCCATCCACTCTTAATTCTATTCCTTCTCTCCATTAATTATTTCCTATTTATCCCGTATACCTTGTTTTGTATATATTTGTTTCCATGTTGTCTCCTCTATTAGATTATAAGCTCCTTGAGGGCAGGAACTGTCTTTTGCCTCTTTTTGTATCCTCAGCTTTTAGCACAGTTCCTGGCACATTGTAAGAGCTAAATGAATGTTTATTAATTGATTAGTCATGTTAATCTTTAGGCATATATCCATGAATTAATTAGTTTCTTTATTCATCTACTCATTCATTTATCTATTAATTAATTAATTAATTATTTTTTTCCCAAGTAATGTAATTTTACCTCATAATGCCTCATAATTCTTTATGACATCTCTTAACTGATAAAATTTTGGGTCTTTGCTTTGAAAAGTATTTGGATTGCAGGTATAGTAGATAAAATAACTCAATTCAGATTAATTTAAAGTTAAACTGCTTCTTATCAGTTGATCTCCACTGAAGACTGTTGTCCTACCAGGTCAACCTACATGGAAGATTACTTCTTATTGGATTTTAATACTGTAGTTAAAAAACAAAAACAAAAACAAAACAACCTTGAGCTCAAAATTCTGAGGGCAGCAAAGTGGATCAAAAATCTGGTCTTTACTGCCTTGCCACAAATTTAAATTATTTTCAAGATGTCTGATATTGAGACTTTTGCAATAAATCAACAAGTAGGCACTGAGGTCAGCTTCTTTCTCTGGTAGAGTTAGCAAAGAATCATGCCCAACAGGAATCATTTATAGGTAATTAAATTTTGTGAGAGTCAGTCTGTACTAATTCTTTATGGACTTCCTTTCATATACTTTAGTGTGCCTTCTATTCAAATTTGTTTCTTTGTTTTAGTTATTCTTTTTCATAGGTAAAAGGAAAAAAATTGTTTGATTAAATATTCTAACCTAAGTATCTGTTGAATTTGTTTAGCTTTTACAAAGCGATTGTTGTTGGTCCTTAGTTTTTTGAAGAGGACAAGTGACATCATGGGGTGATGCCTTAACTTGTGCATGGATTGGAATTAAGTGAGGCAGAGTTGTGCAAAGGCGTCAGCTTCACTCTTCCTGAATCATTGAAGTCCAGTGGCAGAACAAGAGTCAGGAAGACTGGTGATGGCCCAGGATGCAGTGGATGACCCAGGTATCTTCAATGTCTGACTCTTAAGTGATCCACAGTGCCTGCTTCAGTAATCTTGATGGCCTTTGGAATGAATTATTCTCATCTTCCCTTTTTACAGGGGAAAGTCTTCAAATGCTTGGCGTTGACATTTCACTGACTCACCAACAGGCTTACAGGTTTGAGACCTGTCAGTTATCCTCAACCTGGTTTATCCCATCTGCTGAGACAGTTTTACTGGGGTGTGACCACTGCACACGCTCTGGCTTTACAGGGTGGTTGATGTTTGCTGAGAAGGCAGCAAAAACAGGGGCAGCTGGGTGGCACAATGGACAGCATGCCAGCCCTGGAGTCAGGAAGACTTGTATGGAAAAGGAAATGGCAAACTACTCCAGTATTTTTGCCAAGAAAACTTCAAATGGGGTCACAAAGAGTTGGACATGACAGAAAATTACTGAACAATGACAACAAAATAGCAAAAACAGAAGTACAAACTTTCCCCTGAATTGGGGCACACTCCCTCCTTGACCACCTCGGTTCTTGGGGAGAGTGGGCTCAGCCACAAAAGACATTTCTACTGCTGAAATTCACTTTCATATTTGACAAAACAGATGTCTGACTTACTGAATTGACCTATTTCTGTGTGGGATTGGGCCAGGGATTTTGCTCCTCACTGGGCTAGACTGCCCATAAAGTTTGGCACAGACTCAATCTTCTGAACCTCCCTCTGGTATCTCTTTCTCCTGACATTCAGAACCACTAAGCTCAATCCTACTCCTTCACCTAAGAGCAAAAACATACAAATGCAAGGAGGCACAAAACAGAGGTCCGAGGTTCATGGGTCACATCTTAGTCTTAGTAAGGAGGTAGCAGGGAGCAGCTGTCTCTGTTGCTACTGCTATTACTCTCAGCAACAGCTTCATAGTGACTGCAGTTGAGAGAGGACCACCCACCTGGTGGAGGCTCAGTGTGTCTTCTTTGCTCACCACTCGAGAAAGAAAAAAATTAAATAGCTAATGTCAGTGTCATTGTGCCACATGCTGTGTGGAGATTGTAATCTTCTTTAAGTACTGAAGGGTCCTTATGTGGGAGAGGGTATGATATACCATGATATACCCTAATACCCCTTACAAAACACCACTGAAATCTAGCAACTGACTATACTACCTTAGTATTGTGAAACCCTGCTTTAACTTGCAATCAGTCCAGTGATATAGGGGTCCTGATCTCCTATAGCTCTCTATTGAGTCCCCACCTATTGAGTTTTTAATCCCTGAAGAGTTACCCCAATGCTGCACACTCAGCTTAGTTCAGTTCGATATCTTTCCCAGAGCTCTGCCATGCCTAGATTTACCCCCATCTTCTCCACTCAACTTAGCTACCTAGAGCCAGAGTGTCATGGGAATCCTAGCTCTGGGTCTCATTGTTGTTCAGTTGTGTTTGACTCTTCCTGATCCTCTAGGGCAGCGGTTCTCAACCTATGGGTCGTGACCCCTTGGGGGTCGAATGACCCTTTCACAGGGGTCACAGGGGTCGCCTAAGACCATTGGAAAACACGTATTTCTGATGGTCTTAGGAACTGAGACACCACTCCTCTAGCTGTCTCCAGGTGGGCCCTCCCACATGCAGATACGCCCACATACCAGTATTAAAGGGTCGAGGCATTAGGAAGGTTGAGAACCACTGCTCTAGGGGGTTTTCTTGGCAAAGGTCCTGGAGTGATTTTCTATATCCTTCTCCAGTGGATTAAGACAAACAGAGCATAAATGATTTGCCCAGGGTTATACAGCTAGTAAGTGTCTGAGGCCAGATTTGAACTCGGGTCTTTCTGCCTCCAGGCCCAGTGCTCTGTCCACTGAACCATCTAGCTGCCTTGCATAACTATCAACTATAAGGCCTTGCTTGGGCAAATAATATAAAACATGCCCAAACTATTGTTGGAGAGGTTGCTATAAACTGGGCAGTATTTCAAGTAGGGTTCAAAAGCTGGGAGAGGGAGGTAGGACATTGATAGCTTCCTATTTTAACTGATTATTCTTCCTAATTGGGTGGTAATGTCAACGGTTTGCTACTTCAGAAGGGCTGCAAGTACTGTCAAGACTCTTGAAATTTCTAGCTCTGGGGTAAAGTCCCAATCTCCTACTCTTAGTCACAGCTTTTTCCCTCTATATTCACTCCTGGGCTTTCTACCTGGGTGCCTGACAATCTTCCTTCACCAAAGGAACGCATTTATAATACTGTTTCTATGGCATTAGCTATCACCCCACCCCACTCCTACTTTTATATAAAGTCATGATTTGGAAGAACCAATGATAATATTAGATGGGGCCACCCTAGTATTTTGTGTATTTGTAGAGGATAGCACTAGGACCAGTGGGTGGTAGCTACAGGGAGGCCAATTATTACCCAATATAAGGGAGACAAAAACTGTTACAGCTAGCTCTAGGTGTAATGGGATTCTGCCCAAGGTATGGAAATCCTAGTCAGTAGTAGTTGTCAGGTAGAAACTAAATGTTATAGGGAATATTCCTGTCTGGGGTGGGTGATTGGATTAAATGATCTTGAAAATTGCTTTTAACTCCAAGATTCAGTGATTATGATATTGGTCATAAGCTCTGATGTCATTGGACTGACATGGAAACTTTGATGAATGGAAGACATAGCCATCCAGTGGGAAAAGAGAATAACCACATCTTAAACCATACAAAATGAAAGCCTCCATTGAGCAAAAATTACCAGAGCTTTAAAAATTGGAATTATTAGGATAAACTAATAAAAAGCTTAAAATAATTTAGAATTCCATCTCTGATAGTAAAAGTAGTGTTGCAGATTTTTTGTGTGTGCAAAGGAAAAAGCTGTTTTTGCAGCTTTAGTAATTCTAGGAAGTAATATTTTGCATATTACTACCTCCAGTAAGTTTTTCTTGAGTGAAAGCCATTAATTTTTTTTTGTAGGATTTACATAACCTTCAATAATTTTCTGTATTTTTCCAGGTGGCCTTTTTCATCTCCTACTTCTGTGTCTCTGCACAGGCTCACCCCTGTACCTGAAACACTCTTCCTCTTCTGCCTCATGGAATCCCTAATTCCCTTCAAGGCTCAAAGGAAGTACACCATATATGAAGTCTTTCTGATCTCCCCAGTTGATAGTGCTCCTACTTGACCCTCTGAAATTACCAGGTCCTTTTCTCTTCCAGTATCTTTTGAAGTCTAAGTTTATGTTAATTGTTTCCATGACACTATCTATCCATCTCATCCTCTCCTGTCCCATTTTCCTTTTGCCTTCAATCTTTCCCAACACTGGGGTCTTTTCCAATGAGTTCTATCTTCTCATTATGTGGCTATCTAAGCTTCAGCTTCAGTATTTGATCTTCCAGTGAATAGCCTGGATTGACTTCTTTAAATATTGACTAACTTGATCTCCTTACTGTCCAAGGGACTTTCAAAAGTCTTCTCCAGCAGCACAGTTTGAAAGCGTTGATTATTCAGTACTATGCAGAGATCAATGCAATGACAAATTGCAATTCCATGCATACTGTGCACCTCCTCTGGGTTCAGGATGCAGAATGAGGCATACATTTTCAGACATGGCCAATTTGGGAATTTGCTTTATTTGATTATGTTCTTTTGACATAAGGGTTTTCTTTCTCCTTTTCTTTTTATTCACTTTGGAGAGGGATTGGGAAAGAAAAATAAATGTTTATTAATTGAAAAAAATAAAATGTACTGAACAAGAAGAAGAAAATAAAGCCTTACTTTATGTGTTATTAAGAATTAAGTTTAAGGGGGGCAGAGCCAAGATGGCAGCATAGAAGCAGCAAGTACCGCAGCTCCCTCATAGCCACCTGAAATACCCATAAAATATGACTCTAAACAAATTTTAGGGCTCCAAAATTCACATGAAAATACAGAAAAACACATCTCCTGCTGAAGGCAGCTTGGCACAAAGGGCTCAGCGCAGCATACTGGGAGCCAAAACCAGCCCAGCCTGAAACTGTGGCGTGGCCCTCAGGGAGGCCAGGATGAGCTGCAGCTGGAGCCTTCAGGAGAGTGGATCAGCAGCAGCTGTGGCAGTTTCCAGAATTATCAAGCCATAAAAAACAAGGACTAAGTGAAAGGTCAGTGGAACTCAACTAAACTTGGGGGAGAAAAGCGTCTGGCCAAACTGCCTCCAGGGCAAGGAAGTGGCAGAAGGGGCGGCCCTGCAGCTGCCTCCACGTGGCTGCTTCAGAGCTCCCAGCCTGCAGACTGCAGGGGGGCCAAGCGATCATTCAGAGGCCAAGTGCTCTTGCGTTGAGCGGCCTGGATCCAGATCATGGTCTTGGGTGGTGGTCCTGGTGTGTGTTTTCAATGAGCCAAAGCTGGTGGGAGCTGCAAAAAAATGACAGCCCCTAATAGCTCCGGCTGCTGGGAAAACCCCAGTGATTTGGGACAGAGCTTTCCCCTCTGAAAGCAGAGTTCCACAGAGCTAAAAAATCATTGACTGGACAACATGAGCAGATAAAGGAAGCAAAGTAAGAACAGCAACCAAACTCTAGATTTCTTCTTTGGAGACAAGAAGATCAAAGCATGGAACAGGAGGAAGACAACACAGTTGGAACTCCCACACCAAAAGCTTCCAAGAAACATGAAGACTGCCTAAAAGCCATACATCAGCTTAAGAAGGATTTTGAAAACCAAATAAGAGAAATGGAGGAAAAATTGGGAAGAGAAATAAGAATGCTGCAAGAAAATCACGAAAAGAGAGTCAACAACCTGACCAAAGAAAATAACACCTTAAAAAATAGATTAACTCAAATGGCAAAAGAGGCCCAAAAAGCCAATGAGGAGAAGAATGCCTTAAAAAGTCGAATTTGCCAGATGGAAAAAGAATCTCAAAAGCTTTCTGAAAAGAATAATTCCTTCAGAATTAGAGTGGAGCAATGACTTTATGAGGAATCAAGATACTATTAAACAGATCTAAACAAATGAAAAAATAGAAGGCAATGTAAAATATCTTCTAAAAAAACCACTGACCTGGAAAACAGATCCAGGAGAGACAATTTAAAAATTATTGGATTACCTGAAAGCCATGAT
>CM053584.1:148179567-148203566 GCA_028627135.1 Pseudochirops cupreus | reverse complement strand
AATACCGCTTGGCAAGATCAATTGTAATTCCTTGAAGAAATGAAGCAAGAATTAAAGTAGTTAAAATGATAAATGAAATGAGAGTGTGAGAGGAAAGAATTGGAAAAGAAATGAGAAATATAGAAGAGTGAGTTGGATAGAAAATAAATAGGTTAGCATTGGAGATCAAAAATCTTTTTTAAAAAATTTCTGAACTTAAGAAATAAAACAATCCTTTCCATAACATAGTAGAATAGAAAAAAAAGATGATTGCATAGGAAACTGCAAATCTATTATGTACCACATGCTATTCCTTTTAAATACAGAGGAAAGTTATCATGTAACTTTTTTTTCTTTCCTTCCCACCAACCCACCTTAGAGATGATTACCAATAGAAACAAACGTGTGTGTGTGTGTGTGTGTGTGTGTGTGTGTGTGTGTAAAAGCATTCATACATCCTTCTGTCAGTCAGTTCTTTCTCTGGATGCGGATAGTGTCTTCCTTCACATGTCTTTTGTAGCCAATTTGGGTGTTTATAGTAGCCAAAATGACTTAGTCACTCAAAGTTGTTCTTAAAACACTATTGCTGTTACTGTATATGATGTTCTCTTGGTTCTGCTCATTTTGCTCTTTGTTATTTTGTGCAAGTCTATCCATTTTTCCTAATATCATCCAGCTCATAATTTCTTATAGCACAGTAGTATTCTATCACAATCCTATACCACAACTTGTTCACCCATTCCCTAATTGATAGAGATCCCCACAATTTGCAGTTCTTTGCCACCACAAAGAGAGCTGCTATAAATATTATAGAACATATAGATTCTTTGTCTTTTCCCCTCATCATCTCGGGAAAAAGACCTAGCAGTAGTATTGATCGGTCAAAGAGTATACACAGTTTAATAACTCTTTGGCTGTAATTACAGATTGCTCTCCAAAATAGTTGAATTAGTTCACAGATCCACAAACAATGAATTAGTGTCCCAATTTTTCCACACCCCCTCCAACATTTGTTGCTTTCCCCTTTAATCATTTTAGTCAATCAGATAGGTATACAATGATATCTTGAGGTTGTTTTAATTAGCATTTCCTAATCAATAATGATTTAGAGCACTTTTTTATATGACTAAAATCTTAGTCAAATAAAAGACTTCCTGAAAATTAGAATGGACCAAAGAAATCAATGACTCCACAAGATAAGAAATATAACAACAAAGAAAAAAGTTTGAAAAAAAAATAAAAGAAAATTACAGATACTAGAACTCCCTGATCACCTCCTAAAAAAAAATTCAAAATGAAGACTCCTAGGTAAAAAGTCCAGAGCTTCTAAGTCAAAGAAGAAGTAACACAAACAACCACAAAGAAAGAATTCAAGCCAGGATCACACAAGATTTAGCACCTACTGCTTAAAAGAAGAGAAGATTATAGACTATGATATTCCAAAAAGTCAAAGATAGAAGCCAGAAACTGAGAATAATTTACCCATTAAAAATTTAGTGTAATCCTAGAGGAAGAAAAAATGGATTATTAATGAAATAGTGGACTTCTAAGCATTCCTGATAAAAAGACCAGAGCTGAGTAGAAACTTTGAAATATGAACTTGAGGGTCAAGAGAAACATAAAAAGGTATGTGGAAGTGAGTTGTAGTAGCCATCCTTTGTTCTCCCAGTGCCTTAGCTAAATTCCTTCTCTACATATATATTCTGTCTCTGCACATCATACAATTATCCATGATGTATATCAGCTGCTGCTCTCTTTTTAAAAAAATACAGTTTGTTTAGTTAAAAGTACTAACACTCATCATCTCTTTTCCCTTTCCGACTTTTGTATTTCTGTCATTGGCACCGTCATTCTTCTAATATTGCAGTCATCTCTCTAGTATTATCTCTCTGAAGGACTTTGGAATCAATTGCGTGATATGAGAGATGCTGACAAAGGACTGCCCAGCATGGTGTGCCCCCATCAAAGAAAGCACTATGCTTTATGAGCGAAGCAGAATTGTAATACATCAAAAGAAATGTGAGATGCACAAATTTAGAGCCATCTCCACTCTAAATGTTCATGTGGACTATTTCTACCTCACTTGTGGTAGTGGCTCCCAAACTCACTTTGGTCTGATCAGCCAAGGTCAGACACACTTTACCTTAATTCAAACATTGTGATGTCATTTTGGTCTTCTTTAAGAATGAAGGACAACAACCAACCAACCAGACCTTAAAGTCCTTTGGGGGTCTTCTTCCTCATCCTTGAGATCAACATTGTCCTATTTCTTATTGTTCATATTTCTGTCTCTTCCTTTTCATTTCTCGTGCCACTACCCTTTTCTAGGCCCTCATTACATCATAAATATGTCACTAAAATAATGGCTTGATTAGTGTTCCTGACATTTTGTACCATTGTTCTAATTTACACTAACCTTACTTTTCGCTATATCAACCTCCTTACTGAAGAACCTTCTATGTTTCCCTGTTTTCCTTGATTAGAGTCAGTCTAAATTCCTTTGCCTAACTTTGAAGTTTTTATATTCAATCTATATCTCAACTGCCTAACTTTGAAGATCATGGATTTTTTATTGGAAGTGACTTTAAAGATCACTTAGCCACCTCCTTTATTTTATTCATTTTATAGGTGGGGAAACTGAGACTTGAAAAGGTTAAATGACTTGCTCAAGACTATACAAGAATAAATAGCAGAGCCAAAATTTGAACCCAAATCTTTGGTCTCTAAATCCTATGCTTTTTATAGGAAGGAAAGAAGGAAGGAAATAAGAATTTATTAAGTACCTACCATGTGTCAGTCACTGTGCTATGCATTGTAATTCTGGGTATTGGGTGCTATCTTTTTTTTTTTGGAGGGCAGAGGGCAAGGCAATTGGGGTTAAGTGACTTGCCCAAGGTCACATAGCTAGTAAGTGTTAAGTGTCTGAGGCTGGATTTGAACTCAGGTCCTTCTGACTTCAGGGCCAGTGCTCTATTCACTGTACCACCTAGCTGCCCCTTGGGTGCTATCTTGATCCCCATTTTACAGTTAAGGAAATCAAGGCAAGCAGTGATTAAGTGATTTACCCAGCGTTACACAGCTGGTAAGTGTCTGGGGCCAGATTTGAATTCAGGTCTTCTTGACTCTAGGCTACCTATCTGCCATTTATTATCTATTGTTATTTATTATTATTATTTCTACTTGTGGGTGGCTAAGTGGTACAATGACTAGAGCATCTATCTTGGAGTCAGGAAGACCTGAGTTCAAATCTAGTCTCAGACACTTACTGTGTGACCTCTAAGTCACTTAACCCTGCTTACCTCAGTTTCCTCATCTTTAAAATAAGTTGGAGAAGGACAAGGAAAACCACTCTAGTATCTTTGCCAAGAAAACTCCAGAACTCTAAATGGGGTCATGAAGAGTTGGGCAAAAGTAAAAATGACTGAACAACAAACACACAATATTTATTTCCCACCATTCAACATGTATCTTTAGTGCCAGATACCTCTAACATTTACGAACTGAGTGACCCTGGGCAAGTCATTTATACCTTCTCTGAGCCTCCATTTTCTTATTCTTTTTTTTTTTTTTTGATACTAGGTCTTCCTATATTGCTCTGACTGGAAGTTCAGTGGCCACTCATACACTCAACCCTGTTGCTGTGCACTGTTTCCATCCTGGGCCATTTTATCCTTAATTAGGCAGCCTAATGGTCTCCCTATTTCCAGGGGCTACTCATATTGGTTCCATACTTACTATGGACATCCAATACATTTTAGCCCTACTGAAGTCAGAACTTTTGAAGTCAAGTGATCCATCAGCTCCAGCCTTTCCAGTAGTAGGGACCATGGGCATGTGCTATCACACCCAACCTTCTCATCCTTAAAAAGAATATAATAATACTAACCTTACAGGGTTCTTGTGAAGATCAAATGAGACTAGAGTTATTACTAAGAATTCTGCACCTGAGGCAAATTCCGTTAAATGGGATGTACTTGTCTAAAACATGACCACTCCTGTATATTGTTGAAGTAAACTGGAGATAGAATTTATGGAAATTAAGGACTTTTCCTTCTGTAGAAAAGACATGAATCAACTACTGAACTTATTGGGGAGAAGAAAGAGGGACGTGGAGGATCATAGATTATAGCAACAAGATTCTGTATAGGGTGAAATGAACTTTAAAGAAGGAGAGGTTGTTGTTGCTAAATGGTGATGGGAGATAGTGAATCTGAAAGTAGGGAGCAAAGAGTATACCAGCTCTTTCTCTTGTTCCCCTATATTAGGAGTATGAGAGAAGGAACAAGCAGCCAAGAAGATGAATGGGATATAAGAGGAGGCAATCTAGGGTGAAAGGGAGTTTGTTAACAATTGAAGTAATTTTTAGAGGCCATAATGGAAAGGTAGGAAAGAATGGGATAGGGTGTGGGAAGGGCTACGGATGAACTGGATATGAGTGAAGCAGAAGAAAGGGATTTTTGTCCAAGCACAAGGTGATTTTGAAAAAGGATCAGAAGAGGTGGAAATAGGTATTTCCTAGCAATGGTGCATTGGAAAATAACAAAGTAAAATATCTGTGGGAGTAAAGATGTAACATCAAATGTCTATGCGATATTTGCTTGAGATATTTACTCATTGAGGGCAGCTATGTGGTATAGTAGATAGAGTGCTGGTACTGGAGTCAGAAAGACTCATCTTTGTGAGTTCAAATCTAGCTTCAGATACTTTATAGATATATGACCCTGGACAAGTCACTTAACCCCATTTGCCTCAGTTTCTTCATATGTAAAATGAGCTGGAAAAGGAAATGCAAACCACTCCAGTATATTTTCCAAGAAAACTCTGAATGGAGTCACCAAAAATTGGGTATGACTGAAAAATAACCAAACAGCAACAATTAACTTATGTGTTATAATATAGGATAAAAAATCCAGTCTGGAGGCTTGAATCAGCTTCTAGTGCAATATTTGACTTAGCCACAAGGTGGAGGGCTACTTGAGCTGTCACAGTATTCAAGACCTGACTCAGTCTTGTAGCCTAAACAAACCCTAAACAAGGCTTTCCCTGATCAAGATGTCTTCTTAGTATGGACCTTTTCCCTTTGCCCCCAGGTCCCAATATAGTCTAGAAGAAGAAATATCGAAAATACTAAAGTATTTTAATTTGCTGCAATTACATTTAAAAAAAAATCTTCTTTTGGTTCACTATTCACTACCTCACATCTTGTCTCATAGCACTCATAGATTTAGAAATTTTAGACATAGAATTAAGTGATCATACATTTTATCGTATATACAGAATACTATACACACATATATAGAATAAATATACATACCTATATATAATTAAATAAAAAGGAAAAATAGACAATTACACTTCTCTATCAGAGTCAAGATAGTCATTGCAAACCATCTCTTTGTCCTTCATACCCTTCTTCTCCCTCTCAGATTTTCTGTGTATATTGAGAAATTCCTAAGTCCTCATAGGGACCTTCACTTTTTCTTATCAGGTTCATAAATAAAGAAAAAAGAGGAAGGGGAAACTCTCCTGTGATGCACCAGTTTGCTCCAGAATGAGGTTCACAGTAGTTGCCTATCCTCGGCTGATACTGGGTAATGCTAGTTTTGATGTGGTGCTTGCTACTTGTTGTCTGCAGCAATCCAGGCTGCTCATCTCTCCACATCCACTCCACTCCCACTCGTTATACTCAATTTATGACCTGAAATCTGAATGGGAAGAAGAGAGGTCACAAATACAGATAACATCCTTTTTGTACTGTTGGTGACTAGGGCTCAGGCCGTGTTCTTTCTACAAAGGGATCATTGTGACCCTGGAGTGTATTTTCTTTGCAGAATCTCAGAATTTACTCTCCTGGTCTCTGAAAAGCATATAGTTCTTAATATACCCTGAACCATTCCTCACCGGTCCTCCAGTTGCTATAGGGCATGCTGGGCCTCCCATATGGCTTAGGTCTTTCTTCCTGAGTGGGAGGGCAGCACCTTTGGAAAGAAACCCAGGTATTTTCACCAGAGGAAAAGTATCAGTCACCTTATTTAACTCTGAAGAGATACTGTGTGGAAATATAGCAAACTTTTAAAACTTTGCAAACTTTTTAGAACTACCATTTGGCTATTATTATTAGGCTTATTCTAATCCTGATTACTGCTTTTTACCTGACTGAAATGTTCTTTTCCCTTTCTTTTCCCTAGAATAGGGATACTTAGTGGTTTTTATTTGTGTCATGAACCCATTTGACACTGTGGTGAAGTGTACAGACTTTTTCTCAGGATAATGTTAGTAAATGCATAAAATGAAATACTTATGATAAGAAATCAAGTATTTTGAAAGAAAGATGCAATTTTCCCATGCATGTTGATGGACCCCCTCAAATTTATCCATGGATGCCTTGTTTCATGGATCCTAGGTTAAGAACCCCTACCCTTTTGGAAAATCTGGACAGCATACTAAAAAGCAGAGATATCACCTTGCTGACAAAAGTCTGTATGGTCAAAGCTATGGTTTTCCCAATAGTAATGTATGCCTGTGAGAGTTGGAAAGCTGCAAACAGCAGAATCTTTGAATTGTGATGCTAAAGAAGACTTTTGAGAGTCCCTTGGACAGCAAGCAGGTCAAATCAATCAATGTTTAAAGAAATTAACTCTGACTATTCATTGGAAGGACAAACACTAAAATTGAAGCTTAAGTACTTTGACCACATAATGAGATGACAGGATTCATTGGAAAAGACTATAGTGCAAGGGAAGATTAAAAACAAAAGACGCAGAGGATGATGGTGTCATGGAAGCAACAAATATGAGCTTGAACAGACTTCAGGAGACAGCGGATGACAAGGGGGCTGGCATGCTATGGTCCATGGATTCATGAAGAATGGGACCTGGCTAAATAAATGAACAATAACAACAACACTCCTGGCAGTGTGGTACAGTGGAAATATGTTGGTTTTGGTATATAGAGGACCTGGGTTCAAATTGTGACTCTTCTACTTACTATGTGACTTTGAACTAGCCTGTTAACCTCTCCAGATCTTAGTTTCATCCTCTGAAAAAGTGATGGGGAAGCTGGATTGGATGACTTCGAAGGTCCCTTCCATCTCTCAAGCTACGATCTGGTATGATTTTTTAAGACATAATTCATAGGATCACTTGGTTCTGGAGCTGGAAGAGACCTCAGAGATCATCTAGTAACCTTATCTCCTCATTTCAAAGATGAAGAGCTGAGGAAGATGAAGATAACTAGCCCAAGGTCGCACAAGTGGCAAGTACCAGAAGCATGTTGCTTTCTCTCTGAAGCTTTTTTTTCCCTAACTGACTCATCCTTTATGGATCTCTCCCTTCTCCGTACAATTATCATACCTAGAGTCAGTGAACCACTGTTTAACAGGCAAGTGGTTTCCAAGTATTTCATCACTGTTATTTTTCTCTCTTACACCAGATTAAGCTCCCTAGGAGCATGTATTGTGTCCTAGTGCTTTTGTTTTCTCTGTAATACTGGGAACACAATAGCACCTAGATGGCCTTTTGTCTCAGGACAATGTTACACTCTTAAAAATTTTTTAGAATAGATCTCAAATATCTTTTGTTTGTATGGTTTATGGGGCAGCTAGATAGTGCAGTAGATAGAGTACCAGACCTGGAGAAAGGAAGTCTCATCTTCTTAAGTTCCAATCTGGCCTCAGACACTTACTATCTGTGTGACCTTGACAAGTCACTTAGTCCTGTTCACCTTGGTTTCCTCATCTGTCAAATGAGCTGAAGAAGGAAATGGCAACCACTCCAGTATCTTTGCTAAGAAAACTTCAAATGGGGTCACAAAGAGTTGGATATGGAACAACAACATATGGCATATAGCTTATACCTATCAATATTTGCCATATTAGAAATTAAAAGATAAGATGCAAATTTTTTAAAGATATAAAATATTAATCAGTTTAAGATAACTAATAATACATTGTAATACATACAATAATAATTATATGTTGACATAAACAGTTATGAAGATTAATTATTGGTGGTGAGTTGCTTTCTGTCATGTCCAACTCTTTGGGACCCCATTTGGGGTTTTCTTGGTAAAGATACAAGAGTGGTTTGCCATTTCCTTCTTCAGCTCATTTGACAGATGAGGAAACTGAGGCAAAAAGAGTTCAGTGACCTTCTCACAGCTAGTAAGTATCTGAAGCCAGATTTGAACTTGGTTCTTCCTAACTCCAGGCCTGGTACTCTATTCCCTATCTGCCCTATGAAAACGAATTATTTTTTTCTTAAGTGAGAAAAATTGTTGAGAAGAATGGGATCATTTTACATATTTTTGAAAATCTCTTAAATATCTCATTTAATGAAAGAAAATTAGGTTCTTCAGTCTGCTTCTGCCTTCAATCTGTTGTGATTTTTTTTTCTGATTGAAGCATGTGAAAGAAATCCAGACTTGCACAAAAATGTCACTGGAAGAAGTAGGAGTTCTTTTAAAGCTTTTTCAGATAATTGTGAACATTCTTCTTTGGTGACTATACCAAAGCTTGACAAATGGTAGTTTCTTAAAGGACAGTTACAAGGTGGAATCTGAAACATTGTCAATGAATGAATGAAAGTGAGAAAGACAAATAATATCTTAGTACTATTGTGAAAATAGTTTTGACTTTGTGGAATCCATGAAAGGGTTTTAGGGACCCCATAGGTCCATGTACCACACTTTGAGAACTGTTATGGATAAAGCTTTGGATCTTCAGTAAAATGCAAGCTCCTGGAGGACAGATACTTTTAAAATTTGTCTTTGTGTCTTCAGCACCCAGGATTGTACCCTGCATTTAATATGATCATAGGACAATTGACCCATAGATTTAGAGACCTTCTAGTACAATCTTCTCAGTTTATAGATGAAGAAACTGAGGGATATCATTTCCACTGATAAGTATGTGCAAGATAATTTGAGTTGAGAGAAAATACTGAAAAAATAATGGTGATCTGGAATAATATTAAGTGACTTAGCCAAGCCACTCAGATAGTCAGTGAGAGATCCAGGCATCAAATTTGGGTCCTTTGAAACCAAATCCATAGCCCTTGTGTTTAACAAAAATTTATTTTAACTTAGAAAGATTTAAGAACTCTGAGCAATACAGTGATTGGCCAGTGTCCCAGGGGACTGATGATGAAACATACTCTCCTGACAGAGAGGTGATGAGCTAAATTTGCAGGATGATATACATTTAAAAAAGTGTGGCCAATGTAGGAATTTGTTTTGCTTTACCGTGCATATTTGTTACAAGAGTTTCGTTTTTTCTTTTCTTCAATGGGGGGGGGGGGATGTCTGTTAATTGAAAAAAAAATTAATAAAAAAGACAAAAAACATGCCCAAAATGAATTGATTGAAAGTGAATGACCAAAATTTCTGTTTCTTTTTGGTAGACCTTTTAGAATGGCTCCTTAGCATATTGTCAGTGAAAACTGCCTTTTAAGTCCTTAATTTATGTGAAAATTTTTTTTAAAAAAATAAGCCCTACCAACATAGAAGAGGAGGCTACATCCAGATTTTTCATAATCAAAAAAGTTTTTTGGGAGCATTTTTTGGGGACATATTCATATGCAACAGTAAGTTTGGGTGTTTGAAATACCACAAAATACTAAGAACCAATCTGTTTGATTTGCAACAGGAGGAAAGTTTATTGACTGACAGCATGGCTAAAAAGCGAAACACATTTTGCAAGTTTGCATTTGGCAAGAGAAAGCCAAAAAGAAAGCAGATAGGGCCCGAAAGAGCTGATTTCTCTAAGGCTGCTCAGACTGTTTCTTTCTCCAGGAAGACTCATCATTTCATTCTCTGTGACTAAGGCCATCTGAGCATCTGCTTATTTAATTTTCATTCCAGAAACATAATTGGCTTGAGATGACACCCCTTGGCTACTTGTAGAGTCTTCTTTCATCATCCTGGTCACTCTGATTTTGTTTGACTCTTAAGAAAAGAAGAAGCAAGAACTGTAATAGATGAAAGTTAAAAGACTTATGCTTCCTAATTATGTTTTAAATAGGTTTTGGTTAGAATAGATGAATGTTTTACTCGTGATTGATGCACAGAAAGGAAACTGGGAAAAAGATACTTTACCTCCCTTCCACTGGTCCGTGTCTGAGTCAACAGACTGTAGACATCTTGATACTTCTCTCTTGCCTCTACAACTACTGGAAAAGAACCAGTTAGAGCAAGTATCATCACCAGTTATTTAATTGAACAACAGCGAGAATTGGGTGCTTATTTTAAGGAGAGCACTGTACTGGATTCCAGAGAGGGGGCAATCTCAGGAATCTTTGTCCTCGAAGAGCTTAGATTTTACTGGGGAGGGATATCATTTCCACTGATAAGTATGTGCAAGATAATTTGAGTTGAGAGAAAACACTGGAAAAATAATGGTGATCTGGAAATATTTCATATAGAAGGTGGTACCTGCATTGAATCTTGAAGATAAGGATTGTAAGAAGAGGAGGTAAGAAGAGATTGCTTTCCAGGCATGCGGGGTAGCTTGTTTATTTCCTTGTCAGAGAGATGGGAGGAAGCTTATATACTTTCCTTCCAAACATAGTGCCTACTACAGAGTAGAGGCTTAAAAATGCTTGCCGATTTATTGATTATTTAATTAGACTGAGTGTATTCCTTCCAGGGGGATGCTATTTCAACCTGCTAGATATTTAGTTTCAGGGGCCAGAAACATCATGAAACCGAATGGTTGATAGTGTTGAATTTCACTCTTAACTCACCTTCCCTCTCCATCAAGCAGGCTGCGGTAAGTCTCAATCTCCATCTCCAGGCGGGTCTTGATGTTCAACAGCTGTTCATATTCAGCATTCTGACAATCCACTTCTCCTCTGATCTCGCAAATTTGTTCCTCCAGGCTGCTGATCTGAAGTTGCATTTGGGAGAGCCGGGTCACATAGCTTGCTTCGGTGTCTGCGAGGGTGCCTTCCAGGGAGTCTTGCTACAAACATGTGCATGTACACACACAAAATACCAGAATGAAATCATTGAAAATATAGGAAAAGTGTTAATAGATATTGAACATATATGTGTCTCAGTGGTGAAAAGTATCTCCTTGATACCTCAATACACTGAGGGCAAGGTATCCAACATAAGGCAAGCCATCTATAAGGACCTATGATTTCATTGAAGATTTAGAACTGAAAGAAAGCCTTAGAGACTTTTAGTCCAATCCTTAATTTAGGGAAACTGAGGCCCAGAGAGAGCAAGTGACTTAGCCAATGTCAGATAGAATTAAAGGAAAGCTCTAGGTTTCTAACACAGGTCTGCTGATTCCATAATTGGTGTTCTTTTAGGCAGGACTTAAACCCAGATCTTCTAGACCCCAAGTCTAGAACTCTGATCACTAAACCATATTGCCTTTATAATGGGCCATGAAAGCCAAGTGGTATAAGCTTTAGTCCTGAAGTGCCCTCCTCTCGCTCCTAGCACTGGTTTGAATTTTGCTCATATTTAAGGAAAACTTCACGGGACTCCTGTATGGAAGCATTATGTAAGCCTTAAAACTATATATGTGTGAGTATGTGTGTACGTATGCATATGTGTATTTCTATATATACACATATATGTATGTGCACATATACATATGTGTGTATATGTGTGTGTGTGTGTGTGTGTGTATATATATATATGTATATATGCACATTTTTCCAACTGAATCTGTGATTTTACTGGCAAAGAAAATTCCCAATTAAGAAACTCCCTCTACTAATGCTAATCAATACCTGCTAAAACAATGGGGGTAATAAAATAAAAACCCTTTGGCTGCTGGATTGGTGACTGTGGTGCCTGCCTTATAGATCATGTCTGGGAATGGACTTTTACCCTGGATCCTTTATAAGTATATGTGCAACCAGAGGCTGCTGGCTCATCCCCATGGTCTCTTTCACCAGGGTCTGTGTCAAAGATGATGAGCCATTTAGCAGCAGAATTAAAAGAAGATACAGTTTCTATATATTTAACTATAGATTACCCTTTCCTTTTATCTCCTTACCAGCAGAATAGCAGAAATGTATGCAAAACAATTTCAAGAAGTTTGAAATCAGGGCTGGCATTCACCTACCATGGCCATTAGGGACTGAAGCTCAATCTCCAGGCCCTGAAGAGTCCGCTTCAGCTCCAACATCTCACTCTTGGCTGAGTCGGCGGCTCCTGCATCAGTGGAGATCTGTGCTTGCAAGGATGCACTCTACAGACACATGGGAGGCAAGAGAGCATGGAACAAAGAATGTGTGAATTGCCTGTCTCCAGTCTTTCCTCTCTGTTCAATCACTGCTGACTTACCTGCTTGCAAAACTGCTCTTCTGCCTCCCTACGGTTCTGCTCAGCCAGCTCCTCATACTGGGCCCTCATGTTGTTCAGCAACTTTGTCAGATCTGTTCCTGGGGCAGCATTCATCTCCACGTTGACATCCCCATGATTCATTCCCTGTGTACTCTTCATTTCCTAGCAAGGGAAAAAGTGAATGCCACTGTAATAGTGATGTTGGGATGGAGAAGAAGTCTGTGTGTCAACTACTAGACACATTGGGGAGGAGAGAGAGTGACATGGAGGCCCATAGATGACAGCGGGAAGGATCTGGATAGATTAGAGTGAACTTTGAAGGAGGGCAGAGCAGGATGGTGATGGAGGGAAGGTTATAGTTAAGTATACTCAGATGATGATGGGCAGAAGTGTGGCAACCGCAATGTCTAGAACACTTAGCAGCAAGCTACCTTCATTGCTGATACCCCCAGATGATCCTGGGGTCCCATGCGGTTGGACTCCCTAGGCCAGGAGGCTCATGGTAGGAGTCAGGGAGGCAGTCTGTTTAGGCCATTGGGAAAGTGCCCTAGGCAGAATGAGACCTTTGGTTGCGGTGGCCTGATGACTGAGGAAGGGAGCAACTTTGGGGTTGAGGGAGGGACCAAACTTCCTGGGATTCCAGTGGTTGTCCCGTGTTATTTCCAACTCTCTCCCTACCTCTTCATGATTTTTCTTGAGATAAACCAGCTCCTCATTCAAGCTTTCATACTGCATTTTCAGGTCTGATGTGGTCATGTTCAATTCATCAAGCACTTTATGAAGGCCATTTATATCTGCTTCCACAGACTGACGTACACAAAGTTCATTCTCATACCTTAAAAAATGTGCAGAATGTGATTTTTAGTTAGTTGAATTATTTTGAAAGCTTTCAATTTCATCAACAAGATATTCATAGGGTTACTATTAGTCTAGAGGTGGAAGAGATCTCAAAAGCAATTTAGTCCAACCCTTTCATTTTTCAGACGAGGAATCTGAGGCCAAGGGAAATTAAAGGATTTGTCCAAGGTCACACAGATGGTTAGCATCTTCAGAAGGAGGATTTGAACACAGGTCTGATGCTTCCCATGCTACCTTATCAACCTCATAGTTTACTCAGCTGCTCCAGAGCAGTATCAAACTCGTCATCTTCTTATTTCCCTTCTTATGCACTGATGTATAATAAGGTTCAAAAAGATTGTATAATTTTAGAATTTCTTTAATAGAATACATATTTCAATTCTTTAGCAATTTCTTCTTATTATAGAGTTGTCTATATTTATGTGACCCATTAATTAGATGCTATTGATTTTGGAGTCAGAAAAGACATTAGAAGTCGTGTAGACTTTTCCTTCTTAGTTTGGAGATGAAGAAACTGCTGCCAAATTTATATTCTTTTTTACTACATCACCCTTCCTCTGACTTTTCACTAGAATTCTCTAGTCCTTGGTGTATGAAAAATAATGAAGATTTTACTGGCTTTTAAAAACTTCTATTAGAAATAAAAATTAAAAAGAAACTCACTTCATTCTAAAGTCTTCAGCAGCCAGCCTAGCGTTATCAATTGGTGTGATGATCTTGGCATTGTCAATAGTGGCTGCAACGATCTAGAAAATTTTCAAAAATGGTAGAAAAACAAAGCTACATATTTCAAGATACCACATAGCTCCCTGGTGTTAGTTTATTAAGGTAGCCTTAGTTAAGAAATACTTTCCTGAAATGCAAAAAAAATCCCGGACTTGTAAATCAATATCTTTATTTCTGATATTTTAGATAATGAAACTGAAATTTCCATAGTACTTCAAAAGATACAAAGCAATGAACATGTGTCATCTCTTTTGAGCCTCATGATAACCCTATGAAGTAGATCCCACAGGGATGTTTTTTGTAGGTGAGGAATCTGAGGTTCAGAGATTATGTGATTTGCCCAAGGTCACACAATCGGTAAAATGCAAAGGATTATGTGACTCCTAACTCCAGGTGCAGGAAGACGAATGTAGGAATACGGCACAATTAACAATTTTCATACAACATTATATTATTATATTATCTCATTAATGTCATTATTATGTTACATTACATATAACTAACATACAACAATTTTCACATAATAAATTTTAACATTTTAATTTTGTAGGAAGCCTTTTTTGGGGTCCATATCTATGATTTCACTGATTTGGGGAGCTACTTCTATGGAAACTTTCTCTACCTAAGCAAGTCAGTGACTCATCTTTAACAAGGTTTAAGATTGTTGCCTGGGATGTTGAGAGGTTAAGCAAAGTACCCAACATCACATAGCTAGATAGTGCAGTGGACAGAGTGCTGGGCCTGGAGTCAAGAAGACCTGAATTCAAATCTTGCCTCAGATGCTAACTATGTGACTCTAGGCAAGTAACCTAACCTCTGCTTGCCTTAGTTTTCTCAACTGTAAAATGGGGATAATAATAGCATCTCTCTCTCATAGTTGTTGTGAGGATAAACTCAGATATTTATAATAGATTTTGCAAATCTTAGAGTGCTATAAAAGTGTTCATTCTTATTATTTGTTAGAGACAGGACTTGAAATCAAATCTTCCTGACCTCAAGGCTGGTCTTCTATATTTTATGTCGTGCTACCCTTTGTATAAAACATTATTATAACAAACATGAATAAATCTATTACTTTTGCAATTTTATGGCATAGAAAAAGAAGAAAAATATATTGAGATTATATCACTTTACCTGGTTTCTTAGATCTTCAATTATTTGATAATACTTGTCGTAGTCTTTCTTAGATTCAGCATCTTCAGCCCCAGATTTATCATACCATTCCTTGATCTTGATCTCCAGATCAGTGTTGGCCTCCTCCAGAGCATGGACCTTGTTCAGGTAGCTAGCCAGGCGGTCATTGAGACTCTGCATGGTTTGCTTCTCACTTCCGGAGAAAAGGCCCCCATCACTGGCACCAAAACTGCCAGTAGCACCACTCCCCACGGCACCAGCACAATAATTGTAAAAGCCTCCACCAAAGCTACCACTGGAGCCTGAGCCACTTCCATAGCCTCCCATTAGGGAGCTGCTACTGGACCCACCTCCGAAGCCCCGTGCTAACCCACTGCCAAAACCTCCACTCATTCCACAGCTGCTGGAGCCTCCGAAGCCCCGAGCAGAGGCATTCCCTAGGTGACATCTACTGCTACTGCTTCCGTTGCTTCTGCTGCTGCACACTTTGCCACAACCACTACCTCCAGCCTGGGAAGAAACTCTCAAGAGGCAAGACATGATGTACTCTAGTCAACCTTGTTCTAGTAGTGAGGAATGGAAGTGAAGACTGCCCTGATCAGGCCATCCTTATATACAGAGATTTAGGGTGTTTCTTTGCTTCTTTCAATTCCATCCCAGTCCTTTTACCTCTTAATCCCCAGTGGATGAATTTCTCATAATTAACCTCACCCTATTGGGTCAATTGATATTGAAAAAAAATTAACAAGGGTGGGGGAAAATGAGCATCATTATCATACTTCAGCTCGTGAGCATCCCACAGTCTGTTATTTCTCCACATTTCCCCCTTCCTTCTATTTATCTGAACTGTGTTGTCACACATTTTCTAATTTTATGAACTATTCAGGTGAGCTTTAGAGTGCTGAAGCCTCCCATTTCTCCTGTGCCATTCAGGCAAAACAATTATACACAGTGTCAGAATTAGTCAGAATTCAATTTACTGCACTTAGTAGTGAGTCCTCAGGCAGATTCTTTTTTTTTAATCCAGTGATAATTAGGAGTAGCATCATATGCCTACCCTCTTTTCATTTGGGGGCACAAATGAAATGCAGCTTTCCTTGCAAAAGGAAATGTAAACCTGACTTTGCAAATTTACAGACTAGCTTTAAAGGCAAAGATTGTTAGGTCAGGTGAAGTCATTTATGGAAGATGTTCTATTCCATTTGATGGTCTCAATCATTCTAGCAAGATGTAGAGAATGGGTTTAGGTAAATGCACCCTTTCAGAGCCTTGGTCTTGGCATCTTTCTTTGATTGTCCTTACCTCCCAAAAGAACATTTCACCTGCTTTAGTTTATCCACAAACATTTTTTCCTTTTTCTTCCTGTTGTCCCCTTTCTATGCCATTACAATCACCAGTTTTTATTCAGACGGATTGTTGTCCTGCTTTCCCCCCTTTATCTTGTCATTTCAGTATTATTCAGTAGGGTCTGCTATATGTATAATGTTATAGTAAACTCTAGGGGAAGATGAAAAATAAGATACAGTACCTTCTCTCAAAAGAACTGCTAAGCAGGCGTGTGTGTGTGTGTGTGTGTGTGCACGTGCGTGCACGCATATGTGGTGTATATGTGAGGAGCAACACATCAATATTAGAAGAAAGAAAGTATTGAGTACCTAAGAGAGGTATAAAAAAAGTATCATGCACAATCTGAGAAAGGAAAGCTAATCTCAAATTTTTATGATAAATTGGTTTTAAATTCCTGATTTTTTAGATTAAATTTGAAAATAATATTGCTCTGGAAAAAGTTGTGGACTTGCCAGATTTTCCTCCAATTCAATATTTTTGCATTCCAAATCTGTTATTCTCTCTTTTGCTTTTTTTTGGGATAAATCTACTACTATGGAATCAATTTTGTCTAATCTGCTAACTGTTTTTCCTTTGAAAACTACATATTCTGACCTTTGTTCTATTCCAATCTCTTATTAGATTTATTTATCTTTAGAACCATTCTAGAATTTCTTGTGGTTTACCCATGCTCTCTTAGAAGTCCACAGGATTCTGTTTGGTCAGGCTTTGGTTCACTTTCCTTTGTCTTATAATGTTTACAAGACCTTTATATTCTTTATGAGTAGTTAGTACTCATCCTTCCAGTTACAGGATCATCTCTGTTGATTTATCTGTTTGTGCTTTAGGTTTTAAATTAAATTTTCTTCCTTTTGAAATATTTCGTTGTTTAGCCTCTTATGTTCCATATCACTCACTTTGTGACTTCTCTCCCTTTGAGAGGGGGACAGTCTTGGGCTTATTGCAATTTGCCTTAGCTTATATTGTGTTAAGTAAAGAATGTATTTAATATTTCTTCTTTTCTGTGTTTATTTGTGACCAAGACCACCAGCCTTGGTCTCTGAACTAACTAGCTTCTGGCAGGATAGAAATGGCCACATCTCGACTTCAGTGTTTGTCCTTCAGACTAGGTATAGCCATGTATACGACCCCTGGGTGTCCTAGTTTTTTTGTTGGCTCTTGTCCTTTCCTTCTTAGGCTGCGTTGAATCAATTTTTGTCACTTTTTTCTAAGTATTGGTGGAGGTCAGAGATGGTGTTCTGAATTAGGAGTCCTAATCTATGGGCTAGTCCAGGCATAGGTCAGTCCAATTCTCCTCCTCTCCTATTCATGTAGTTAGACAGAATCAGTGTTTACCTTGTGGGAAGGAATGGTTAATGGGTAGGATGTGCTAGAAATCTCTTCAGCAGGAGTCTGGATCCTAGGCAATAAACCATGAGTTAATTTTTGGTTTTTGTCTCTCCCAGCATGAATGTGAAAGCTGGTGGGGGATGGAGAGTGAATGAACTCTTTAAATATTAGCAATATCCCGTGTTAATGATAAAGCTTTTTAATAGGCTTGTTGCTATCTTGTTCTGTCCATTCAACTGTAATTGTTCTACAGTTGGTGCATAATTCCTGTTTTGGTGATTTCTGGAATATTAACGTGGATTAGAAAAAAATATCCAGTCTGCTACCTTGTTGATCATGTGAGCAACTCTACATCTATGGTCCTAATATAATCCTAGGTGTTGCTATTTCACCCCAGTCACAAAGAAAATTAGGCTTATAAGTAAATTAGAAATGACTGGTCCCGAACTACCTTTTTAAATTTCCGGGTTCTTTTTTTGGTCATAATTAGTGAAAACGCTAGATAAATGGGCCAATGATCTCAGAGACAGGAAGGAAAAAAAGTTTACCAGTCAGTGCCCCTCAGTTCTGCTCCCTCCCACCCAAAAGTGCACCCTCAGAAATGTACTTCTGCCTCCACCACAGACACTTCTGAGAAATAAGACTAGATAAGTAAAACGTAATTTTTAGCAGAATGGGTGAACTACTTCAGTCATGCCCAACTTTAAATAGGGCAGTGGGGAAGAGTAGACAGGATAGGGCTGTCATTTCCTCCACATTCCCCAGAACACATCTGCTTTTCTTACTCAGGGAACTCAGAGAGGGGAAACTTCATTTTAGCCCCGGTGCCTCTGAAGTCCCAAAACTGTTCTTACTGGCTTTTTTTTTCTTTCTGAAGGGAGGAAGGCAGGGCAATTAGAGGTAAGTGACTTGCCCAAGGTCACACAGCTAGTAAGTGTTAAGTGCCTGAGGCCAAATTTGAACTCAGGTCCTCCTGACTTCAGGGCTGGTGCTCTATTCAGGGTGCCACCTAGCCACCCCTCTTAGCTGCTTTTATTTGCATTACTGTTTCTGCTGGCATGCCAGGCTTCTGGGGGGGGAGGGGAAGATGTCCTCTAACCTCCCCCCATCCTCGTAGTACTTTGTCTGCTTTTGTATGGGCTTTTAAAATTTCTGCTCCCATCTCCACATCATGAAGTATTTCCTTGGCTCAGGAAATGAGTAAAAACTCAAAAATCCAGCAGTCTCTACATGTGATTCAATTTCTCTAGGAGGCCATTCCCTTGCCCTACTCCCCTACTAGTGCTTTCCTTCTTATCTCCTACCTTATAATGTACATATCTGTCCTATTAGAATATGAACTCCTGAAAGGAATTTTTAAAATTTTAAATAGTTTAAATTGTCTTCTGATTTCAGCACTCTTCAAAGTGTCTGGCATACAGTCAGCACTTAAATGCTTGTTGGTTGATTGTTGTGTATTCACTGGGCTCATGGCTACTCTTATTCAACTGATCGATTCACTTTATACTCTATATGGTACTATATTTATATATGGATGCGCCTTACTTCTCTCTACAACGGCGGTTCTCAACCTGTGGGTTGCGACCCCTTTGGGGGTCAAATGACCCTATTCACAGGGGTCACAGGGGTCACCTAAGACCATTGGAAAACACATATTTCCGGTGGTGTGAGGAACAGAGACACTGCTCCTCTATCCAGGCTGGTCCGCCCACATGCAGATACGCCCACATATGAGAATTAAAGGGTGTGGCATTAGGAAAGTTGAGAACCACTGCTCTACAAGATCAGGGATTCTCCATCTGGGATCCAGGAATTTATTTTTTAAAAAATTTGGTAACTTTATTACAATTTAATTGGTTTCCTTTGTAATTCCATGTATTTTATTAATTTCAGAACAATATTTTGAGAAAGGCTCCATAGCCTTCAACAGCTACCCAAGGAGTCCATGACACAAAAATGGTTAGTAACTCATGGATTAAATCATAAGCCTGAGGGAAGATGTCATAATATTCTCATATCACCTCACTTTTGTGATACCCTCTTGACCTAAGTCATCCTCTTGCCCTTTGACAACTCAGAACTGAACAGAAACTATGAGTAGCTTAGAAATCAGATTTGGGTAAGCTATATGAAATGGAAGGGACCACTAGGTGGCGCCATAGTGCACAGAATGATAGGCCTGGAATCCTGAAGACTCATCTTCTTGAGTTCAAATCCTGCCTCAGACACTTATTAGCTGTGGAACCCTGGGCGAGTTCACCCTGTTTGTCTCAGTTTCCTCTTCCAGTATCTCTGCCAAGAAAACCCTAGATCAGATTATGAAGAATAGAACATAACTGAAAAATGACTGAACAATAAATACACGAAACAGAATCTGACTTTATAGTCCTTGCACAGAGCTCTTGACACTCATCTTCTGTGTGTGTCTATATAAAGGGAGGAACTAGTGGTCAGCTCACAGAGGAAGAGCCATGGGTCTTGGAAGGCAACCTTGAGTTAAGATGAAAGAGGACTTTACTTGGACACTTGGTATTGATTAAGGAGATTGTTATCACTGTGGATGGTGTGGTATTTTCTGCTACCCTTTAAGGATGTGTTGTGCTAGGGAAGAACCTAGTCTGGGACCCCCTGATTGTGTAAACAAGTATTTTGGGGAATGCTACTGAATGCAATGATATATGCTAGGTACCATATAACATACTGAGTCTTATATATATATATACACACACACACACACACACACACACACACACACACACATACATATATATATATATAATGATATGTTTTGCTTAAGGATGTTTTTACGAATGTTATGCTTTACTTTATTGAACAATGTTTAGTTCTGAATAGAGAGTTCATTATATTATGCAATTGGACCCTCAGAATTATTCAGAGCAGCAGTCCTCAGGTGTGTTGCTGTGATTGACTTTACCTAAGGTCATAGTCTGATTCTTGCATACAGTCTTTCTTGTGTATGTCATAGCTTATCAAGGCATAGATAGGCCTCTGGAGTTCCTCTCCTTTCCCTGAAAAGTGTTGACTCTTTTGCTAATAAATTCCACCCACTGCCACTGAAATAATTCTTACTATGAGCTCAGTCCTTAGATAAACTATGCACTCACTCATCAGTGTTCTCTCACTACATCTTGTAACCAGATCCTTCCCACTGCATTTGTTAGCTCTTCTTTCTTGTTCCCAGGCCAATTTTACCCCTTGTAAGGCCAACCATTCTCTAGCCTACTTCCTGATTCTCTTAATTAGAGAACTTCTTCCCCTTGAAGGTTCTGGTCTAAATCTTTCCCCCTTCTCAGTCCAATAGGTTTCCAAACCCTTCACAGTTGGAAATACGTTGTATTTAAGTTGCTGTCTCCATATTAGCACCTCTCATGCCCATAGCAGGGGATCAGTAAATATTTAATTGAATTATAACCCTCCATTCTTGGAAATGTTCCTGCAAATGATTTGCATATTAGTTGAATTACCTTGGAAACAGTAATTTTTAATTTGAAATATCAAACACAAAGTGATTAATGTTTTTGGAACATTGAAACAGATTATGAACAAGATTTTAAACTTTTGGTTTTATAATCTATTAGTTCAGTCTTTTTTTTTTAAAGTGATGTCTGATTCTTAGTCACCCCATTTTCTTGGCAAAGATACTGGAGTGGTTTGCCTTTCCCTTCTCCAGCTCATTTTTACAGATGAGGAAACTGAGGCAAATGGGATTAAGTGACTTGCCTAGGGTCACACAGCTACTGTCTGAGGTCAGATTTGAACTCAGGAAAAGGAATCTTCCTGACTTCCCCAGGGGTGGGGAACCTGTGGCCTGAAGGCCACATGTGGCCTTCTAGGTCCTCAAGTGTGGCCCTTTGAATTGGATTCATGTGGCTTCGAGGCTGCAGGTTCCCCACCCCTGATGCTTTTCTTCATCTGATTACACCAAGTCTTGACATACAAGTTCACAGCTATCAAAACTACTTTTTCTATCCATCCCCTTCTAATTGATGTCTGTTTCCCTAAGGACCCATATAGTCTTCTGTAGTCTGGTGTCAAGTCAACAACCATTTATTAAGCACCTGCTATGTACTAGACATTGTACAATAATGTTCATTTTTTTAAGTCAATATGTGCCTGCAGGGATTCTTACATATGGTTTAGTGACCTGCTTTCCCATCCAAGTTTGATGCTGCTGGCCTTGAGTACCAAGTTTTGACTGGAGCAAATAAATATAACTCTAGTCAAACACCTTGCTCAAGACTAGAGTCTGAAGAAAGGAACTCCTGACCTTGGTATTACTTCTGGAATTTGCCTGGCCCTCTCCCCATTTAACATACTGATGGTTCAGACATGGTCCTTTGTTCTTCTAATCTTTGTTTAGGCAGGTTAGAGCTCAGATCACACATATGCATGGCATTCTTAAGCCATGTTTTGGTTTATCAAGGCACAGATAGAGCTCCTTAGACAATACTTTGGGGGCATATTTTATGTATGGATCCAAATGAGCACTTCAGATAACTAGGATATGAGATCTTTATTGGAGAAACTTGCTATATAATTTCCCCCTAGCTAACTGTTTCTCTTTTAATTTTAACTACGTTGGTTTAATTTGTGAAAAACCTTTTTAACTTTATGTAATCAAGATCATCTTTTTCTTCTGTGATACTCTCTATTCTTTGTTTGGTCATGAACTTTTCCCTTTTCTTCAATGAGTTCCTCTCTCTCCCTGTCCCTGTCCCTCTCCCTCTGCTGATCAGCATGGATGTTTTAACCTGTTCCATTTTTTCCAAGGTTTTGCCTTGCCTCTGCATTGTGGTTGTCTTTTCACTTCCAGGGACTCACCCTATGGATGTCAGGCTTAGTTCAGATACCCAAAAACTGTACTGTGATTCAGTGCTCCTAAACTCAAGTGATCTACCAACCTCAGCCTCCCCAGGAGCAGGGGCCTCAAGAATATGACACCATGCATGGCTATGTTTTTTAAGCTGAATATAATTGTTATTATATTGTGTTAAGTAAAGAATGTGTTTAATATTTCTTCTTTTCTGTGTTTATTTGTGAGGTTTTTAATCCCCTAATACATGATCGGTTTTTAGAGTGATGCCATTTGCCCCTGATATGTGTGTGTGTGTGTGTGTGTGTGTGTGTGTGTGTGTACATACTATTTTCTAATCTCTTTCAGAGAGGTAGCTGTAAATGACTTCTCTCTCACATTTTTTCTTTCTTGCAGTGACTTCCTCCCTGTGTCTTCTTCTCAGCGATTCTTCCTCCTCTTTTTTACCCCCTGTGGTCCATGAAAAACCTTAGATAGGAGGGGTGGCAGAGTCAAGATGGCAGCGCAGAAACAGGAGAACTCCATGGCTCCCACCATAACCACCTCAAATACCTATAAAATATGACTCTAAACAATTTCTAGAGCTCCAGAACTCATAAAATGACAGACAAACAAGGCTCCCCCTGAAGGCAGCTCAGCAGACAGATGGAAAGGGCTCATAGCAGCACGCTGGGAGCAGAGCCCAACCCCATGCGGTTTTAGCCCCAGGCTGTCCAGGAGAAGCCCCAGCTGGAGCTTTCAGGAGAGCAGATCACCAGCAGTTGTGGTGGTTTCCAGAATTACCAACCCATAGGAGCCAAGGACAAAGGAAAAAGGTCAGTGGGGCTCCACTAAATTTGGGGGAGAGGGTCCAGCCACTGCCTCCAGAGCTAGAAGCAGTTTGAAGCAGCGGTCCTGCAGCCACTTCCACGTGGCTGCTTCAGAAGCTCCCAGCCTGTAGATTGCAGGGGGCCAAGTGATCATTCAGAGTCTAAGTGCTCTTGCCTTGAGCTGCCTGGATTGGATTTGTGGTCTTGGGTGGTGGTCCTGAGGTGCATTTTCAGTGAGCCAAAGCTGGAGGAGGCTGCAGACATGACGGCCTCCTAACAATTCTGGCAGCTGCTCTCTTTCTGAGAGCAAAGTTCTACTGAACCCAAAAGTCAAGTAATTGACTGGCAACATGATCAGGCAAAGGAAGCAAAGAAAGCACAGCAATCCAGCTTTAGATTCCTTTTTTGGGGACAAAAAAGATCAAAGCATGGAGCAGGAGGAAGACAACAGAGTCAGAACTCCCACACCAAAAGCTTCCAAGAAAAATGTAGACTAGTGTATCAGCAAGCACCCCAACACACCCAGGGTGGCTGCTAGCACAGGTTCTTAGATCTGCTTTTCTAAAGGAAAGCAACTCAAAATGGGTTAACAATCTTACTTTAATCGATCAAATATCATTTACCTAGTTCAGGGGGAAAAGTCGGCACCCTGAACTTCAGAGAATACAAACAGAAGTTACAAA
>CM053584.1:148150957-148179067 GCA_028627135.1 Pseudochirops cupreus | reverse complement strand
GAAGGTTGAGAAGCACTTACTTAGAGAATGCTTGGGTCCATGAATTCATTCCAGATTGCTTTCCAGGGACTTAGGTTATTGGGGTTCCTGAATCCCCCCTCTTCCCCATCATATCCAACAAATGTTATCCAGCCTCTGCTTGACGGCCTTGAGTGAAGTTGTTAAGTCAAAGACGTTTTTGTCGTTGAGTCGTTTCAGTTGTGTTTAACTCTTTGTGACTCCACTTTTTGGGGGTTTTCTTGGCAGAGATACTGTAGTGGTTTGCCATTTCCTTCTCTAGCTCATTTTATAGATGAGGAATTGAGACAAATAGGGTGAAGTGACTTGCCCAGGGTCATACAACTAGTAAGTTCCTAGGGCTGGACTTGAACTCAGGTCTTCCTGATTCCAGGCCCAGCATTCTATCTACTGAACCACCTAGTTGCTTTGCTTACTTCTGCCAGGAACTGTGCTAAGGGCTAGGAATATAAATACAAAAGAAGGGGAAGATTGTCACTGTCCTCAAAGAACTTACATTCTAATGGGGTAAGGTGGGGATGAGGAGATCCCGGTTCCTCATGAGTCAGCCCATTCCACTTTGGATGGCTCTAACTGTAAGAATTTGTTTTCTTTAAATCCCACTGAACTTTTCCCCTTTGCATCTTCCACCTGTTGCTCCTGGTTCAGCCCTATTCTATATGACCCTCTTTAAAACAATGGTGTCAAACTCAAATAGAAACATATCCCTGCAGGGGCACACCGGCTGAGAAAACCACAAGTTAACACTATCTATTATATTCTGTATTATATTGTATTTATTTGGTTAAACACTTCCCAATTACATATTTGAATTCTGACTTCTTACTGTGTGATCTTGGGAAAGTTAACACTGTTTCTGGGCTTCTGATGCCTCATCTTCCAAAAGATGGAGGTGGACTTAACTAAGGTTCCTTCCAACTCAAATTTTCTACACTTCTAATTAAAGTTTTCCTGTTGATCATTCTTCAGTTTAAAAAAAATGTTTTTTCCACCCAGGACTATTTCAGGAAATAGTTGCATGCTATTTTTCTTAATTGATTTTCCATTTTCCTGGGCCCTGAGCTTATGATAAGTGCCTTGATGATATTTATTACAATAAGAGTGACCCATAGCGGAGCGATGTATATGTCATGTTGGCACTTTTGGCTTTGGATGAGTAATGGTTTCTTTCCATTTGAGCTTCAAGCTCTTAGCATTTCAGCAGGGATCTGAGTCATGCCAAGTGAGAGATATCAATATTGCTTCCCTCCAGTCCTACATTTATTCTCCAAAATTAGAAGGGAGAGTAGGATTAATTTGGAAATATTCCATGGTGCCTTCAATCAATCCAAAAATACTGAGTACCCCAAAAGTCTTTGTGCAGCTAACCCTTAAAGTTACAGTAGGTGGCACACTGGACAGAGCACTGAAGCTTGGAATTAGGAAGATTCGTCTTCCTGAGTTCAAATCTGGCCTCAGACACTCTCTAGCTGTGTGACTCTGGGCAAGTCATTTAACCCTGATTGCCTCAGTTTCCTCATCTGTCAAATAAGCTGGAGAAAGACATGGTAAACCACCCCATTATCTTTGTCAAGAAAATCCCAGATGGGGTCATGGAGAGTTGGCTACAACTGAAATAACACAATAGTAACAACACACACACATATACACACACAAACATGGATAGACATATGCGCACATATATGACCAGGCAAAAACACACACATATATGTATATGCATATATGAGTTACAAAGGAAAAAAAGAAAAATGCCCTGTCTCGAAGGAACTTTCCTTTTATCAGGAGAGATAATATGTACCTATGTAAATATATGTAAAATAAATCCATAAATATAAGGTAATATTTTGGGTGGAGTGGAGCGACTAGCCCCTGGGGAATCAGAAAAGGTTAGATAGCATGGTAACTAAGATGTTGGACCCCAGAATCAAGAGGACCTGAGTTCTAATCTCACCTCACGTACTAGCTGTGTGATGATGGGTAAAGTAGTTAGCCTCCGTCTGCCTTCGTTTGCTCATCTGTAAAATAGGGATAATCATAGCATCTACTTCCCGGGGTTGTTGGGGAAAAAACTGAGTTAATATTAGCAAAGCATTTTGCAAACCTTGTAGCACTATGTAAATGCTAGCTATAGTTAGCACTTGAGCTGAGCTACGAAGGGAACTTGGGATTTTATTTAGGAGGCATAGGTAAAGAAACAGTATATTCCAGGCACTGGGGACTTTGTACACAAAGGTACAGAGATGAGAGTGTCATTTGTGAGGAAGAGCAAAACTAGCTAATTTTAATGCAATATTTATTATTCTTGAGTTATTTGGGCTGTTCCCTCTGGATTGCATGATTTTATACTATACTTTTTACTTTTTATTAAATCATTTATTTTTAGTTTTCAACATTCACTTCTATAAGTTTTAAAATTTTCTCCTCCTCCCTTCCCAAGATGACTTACAATCTGATGTGGGCTCTACAAATACATTCCTATTAAACACATTTTCACATTAGTTGTGTTGCATAGAAGAATTATAACGAATGGGAAAAACCATGAGAAAAAAAATAAAACAAAACAAAAAAAGAAAATAGTCTGCTTCACTCTGCATTCCGACTCCATAGTTCTTTCTCTGGATGTGGCTGGCATTTTCCGTTGTGTGTTCTCTGGAATTATTTTAGGTTCTTGCACTGCTGAGGAGGGCTAAGTCTATCACAATCAGTCTTCCCACACTGTGGCTGTTACTGTGTACAGTGTTCTCCTGTTTCTGCTCCCCTCACTCAGCATCAGTTCATCTAAATCTTTCCAGGTTTCTCTGAAGTCCACCTGTTATACTGTACCTTTTAAAAAACTTTGACATGTTTGTCCAGAAAACCTTAGTAAACCCAGCCACACTGAATAACATGAATCCAAAGCTCACCACAAAGGGTCTTCTTATAAATGAGTGCTGCGTCTTTCTTATCTGTTATTTTGCTGTCTTTGTCTTCTGTGAATGCTGCTATTGATTGTTATTTCAAGTGTATAGAAAAAGCCTGGTATGATTAAATTTTTTTTTCAATGAACAAAAAGTGATTTTCTTTTTCTCCCACTTCCCTTACTTATAAAAACCAGACCCTTATAACAAATATGTATAGCCAAATGAAAAAAATTTCTGACGGTCCATGTCCAAAAATATTTCTCAATTTGTACCTTGAACCATCCTCCCTCTGCCAAGAGGTGTCCAGTTTAGATCAGGGGTGGGAACCTGCTCAAGGCCACATGTGACTCTCTAGGTCCTCAAGTGCTACCCTTACCTCTTAATCATCTATCATTCTCTGGAATTGCGACTGGTTATTGCATTGGTCAGATCTTAAGTCTTTCAAAGTTGTTTGTCTTTGCAGTTTTGTTTTTATTGTATCACTAATTCTCCTGGTGCTGACCACTTCGTTGGTTCATCCAAGTCCTTCCAGTGCTCCCCGAAATCATCCCTTGATCGCTTCTTACAGAACAGTAGCGTTCCATTATGCCATTTGTTTAGGCGTTTCCCAGTTTGTGAGCAACCTGAAAAAGTCATGTGTCATTTTCTATAATTTAGTTCCTTTAGAAAACTATACCAGATCTCTCCCACCCCCAAATCAATAAGAAACTCCTTAAGCTATTTGTAATTCAAAGAAACGATCTGTAATTCAAGGTAGCTATTGCAAGAGTATTCATCCATGACTATTAGGTTCCCTTGGCGGCTGCGAGATTTCCCTTCCCTCCGGAGGTTTCCACACTATTTTCTTTTGTTTCATCGCATTTATTTATTAAATTGAAGCCCCATTCTTTTGGTTAGTTGTTCAATTTTTTCAGGCTCCTTTCTGGTTTTTTTTCTGATTTTTTTTGTGATGAATTCTTTTCCACCCCCTTCCTTTTGGTGTTTGTAGCATTTTTTTCCCCCTCGGCTAATATTTCCTGCTTGCAGTGCTCAGAGATGGCCCCTTATTCAGTTCCCCTGCTGGAATCCCTTTGTAATCCGTTGGAGGAAACACTGATTAAACACCAGCTTTGACTACCAGCTAGGGGGCTGGGTGTTGCACACCGTGTTGAGTCAAACCTGAGAGAGAAGGAAAACCGTGAAGAAATTAGAGCGGCGTGGCTGCTGTTAGGAGGAAGGTAATACTGACATTCACTAGGGGGCGCTGTTGACACACTGAACACATTTTCCTTCCCTCACAGGGTGTTTCGCAAGCATTTTGTAAGACCGGGCAGCTGTGCCATTTGCTGCCTGAGTGACCTTGGGCGAATCAGTCCATCGTAGGCGATAGATTTAGAGCTAGAAAGGACCCTAGAGAACTTTGGGACCAACCCCTTCCCCGTCTCTGAGGCACAGAGTGTTTAAATGACTTGCCCAGGGTCAGACAGCTAGTTAAGCATCTGAGGCAGGATATGAACTCAAGTCTTTTTGATTCTCTGAGTCTCAGTTTCTTTCTCTGTAAAAGGAGTGGGACTAGATCACTTCTATGATCCTTTCCCGTGGTAAATCTGTGATCCATGATCCCCTTGAAAATTGGCTGCTTCCACCTATAATCAGTATCGTATTGCTTGCCTTCTTGGGGTGGGAGTGAGGGAAGAAAAAGTGGAGAATTTGGAACTCAAAACTTTAAAAAATGAATATTAAAATTTTTATATGTAAAAATGCAATAAAAGGGACTATAAATGACTGGGAATTTTTGAGGGTCTTTGAGAGAGGTTCTGTTTCTTTTCTCAGGATTCTACTTTGGACTGTATTTTGTTTTCCTCATTTTTTCAATGAATCTTACTTTCCTCTTAAAAAAGAAAATTAGCTGCTTCATTTAGAAAGGAGTTATTAACTTGGGCTCTGTAAATTTGCTTTAAAAATATTTTCATAACTATTTCAATGTAATTGGCTTCCTTTGTGAGCCAATGTATCTTATTTTATGCATTTAAAATAGCAAAGGAGTTGAAGACATAAAAATGGTTTAAAACCCAACCTTTTGCCCAATTAAATCCAACAAGTGAACTCAAAGTCTCAGTACTACTAGTGAAGCATTACTGGGTGGTTTCAGTGGGTCAAACCTGTGATTTCATCAGGACTGGGAACTCCTAGAGTCAAAACTTCCTCTGGTGATTCAGACTGGCAATGTGTCTGTCACTTAGGTTTAGGGAATTCCAGGGACCCTGAGAGAGGAAGTGACTTGTCCATGGTCATTCAACTAGTGTGTTTCAGAGGAAAGACTTGACCCTAGTCTCTCTGACTCCAAATCCAGCCTTCTAATCACTATGTCCTGCTGTCTCTCGTCAATATTCCACATTATGGGGGTCAGGTGCCCCCACCATCTAGAAAATCTGCACAAAATTTTTTATCTTCCTGATTTGTACCAGAGATGAAGTCTGAATTATTATGGCATTAAAAGATAAAATACATTGATTATACAATGCTATATATATATCTATCTATATCTATCTATATCTATATATCTATATCTATATCTATATATTTTTTATGCATTTCTGAGTTTCCAGACTTTTTCTGTGTCGTCTGTTGGCCTTTTTGCATGCCATCTATGGTTTCCCCAAAACTCCCTCCAAATTCCCATTTAATTTCTTATGTCAACCTATGATGTATTGAAACCACAATGGGGAAAGTCTTGATGTAGAAGGGGTAACTGTATAACACGTAGTAAATTCCAAATTTCCTTCTTAAAAAGGAGGTGAGGTGGCTCAGTGGATACAGTACTGGTTCTGGAATCAGAAAGACCTGAGTTCAAATCTGGCCTCAGCCACTTAACTAGCTGTGTGATCCTGGGCAAGTCACTTAACCTCTATTTGCCTTATTTTCCTCAACTATAAATAGACATAATCATAGTAGCACTTTCTTCCAAGGCTTGTTGTGAGGATCAAATGAAGTAATATTTGTAAAGCACTTAGCAAAGTGCCCAGCACATAGTAGGTGCTTAAGTCTTTAGTTTCTTCTTTAATGAATGCTCCTTGTAGCATGGATCCCAAAGAATGGAATAAGACTTGCTTTTATTTAGGTTTGCAATGTGTTTTTAGATTTCTCTGGATATATCATATGTTTTCTGTTTTGAGAATCCATGTAACTATCTTGGGAAAAATAACTTTTTTTTCTGCTTTAATGAAAAGTACTTTCAGAACCTTGATATGCAGTATGGTGTAATGGTTAGAGAGTGGCCATTGAAATTGGGAAGATCTGGATTCAAGTTTTGCCTCTGACACCCCCTGGTTGTGACTCTAGGCAAGTCCCTTAACCTCTCAAGTGTCCCAGACGAATTCCTAAGGCTCCAAGTTACATCAGGGAACTTAGAGCCTTGTCAGGTATATTTTGCTTTATACTATGAAATCACAGGGCAAGACAAAAACCAACCAACCGACAAATAAATCCTCTGATAAAAAAAAGCTTTGCAATTCTATTACGAAAGTAATTCAGACAGATGCCCTTTGTTGTAGACATTTTCGAGGGGATGTAGGAAGATGGGTTGACTGTATAACTTGAAAGTTTCCTTCCAAACTCAAGATTCTTTGGGGAAAACTTTAGGGAAATATCTCTTTTTTAAAGTGCCAACTCATGCTCAGTAAGGGGGATATTTTGAATAGAAGCACATTTATTTTTACTGAATTGTTTTTACTTGTAATTATTGGGAGGGAGAGTCTCAGAATGATGTTGGTGAAAATATGTAAATTGTTCATAATGATTTCACACAAATGAAAAACAATGATGGGCTTGTATATGTTGGGGGCTGGGCCTATTACTTCAATGGTGTGGGGAGTTCTGATTGAGGAAACTGCTTCTTTAAAGGTGGGTTGGTACCTTCTTTGCCATTTGTAATTTTAGAGAATTAGAGGTGTCAAATATACCTGCTGAAAGCCCATATGGCCCATTGCACTGAACCAGATGTAATTGGGAAATATTTAACAAAATAAATAAAAATTCAGTAAAATATAGATAATGTCACGTTTAAAACTGACGACATGCTGCTGGCAGTTATCCTTACGTACAGATTAATGGCTCCTGTTGTTGTTCAGTCAAGTCTGACTCTACATGACCCTGATGGACCCACTGTTCATGGGGTTTTCTTGGCAAAGGTACTGGAATAATTTGCCATTTTCTTCTCCAGTAGATTAAGGCAAACAGAAGTTAAGTGACTTGCCCAGGATCACACAGCTAGTAAGTATCTGAAGTTGGATCTGAACTCAGGTCTTCCTGATTCTAGGCCAGCACTCCATCCACTGTGCCATCTAGCTGCTCTATATTGATTGTGTGACCCTATATAAATTACATAAATCTTATAGTTGCCTCCTAATGGCTCCCATTAATGGCACCCTTTTCTATTTGAGTTTGACAGCACTGGCTTAGAGCACTGAGAGATTAAGAGGTTTCCCAGAGGCCAGAAGCCAGAATTTGTCAGAGATGGGACTTGAACCTAGGTCTTCCTGGATGTAAAGACATGTCTATCCACTACCTCATGCTGCATATGTTATAACTATGAATTTTGGAGATGAGATAACAAAAGGCACCAAAGATAACTTGCAAGAGGGAGAAAGTTTATTGAGTACTAAGAAATCCCAACAGATGAGGTCAGATTGAGTAGCTGTCATCATCCCTGGCCTACACTAATGACCCAGTTGTAGGTGATGCTGCTTCAAATGATGTTATGCCGGATGATGCTGCCTTACATGAATGTGTGTATGTGTATGTGGCTAAACAAACTTGGCCACACCTATTGCACAGAAAGAAGCTACATTTAAGGAACTAAAAGGAAAAACTACATTTTTTTTCTCTTCTTAGAGCTGCTTATATATCCAGATGGTTTCTCAATTCCTCTTCTCTAAAGGCACTGAGCATGAGACCCGCTGCTCTGCTCATCTTGGGTTAATTGCTTGGGGCCTTCTCTTCCAGAGACTGGAGTCTGGTGGTGAGAACTTTGCTTCGTTGGTCAATTTCCTCAAGCACCTTTTTCACCACGATGGCTTTACTGGACTCTGGAGAGGAAATGGAAAAAGAGCCTTTAGAAGTTTAAAAGTGCCAGAGAGATCCCATGACCCAGTGATCCCAGTACTGGGTGTGTGCTCCAAGAAGGGAAATGTGAAAAAGAGAGACTTTGTATATACAAGCAGATGTCCAAAGCTACACTCTTTGTGGAAACAAAATTGGTGCCCACAGATTGGGGAATGGCTGAACAAAGTGTGGTCTAAGGATGGAATGGGATGTCAGTGCTCTATGAGAAAGGAAGACGAGGAGTTCAGAAAATCATGGGGAGACTAATAAGAAGTGATACAGAATAAAGCAAGTACCATCAAGGGAACAAATATGTGGAAGGTCTTTTGTAATGGAAATCAGAGATGTCACATACCCAGCCTGCAGGCCCCTTTGACCGGCAACACCATCAGAATGCCCAACCAAATTAAGATATAATGGTAAATATTTAAGAAAATAAATGAAAATTAATAAAACATAGATAATATTAGATTTTTAAACTAAGTCAATATGTGGTCCTCAGAAATCCTCATACACAGATTAGTGACCTATTTCTTGGTAACTTATAGTCTTAGAGAGTTGCCTTGGCCCACTGAGACAATAAGTCACTTACATAGGATCACACAGTTAATATGTGTTGGAGGGGGACTTGAACCCAGGCCTTCCAGGTGGTACAGAGGCAGGAGAGGGAGCACTAGGGCTGGACTCAGAGAGAACTGAGTTTAAACATGGCCTCAGATAGCTGTGTGATCCTAGGCAAGTCACTTAATCTCTGCTTCAGTATCCTCATTTTTAAAATGGAGTTAATAATAGCAAATGCCTCAGAGTTGTGAGGATCAAACGAGATCATATGTACCTGGCACATTGTTGTAATAGAGTTATTTTTCAGTCTTGCCCGACTCTTTGTGACCCCAATGGGGATTTTCTTGGCAAAGATACTGGAGTGATTTGCCATTTCCTGCGCCAGTTCATTTTACAGATGAGGAAATGGAAGCAAGCAGGGTTAAGTGACTTGCCCAGGGTCACACAACTAGTAAATATCTGAGGCTGGCTTTAACTCATGAAGATGAATCTTTCTGACTCTAGGCTCAGCGCTCTGTCCACTGAGCCATCTAGCTGCCCCACCTGAAACATGGCAGGTGCTTAATAAATCCTTTCCCTCTTCTTTCCATCTTCCCTTTTTGGCCCTGAGAGCAACTTCCAATCCACTAAGGCCACATTGCCTTTAACAACACTAAAAGACAGTTGAACTCTGATATATTGTTATGAACATTCTTCATCTTGGAGAACTGTTAACGAAATATACCTTTCTCATTTCAGTAGAGAGGTGGTGGACTATGGGTGAGGAAAGCGGTATATGCTTTCAGACATGGTTGTTGCATTGGTTGGCTTTTTTTCCTTTGTTAGAAGGAAGGATCCAAATGGTGGTGGTTGGGGAGGTATGAGGGCGTAATGAGCGTATTAAGGGAAAATAACTATATTGTAAAATCAAAAGACGATAAAACTTTAAAAATAAGAAGAAACAGAATAAATATGAGTGATGAAACATAATTTGATTTCCTGCCATATAAATGCAAGCTGTTATATGGGAGATACTGATACTTCTGGTCACGTCTTTGTGTTAGTTACCATTAGGGACACGTCATACCTCTTGTGATATGATGGAAAGAATGCTGGTCTGGGAACCAGAATGAATAAATGAACTAATGAAAAATGTGCGAAATATGTAAAAAACTAATGAAAACGTGTTCGAAGCACTCTGCTGATACCTGAAGACCTGGTATCTCATTAACTTCTAACTTCTATAACTTCTAACACTCATTAACTGCGAGATTTTAATCTTAATTTTAATTGAGCTTCAATTTCTCCATCTATGAAATAGGAATGATAAAGTGTATACTACCTGCCTGACAGGGTCACCGTGGTGAGAGTATATCGCAAACCTTAAAACATTAGAAATATATAACTTTTAAATTAATATTTATCCAATTAAAAAGATGGACATATGCTACTTTGGGGGAATATGATCATTTATCATGAAAATCTGAAGACATTTCATTAGTGTTTGTTACAGTATCTTCATTATTTAATTATGTATTTATTATTAAATTGATGGATTTATATTTTAATTTATATATAAATTTATATTTTAGTTTATATATAAATTATATATAAGTTTATATATGATGTATATTACATATATGATACTTTAGTCAAATGATTACAATATAAATATTTCTATTTTAAGTTCAGTTAAGCATGCATTTAGCCTCTCCTGTGGGCAAGGCACTGGACTAGGTGCTAGGAAAACTATGATGAAATGAAGTACAGTCCCTGATCTCAGGGAGCTTAGAATCTGGGTGAACCTGGTCAAAGGGGTGTTATTTGGAGGGCAGAATATAATTCAATTATTGTAGCTTAGAAACAGAATTTCATTCCAGTTACCTTTAGCTTGACTTCCCAGATTTCCAGATCCATGATCTTTAGACTTGTAACCTCCAGACTTGCAAGCTCTGTGGGGATAGAGGGTGGATGAGCATATCATAAAGGGGAGAAGCTTAGTGACAAAATCCTGGACTCAGAAGGGACCTCAGGGCCATGTAGCCTTAAAAAGATTCCCTCAGCTGCTTACCCAAGAAGCAGGCATCCAGCTTGTGCTTGGTCTTCAAGGAGGGGGACCTCACCCCTCCTAGGGCATCTCATTCTACTTTGGGAAAACTCTAAGTGTTAGGAAGTTTTCCCTGACACTGAGTTTAAATTTGCTTTGTTGTAACCTGAGCCCAGCATCCCTTATTTTATCTTCTGAAGCCAAGCAGAATAAATAGAGTCCATCGCCCTTTAGATGTTTGGACAGCTATAATTTACCCTTTAGGTCTTCTCTTCCATCATCCCCAGTTCTTTCAACCAGTCCTTAAAAGACCTGAATTTAAGATCCTTCCCTGGTGAAGACAAAATCTCCTGGCTTCCATTGACTAGTTGATCCTTGATTCACTCTCATATATTCTCTCTCTCTGTCTCTGTCTCTGTCTCTGTCTCTCTCCCTCTCTCTCTCTGTCTTTGTCTCTCTCTCTCTCTCTCTCTCTCTCTGTCTCTCTCTCTCTCTGTCTCTCTCTCTCATTTCTTTGGCTTAGGAAACTTTCAGTATGGAAACTCAGCTCTCTGACTATGATGGTAGTATGATATGTAGTGTGTAGGGTCCTGGACCTGGAGTCAGGATGGCTGGGATTCAACACCCACTATAGACATACATTAACTGAAGTCTCACTTTTCTCCCCCTACCCACCTCCCACCATGGGAAAGCCTCCTGAGACTCCATCTGCGGGTACCTAGATGACTCCATCTGAGGCCCCACTTCCCTTAGGATCCACCCTCAACTTTCAGCCAATGCCCCCTTTTCCTGTCCAGGCTGAATAGTGCTTCCCTCTCTGTTCTGACTCTTAGATTCACTCTTACCTTCCCAGTGGTAGCAGCCTGATGCCGAGGGGCAGATGCCCCTCTGGTTCCCAAGCCCACCTGGGCTTTGCCATCTTCCCTGAAGCTGGCACGTAAGACCCCTGGCCCTTTCCTTCCTTCCTACAGTTTAACTCTCCTACATGTTGTCTTCCCTGACTAGAATCTGAACTCCTTGAAAGCAGAGACTGTCTTCTTTTTCTGATAGTATCCCCATGCCTAGCGCCATGCCTGGCACGTAGTAAATAATTTTTTTCATTCATTTATTATTGGCTTGTGTGACTTTGGGCAAGTCATAACCTCTGAATCTTAGTTTCCTCATTTATAAAATGAGGGAGTTTGATTCATTTCCTCTAATGTCCCTTCTACCTCTAAATCTAGAAGATGAGAAGATTATAAATTACATCATTTTTGAGAGTTGCTTGGCAAGGGTGGAGGGGAGGGCCTCAGAAGTTAAGTGTCTCCTCCATGGTCTAGTAGCCACTTATATATCAGAGATGAGACTTGAACTCAGGCCTTCCTGACTCCAGGTCCAGCACTCCATTCGCTATTCCACCTCTATACCTACCCTTCATCGCCATCGATCAGGAGGCAGTAGGTTTCGATCTCCTTCTCCAGATAGACCTTGATATGCAGGAGATGCTCGTACTCCAGCTTCTGGCCCTCGGTCTCAGTCCTGACCTGCTGCAGCTGCTCCTCCAGGGCCCCAATCTGGGCCTGGATTTGTGAGAGCTGCACGCAGTAGTTCCCTTCTGTCTCAGTCAGCGAGCATTCCAGTGAGTGTTTCTGTTATGGACAAACATAAGAATGTATAGAAATTTACTCAGATCCATAGAGTTGTGGCCTTCTTCCACTGAGAACTTTGAGTAAGCCTTTGGGATTTCATATGGACATGCATATAAATCAAGTCTTTAGATCATGAGATTACAGGATCATGGATGCAGATAGAACAGGAAGGGACCTGAAAGGCCATCCACTCCACCCCCATCATTTCAGTTTTGAGGAAACTGAGGCTGAAAGAAGTAAAATGTCTTACCTAAGGTCATAGAGATTAAATGGCAGAGTCAGAGATTTGAACCCAGGCTCAAATTCAGGATCTGACACTGCCTTGTAGGAATAATTATGAAATGTAAAATACTTAGTTTTGAGGTCAGTGCTTCAAATGAGGCTTGCTGCAATTTGTCAAACCCCAAATATTTTATGACATTTCAACAGCTCATGTGAAAACAAAGTAGAACAGAACAGAACACTGGTTTCTCAGTTGCCAAGAACCTCTGACAATAGAAGTTGGTCCCATCAGGGACTGCTGGTGACCAGGGCTCCTGGGGGACAGATGCCCTTGTGCAGACTAAGCACTCTTGGGCTTTGCCTCTGCTCTGTAGCTGACCTCTAAGGTTTCCTAGGCTTGTCATAATTTATGGACATTCTAGAGAACAAAGGAATGAACAGCAACAATAGCAACATTATAAGGGATCAAAGCAGTGTAGAGTTAGAGCTGAAAGGGAACTCAGAGGTCATCTAATGCCTTATTTTACAGATGAGGCAACTGAGTCCCTGGGAGGCTAGATGATTTTGTCAAGATCACAGAGATAGTTGCAGAACCGAGATATGAACTTGGGTCCTCTTGCTCTAAATTTAACATTTTTACCATTGTCACATATTGAAATAGGCTCACTTAGATCTCTTACAGGGCAGCTAGGTGGCACATGCTTACTAGCTATGTGCCCCTGGACAAGTCATTTAACCCTGTTTGCCTCAGTTTCCTCATCTGTAAACTGAGCTGGAAAAGGAAATGGCAAACCACTCCAGTCTCTTTGCCAAGAAAACCCCAAATGGGGTCACAAAAAGTTAGATGTGATTGAACAAGATCAAGAAAACTTCATTAAGCTTAAGATAGAGCACCTTCTTTTCTCTCTTTCTCTCTCTCTCTGTCTCTTCCTTCCTTCCTTCCTTCCTCCCTCCCTCCCTCCTTCTCTCTCTCTCTCTCTCTCTCTCTCTCTCTCTCTCTTTCTTTCTTTCTTTCTCTCCACTTGAAAAAATATGGCTTGCTGCATAAGTCTAGGGATATTGATTGCTTCATCTCGTGTTTTTCTGTTGGTAAGTTGCTTATTCTCTACATGCCTCAGGCAACTCCCAATGGTTGATCTGTCAAGTTATAGATGGTCGTGAAATGCTTTGGTGGACAGAGTTCCCACCCTGTGTTGAGGAAATTATAGATCCCTCCTCTATCTGTGTATTCAGATCGAGAGGGACTGTCCTTTTCAATTGGATTTAAGAAGTATGATTTTGTGCTGAGCACTGTGTTACACACATTGAAGGATTACAAAAAAGTCAGTGGTCAGGGTCACTGCATTTGTGAAATTGACAATGAAAAGCTTGTTTACTATAGTTGGAGGTGGGAGGGGAGGACATCAAACAGATTTTTAAAAACTCTGTAATATTAAACAGCCAGATGAGTACATGGGAAAGTCATAAGAAAATTGCTAATGCAAGGTATATTTTCTAACTTGGAATACACATAAAAGAGGAAAAAGTTAAGGAAGACTTGAGTGGGAGCAATTGAAACTTAAGAAATAGTGGAAAGCACTCAATTAGGGCCCATTGTGGAGAGTAAATATAAGCTAGAGTTGCAAAGCAAGGTGGCAGAGGTAGGGTCTTAAAGAGTCTATATTTATTTAGTAGGCAACAGAGAGTCACCAAAGAATTTTGAACATAATTAATATATGTGCCAAAGATGGATTGGAGTGGGGAGAGAAGGAAGACAGAAAGATGATCTCTAGTAGGATTTTTTTTTCCAAAGCTGATTTATGATATAAAAATGATGGAAGCCAGACCTAGGGAAGGATGATAAGAGCTTTGTACCCCATGGATACTAGAGGGTGGGACAGCAATGTTCTGGGGATGTCTGATCCTCTGGTTGTCCTATTCACATGGTGGCAGCAGCAATCACCTCGCCTCAGGTGTGCTCTCAGGTAGCAGCCTGTTAGGTGAGCCCACCCAGCCCACCCTGACTGCTGCTGCTGCTTGCCTAGCTAATGAGAACTCTGAAAGTGGTCACTGAGTCCGAGAAGTCATCCATGTCCTACCGTGGCTAGGAGTGACTGAAGCTCAATTTCTAAGGTTTGAAGGGTGCGTTTCATTTCAGTCAGTTCACTCCGCGCTGATGTCGTGGCGCCAACATCATCCGAGATCTGCTGCTGCAGAGATGCACTCTGAAACACCACAGAAAAGGCAGCCAAATCTTAGTTCTGTGGCTATTATCAGAGAGCCAGATACATTAAAAAAAAAACAACAACCCAAACTAGATTAACCTTTTCATTGAACCAGGCTTCAGCATCCCTGCGGTTCTGCTCAGCCAGGTCCTCGTACTCGGCCCTCATGTTGTTCAGGAGAAGGGTCAGATCCACCCCTGGGGCTGCGTTCATCTCCACATTCACGTTTCCTCCAGCAGCGCACTGGAGAGCTTGCATTTCCTAAAAACAGAAAGGCAGTTCTCTCAGATATAAAGACAATATGAGGCACCTAGGTGGTGTAAAGAGGCATCTAGGTGATGCAGTGCTGGGCCTGGATTCAGGAAGACCTGAGTTGGAATCCCACCTCAGACACTTATTAGCTGTGTGACCCTGGGCAAGTCACTTGACTCTTTCAGTTTCTTTATCTGTGAGATGAGCTGGAGAAGAAAATGGCAAACCACTCTAGTATTACTTTGCCAAGAAAACCTCAAATGGGGTCATGAAGAATCTGACATGACTGAAACAACTGAAGAGGTGGTATATATATGCATGCACACTGCACTTGGAGTCAAGAAGATCTGAGTTCAAATCCTGCCTCAGGCATTTACTTGCTATGTGACCCTGAGCAAATTAATTAAACTTTCTGTACCTCAGTTTCCCTATCTGTAAAACTGGGATGCCAATAGTACCTATTTCCTGAGATTGTCATGAAGATCAAATAAAGTAATATATACCAAACACTTTGCGTAACTCAAAGTACTATATACTTATTATTTATCATCATCATCATTATTACTTGATCCAAGTCACACTGCTCAATAGTATGAGAGCCAGGACTAGAACCCAAGTCTTCCAACTTCCAACTATGATGTTATATTGATTCTCTATATTTCCACTATACACATTCTGTGCAGAGTTGTATCCTTCAGAGTCCTTTGCCAAAAGAAAACGCGTTAAGATATTTCAAGGCTATTACCACACCTTCCCTTAATTTTTTTGTATCCAGCTTAAATATACCTCATTCCTTCAACCATACTTTACCTTATTCAATGACTGATGCTGATGTAAATGAGAGAATATTTATACAGCTCTTTGCAAACCTCAGAACACATATAAATGTTAGCTATTATTATAATGTACTTTTAACCCAACTAAAGCCCAAATTTAAGAAATTGCTGCTTTATTGATGTTTGGAATATGAATAACTGATTATACAAATTATTTTTTTCCAGAGTACAACTCCTTTAAAAAGTCATCACTTAGATATTCTTGCAAAAAGAGACTAAAATCTATTCCCCAGATAAAACCTAAATTCATTTTAAGCTATGTACCACTTGTGTGCAATTGGGTCACATTAATTAGGATGAAGGATGTGGTTTTGCAGAACAGATTTGGAAGACATCATTATGAAAAAATTTAATGGTAACTGAAGGTGCGAGAAATAACACCAGTAGTAGTAACATCTTCAAATAGATTTAGAGCATGACTAAAAATGAGACGGATTCATTAATTGGCAGGAAGGCTATTTTAAAAGGAGTTTCCAAAATGTTAGGAGTAAAGGTGACATCATTTGAATAAGTGTGAAATATTTCAGGTAGCTGGGTGGCACACTAGATAGAGTGTGGGCTCTAGAGTCAGGAAGACCTGAGTTCAAATTCAGCCTCTGACACATATTAGCTATGTGACCCTGGGCAAGTCATTTAACCCCGTTTGCCTTTGTTTCCTCATCTATAAAATGAGCTAGAGAAGGAAATGGCAAACCACTCCAATATCTATGCCAAGAAAAGCTCAGATTGGGGTCATGAAATGACTGCAAAACAACAATCCCAGTGGGTCTGTTTTGAATAACCTTTGCATGCATAAATTCTTGTATGTTTGTTAAAAGGGGTAAACAACCATTCATTATTTTATTGTTGCATTTTATTCTTGATGAAGAATATTACTGTAGAATATTACTGTTCTGATTAGTTACCTACTTTAGTAGGAGACTTAGCTCCCAATGAATTTTTGACATTACCTGAAATCAAATCCATCCCCAGAAGATGAGGTTTTCCCATTACTACCAATATTCAAAATAATGTGCCACAGAATTGAAAGATATTTCCGAAAGATTAGGTTACAGGAAGCTTCAGCAAGTACTATACTGCTTCCCCAAACCATTACCAGTTTATGCCTTAAGAAAAATGGGTCAGTAGCATTTCCATAATATCAGAAAACTAGTTTACACTATGTTTCACTATGGGTAGTCTGCCTTTTTAGAGGGAGAAGATAGTTAGGAAACTGAATTCCTACCTCTTTGTGGTTTTTCTTGAGGTAAGTTAGCTCCTCATTTAGAGTTTCATACTGAATCTCCAGGTCTGTTCGGCACAGGGTCAGCTCATCCATGACTCTTCGCAGCCCATTAACATCAGCTTCAACATTTTGATGAAAAGCCTGCTCACTTTCAAACCTCAATGAATATTAAAGAATTCATGTTACATTGGGATAGATTGGGGAAACTCTTGACCACAAAAGAAAGGGGATCCAATGCTGGTATCCTGTACATTTGGTAGCCACATCCTGAGATTTCCCTGTCAGAGTTTTTGTAAAGGGGAATGTACTGTGTTGGGGTTTTGAGCTATTTCTTTCCCCCCCAAAGCCAATGAACATGATTGGCTATTTACCATAGATTGCACTTCTGAGACAATGCTGACACGCATTGCCTCCACTTCTGCTTCTTATAGGATCATACATTTTGAGTTGGTAAGTGAACCTTAGAGTACACCCAGTCCAACCCCCTTATTTTACAGATGAGGAAACTGAGGCTCAAACAGGTTAAGTATCTCGCTTTTAGATTATGATCTCCTTGAGGGTTGGGACTGTCTTTTGCCTCTTTTTGTATCCCCAGCACTTAACACAGTACCTGGCATACAGTAGGTGCTTAATAAATGTTTACTGATTTCCTGTGGTCACACAGTTACTGTCTGAGGCATGACTTGAACTCAGTTCTTCCTGACTCCAAGGCTAGTACCCTATCCACTGCAGGAGGCCACCCAGTTAGTGACCCTAGATGCATGCAAGACTCAGCTCATATTCCATCTCCTACATGAAACCTTATCTTCTTCCCCTCTCCCACTTAATAGCTAGTACTCCCATTTGCTTTGTGTACTAATTTTATGTTGGTTTCAATAATTTTTTTTGCCTTAGATATTATCATCTTACCCAAATCCCTCATTTTGCAAATGGGGAAACTAAAACCTAGAGAGGGGAGGCAACTTTCTCCAAGGTCAAATAGTTATAAAGTGGCGAAGTCAGAATTTGAACCCAGATTTTCTAGACTTAGGACTCTTCCCACCATACCACACAAACGTTATTAGCTAGTTAATATCATCTACCTCAGGCAGATAGGTAGCACAATGGATAGAGAACTGGGCTTGGAACCAGAAAGAATCATCTTTCTGAGTTCAAATATGGGCGCAGACACGTACTAGTTCTGTGATCCTGCTGGGCAAGTCACTTAATCCTGTTTGCCTCAGTTTCCTCCTTTGTAAAATGAGCTGGAAAAGGAAATGTCAAACCATTCCACTATTCTTGCCAAGAAAACTTCCAATGGAGTCATAGAGAGTCGGATACAATTGGAAACATGACACAACAACATCATCTACCTCATCCTCTAGGTTGATTCCATATAACTTTTTGGCTATTTCCTAAAATTACAAATTATTCTAAAAGATGAAAACTTGTCCCTGAGGTTACTCAGAGGACATGTTAGTATTCTCTCCCCTCTCAAAGTATCTTATGCTTATTTATCTGTGTATATGTGTTATCCTTTTACTAGAATGTAAATTCCTTAAGGGCAGGGGATTATTTTTCCATTTATCTTTGGATCCCTACTGCCTGGCACTCAGTAGTCACCTAACAAAGTTTGTTGGGTTGGCTGGATTTTATTTTTGTATTTAGCTTATTTTTTAAAATGAAAGAGTTGGTCGTCATAGCCTGTAAGGCAAACCCATGACCCTTTAATGCTATGAGCATCCTGAGTATCAATACCTAACTTTAAATTCATTGTAAATTTTATCTTTTGTAAAATTTGGGAATAATGCAGCCAGAAACATTTAATGAAAGGATCAGCAAGGTGATTAACTTTGATGGCTTCTCTTACTCCTGAATGTCTTTTCCCCACACTTACTTCAGTCTGAAGTCATCAGCTGTGAGCCTGGCATTATCGATCTGGAGGACAGCACTGGCATTGTTGGTGGTCGAAGCAATGATCTAGAAATAGGAAGGTTGACAACGTCCTGACAATGTTATTGCATGGACAATGCTTGAAAACTTTATAGTTTTTCCCCTTCTTGACCTGAAAATGGAAGGACTTCAGTTCTTCCATGGAGTGCTCAGGTTCACATCAATGTGGACATTTCCTCTATTGGTGCAAATGCCAGCCCCTCTAAGTAGTCCTTCTCATCCTGTAAAATTGTATTTTCTCTTTCTCCCTCTTCCATTCATGTGATAAAATGATGAAAGTAATAATCAGAATGAGAATAAATATGTATGATCACTGGGAGACATTTTTATGATAGGTTAATCAGTTCAGGTTGATAAAAACCAGCCATGCTTGTTGATATATCAAAGTTTCTTGGTTTCTTTTTAAACTTAGTGAGGGCATTAAGGGAGCTTAGCTGGTACAATGGATAGAGCACTGGGTCTGTCGTCAGGAAGATTCATCTTTGTGAGTTCAGATCTGGCCTCACACACTTACTAGCTCTGTGACCCTGGGCAAGTCACTTAATCTTGTTTTCATTAATGTCCTCATCTATAAAATGAGTTGAAAAAAGAAATGGCAAACCATTCCAGTATCTTTGTCGAGAAAACCCCAAATGGAGTCACAAAGAGGTAGACACAATTGAACAAACAATTGAACAGCAAAGGGCATTAACTTTTTTTTTTTTAGAACCCTGTCCCTTAAAATACTTTTCTGGCCAGATTCTATGGCTAACTATATTTTGAAATAAAAGATAGTAGTATTATTGATTTAGAGTTGGAAATTCATTCAATTGAATTCAACATGCATTTATTATTGCATTAATTGGAAGGGAAGTGATAGCTAACGCTTACATAGTACTTTGAAGTTTGCAAAACAATATATATATGTATATATATAAAATTTCATTTGGTCCTTAATGCTCCCAGGTAGGTCCTATTATTATTCCTCCACCTTTTTTTTTTAACAGAGGTAACAATGCTAATGTCCAAGGCTGGATTCCAATTCCAGTTTCCTGACTCCAGGTCCAGTAATGTCTCCACTGTACCAAGCTGTCTCAATTTGCTCATATTTGAAGATGGGGAATGTGAGGCCTTGAGAAGTTAAGTATTATAACAAAGATAATAAATATTAGAGCTGGGATTTGGATCCAAAGTCCTCTGAGTCCAAATTCATCACTCTTTTCATTACATCAGGGGCTCATAAAAATCACTCCAATTTATTTTCTTACCTGATTCTTAAGATCTTCAATTATTGGTAAGTATCGGCTATAGTCGTGATCAAGGCCCCGGCAAGATCCAGGACCAAATTGTTCATACCACCCCTTGATCTTCTCCTCCAGATCAGCATTTGCCTCTTCCAGAGCACGCACATTATCCAGGTAAGAAGCCAGGCGGTCATTAAGGTTCTGCATGGTCACCTTTTCATTGCCAGAGAGAAGCCCTCCTTCGCTCCCCAAGAAGCTAGCACAGGAAGTGCTACTATTCCCTCCTGTGGAGCTGCTCCCAAAAGCACAAGAGAAGCCACTTCCAATGCCAGACACCCCATATGCATTTCCACTTCCAAAGACTGAGCCTCCACTAGAGAGCCTGACAGAGCCTGTTGTGGGCCGTGAGCAAGATCTCCTAGTACCACTGGAAAGGCAAAGAGACATGGCTGATGGAGAGCGTGTGCCGAGCCTTCGTGTAGTCAAGAAGTCCAAATGGAGTGTTGGTGCTTGAAATGATTTGGTTTGCTTTTTTTATAGCCAGTTCCTTAGGGTGTTTCTACCTGAATTGTGCCTACCAAGAGTAAAACACTGCTTGCCTATTCAGCAAGTTAACCCTAATTGGATGCTTTTTTGTTTTCATAATTAGCAAATAACTTTGCTGTGTCCATTTCCGTAGGTGGGTGGTTGCCCCTAGCTTGGTTGTTATCTCCAAAATGGTTTTGGGTGGAGCACTGTCAGATTATTATTTTGCTTTTAATTTTGGATGAGTAATTCCTCTCTTACAATCTTTGGAAGCTTAAAGTCATCATTCCATGCGCAAAATGAAAATTGGGCTTCATGGTCTCATTGAATAGAAGAAACTCAAAGCTGGATGGATCTTTAGTCTGACCTCTGATGGAACAGAAATGACCTCAAAAACATCTCCAACAACTTCCGATTCCTGCTTTGTAATCTCTAGAGAAGGGGAGCTAATGACCTTCTAAGACAACTCATTTCCCTTTCAGACACCTTTGAATATCTGAAATTCTAAGGAAGTCTTTCTTTACATCTTGTTTAAATCTTTCTCTGACTTCCATTCTTAACTATCAGACCATGCCTATAGGGCAAAACTGAACAAGTCTAATCTGTCTTATACATGACAGTGTATATACATGACATTTCTCCTGTGGTCTTTGACCACATCTGATTTGCTTTTTTTTTTTCAATAATTCAGGATTCTTTTGCCTCTATTTTACACTTAAGATAGACATAAAGGGTCTTGGACAGCAAGCCTACATTTCTCAGTGTGCTGTATAGATTATGCAAATCCAAAAGACTAAGACTTCATTTCCCTGGAGTCTTGTACAGGAGTACTTCATCATGGTAATCCTCTATATCCAGGTACTAACCTCTTGGGGCATGAAATCCTAAATGGATGGCTTTGCATCTACTGTATAGCACATGGTAAACATCAACTTTCCCATTGTTTTCTCCCTACTTCAATGTATCAAATGGGATTTTTAGAATTGGAAGAGAACTTAGAGATAATATCCTCCAATCCCATCATTTCATAGTTGAAAAAGGTGAAGACTTGAAAGGTCAATCTCTTCTCCACAGAAATCTAGGTTAGATGGATTATGTTCACCTCAAGTTCCTCTGGTGGTGGCTTTTTGTTACACTTTCTCAAATGGCATCAACTGAAAATATGGTTTCTATATGTGATATATCCAGTTTGTTCATATTCATATTAAGAGATACTTGCCTTATTTTGATCATATTGATAATAAAAAGCAAATCCGTAATCGTCATTTGATAAGAATAAGAAAGAATTTGGGTAGCTATGTGGCACAGTGGATAGGGCACTGGTCTGAAGTGAGGAAGACTCATTTTCCTGAATTCAAATATGGCTTTAGACATTTACTAGCTGTGTGACCTTGGGCAAGTTACTTAACCTTATTTGCCTCAGTTTCCTCATCTGTAAAATGAGCTGAAAAAGGAAATGGCAAACCACTCCTCTTTTTTGCCTGTCTTTGCCAAGAAAACCCCACATGGCATCATGAAGAGTTGAACACAATGGAAACAACTGAACAACAAGAAAGAATTTTATGTGAATGTCTGATCCTACAAATTTAGAGACATCCCTGATAACGAATACTACATATTCCTTTGCTTGGTTGCCACTTACTTTGGGTGGGGAGCTGGAATTAAAAATTAGTTAAGTTCCCCTTCTACTTCCTGAAGAAGTAGAATTTCAGCCTCAGAATTAGGCAAATTTTTAACATATGCAGAAATAGGCATATATTCACAACTATCTCAAATATGATTCCATTATCTTCTGCCTTTTAGCAAGCTCCTGCATTATTTCATGGTAAGCAGACCTTTCCCTTTCCTAAAAGTTTATGCATTTAAAATCATGGCTATGTAGTTATAAGGAACTTTCAGGGGTCATCTAGCCCAACATCCTCATTTTATAGATGAGGAAACAAAGACACAGAGAGGGTGTGACAACTAACATCAGATAGGTAGTAAGTGGTAGGAGTAGGATTTGAATCCAGATCTCTGACTCCAGAGTCCCTCCAGAGTCATTGTTCTTTTTACTTTTTCATCCTGTCTCCCTTTGTTGGAAATTGTCCTTTTGGGTATGAATGGTTAGAGGTACTTGCTACTTTTATCATATTCTAAAATTTGCATAAGCTCCCTCTCTTTGAAAATAGAATATGAATGTGAGCAAATCAGCACTAGTTTAAGTGTGGAAGTTCATATGGATGTGGAAAATTGGACTGGCAGAGAGAGTAGTGACATGGGTGAGATTCCAGATCCATCCGAGTCATTATAGGAAGTAGCAGGGCAAATGGAGGGGGACCAGCCGTTTCTATTATGCAGAACTTGGGAAAGCTGGTTCTCATTACTTTTCTCATATATTCTGGTGATTTTGATGATCTAGGGTAAATTAATCCTGCTGAGAATCACAGAATTGTTGAATAGGAAGAGATCTTGAGATCTCATCTGATTTGAGCCTTGCCTTTAGGCAGATGACTCCTTAAACTATCTGGCACAGATGCTTATCTCTTCTTCACTCTTGCTGCCAATAGCACTATGTTCTGTTTATGTTCCTGTGTTCAAAACTTTGGTGTTTTCTTGGATTCTTTACCCTCATTTACCCCTCAGTCACATCAAAGAGTTAAGATGTTGAGTTGAAACTTTCCTCAATGGGATCTCTACTCACTGTTTCTGGTTGTGCCTTTAGATACTGTCAGTCATGAGAGCTTATAGAAATTATGCCAAAATGTGGCTGCCCAGAGAAGTTCATCAGCATTGTATGTCAATTTCATGACAGAGGCTTGCCTGGTTTCTGGATAATGGACAATGCTCTTGTGTGTCCCAGTCACCAACGGAGCTTGTTCCCGTGCTTTTTAGCATGATGTTTTCAGCCATGCTGTCAAATGCTTTCAATAAGGATGAATACAGCATCAAGGTCAATTAATGCACTGATGGTAAATTCTTCAACTTGAAAAGGCTATAAGCCAAGACCAAGGTGAAAGGAGTGTTGGTACATGATTTTCTGTTTGCAGGTGACTGTGCATTCAATACAACCTCTGAAGCTGAGAGGCACCAAAATATGGATCAATTCTCTACTGTTTGAGCTAATTTTGGCCTAACAATAACAAGAAAATGCAGGTGCTCCATCAGCCACTACTACACCATCCATATGTGGAACCATCAGTTACAGCAAATGGAGAAGTTTTGAATGTTGTGGATAAGTTCACTTACCTTTGTAGTGTACTTTCCAAGGATGCACACATTGATAATGAGGGTGTTGCATGCATTTCCAGAGCTAACTCATGTTGGAGAGGCTCTGAAAGAAAATGTGGAAGCAAAGAGGTATTAGACTGACTACCAAACTGAAGGTCTACAGAGCTGTTGCGCTGACCTCATTGTTGTACACCTGTGAAACCTGGACAGTTTACCAGCGCCATGCCAGGAAACTGAATCTTTTCCATTTGAATTGTCTTAGGAAGATTCTGAAGATCACCTGGCAGGATAACATACAGACATTGAGGTCCTTACTTGAACTAAACTGTTAAGCATTTAAACTCCACTTCAGAGAATGCAACTGCGATGAGCAAGCCACATTGTTCAAACACAAAACATACACCTGCCCAAAAGGCTGTTTTATGGAGAACTCACACAGGGCAAGTGTTCACATGGTGGTCAGAAGAAGTAATACAAGAAAAAGGTCTCAAGAATTTTGGAATTGATTGTGTGAGACACTGGCACAGGATCACTCAGCATGTCATGCCTACCTACATGCTGTGTTCTATGAGCAAAATGTAATTGAAATAGCTCAAAAGAAACACGAGGTGTGCAAATTTAGAGAATCTGCCTCAAATGTTCACATGGACTATTTGTGCTCGACCTGTGGTAGAACTTTTTGAGCTTGTCTGATCAGCCACAGTCAGACACACTATAACTTGACTCTAGCATAGTGATATCATTTTGGTTCTCTTTGAGATGAAAGGACAATAACTAACCAACCAGTTCTTCACATACTGAAAATAATTCAATCTAATTTCATCTAGTCCAGTCTAATCCAATATGTTTCATTCTAATCCAGCCCAGTCCCATCCCATCCCATCCCATCCTATGCCATGCCATTCCATCAAATACAATCCAACAAGCATTTCTTAAGTGTAGACTAGGTCCAAAGCACTTAGGTGCTAAGTGTTGAAGATATAAAGACAAATCAATATTCATTTACTACCCTCAAGTATCTTATATCCTACAGTGGATAGGAGAGGGAAGATACAAGTAAGTAAATAGATGAGTAAATGCAAGTTAATTTGGAGAGGGAGAAGACACTAACAACTAGTTAGGATCAGGAAAGATTGGAGTATACTGGGGAAGGCTTTATAGAAGAGGTGTCGTATGTATTAGGCTTTGGAGGATGGATAGGATATTAATGAAGTTTAAAAAAAGCCAAGGGTGCGGGGTGTGGAATAAGGTCTTTGTTGGAATCAATATGTTTTCATTTTGGCTTCCATGTGCTGTGATTCACCTTAATTAATCTAGAGTAAATTAGTAATTTACATTTAATTAAAATCTTTTTAAGTGACGTGTGTGTGTGACATACAGGATATGACTTTGCCAGGTCATCAGAACATTTGGAGAGAATTTTGAATTGTCCAATGAAATCACTGGGATCATAATTTGTATTAACTTGCCATGAGCATGATCCTGAAGTAGACAGAATGGCAAAGTTAACAGAGTAGAGGGCTCTGAGAGCAGCAGACTCGAATTCGAATTCTGTTTCCGACAACTGTCAATCACCTTTACCCTCCATTTCCTTATTCATAAAACTGGGGGTTGAATTACTAGATGATATCTAAGGTCTCTCCCACCCCATGCACCCGTGAGCCTATGAATATTCATCTATAGTTCAATACCTGGGTTTTATTTAAATGATGGGTAATTAGTTCCAAGAGCTGGCCTCAGTTACTACCATTATAGCTACTAGACAAAGACAGCCATTTGTGAGTGATCATTCACTATTTTTAGTGCTAAGTCTCTGATGAGATGTTGAAATATATGTTAGTCTTTCCAATAATATGAATGATGGTGCTAATGACATGGAATTAAGAAGAGTTTGAGAGTTAAGCTTCCACATTTAATTTCTATTATATCCTTGGTATGGACTTATTGGAATCTTTTTTGGGCTTTAGGGTAAGAAGATTTAAAATAGCCAGGATCACCAAAAGTGATTTGCAACAGAAGAAAATTTATTGAAATCAAAGCATAGAAAGAGTAAGGTTTTTATTACTCTAAAAAGTCTATATACCAAGAACAAGTGCAAAGGAAGAACAAAGAGACATTTCTGGAAACTTTTATTTTCAGGAGCAGAAGCAATTTCCTTGTGTAACTTTTGTTTGTTTTTTATTTTGTTTTGGGTTGACCAGACTGGCGATTTCACTGATATAGGGAAGTTCCTGCAGAGAAACTTCTACCAATGAAGACTGCCACCTTCTCTGTAACTTCTGGTCTTAGAGTGCCACCAGAGGCATGTTATTTCATCTATGAAATTTTGCAAAGGGAAGTTCTTCATTCACCTGGGAGCCTTATGGTGCTTTAGAAGGCACCCTTTGTTCCATTGTAATGTTGCTTATCTTAGAGGACTTTTCTTCAATCGAGTGGACCTTCACAGAAAGGACTGGACCATTTGGATCTCTTTCCTCAACAACTGTTGTGACCACAGTGCTTTGTGTCGAGTCTAGAAATGAACCAAGCATGGCATTAGTACTCACGTAGTGCATGCTCTGGTGAGACCACCAGATCATGGGGAGTGGGGATGGATAGGAGAGGCAGTCCTATTTTTGTATCTGACCTTGGATAATTATTTCCATTTGGGATAGGGTATCTTTTGTCATATATAAAATATACATTGATTTAAGTTGCTGCTTATTTAGATGCAGGACTGACTTTTATACACTGACAGTTTCATTTTTGTTAGTAGATGTTTAAAAGTGCAAAATAAAGTGCCAGAGTCCCACAACCTCTTACTGCAAGGGTCTTGTGGCCTCCCATGTGTACACACCTGAGCTAATAAAGAAAGATTCAAAAGGTGTTGCCAAGGCCCTTGGGACACAGAACTATAATCTCCCTTCAATTATTTTTTATGTGGCTGTGGACTCAAGGCCATTCACCAATTTTGTTGCCCTTTCCGGCATTTTCTCTAAGTTAACAATCTCTTTTCTAACCTGTGATTCTCAGAACTGAACAAAGAAGTGGTCTGAGCAGAGACCAGGGTGATGATTACCTCCTTATTCCTGAAAGCTAGGCTTCTTTTAATGTGGCACAAGATTAAATTAGCTCTTTCTGTCACAACATTGTACTATTGACTGAATGGACTGCAGTCCATTGAAACCAACAGATCTTTTTTAGACCAACTATTGTCTAACCATACCTCCCTTATCTTATGCTTTTTAGGCTGACTTTGTTGAACCCAAACATTGCATTTGTACCTGCTGCATTTCATTTTGTTAAATTGAGTACAATGGTACCTATATATTCTCCCTCCCTCCCTCTCTCTCTCTCTCTCTCTATGTGTATATATATATATATATATATATATATATATATGTTTTTTTTTTTACCCTTACTATCATCTGGTATGTTAGTTTTCCCTCCAACAGCTGACTCTATTTATGCGTCCATTTTGTTTTCTTTCAAAATGTAAGTTTCTTGAAGCAAACTATTTTGTTTTTGGCTTTGTATTCCCAGCACACAGAATAGTGCCTGGAACACAGCGGATGTTTAACAAGCGCTTGTGGATTGTGGTTTGGATCCCAGCCTTTTGTTGTTCATTGCATCCAAGATATCGGGCAGACCACAGTACAACCCGTCACCAAAGTCTTCTCTAGGGACAAGTACAACACATGGAGAAAACCACCCAAGAATCCCAGATCCCTGCAGCCGCCCTGCTCTGCAGGGAGAAATCTCACTTGGCTCTTTGGTTTTCTTTCCTTCCAAGACAAATGACTCTATAATCATAATATAATATAAATGTGATGTCTTACATGTGGGTCCAACAAAGTCAGCCTAAAAAAGTACAGGATAAGGGAGGCTTGGTTAGAAGACAGTTGGTCTAAAAAAGATCTTTGGGTTTCAATATAATACAGCTGTGTGATCCTGGGTGAGTCACTTAACCACCTTCAGCCTCAGGTTCTTAATCTGTTTAATGGGGATAGCCTCATAGGGCTGTTGTGAGGGTCAAATGAAATTATCTTTGTAAAGTGCTTTGCAAACCTTAAAGTATTATATAAATATTTATTGTTATTTTTAACAGAGTAGCTTTTAACAACCCCTAGTTGGATATTCTGGGTCTCTCTGACTTAAAAGTCCTAGGGTCATAAGACTTTTATGTGAGTCGATGTTTTAGTATATTTAGGATTTGGTCAGATTTGTTCTAACCGAATTCCCCTAAATAGATGACAATGAGCCAGATCTATAATAATGACTTCACTA
>CM053584.1:148119104-148150457 GCA_028627135.1 Pseudochirops cupreus | reverse complement strand
ATAAAGGCCAACTATCAATATTGGCATCCTCTGTTGATTGGGATAAGACGATGGGAATAGGGTCTAGAAGGCCAATCCTGGAGTCAAGAAGCCCTGGGCTTTAACCCTGCTTCTGACATATCCTAGTTATAGAACCAGAAATGAATCTCTTGAAGTCTCAAAGCCTCATGTGGGTACTTACTCTCTTAGACATTTTAAGTTATGGATAAGTTAAGTTACTTTGCCTAGGTGGGGGTGCTTTCCACACAAGGAGATCCCTCCAACTCTGAGAATGCAGGTCCAGACTAAAACAAACATGCAATTTGATCCAGACTTTGTTCTTTTTACAAGTCCTATAAGCCTTCTTCAGAGAGAGCATGATGTAACTGCTGAAGTTACAAGGACCTGGGTTCAAGACCTGCCTCAGATACTTACTGGTTGTGTGGCCCTGGGGCAAATACCGTCTAAGTTCTGAGATCCTCAGGCAACTCTCTCTAAGACTAAAAGTCACCCAGACGGCTGGCAATCTGCATTGGTAAGGGAACTTCCTCTCAGTGAAGTCCCCAGATCTAGTCCCTATCTTCTACCCCTAAGTCTTCTTTACCCTTCTTCTCCATCGATCAGGCAGCAGTAGGTTTCGATTTCTTTTTCTAGGTAGGTCTTTATATCTAAGAGCTGCTCATATTCCACCTTCTGGCTCTCAGTTTCGGTTCGGATCTGTTGCAATTGATCCTCCAGGGCCCCAATCTGTTCCTGGATCTGGGAGAGTTGAAGACAGTAGTTTCCTTCTGTTTCTGCCAGGGAGCACTCATAGGAATGTTTCTGAAATGAGAATAAATAAAATAACGTGCTAAATGTTCAAAATGGAAACAACAGGTTTTAGATTTTTTTTCTTCTTCTATCTTCAAACAATAAATATTTGTTTAAAAGTGGAAGACTCAATGTTTGCATTTCCATCAGAAATCTTGAGAAGATCTAAAATTTTTTTTCTTTGCTTAAAAATCTTTCTAAATTAAATTTCCCACTTTCTTATCATTTTTTATTTTCCTTCATGGCTTTGAGGATGCAAATGCAATGGTGTTTGTGATCAGTTTTAAATATACGAGTATGAGCATGAATAATGAATCCCTTGAAGTGATTATGTATATTTGAATTTTCACTAATTGAAGTTATAAGAATGGAAAAGATGGGACTTGGTTTCAGCTCAATGTAAATAAGCCACATCACTCACTTCAGGGAATTCATTATCCACACTAATTGAGACCTAGTTGTACTCTTTCAATCCAATAAATTTCTATTGAGTGCTGTTTTGTGCCAGAGGTGGTGCTAGGCACTGGGAACACAAGGTGCAGTGGATAGAATGCATAGCCTGGAGTCAGGAAGACTCATATTCATGAGTTCAAATCCAGCCTCAGACTCTTGCTAACTGTGTAACCCTGGGCAAGTCACTTGACCCTGTTTGTTTCAGTTTCCTCATCTATAAAATGAGCTGGAGAAGGAAATGGCAAACCCCTCCAATATTTTTGCCAAGAAAACCCCAAATTGGGTCATGAAGAGTCAGACATGACTGAAAAAAATGACTGAATAACAAAGCCCTATGAAGAGTATAACTAGAATTGGAAGCATGTACCCTGCATGCATGTGCATAAATAGAAAGTATATACTAAGAAAGGCAAAGTAACTTGAAGGAGGAGAGAGTGAGAGGGGGGCACATAAGAACTGGGACCGTAGCAGCCTCTTAGCATAGTTCCTACACAAAAGGACTCCCTATTCTAACATGCCAAACAAGGAATGGTCCAGCCTTGGAGACTTCCAAGTATGGGGAGCCTACTGTTTCTTAGGGCAGGTCATCCCACTCTAATTATTAGAAAGTTTTTTCCTGATATCAAGTCTAACATTGCTTCCTTTAAACTTTCACTCATTGCTCTGGGTTTTGGGTTCAAACAGAATAAAGTCTAATCTCTAGAGGCAATGAGGAGCCATTGAAGATTGTTGAGGTAGGGTGTGTCATATGTTCAGATCTCTGTTTTTGGAATATGAAGTTGACAGATGTATGGAGGAAATCATTGAAACTAAAGTCATTTTGATGACAGCACTCACATACCATGGCCATGATGGACTGGAGTTCAATCTCCAGGGTTTGGAGATTGCGTTTCAATTCAGTAAGTTCGTTTCGGGCTGCTGTGGCGGCACCAACATCATCTGAGATTTGCTGTTGCAGTGATGCACTCTGAAACATGACCAACAAGATGGTTTATTGTCCATAATTAATAGGACTCCTTCAAGAGAACTACCACTTGCCACATTCCCTGAGAGATATTTACCTTTTCATTGAACCAGGCTTCAGCATCTTTGCGATTCTGCTCAGCCAAATCTTCATACTCAGCTCTCATGTTGTTCAATAGAACAGTGAGGTCTACTCCTGGAGCTGCATTCATCTCAACGCTCACATTCCCACCAGCAGAGCACTGCAGAACTTTCATTTCCTGAAACAGATGAAGGTGCTCATGCTGAATGACTTGGGGAAACACATTTCTAACAAATGAACTTCTTGCTTGGGGATGAAAATCAAGAACTAGGTAGAAGTGTCTATATAGAGTACCCTACCTCCTCATGGTTCTTTTTGAGGAAGGTTAGCTCTTCATTGAATGCTTCATACTGGATCTCCAGATCTGCAGTGCACAAGGTCAGCTCATCCAGCACCCTGCGGAGCCCGTTGATGTCAGCCTCCACACTCTGGTGCAGGGCCAGTTCATTTTCATACCTTAAAGGATATTAAAGTACTTGAGTTTGCTGGACAGAGAAGACTGCAAAACCTACCATTGACTCCCCATGATACTTTACATATTGGAATTTGTAGAAGTGAAAGCTCACTTTTTAGGTTCCTTAGTGTGGAAAACTCTAAAGATAGTTTGAGATTCACATTGATCTATGGAAGAAAGAGAGGCAATAGAGCATAGTGGATAGAGAGCTAACCTCAGAGCCAGAAAGACCTGGATTTAGGTCCAGCCTCTGACATGAATGGACTTGATCCTGAGTAAGTCATATCACTTTTGAGCATACTAGACAGCTCTTAAGTTACATAGAATATAAGTGACCTGAATTGATAGGAGTCAGTCCCCCCATTTGCTTGTTCCCTATAGCACTGAAATCATGTCTGGTCCTGATCTCTAGGTATTGTGTTATTGTTCAGTTGTTTTTCGGTTGTGTCCAACTCTTTGTGACCCCATTTGGAGTTTTCTTAGCAAAGCTACTGGAGTGGTTTGCCATTTTCTTCTCTAGCTCATTTGACAGGTAAAGAAACTGAGGCAAATGGGTTAAGCTGGCTTGCCCAGGGTCACACAGCTAGGAAGTGTCTGAGACCAGATTTGAACTCAGGAAGATGAGTCTTCCTGACTCCAGGCCTGGCCCTCTGCGCACTATGGTGCCACCTAGCTGCCCAATCCCTAGTTATACATTCTGACCACCCTGAGTGTAACACAGAGACTGCTTTTGCTTTTGAATCATTTCCTCCTTAGGGTGGAGTTCTGTAAAGAAAAGGTTTTTGGGGTCTTTAGGGGCCTCTTATGTTATGATTTCATCAGTGTAGGGAAATCCTAGTATGAAAACTCTCTCCCCTGTTGCAGATCAGCAACTCATGTGTAATGAAAAGTTAAATGAGTTGCCTTAAGTAGAAGATCAGAGATTCAAACCTATGTCCTCTGACTCCAAATCCAGGGTGCCTTTTAATACAATAAGCAACTTCCTATTCATGTATTGCTATCAGTATAATTACTGGGTACATAATAATGTAATTGTGTGTGTGTGTGCGTGTGTGTGTGTGTGTGTGTGTTCGTGTGTGTATGTTTTGGTTGTATCTGACATTTCATTGGCACAAGGAATTCCTACCTTTGAGACATACTGGCTGTGTGATCCTGTGAAAAGTCACTTAACCTCTCAGGGTCCCAAATAATTCTCCAAGACTATAGATAGTAGAACTGTTTTTGGACTACATTGATAGAGGGAGTTTCCACTCTAAGAGTTCCCTAAATCAATAAAATCTTAAGTCCACCACGACCACTCCCAAAAAGTAACTCCCAGTGTGGAAACTCCCTTCACTGATACAGCTCATCTCTCTTCTACAACATATAGCCTTAAACCTAGATCACTCTCGATCTCATTGATAGATCCCAACCCAAGTCTCATTTGGTTATTGTTTGGGCTCTGAAGGTTCAGAGTGAGTGTAAATAGTAATTGTTTCTGTTTTGACCAGAAACCCTAAGGATCTTCCTCTCCTAGATTGATTTTTTTTTTTGACTTGGTGAAAGAGACAATTCTTTGCTTCATTTCTTACCTAGACTTGTGTTACCTCAGGCAAACTGAGACCTGGGAAAGACCTCAGCTTAAAAAGGCCAAGGTCCCCCACCGCTTTGGGGCCATCTCTAGTCTTCCTGATCTGTATCTTACCATTGGATCCAGATGGCTTCAGAGGAGAGAGTGAGGCTGGTGACTTTGCACAGCCCTGCCTCACTTAAATCCAATTCGCTTGCAAGTCATTTGCAAGTTGACATCGCGCTGTCCTCTTACAGAATGAAGGACAAACAACAACATTCTCAAGCATTTACCCATTTAATTACTTATATTCTTAAGTACTTCAGGACTTGAGAAGTTAAGTATTTAACCTATTTAAGCTGTGGTCACACAGCTAGTTGACTCAGAAAGGACCTGAACTCAGGTCTTCTTGACTCTCAGGCACTTTTTATACTACACAACATTGCTTCTCAATAAAGTGCTTACAAATTATTTTTAAAAACTTTCTGCCTTACCCAGGGTGGAAATGCAGGGGCTACTCATATCTAACTCTACTCTGATTGGCTCTAGAGTTTGACCGGTGCTTTTTTATGACTTGTGCCAGTTTTTCTGTCCTTGGGCAAGCTGGCATCCCTAGCTCCCAGGGGGTTGCCACATTAATGCCAAACTTTGTTATGGACACTGAATTGACAACCCACTGGAGCCCCAAACTTTCCAGCTCTAGTGATCTACCATCCTTAGCCTCTTCCATAGCTGAAATTATAGCTGTGTGTTACCATACCTGGCCTTTAGTAAAGTATTAAACTTAAAAAAATTAAAGCCACACATTATTGAATATTAACTTTTACAAGTTAACACACCCAAATGTACTATATAATTTTATATTCCCTTTTAAAGTCTACTATGCCTCAGATACTTGTTAGCTGTGTGACCCTGAGCAAGTGACTTAACCCTGTTTGCCTCAGTTTCCTCATCTTTAAAAAGAGCTGGAGAAGGAAATAGCAAACCACTCCAGTATCTTTGCCAAGAAAACCCCAAATGGGGTCATGAAGAGTCAGACATGATTGAAAAACAACCGAACAACAACAATGCCTTTAAAATTTTTGTGGTTATTGTCTTATGCATTTTCTTTACTCTTTGTATTAAACTTTCCATATTTCTTTTTTGTGTTTATTATTTCTCATGGTATGATCACATTCCCTCATGTTCATGTACTGCATTTTGTCCAGAGTCATAACTGTGTAATATGGATTATTTCTAGTTGAGCTTTTAAAGATTGAAGACATTCCTCATTCTTCTAAAGTCTTGAATCTCATTCTCCTGATGATCTAATTTGCATTCCAACTAGTGATAGCTGTCATTTATAGAAAGCCTTAAAGTCTGCAAAGCTCTCTGCAAACATTAGCTCATTCTTGTCTCACAGCAGTGCTATGATGTAGGTATGACAGGTATCGTTATCTTCATTTCACAGATAAGGACATTGAGACTATAGGGAGGTGAAATGTCTCACCCACAATCACAAAGCTAGAAACTGTCAGGGGCTGGATTGGAACCCACGTCTTCCTGACCTCAAGCTCAGCACTCTCCCTTACCACCTTGCCTCTAATGAACACCTTAATCATAGATAATGTAGAGGAGTAAAAATTTAAGTGGCAAACTAGGTGGTGCAGTAAATAATGTAGTGACCCTGGAGTCAGGAAGACCTGAATTCAAATCCAGCTTTAGACAATTACTAACTGTGTTAGCCTGGACAAGCCAATTAACCTTGGTCTGCCTCAGTTGTAAATGGGGATAATAATAGCTAACATTTATATAGAACTTACTATGTGCCCGGCTCACAGTGGATAGAGTACTAGGCCTGGAATTAGAAAGACCAGAGTTCAAATGTGACCCTAGGCAAGACACTTAACTCCTGACCTCATAAAACTGGAGAGGGAAATGGCAAGCCACTCCAGTATCTTTGCCAAGAAAGCCCAATGGATTGTTGGTCCACAGGGTCATAAAGAGTGGGACACAACTGAACTATGACAATGTTCTAGGCACTGCACTTAGCACTTTACTATGATTATCCTATTTTGTCCTCATAGCAACCTGGAAATTAGGTACGATTAATATCCCCATTTTACTGATGAGGAAACAGATCATAATAGCACCTATGTCCCATGGTTGTTGTGAGGATTAAATGACAGAATATTTGTAAAGCACTGGGCTTGGCACATAGGAGGTACTTAAAGCAAATGCTTGTTCCTTTCCTACCCTCCATTTTCCTTCTGTGTCTGCACTTACTTTAGTCTGAAGTCATCTGCGGTCAGTCTGGCATTGTCGTTCTGCAGAACAATATTGGCATTGCAGGCAGTTGCAGAAATGATCTAGGAAATAATTGAGTAGATCAAATATATATTTAGAGACTTGACATGTTGAAGACATAAAGTTAAATAGATTTCCAGATGCCAAAACCATTCTGAATTTTCTTGGACTTTGAAATAGCTTTTTAGTAGTTAAACTTTTTCTTTTTTCATTTTTGCACAAAACCGGTGGCTATTTCTGCAAGAAATATGTGAACGTGGGAAGGATCTGTGATTTTGTCAGTATTGGGGCTTGGGAGGCAGGGTCCTCATAACAAGTGTCTGAGACTTAGTACATAAATGCTTGCAAAGTATCTTGCAGGTAGGTGGCAAAATGGACAGATTACCGGGCTTGCAGTCAGGAAGATTCATCTTCCTGAGTTCAAATCCGGCCTCAGACACATATCAGCTGTGTGACCCTGGGCAAATCAATTAACCCTATTTGTCTCAGTTTCTTCATCTGTCAAATGAGCCGGAGAAGGAAATGGCAAGCCACTCTAGTATCTTTTCCAAGAAAACCCCGTATGGGGGTTATGGACAACAACTTCTGATTTCCAAATTCCAAGGCTCCTTCTATATCATAATACCCTTCTTACCCCATTCCCTTTTTTATATTAAGGCAAAATAGCCCCTAAAATAGCAATAATAACTGACATTTACACGATGCACTTACCTTTGCAAAATGTGGCCCATGCATATCCTCATTTGATCTCTAATAATCTTGCTAGTATTATTGTCATTTTACAAATGAGGAAGCTGAGGCCTGGAGGATGAGTGACTTGTTTGTGATTAAAAGCAGGACTGGAACTCAGGTCCCTCTTGACCCTAAGTCCCACACACTACACCCCGTCAAAATGGACGGAAAAGTATGCAAATGTTGATTTCTTACCTGACTTCTAAGCTCTTCAATTATCGGACGATATCTGCTATAGTCATGATCAAGTCCCCGGCAGGAGCCAGGGCCAAATTTTTCGTACCATCCTTTTATCTTCTGCTCTAAATCTGCATTTGCTTCCTCCAGAGCTCTCACGTTTTCAAGGTAGGAAGCCAAGCGATCATTCAGGTTCTGCATGGTCACCTTTTCGTTGCCAGAGAGCAACCCGTTTTCATTTCCCAGAAAGCCTGCACAGACACCATTTCCCAAGCCCCCACTGAGGTTCCCACAATAGCTCCCTCCAGATGAGGCTCCCACCAGCGTACTAGAAAAGCTACTCCCTACACCAGAGCCACCACTACATGAATTTCCAGCACCAAAGCCAGATCCACAGCTAGGTAGCCTCACAGACCCAGGGCGAGAGCAAATCCGCCGGGAACCACTAGAAAGACGAAAGGACATGGTGCGTCAGGATAGATGTGCAACCCTTTCCCAGAGAAGAGCGCAGAGTCAAAGTATGCAATGCCGGGTGTCACTCGCCTTTTTATAACCAATTGGCGAGACACCAGTCTTAATTAGGTCAATGTCTAGTAAAACGCAATTTTCTACCTAATTATCAGTTTCCATAAATTGTTTGATTTTAAATAGTATCCACTTGTAGGTGGAAAGATGCCTTGAGGGCATTTTTCTATGTTTAAAAAGGTGCCAGGTGGAGTAATTTTAGATTATGGCCTTAACCTTCAGACTTTAAGATGAGTAATCATACCTATTCTTACACCTCTGCAACAGGTACTATATTGTTTCACAGGAAAAAAAGTAGGGGCTGGAAAGACAAATGTTTGCTGCCTTTTCCCATCTTCCCAACAGGGATTCCCATTGCCTTCTCTTATTAACATTTGCTTTCTCATGGCAAGTGTGATGAATTTAGCGTTAGAGAACCTGAGTTCAAATGCTGTTCTCTTATTACTACATCTGTGACCTTGGGCAGGTTTCTTAACTCCGATGGGTTTCTATTTCCTTATCTAAAAAATGAGGGAGAGACTACAAGACCTCTGAGGTCCCTTTGAGTTTTATTTCTGTGATTTTGTGTTACTAATCTGCGCAATGATTTTTTGTTCTTTTGGCCTGATAATGATTGATATCTCTCCCCCACCCCTTTGAAATTTGCATTGTATTACTTTCTAGATATCATGATGTATGGCAGTCTTATCCTCCTCTCCTCCTAGTGGAATGTAAGGATGGGGATTGTTTTAGCTTTTCCCCTTGTATTGCTAGCACCTTCAATACAGGAAACTGAGGTCTAGTGAGGTTAAGTGACTTGTTCAGGGTCACATAGCCCCCAAATAAGTTTCTAAAGATTTGGTCTTCCTGGCTCCTTCCAGACATGTTTGTGTAGAGTCCTGAAATTGTGTTCATTTAAGGCGTCTTACACACACACACACGCACGCACGCACGCACACACACACACCACACACCCCACGGCCATTCATTTTTCCTACTTTTCTAACCCCAACATATTTCAAATAGTTCAACTAATTTTTTTCTTCATTTTTAAAAGAGTGCTATGGCACCTGTAGCTCATTCGGGTGTGCTTATAGCATCAAGACAATAAGCACAACACCATGAATAAAAAGATACAAGTCTTTTTTTTTTGAAGAAAAGTTTGATTATTACAAAAAGATAATTTTAATTTTGGGCTCCCCACTAACTGGATGGCCTCTGATTAATTTTTCTTTCAAATAGCAAAGCTTTTAATTGAGACAAAATAACAAGGAAATATGAAAGGAAAAAAGACCGTTCCACAATGGAAAATTCCATGAGCAAAGGGCACAATTTGCCACAGATTGTACTACCATTGGTGAGAAAGAATATTCCACAGAAAACTCAGTCCTACAATTGAGTCTCAGCTGAAACATATGGTTAATTACTTAATCTACTGTTTCAGACTCCTTGTTGGTCAAATGAAGATAGTAATATTGAGTAGCTTCAGATGAACCTTGATTGGGTTCCCTAATTAATGCCCATAAAACCATTTGAAAGGACACAAACATGATATACATATTAATTATGTAAATTATTATAATAAAGTTGGCTCTGCCAGATAGTGACTGGTCCCCATCAATTATCATGAAATCACTGCTGTTGTTTGCTGATTAGAGACCTCTGTTTTAAAGGAAGTATTATTTTTCTGAATGGGAAATTTAGTGTCAGAGATACAAAGTGCTTTGAAAAGAAGTCCTGACTTTTCGGTATTATCAGACTATCAGGACATCTTTGGCAGAAAGATCACAAGACTTAGTCCATAGACTTAGGGAGAGGAGGAACCTCAGAGGCCATCAGTTCAACACTTTATTTTATAGATGAGGAAACTGAGGCCCAGAGAATTTAAGTTACTTGCCCAAGGAAACATACTCACATTTATAAGTTATTTGAGGATGTGAGACTTTAATCAAATATGTGAATTTTCAGCCTTGGCTCTTGTATAAAAATATTTTAATAGAATTCATACTACAGATTTCTTTTTGTTTGTTTATATATGTGGTAGAGCAAAGTGTCACAGAAAAATGAATGCCAAGTCAAGATGTCTCAGCTCAACTCTATCTCTGCTTTTGATTTACTTGGTGACTTGGTCCAGTGATTTGTATTTGTCTCTATTTCCCAAGAACACTATATATATGTGTGTGTGTGTGTGTATACACATACACAATATACATGTGTGTATATATGTGCATATACGTGTACATATATATAGAGATAGACAGACACACATATTCTCTTCATGAGGATGTTGTGAGTATGAATGTGAAACTTCATAAATTACTGTGACATTCCTAGATGAAAGGTGTTCCAAAGACACAGAGTATTATTAACACAGCAATCTCTAGATCTCTAAGAATTTTGTAAGCATGAATTAACTCATGTAATCTTTTCTGAGATAAGAGAAACCTATAATTAAAGAGTTTTGAGACAAATAAGTAAAGGTAATGTTAAGAACCCACACAAATCACAGGCCATGCTAATGTCAAGGCTGACCTGGACTTTCTGATTCTTAATCCTTATTCCAGGATTTATCCATAAGCAGTACTATAACTTGTAATTTTGGTACCTGGGGCAACTAACACAAAACAGGGCCTCATACCAACTTTGTAATTAATGATATATATTTATGATATATATTCATTATATATACATAGATGTACACATTACATATTATATGCATACATACATATATACACACATGAATTATATACGTACGTACATATATATACATATGGGTGTGTGTGTATAGATATATATATATATCTATACACACACATACATACATATACGACTCCACGTAATACAAGGTCTATTGAGGGAGCAGATACTCTAGAGCCCTAGCGTCTGTCTGTGGGGTACCAGGGACCACCTGCTTTCCAGGGTTGGTGGGGGCGGGAAAGGGCATGACTGCAACACCGGAGGAATTTACCTGAGAGTATAGTCTCAGTTGGGAAAGGAATACTTTGTCTGCTACATTCCTATTTCATTTTTCCAATTTAGATATTAACTTTGATACAAGTGTGATCAAAATATAAATGCAGCAAAGTTTCAAATTGTGAAGCTTTAAAAAAAATCATTATTTTAGACATTTGGATCTGCTAAGTTTTGTAACCCTTTTGTTTATCAATGGTTCTTGAAGTATAGCCTGAGAACTCCTAGGGGTCCACAAGATCTAAATTATTTTCATAATAATACTAAGATGCTTTAATTTCTTTTTTAATTTTTTTTTTTTTGCTTTTTGGAGGGGGGAGGGCAGGGTAATTGGGGTTAAGTGACTTGTCCAAGGTCACATGGCTAGTAAGTGTAAAGTGTCTGAGGGCAGATTTGAACTCAGGTCCTCTTGACTCCAGGGCTGGTACTCTATTCACTGTGCCACCTAGCTGCCCCTTTAATTTCTAACATGGTAAATATTGATAGATGTAACCCACAAAAGCAAAAGATTTTGGGGAATTCCTTAATAATTTTTAAGAGTGTAAGGAAGTCCTGAGGCCAAAAAAGTATGAGAATTACTGTCTTAGAGAAAGTAACTTTCATCCCACCCTAGTTGCAGGTTTGTCCATATTGAATATTCTAAATGAATACTTTCATATACAAATGATTATTTAATTGAATCCCAATATCCTAGTGAATATTTAAACAGTTTAAATGAATATTCTATGTGAATGTTTTAAATCAGATGCTATTAGAGAATACTCAAGTAGACCATGGTTTTGTAGGAAGAACTTTATTTTTCTTTAGAATGGTTTTCTCTCCTTAATTGCTCTTTTACCCTCTGAACTAAAGCCTGCCAGAATGTTTTAGGTAGGTTGTTATTGGCGAAGATTTTTTGTGAACGTTAAAAGCGCTATATAATTACATATTATATATAATATCACATATAATATATATTGTATATATTATTCTTGTGGTTATGGTGATTAGATAATTAGATATTAGATAACCGTTCCTCCTAGAGTGGTGGCAGTGAGGATTCAGAGTGAAATGGCAACTTCTGAGGATGCCCTTTAACTATTCCCTGCTTGAAGTTATTGTATTCTCTTAAGTGAAGTTGTATCGAGTTATCATGGATATCAGCAGCAGCAGACATTTGTTCAGTGTTTACAATGTATAATACCTTCTCCACTGAAGCTCTTCTCTGATGCCTCACTGGGGTGTGGAGGTGATCCTAGCTTCTCAAGGACTGTACTAGTGGAGCATATAAGCTCTCAGAGGCCCTACTAAGCTGAACAGCTTTGAATATGGGTCCAGTGGTGGGTTATATTTCTGTTATCTGAGAAACAGTCTATTTAAATTAGACTCATTAACCAGATGGGCCACAGTGGTGATACTTTTTTTTTTAAAGACCATTCATGCAGTTTAATGAATAGAGAATATGGGACTTAAGAAGACCAAGTCAGGATGTCCTGGGTTCAAATCTCATCTTTGACCATGCTAGCTCTGTTAACTACAGAGTAGTTAGTAGTAAGTAAGTAGCTTCACCTTTTTGCTGAGCCTGTATTTTCTCATCTGGGAAATTGGTATGATAATGCCTATAGTTTCTATATCATAGGGTTATTATGAGGCTTAAACCAGATACTGTATGCAAAGTATTTCATAAACCTTAAATCACTGTTTAAAAATATTGGTGGTTATTATTATCTGCTATGGTTAAGAGCAGGGCAACTGGGCAGTACAGTGCATGGAATGCCAGACCTGGAGTCAGGAAGACCTGGTTCAAATGCAGTCACAGACACTAATAGCTTAGTAACCCTGGGGAAGGCATGTAACTGCCTCAGTTTCCTCAGCTGTAAAATGGGAATAATAATAGCACCTCCTTTCTAGGGTTATTGTGAAGATCAAATAAGACAATATCTTGCAAAGCACTTAGCACAGTGCCTCGAACATAGTAGGCATTTTACAAACTCTTCTTTCCTCCCTTCCTTCCTCCCTCCCTCCATCCTTCTCTCTTTCCCTTCCTTCCTTCCTTCCTTCCTTCCTTCCTTCCTTCTTTCCTTCCTTCCTTTCTTCCTTCCTTCCTCCTTCCCCTGTAAACAGACCTCCCTTAGTTTGCCTAGGCAGAATGAAATGAGATAACCTTACTAGCCTAATCTATCTTCTTCATTCTATGGATGAATAACTTGAGGCCCAGAGACATTCAAAGACATTCCTAGAGAGGTGTACTTCTTAGTTACAATAACATCTCATCAATCAATGGACCTGAAAGTCCAATTTCAGCTTTCCTTTGGGCAACTTTCCTGAAACAAAGATCACTGGAACCATTTAGAAGGCCTGCAACAGGCAGAACTTTTATTGAGACACCACTAAAGCAAAATAGAATGGAATGTTGCTGTTCCAAGAAGATATTGTCTTAGCTTGTTAAAAGAAAGATAGAAAAAAAGAGAAGCCTTTATTTTCTGTACTTATTTTAATTGTATATTTGAACCCCAGGGCTTCTCCTTAGGCCAAGGGTAGGGAACCTCTGGCTTTGAGGCCACATGTGGCCTTCTGAGTCCTTGAGTGGGACCTTTTGACTGAATCCAAGGGGATTTATTCTGTGAAGTTTGGATTCAGTCAAAGCGCTGCACTTGAGGACCTAGAGGCCCACATGTGGCCTTGAGGCCTCAGGTTCCTCACTCCTCCCTTAGACCTTATCTTTGAGCATGCTTAGGAAGGCACTCTCTGCTCCGTCTTGATGGTGTTAATTTTGGAAGATTTCTCTTCAACTGAGTGGACCCTGGAGGACACAACTTTGCCTCGAGGATCAATTTCTTCCACAACTGTTTTAACCACAGTGGTTTTGGATGAATCTAAAATAAAAGAGGACTTGAATGAACATTCAGAAAGTATAGACAATTAAGTTATACAAGTAGAACAATTTTCACCCCTTTGAAGTTATATACACACATGCATCATGCACACACATATGCATATGTTTGCACACACGTATATAGTCACATGCCATTTCTGCACACATTGTATACACATACATGTTTATTCACACATGTTTATAGATGTGCATGCACAATATTTGTGTCCAGGCTACCTTTCCATGTTTGTATACATATATATGTACATAAGTATATACATACATAGTGTCTATATGTATATACACATATGTCTATGCATGTATACAATAAACACACATCTGTGCAAAACATGTACAGATGTATATGTGTATAGATGTGATATACATGTGTGTTTGCATGTGAACATATGCCCACTGCATATATAAACAATGTATGTGTGTACCTAAGTGCATATGTACATGTCTGGGTATAAATACATGTACACGAATGTATGCATTTATGTATATATACATGCCTGCATTCAAATACATGCATACATATAGACATACACCAAACACAACAGTAATATATTCTGGTGAAAGGTGGAAATTGCATTTGTTTACCTTTTATCTGATTTCCTGGTCCTGCAGGTATATAACCACCTTTGGATTTGTAACAATCTCTATTAATTAAAAAAACAACAATAATACAACAACAGTTAGCTCCCTGGAGACAGGGTCTGGGTTTCACCTAATTCCAAACAATTCAACAACTATTTACTTAGTGTCTACTATATGGCAAGCATTGTGCTCAGTGCTGGTGATACTAAGGCACCTACTCCCGTGTCTCTTCTAGTGACTGGTGCAGCACTTGACATATAATCAACGTTTTTTAAAAACTGATCTCTCTCCCTCCCTCTCTGTCTGTCTGTCTGTCTTTCCCTCTCTCCCTTCCCTCTCTCTCTCTCTCTCTCCCTCCCTCTCTTTCTCTCTCTCTCTCTCTCTCTCTCTGTCTCTCTTCCTCTCTCTCTCTCTCCCCCTCTCTCTCTCTCCCTTTCTCTCTTTCTCTCTCTCCCTCCCTCTTTCCTTCCTCTCTCTCTGTCTCTTTGTCTCTCTCTCTCTGTCTCTGTCTTTCAGCAAAGTTTTATATGTTTCTTTCATAATCCTGGTCACAGATTCTTTGACTTGTTTCCTCCTCCTCCCTCCAACACAATACACATTTATTTAGCACCTACTGTGTGCAGAGCAAGCACCAGTCTACACATGGGGAGAACCACATAATTTATGTACAACCTAACTGCTACCCTCATGGGACTTACAGAAACAGGGTGATAGCAATTTAGAATTAGAAGAGACCTAGCTGGTGCAGTGGACAGAATGCTGGGTTTGGAGTCAAGATGACCTGAGTTCAAATCCTCCCTCAGACTCTTATTAGCTATGTGATCTCTGGCAAGTTTAAACCTCTCTGCGTCTCCATGTCCTTATCAGTAAAATGAAGGAGTTGGACTCCATGGCACCTATGGTCCTTTCCAGCTCTAAAACTGTTGCTCTAATCTAGTTTACCCCACCATGTTGTTTTTCTTTTTTTTCAAAGTAGTTTCCACCCTTCAAAAGCACAGTTTTCAAAAGAAGTTACACTCACCCATCCTCTCCATCAATGAGGGAGCAGTATGTTGCGATTTCTTTTTCTAGATAAACCTTAATGTCTATAAGCTGCTCATATTCCAGCTTCTGGCCCTCGGTCTCAGTCCTGACCTGCTGCAGCTGCTCCTCCAGGGCCCCAATCTGGGCCTGGATTTGTGAGAGCTGCACACAGTAGTTCCCTTCTGTCTCGGTGAGTGAGCATTCAAGCGAATGTTTCTGTGGAGGTGGTAAGAGAATTGATAGTTGAATTAAAAATGAGACAGTCAGTAGAAATAGACATTGTTACAATGTTATAATGTGGGGTTTCAGAAAACTGCCCTTCTGGAATTAATTTCTGGTGTCAATCCAGAACGAGCACTTTCCTGAGAATTTTCCAAGATCAAACCCAAGTCCTTCTCCTTATGTTTGAAGATGGCACTACTGAGGGTGACTATCTTTCTGAGATGTTGGTGCATTTGGAAAGGTTGACTCATGCCCCTCATCATTTCTAGACTGGTTACATCTTAAGACTCATTTTCAAGGGAAAAGTGTTCCTAGAGTCAGAGTTCTGGAAACCTACCTCTGATGTGAATTACCTGTGTGACCTTGGGCAAGTCACCCAACTTCACTTGATCTCAGTTTAGTCATCTGTAAAATGATTGGATTGAACTAGATGGCCTCTGGGATCCCTTTCAGCCCTAGACTGATGATCCTGTGGTCCCATGGCCCCTTGGTTGCAGCTGCAGCTTCTTTTTCTAAAGCCCAGAAGCTTTAGTTCTTAAGACCCACATGCTTCACCTCTATTCCCACTGCCCCATTTAAAGTTTCGTTAAGCCATGCTGGTCTGACTACATTTAGATACAACGTGTTTAGGAATAATTGGAACATTCTAAGGAAAGCCTGTTGAAACATAAAATAGGTTCCATAAATAGATCCAGTGAAGGGATTTGCTCTGTAGGTTGAAAATCCTTGGCTCTGTAGGTGAAAAGGTATCAAGGCACCTCGTATAATCCACAGAAAGACACCCTCTCTAAGCTTGCATGATATATAATATAGGGGATAGGTGAGGGGTGGGGTTTATGTCTATGTTCTAGCCTGCATGGTCCATTTTGGCCATGGCAGAAAGATGTAGGATGAGTGACATTTTGGCATTTCCCTTGCCTTTGTGCCTTCCACCTGATGACTGTCTATAGCACTTAAAAAGTAGCTTTGTAGGAATGCTAGAGCCTAAGGCTTACAAGGCTGCTGCCAGTGTAGATGAATGTAAGAGCTGGTATCTAAGATCTTCTTTTCTCTGTAATATTGGAGAGCTCTCTATTAAGTTAGGGTTGAACAATGTTAAAACACACTCAGATAACCATTTTCTCATTTCAACATTACATAAATGATATCTGAAATATATTCTAATTCTGAATGTATGTTAATGAGCAAGTCAATTTATAAGACACATAGGACTCGAATGAGTGAAATACACATGTTCTGTACCTTAGGGGCCTAACACAGATGAAAGCTAACATTATGAAAGAAGAAAGGCACTATTTTAAATCCTCCCTCCACCCCCCAGATCTCTAAAGGAAATCTGTTTCCTAAGTCTTCACATACCGTTGCCAAGAGGGACTGCAGCTCAATCTCGAGGGTCTGGACTGTACGTTTCATTTCTGTGAGCTCGCTCCTGGCTGAGGTGGTGGCTCCTGCATCATCAGAGATCTGCTGCTGGAGGGTGGCACTCTGGAATAAACAGCATCATTTCCTCAAGTCACTTTTTAAAATGCAAAGGGTAAGAACTGAACACCCGCAACCAAGAAGGATGAAAAGGGAAGAAAGATGAATGGATGAAGAATCTTAGAGTCTTAGAGTTCATGTACTATTTTAGGCCCTAAATTTCATTAAGTTAAATTGAAATAGTTACTAAACAAGTTTAATGAGCTGTGTTGATGTTCAATGTTAAGATTATGTTTGATTGTTTAAAAAAAAGTCCCTTATTGACAGGCTAAAACCAAGGCCCAAATGCAAAGGTGACTCTGGTAAAATTACCTTTTCAGGGTGGCTAGGTGGCACAGTGAATAGAGCACTGGCCTTGGAGTCAGGAGGATTGAGTTCAAACCCAGCCTCAGATACTTAACCCTTACTAGCTGTGTGACATTTGGCAAGTCACTTAACCCCAATTGCTCTGCCTTTATCCCTCCAAAGAGACCAAAAAAAAATTACCTTTTCATTGAACCAGGCTTCAGCATCCCTTCGGTTCTGCTCAGCCAGGTCCTCGTACTCGGCTCTCATGTTGTTCAGCAGAACCGTCAGATCCACCCCTGGTGCTGCGTTCATCTCCACGTTCACGTTCCCACCTGCAGCACACTGGAGGGCTTTCATTTCCTGAAGGAGAATGTTAATTTAGACTGAATGAATAAGATTCAGCATATTTTTGAAAATGCACAATAGTCACCATCTCTAGGTCTGGGGGTCTGAAATTTTTCAAGTTTCAGATCATGAGCATCTATTTGTGGGAAAAAAGGAAAAGCAACAATATAATCTGTTTTTGGAAGACAAATTTTTCTTCATGGACTGGGCAGAATTTGGTCAGCTCTTCCTTGGATTATTCTTAAAGACTTGACATAAGGCAAGGAAAATGTCAATATTCAGAGGAAGGTAATTGGTGCAGTGGAAGCTTCTACCTCTTCATGGTTCTTCTTCAGGTAAGTCAGTTCCTCACTCAGTGTCTCAGCCTGGATCTCCAGGTCTGTTCTGCACAAGGTCAGCTCATCCAACACTCTCTTCAGACCGTTGATGTCAGCCTCAACACTCTGGTGAAGAGCCAGCTCTGTCTCATACCTCAAAGAATAGCAAAATGCTTTTTCAATATGAATCCTGATCTTTAAAGGGACATGTAAAACATAAACTTCAAGCTGACATAGGTAGCAATTAAACATCTTAATTGAATTCTGGGATAAACATACTGTGCTGATCACTTTTCTTAAAGTGATGAGACTAATAGTAAAGAAAACACTTTTTCATATACTCCAGACTTTAACTTTTTACTATCATGATTTAGATACAAATTTTCACAAATATAGTGGGATTTTAAGCTATTTGTTCATTCTTACACTCATTTGAGCTTAATAACGAAACACCCCACTCCTTCAAGTTATTTTAGATACAATGAATGGGAGAGGGAGATGCTCTATGAGCTGATTTCTGTTCTCAAAACTTCACTTACTTTAGTCTGAAGTCATCAGCTGTCAACCTGGCATTGTCATTCTGTAGGACCACACTGGCATTGCTGGTAGTTGCTGAAATCATCTGGTAAAGAGGGAGCAGATTAAGAAAATAGAAAATATTTCCATGGATCATTGATACATTTTATGAAGCCAAGTCACTTATCACATTATAGTGAGACATCTGTTGCTCTCTGGCATCAAAGCCTGTCTTTCAATAATTTCAGATTATGCCTTTGGATAAGAAAAGACTTCACTGGAGACTTTTTCCATTCCTGGGCTCTTTTGGAAGGGTGAAGATGGGGGGGGGGGGCACTACATGTTCAGTTATTGACAAACATATCCATAGCATATGTTAGTGGTTATGTCTTACTCAAAGATTTAAATTTTCAAAAAAAATTCTCCTAATTTCTAGTAATCAATGATGGAAATTTGAAAGCCTATAGAATGAAGTCACATTATATATTGTGCAACTAATTTGAGGGTTCAATATGTCTTAGGGTTCTAAGCCTTATGAAATTATTTTCTCTTACCTGATTCCTAAGATCTTCAATTATTGGGAAATATCTGCTATAGTCATGATCAAGACCCCGGCAAGAGCCAGGACCATATTTTTCATACCATCCTTTAATCTTCTGCTCCAGATCTGCATTTGCTTCTTCTAGAGCACGCACATTATCCAGATAAGAAGCCAGGCGGTCATTAAGGTTCTGCATAGTCACCTTCTCATTACCAGAGAGGAGCCCTGCTTCATTCCCCAAGTAGCTGGCACAGGAAGAGTTTCCCCCACCCAGACCATAGCCTGCTCCGGCTGAGCTGCCACCAAAGGCACATGAAAAACCACTTCCTATTCCAGGCACGGCACATGTATTTCCAATCCCAAAACCTGCTCCCCCACTTGACAGTCTAACAGATCCAGATCCCCCACATGAACCAATCCTTGTGGATGAAGAAGAGAATTTGAGAGACATGGTGTCTTTGTGGAAGGGAGGTCTGCTCGAGTGGTGGGTTCAGCTGTAGTGTGCCAGCCTCCAGCACTTTTAGTTGGCTCTTTTTATACCCAGTGATTTGGGTGTTTCTCCCTGAGTTTTGCCTACCAATCGCACAATGGTGCTTGCCAGCTCATCATGAATTATGTGTAATTGGATGATTTTTCTTAATTAATATCTTGCTTTGTCCAGTTCTGTAGGTGGGTAGTTGCTGGCTATTTGTTATCTTTGGGACGGGGTGGAGTATCTTCAAGGTCATTTGCCGCATTACATTTTTAATTTTAGGTGAGTAATCCTTTCTTGAAGTCATTGAAACTTCAGGAATATAGGAACAAAGTCAAAGTAAAATGTTAAGTCTATGTGACTCTTGTGTCAGAGGATCTCAAGACACAAAGAGCCTGAAAAGGGGAAGAGTGCTTCTTCTCTTGGCTTCTGCCTCCATACTCCATACAGGAAATGGCAAGGAGATGTATGGTAGCACTCTGGTATCATGCTGCTTCTGTTAGCTCTCTTTCCAATCTCCTTGGCAGGAGACATTTTACAATATTATACAATAGATTTGTTTTTAAAAAAGGAGAAAAATAACAGAGAGACTCTTGAATAAGTTACCATTAAGTCTAGGGAGATCTGAAGATTGTGAAAGCAGAGTCCCAAATGAAAACGTTTCTTCTGGTAGAAGATCTCCGTCCCTTCAGTTTCTAGCTTGGCCCTCTGGTTCATGATATTTGAAGGAAAGTGGGTGACTTTTTGTTTCTGTTTGTTCATTTCTCTCTCTCCCTCCCTCCCTCTCTTTCTTTCTCTTTTCCCCTCCCTCACTCTCTCTCTTTGTTTCTTTCTCTCCCTTTCTTTCTGTCTATCTGTGATTCTCTGTCTCTCATTTCTCTGCTTCCTTATCTTTTTATTTGTCTCTGTCTCTGTCTCTGATTCTGTCTCTCTCTGTTCCTGTCCCTCTGTCTGTTTCTGATTCTATGTCTCTGATTGCTTTTCTCTGTTTCTCTCTGTCTCTCTCAGCTCCTGTATCTGTCTTTCTGCCTGTCTCCATCTCTGTGTATATCTCTCTTTTTAACTCTCTACTTCATAACACTCCTATGAAGGTGGGGAAGGAGTTTGGTAACACTCTTTAATGCTGCGGCATATCCACCAGTCTTTTAGGAAAGGTAAAGACAAGTCTCTAGATGTCTGCAGTGTTTTAGTATCATTACCTCAGTGTTAGGTGAGTGAGAAGCCTCCAGAGCCCTTTGTTTTCTCCCTGTGATGCCATGGCTTTCCTTTCTTCTGTCTGTCTGTTTCTTCTCCTTTTCTCTTTTTTATTCTTTTAGTCTGTAGTTGGTGACTCAACCTGAGATCCATGATTTTTTAAAATAGATAACTGTATATCACTATAATTGACTTCTTTTGTAATCCTATGTATTTTATTTTGTTCACTTGAAAACATTCTGAGAAGGGGTCTGTAGGCTTCATTAGACTGCCAAAGTGGGTCCCATTACATAAAAAGCTTAAGTTCATACTGTTCACCAATTGCACCTTCCTAGCATTTTTAACACACCTTGGGCTGAAGTCATTCATTTTCCTTAATTCCTCACAGGGAGATACTAAAGGGGAAAGGATTCAACATTTCTTTTTCCTTTTCTTTACCAACCCTGTTTTCTTACGTGCATTTCTGCTAATTAAGAAACACTGCTCAGAGGAGATCACAATTCCCCATCTCCCCCCAGCCCAATATATTGATGTAGGAAGGACTTTCTGACCTCCTGGTCAAGTAAACGAAGTTAAGTCAGAATGTGAGTGTGCTGGCAATGAGGCCAAGATGCCCCATCACATCCAAAACAGTCTCCAGCTTAACAATGGTGTTCACAATGAAGCCTAAAATGGAAGTAGAGAAATTAAAAAGAAAAGAACAAATCAATGCAATTGACTTTGGGGGCAGAACCCAATATTAATCATCTTAGGAAAAGAATATAATATGGCATCTTAGAGAATGTAGCATTATAGATTTAAAGCTGGATGAAACTTTTACAAGCCATTAAGTCTACATGTTCCCCTTTCTTAGATGAGGAAATTGAGTCTGAGAGAGGCTAACTATTTTTCTGCGGGTCACACAACTAGTAAATGTCTGAGACAGGGTTGGAACCCAAGTCCTCCTGATTCCAAGTCCAGTGTCCTAATTATTAAACCATATTGAGAAACCAAGAAAAAAATACAGACACAAAACAAGGGAAACAGAATTTCTGCTTGTTATTTGAACACTGGTGAATGCCTCGTAATGACCCCTGGATATCAATTTGTAAGAAAACTCTTGTCTAGTAACGTGATCTCCCCGTTTTATGAGTTCAGTTCAACAAATTCCACTTTAAAATATTGGTTGTCTACTCTGCTCAATGCTAGGCTCTGGAAGTATAATTATGAAAGAAGACTTTGTCTAGTCCCTTGAGGAAATTACAACTTATAATATGACAAGTGAACAAATAACTATAATATATATTATAAGTGTATAGGAGAAGTTCAAAGAGAGTGGAATAAGGGATGGGAGAAGTGTGAAGGGAGAGGTCATGGAGAGGTTAGGGAAGACTTGCTACAGAAAGGGACCCCTGAGTAAGGCCTTGAAGGAAAGGAAAGATCTTAATAGGTGGATGTCCGTGGGCTCCAGACATGGGGAGCGATGTACACTTAAGGATGGTTACATATATATAAAAGACATATGCCTCCTTTTCCACTTTACCTACTCAGAGGTTGAACAATATCTCCTTGCCCTCTCCCAATGAGTTAACAAGACAACCAGGAAGTCAGTTCCAAGAATTGGCTAATCTGGGACATCTCTTTCTTATAGGCAACTAGGTGGCTCAGTGAATAGGATGGTAGGCCTGGAATCAGCAAAACCTGAATTAAAATCCAGCTTCAGGACACTTATTGGGTCACTGACCATGGGTAAGTCACTTAAGTACTGTTTGTCTCAGTTTCCTCATCTGTAGAGTGGGGATGATAGTAGCATCTACCTTCCAAGGTTGTTGTGGAGCTCAAGTGAGATAGTATTTGTAAGGTTTTTAGGTTTAAGGTTTGCTGAGCACATAGTATGTACCATACAAATGCTAACTATTATTATCTTCTCTATCACTTAGAAGTTTAGATTTGAAAGGGAGCTTAGAGATCATCTAATTTAAGCATCTCAGTTATAAAAAAAATTATCTTTCTTCTGAACATAGCAATGCCAAATAAAACAAGTATTTCCATATTCAAAGTAGGACTGAAAGAAAGGATTGTACAAAAAAAATTGCAAATATGATTCATGGTTTACTTTTCCTTCACCTGCAATTGTATCTGCAAAGACTGAGACCTGTTTGACAATTCTGAGGATGTATCAGAACCAGGATAATTCAGGCCAGAATAATTGAAGAGATCAAGGAATTACCACTCTCTGTACGTTCCTCTTGGAATGATTGTTTTTTTTGCAATTTAGAAGATGGATGGAGAGGAGAGAGAATGGAGGCCGAGAGACTAGTTTAGAGGCTTTTGCAGCAGCCCAGGAGGTAAGTGATGATTGGATTTGTGTAGTGTTTGTTTGAGTGCACAGATGCAAAAGATGCCATGGAAAGGTAATTGATGGGACCTGATGGAGGATGGAGTCGTTCCATCTTCACAGCACTCCCATCCATCCCCTTCTATCCATTTATATCACAACCACCTTTATCTGGGCACTCAGCATCTTTTCTCTGGGCTATTGGGATAGCCTCCTAGCTGGTTTCTTTGCAGACAGTCTCTTTCCCTCAGCAACTCATCCTCCACACAGTGGTCACATCATCCTCTGTAAGGCACGAGTCTGACCATGTCACTCCCCTACCAGAGGAAGCTAGGTGACTCCTCATTGCTTCCAGGATAAAGGACAAACTCCTCTTTTGGGTAATTAAAGCCCTCCTCAGTCTGGTTCTCATCTATTTTTCTGCCACATTACTCTCTTTCGCAAGCCCTACCCTCAAGCCAAACTGGCCTCCCTGATGTTGCCCATATGCAACATTCTATTTCTCATCTCCATACCTTTGCACGGACTGTGCCCTTTGCCTGGCAATCTCTCCTTCACGGCTCAGTTCAAGCACCACTTCCTTCAAAATGCCTTTTTTGATTCTGCCCACATGGCACTCTGTATTTACCTTGCATCTATTCTGTGATTTGTTGTTTTTGTTGTTCAGTCACTTTTCCGTCATGTCTGACTGTTAATGACCCCATCTGGGGTTTTCTTGGCAAAGATATCAGAGTGGTTTATCATTTCCTTTTCTGGATCATTTTACAAAGAAGGAAACTGAGGCAAACAAAGTTAAGTGACTTACCCAGAGTCACACAGCTAGTGTGTGAGTCTGGATTTGAATTCAGGTCTTCCTGACTCCAGGCCTGGCACTCTATCCATCGTACCACCAACTTGCCTGTGTCACTCTCCCTTACCCCATTCAATAAACTCCAAGGGGCTCCCTATTACTTCCAGGATCAACTATGAAATCTTCTGTTTGGTTTTTAAGGTCCTTCACGATGTGGTTGGTCCCCTCCTACCTTGTCATTCTTCTTATACCTTACTCCCCATCACTAACATTTCAATCCAGTGGCCTGGTCTTCTTTCTGTTCCTTGTAGTGTTCGTTAAAAGCATTGAGCACAGTGCTTGGCTTGTAGTGGGCGCTATATAAATACTTACTCCCTTTCCTACCTCTTCCTCCCTTGCACAAGACACTCCAAGTATTTTCACTGGCTATCCCCCATGCCTGGAATGCTCTCCCTCCTCATGTCTTCCTCCTGACCTTTCTAGCTTCCTTCAAGTCCCAGCTAAAAATCTCACCTTCTGCAAAAAAATCTTTTCCTACCCCCTTTAAACTTAGTGCCTTCCCTCCCCAATTTATTCCATCTCTGACTTGTTTGTCCATAGTTTTCTGCATGGCAGCTCTGCTATTAAACCAAGTTCCTTGAGAACAGGGATTGTCTTTTGGCTTTCTTTGTATCCCCAGTCCTTAGCATGCTTCCTGACTGACTGACTGACCTCTTTCACCCAAGGGGAGGGGATCTGAAGACCCTCGGCTGCCTTGGAAAAGACTGGACAAAGTTGGGTATCTAGGCTAGACTGGGGAAATCTGAGGCCTACAGCTTTGCAAACAGTCTTTTTCAAACGTGAGCAACCTATGGCAATGATTCTTAATGGCCTGTCGAGATCCCACCAGAGTCAAGTGTGATACTGAAAAAGAGATAAATATTGTTTTGTTTGATCCCTGACTCCATCTCTCTCCCCCTGCCTCCCTTCTCCCAGTCTACTTTTGCTGAATTCTGTTTTAAATCTTGGCTTCTTTCCCCAGACACTCACTCAGTGAACTCCTACTCTCTGGCTATCTGATGTTACCCAGACAGCCCATGTGAATAAATTATATCCCCCTTGTCCCTACTGGAGTCAAAAACTATTTCCTGAATAAGCAGCTAGGTGTTAATCTGATTATCTGATTAAAGTAATTCACACTAAGGTATGAGAGACTTATTGGGAGAGGGGGTATTAGCATTTTTTAAAGGGAATTTGTTAACCCAAATTAATCTCTAATTATCACTTGTAGGACCCATGTGGGGGCAGGGGAACCTTTAGGTGCTGCTCTTCTATTTTGCTATCTTTCTACGCCTTTATAGTCTTCCAGGGAGCAAAGTAAATATATAGAATTGGTATGATTGCCCTGTACTATCCATGCCTTTACCCTTCCCACAGCAGCACACTTGACTTTGCAAAGGGCCTTGATTCAATGAAATAAGAGCCACAAAATCATAGAATTTCAGAGCTGGAAAGGACCTCAGAAGCCCAAAAGTGGAATGGAGGCCAGAGTGCTAGATTCAGAATTGGGAAAACCTGGGTTGGAATCCCACCTCAGAACCTGGGCAAGTTACCTCACTGTTCACTGCCTCGGTTTCCTTACTTATGAAGTGAGGGAGGGTTGGACTCAGTAGCCTCTAAGGCTCCTTCCAACTTGAATTTTATGCTGCTATGACCATATAGCATGGTTTCCAGTTTTCTCATCAACCTCACCACCCTTCTCTGGGTATATGTCTCTTTGTCAATATCCTTCCTAAGCTATATATGGTTTCCGTTTGGTCATTTTCAGTCATGTCTAACTCTTTGTGATCCCATTTGGGATCACATTTTCTTTGCAGAGATACTGTAGCAATTTGCCATATCTTTCTACAGCTCATTTTACAGATGAGGAAACTGAGAGAAATAGAGTTAAGTGACTTACCCAGGGTCATATAGCTAGTAAGTATCTGAGTCTGGATTTGAACTCAGGTCTTCCCGACTCCAGTCTGGTACTCCATCCACTGTGCCACCTACCTGCCTAAACTATATGTGGTACCTGGAACTGAGTCCCACACTCCAGATGTGGCCAGGATTGAGTACATCAGTGCAATCACTTTGATTTAATATTGCATTATGGTCCTCTCACCCCCCTTTTAAAATTTTTAATTTACTTATTTATTTGCTTTTAGTTTACGGCATTCAATTCCACAAGCTTTTGAGTTCCAAATTTTCTCCCCCTCCCTTTTCCCCCTCTCCATGGCAGCATACAGTACAATATAGGTTCTACACATACCTTCACATTAAACATTAGTCAAATTGTAAAGAAGGATTATCACCAACGGAATGAACAATGACAAAGAAGGAACAAAACAAAACAAAAAAGAGAGAGAGCAAGTGGTTTGCTTCAATCTGCATTCAGACTCTGTAAATCTATCTCTGCATGTGGACAGCCTTTTCCATTATGAGTCCTTTGGAGTTGTCTTATAACCTTGCATTGCTGAGATGAGCCCAGTCTATCAAAGTCAGTCATCATAGATACGATGTGTCTGTAGTTGTGTACAAAGTTCTCCTGGTTCTGCTCTCCTCATTCAGCATCAGTTTGTATAAGTCTCCAGGTTATTATGAAGTCAATCTGCTCCTCATTTCTCATAGCATAATAGTACTCCATTACATTCATAAACCACAACTTGTTTAGCCATTCCCCAATTGGTGGGTATCCCCTTGATTTCCAATTCTTTGCCACCACAAATAGAGCTTCTATGAATATTTTTGTATATATGGGTCCTCCTCCCACTTGTATGATCTCTTTGGGATTCAAGGGTATGCACATTTTTATAGCCTTTTGGCCATAGATCCAGCACTGTGGTCCTTTTAACCCAAACTATGATTCTATTAACTATTATGGCAATGACATATTGTTGACATATTAAATTTGTAGCCCAATGTTCCACTCCCATTGAGTTTATCAGCTCTCTTGGATTCAGTTACTATCCATTCCTTCCATATGTCTCAAAAATCCATATATAATGTTAATAGGTGGCATTTAAGGTCTGCAAAGTCCATACAAGTATTATCCCAGGATAATAAGTATCTAAGATAGGATTTGAACCTGGATCTTCCTGACTCTAGGTCCAGAACTCTCTCTGCTGCCTACTTACCTGTCCTGCCCAGTTCCCCCTCCTGAGCTCTAGTCTCACATCACCAGCTGCCTGTCAGACATCTCCACTTGCATGTCCCATAGGTATCTCAAATTCAACACGTCCAAACTGGAGCTCATTATCTCTTTAAACCTTTCTCTCCTTTACATTTCTCTGTTCCTGTCACCGCTATACTTTCAGACACCCAAGTTTGCAACGTTAGACATATCCTTTCCTATTCACAACCTACTGGGAAAAAATCTCACCAGTTTGCCATCAGATGGGATGAGCCCAAGAGAACATTCTTAAAGTCTGAGCCAGGGTTCCTTTCTCATTACAATCTTTCTCTTTTCACAGTGGCAGTAAGACGTCTGAGCCAGAAACTCTCTTGTCACAATAACATTCTCACGCATTATCCTTATTCATTTTTTTGTAGACTAGAAGTTCTAGAAGATTTTCCCCCCCATCCTTTCTCTTCTCTGGAAGAAAATTGTGTTATACACCTGTCTGGCTTTAATCTTCCACTCAGTTTCAATAATGTAAGTGGGAACATGCTGGCCCTTCAAACAGGGTCTTGTACGTAATAGGTGCTCAGTTAATGTTTGTTGAATGAATGCATTTAGATTTCACTCTGAAGAATTTGGGGTCTTTTATTGAGTCATCAGATACACATGGTTGCAGCCTATATCTTCTGGTTTTCACAAGAGCAAAAGATGCGCTATGTTTCTCTCTGTTTTCTATGTGTTGTAAAATGTTTTGGTTTGTTTCTCTGCCATTGAATGAACAGAATATTGGCCTCCTTTGATGGATTTTGGCTGAAGTTTCAATCAAACTTGCTGTAATTATCTCATTATTCAGTAATTCTTTGAAGTTGAAAACCCACACAACTGTTGGTTTTTTTTTCTCATGAGCCTCATGGTAGCTTAAGGCAAAGGATGTGAACCATCTCACCTGGAATTCCTGGCTTGCTCTAGTACGTGCTGCTGGATTCAGCCCCCGCTCTGTACAACTGCTGCTGTGTTCAGTGACTGTGGCCAAATCATCTAACCACTGTCTGCCTCAGTTTCCTCAACTGTAAAATGAGTGTAATAATAGCATCTACCTCCCAGGATTGTTGTGAGGATCAAAAAAGATAAAATTTGTAAAGTGTTTAGCAAAGTGATTGCCTTAGGATAGATGCCATATAAATGTTATTTTAATTCTTATTTTTACTTTTGATTACACTTTTTTTTTGGTTGTTCAGTCCTGTCTGACCCTTTGTGTCCATGTTTGGAGGTTTTTTTGGCAAAGATATTGGAGTAGTTTACCATTTCCTCCTCCATCTCACTTTATAGATGAGGGAACTGAGGCAAACAAGGTTAAGTGACTTGCCCAAGGTCACACAGCTAGTAAGTGTCTGAGGTTAGATTTGAACTCCCAAAGATGAATCTTCCTGATAACAGGCCCAGTGTTCTATTCACTGTGTCACCTAGCTTCCCTCTATACTAGGGGCAGGGAGCCTGCAGCCTTGAGGCCACATGTGGCCTGCTCTATACCCTTTCTGTTTACAGTGACACCTACTGGTTATATTTATATGAAAAACATAACTAACAATCAAAACATCCCAAGTATTTCCTCTACCCATTAGTCCAAGTATAAGCAAGAAATAGCAAAAATGACACGTGAAAGAAATGATAAAACACTCAAAAATGGAAACAGATGTATAGTTGTTTCTTTATTTAACAGTAAAACACCCTAAACCTGCCATCTGTGAAAAGGAAAAAGTGTGAGTATAGATTATTTCCTAGGTACTTTAAGAACAGAAAGTATTTCTCTTCTCATGTTTAAGAAGCGTGAATCTTGGGAGAATCCTTTGCCCTCCTTCTCTTGCCTGCGTTCTCTAGAAAGGGACCCTTTGTTCTGCTTTGCCATTGCTCAGCTTAGAGCTCTTTTCTTCAATGGAGTGAACCCTGGTTGAGAGGACTTTGCCCCGCTGATCTAGCTCTTCAACAACAGTCTTTACTAGTGTGGTTTTGGAGAGATCTAGAAATGAAACATATGCAATATCATTTAATTGATCAATGAACATTTATTAAGCTCTTATTATGTATCATTTACTAAGTGCTGGGAATATAAGAAGAGGCAAAAGACAGCCTCTGCCCTGAAGAAACTTGTAGGAAATATGTGTTTTCCGTTGGTCTTAGGCGACCCTTGTGACCCCTGTGAAAGGGTCGTTCAACCCCCAAAGGGGTCGCGACCCACAGGTTGAGAACTGCTGTTATAGGAGGACAACATGGAAACAAATATATACAGAACAAGTTCTATATAGGATAAACAAAAAAAAAACAAGAAAGGCACTTGGATTAAGGGGGTTGGGGAAGGCTTCCTTGGAAGGTTGAATTTTAGCTGGAACTTAAAGGAAGCCACGGTGGTCAGTAGGCAGAGCAGAGAAGGGAGAGCATTCCAGCATGGGGGACAGTCAGAGAAAATGCCCATAGCCAAGAGATGGAGTGTCTTGTTCCTAGAATAGCTAGGAAGCTAATATCACTGGATCAAAGAATACTTGTTGGGGAGTCAGGTATAAGAAAACTGGAGAGGTAGAATGGGGGCCAGGTTATGAAGGACTTTGTCAAATAGACAATTTAAAAAATATGTTCCTGGAGACAATAGGGAGTCATTGGAGTTTATTGAGTAGGGCTTGGTGACATGGTCAAATTTGCATTTTAGGAAAATCACTTTAATGGCTGAACAGAAGACAGATTGAAGTGGGAAGAGACAATGCAGGCTATTGCAATAATCAAAGTATGGGGTGATGAGAGTCAACCCAGGAGTTATGGGGAGTGAAGGGGATGTGTGTGTTCCGGAGATGTTGTAAAGGTGAAATTGGCATATATATATATACACACACACACACACACACACGTATGTATGTATGAAATAATAATATAATATTTGTGGAATGGGAGTTTCGCATATACACGTTCCATATGCATTTACCCTTAAGGTGACACAGCTTGCTTCTGAGAGCAGAACAGATAGTTCTTTAGAAGAAATGTACAACATTCCATTTTCCATCTCCATGCCTTTAAATAGGTCCTCTCTCCCTTACCCCCACACCCACCCCAAGCCTGGATTCACTCAGTTCTCAGTTCTGCTTGTCAGAATCCCTAGTTTCTTTCAAAGCTGGGCTTCAAGGGTCATCTAATACGTGAGATATTACCTTATCTTTGAGACCATTTCCCTTCCAATTTTCACACCACTCATTCTCCTACTCCTCCCCAGCCCCCTTCCAGCTTCCCACAGGTATAGTCTTCTCTTCATTAAAATGGAAGGTCCTTGAGGGCTAGGGACTGTCCTGCTGGTTTGTTTTTGCATTCCCAGCATCTATAGAGCACAGTGCCTGGCACATAGTAGGCAAGAATATATTACCTATCTACCTGTCTGTTAATTTTTCCATTCATTTCCATCTTTTCCTTCCTTCCTTCCTTCCTTCCTTCCTTCCTTCCTTCCTCCCTTCCTCCCTTCCTTCCTCCCTTCTTTCCTTCCTCCTCCCTTCCTCCCTTCCTTCGTTCTTTCCTCCTTCCTTCCTTCCTTCCACCTTCCTTCCTTCCTTCTTTCCTTCGTTCCTTCCTTCCTCCCTTCCTTCCTTCCTCCCTCCTTTCCTTCCTTCCTTCCTTCCTTCCTTCCTTCCTTCCTTCCTTCCTTCCTTCCTTCCTTCCTTCGTTCCTTCCTTCCTTCCTTCCTTTCTTCCCTTCTTTCTTTCTCCTAAGTCTTAAGGGTTTGGGATCTCAGAAGGCTGGATACCATCCTTCTTGTTAGATGGGTGGTTATAAGAAATAGTAAAAATAAGAATGAATTTTAATACCTTTAGTTGAATTTCCTGGACCTCCTGACCCATAGCCTTTTGTTTTGGAGCATGAACTGAAAATAAAAATAAAGAAAGGTGACTTTTCTTTTTCTGCTTAGTGTGATAGCAGGAATATTTAAACCTAAATGAACTTTGCATCAAAAACCAAAACCAGATCTAGGTTTATTGTAGAAGACCCTAAGACCTGTATATTTAGCAAGTGAAATTAAATGACATTTAATCTGAAATGAACATTTATTTAAAAGACAAGGACTGTCTTTCACTTATGAATCTCAACATTCCAAAGTGAGGAGATAGACACATAGAAATTTAAATTTACTTTTGTCCTTAGGGATTTGAAGAATTGTTCTTTCTACGTTTACTGCAGGCTAATAGACTTACCCATTCCTCTCTTTACCTTATTCAGAGTTGCTGAAGAGTTTACTCATGCCACCCCCCCCCCCACCCCGACCAAA
>CM053584.1:148105140-148119004 GCA_028627135.1 Pseudochirops cupreus | reverse complement strand
TTGTATTTGTATCCCTAGGTGTTAACACATCATCTAGCTCAGTGGTTCTCAACCTTCCTAATGCCAAGACCCTTTAACACTGGTATGTGGGCTGTATCTGCCTGTGGGCAGACCCGCCTGGAGACAGATAGAGGAGCGGTGTCTCAGTTCCTAAGATCATGGGAAATATGTGTTTTCCAATGGTCTTAGGTGACCCCTGTGACTCCTGTGAAAGGGTTGTTTGACCCCAGAGGGGTCACGACCCACAGGTTGAGAACCGCTGATTAGCTCATAGTAACCACTTGATAAATGCTTTTAAAAATTAATTTCATTCATTCATTCTTAACAGATTAGCCAGAAGGCAGTTTTCAGGTAGGCCTGTCAAGGAGTCAGGGAGACAAGTTTGGGATGGGCAGTTTGATGTTCTTTAGGGAGAATAGACTAGTTACCACGCTAAAATGAGGAATGGCTGCTAAATGAAGTTATTTGATCAGTGTCAGAAGTAAGGAGGAGGGACAGGGGAAAGAAGAAAGAGAAATTGGAGCAGAGGAGAATCATGAATTCAGTAATAATCAATTGATATGAGAGGTGGTAAATGAGAGTTTGTGGAAGTAACAATGATACTGATCATAAGGGCAGGTCATGGAATTATTGTGAGTATAATGCCATTAGAGGCAGCATGGCATAGTGGCTATAACTGACCTCAGAGTCAATCCTTACCTCTGATCTGTGTAAACCTGAGCAAATTATTTAACCTGCCATTTCTCTAGGCAATTTGGTGACAATTTGGTTGTGGTTTCTAAAGTCTTGTGATCATAAAACTGAATAAAAAACCACATTTTCTAGTGGACTTCTCTACCTTCCATCCCCATCAATGAGTCGACAGTAGGTCTCAATTTCCTTCTCGAGACGAATCTTGGTATCAAGCAGCTGCTCGTACTCCAGCTTCTGGCCCTCGGTCTCAGTCCTGACCTGCTGCAGCTGCTCCTCCAGGGCCCCGATCTGGGCCTGGATTTGTGAGAGCTGCACACAGTAGTTCCCTTCTGTCTCACTCAAGGAACATTCCAGTGAGTGTTTCTGTGGATACAGGAGAAAGGCACATCTGAGATTAAAATTTAAGTTAGAGAAGTCAGGCAAATGAGTCAAATAGTCAAAACTGACCCAGGGTTTTTTGTTTGTTTGTTTTTCTTTTGCTTTTTGGAGGGGGGAGGGCTGGGCAATTGGGGTTAAGTGACTTGCCCAAGGTCACTTGGCTAGTAAGTGTTAAATGTCTGAGATCACGTTTGAACTCAGGTCCTCCTGACTCCAGGGGCAGTGCTCTATTCACTGTGCCACCTAGCCACCCCATGGCCCAGGGGTTCTTAATCTCCTTTTTGGGTCATGGACTCCTTTTGCAGTCAGATCTGTGGATCCCTTCTCAGAATGATGTTTTTAATTGTACACTCATGAAGTCGTCTCTCAGTGTTGACGTCCTGTATCTATGTGAATGGACACCTGGCCCATGAGTATGGTGTATTTGGTCTCAAGCTCATTTTCCTGAGATATGTTGGCATGATGGACATGATAGAGTTAGCATTTTAACACTTAAAAAATGCCATATGTCATGCGCTTCTTTCCCTCCTGCCTAGCAAAAAGGAAAATGTGTCTCCACACTGGCCTCTTTCTTCAAACACAGCAAACAGATGGCTAAGGCTGAATGGCTTCCATTCTTTGGTCATAATGGGATTTGATTTCTGGGTTTTGTGTTACTGATGATTCATAGGCAATGTGGCTCAGTGGAGAGAGGACTGATCCCAGATCCAGAAAGACCTGAGTTTTAGGTCCTGCCCCTGAAACATATTTACTGTGTGACCATGGTAGAGGGACTTAACTTTTAGTGCCCAAAACAAGTCTCTGAGTTAAATATGTATTGCTGATCTTCACTGGTAGAGGGAGTTTTCACAATGGGAGTTCCTGAAATCAATACAATCACAGCTCTGTATTTTTTTTTAAAGTCATTTGAGCACTGTTTTGTAGAACTGGGTAAAGAATTCTTCATAGCACGTTAATGGAATGACTACATTAATTTCTTAGTTAAACTTAGCTGGGCACATATAATTTAAAGTGCTTTTAGTAAGTCCTCCTGAAATGACCTTGTGTTGACTTTGTATATATTTTTCTGTGTACATAAGATTATAAAACTAGAGCTAGAAGGAGCCTCAGAGGCCATCTATCTCAACTGCATCATTTTACAAAAGAAGAAACTGAGGCCCATGGAAGTAGTGTGACTTACTCAAAGTAGTAAATGAATAAACAGGATTAGAAAACAGAGCCATACCCTTTCCATAATACCAGGCTATGGCTTTCCTCCCAAGAATGTAAACTTCTTAGGGAGTGTTGTGAGGGGCTGGGGAACTGTTCATTTCTGTCTATGTGTCCCCACTGCTTGGTATGTAGTAAGCTCTTAAGACATTGCTTGATGGATAAGGCAGAATTTATTTTATAACATAAATTTCAATCAACCAACCAATAAGGATTTATTATGTGCTTACAATGTGGTAAGCACTGTCCTAGGGTATTTAGCATTGCAAAGACAAATATAAAAAGATCTCTGTCCTTAATGAACTTTGTAGGATCTCAGGGTCAGAAGATTTTTCTGTTATTGTAGATCTGTTATTATGTTTAAAATGAGCACTAGGTCCTCATCAGGAAATAAATATTTTTGATTGCAAGAAGGAGAGAAATGTAATTTTCTTTAATTTTTTTTCTTTTGCTAACTAGTTTTTGGAGGAAGGATTGATCACAAGGCTCCGGTGAGTTTGGCAGTCAAGGACAATCCCTTCCCAGATCCCTCTGCCCAAAGGCAATCAACCAAGCAAGCAAGCAGATTACATGAAAAAAAAAACATGAGTATAATGCAGCCAGTGTGTACAAAGATGCTACCACAATTTTAGAAAAAAACATTTGACCTCTCTTGGCTTCAGTTTCCACAAATGAGGTCAAACGAGGTGGTTTGAAATAGAACGTCTGTAATCTCAAGAAAAGACAGATTTCTTTTAAAGGTCTTTAAATCATGCAAATGATCCTGATCCACGCAATTCTCACCCACCGTCGCAAGGAGGGACTGTAGCTCGATCTCCAGGGTTTGGACAGTGCGCTTCATTTCGGTGAGCTCGCTCCTGGCCGACGTGGTGGCTCCAGCATCGTCGGAGATCTGCTGTTGGAGCGTGGCGCTCTGCATCAGGAGACAGGCGAAGTCAGCTTGGTGAGAACTGAGGAGAGTCCGGTAATGAATATTAGCTGTGATTGACCTACCTTTTCATTGAACCAGGCTTCGGCGTCCTTGCGGTTCTGCTCAGCCAGGTCCTCGTACTCGGCCCTCATGTTGTTCAGCAGAACCGTCAGATCCACCCCTGGAGCGGCGTTCATCTCCACGTTTACGTTCCCACCTGCAGCGCATTGGAGGGCTTTCATTTCCTGAAGGGCAAACACCAAGGAGACCTTCAAGGTGAAATCTGATGCCCGTAGGTAGACAACCAGAGAAATACTATATCAGCTTTATGGGTTGAATAATTTTTTTTGTGTTGGATTCAAATTCATTCAAATCCTTTCTTTGGTGAGGTTTCTGGCATATTAAAAAAGTTATTAATAATTTGGCATAATGAAGGAATTCCTAATCTGGGATCTATGAATTTATTAAAAATTATTTTGGTAATTATTTAAAAACAATTTATTTTCTTTGTAATCTTTGTATATTTTATTATATTATCATATATAATTTAGTGTTAGTTTATTTTATTTATTTAAATACTACTCTGAGAATAAGTCCATCTACTGGCTTCTTCAAATTGTCAAAGGGTTTGATGATATGAAGAAGTTAAGAATTCCTGGCTTAGGAAGGCGAGACCATCAAGTCTTGTCCAGTGGCATGATGCACACTGATACAGTGTGACCCTGGGTTAGTCACTGAACCTCTCAGTGCCCCCAGGTAATTTGCTAAGACTCTAAACTGCAGAACTCATCACTCTGCTCTGGTCAAGTGAGTTTCTTTAATGGAAATTCAATTCAATTTAATAAACATTTATGCTAGACACTGTTGGGGATACAAAAAGAGGCAAAAGGCAGTCCTTGCCTTCAAGGAGCTTATAATCTAATTGGGGGGGGGCATAACATGTAATTTAAAAAATACAAAACAAGCTATATGCAAGATAAAAAAATTCAAAGAAGGAAAGGACGGGAAATTCACTAATACCAATGAAATTATAGATTTGATTTAAAAAAAATCAACACCCCCCCCAAACAAAACAGAACAAAACAAAAACCTCTTCTAGACCTCAAACATTTATGGAGAGTTTATACGATATTGGATATTGTTTTAAGTTCTTTGAGGTAAGAATTTAGAGGAGATATTAATCAACGTGACTGCACCTTTCCAAACTAGAAAAATGCAATCCATGCTGGCTTTGGAATTAGAAGACCTGGGTTTGAATTTAGAGCTGCTCATTTGCTATGTTGGGCGAGACACCGAGCCTCTCTGTCTCTTGACTTTCTCCTTTGTGAAATGAGGAAGCTGTACTACATTATGTCTAAGAATCTGCAAGCCCTGTTCTGAATCTCTTTCTGTATAATCTCAAAGGTCCCTTAGAGACCTTATCAAATGAGATCATATTTGTAAAGCACTTAGCTCAGTGCTGGGCACATAGTTAATAATATAATAAACGTTCTCTTCCCTTTCACTTCCCCCTTTCTATTTTAAACAATTTTTTTTTGGTAAAACTATATAAAATGTACTCTTATCCTCTCCTACTCTTTTAAATAAACCATTTTAAATAAATGAATATGTTTTACTCAACCAATACTTGTTAAACAACTGTTAGGTACAATGCGCTGGAGCTGAGGGAGACCTCAGAGGCTTCTAGTCCAACCTTCTCATTTGACAGATGAGGGCACAGAAGCACAGAGAGATTTTGTGGCTTGTCTATGGTTACACAATCAGTGGGTGTCACAGACAGGATGTGAACCCAAGACCTCTGACCCTATAGTCAATGCCCTTCCCCCTTTACCACAAAAATGACTAAGACAAGGTCCCAGATCTACATTGTTGTTTGTCCTTTGTTCTCAAAGAGGACCAATGACATCAAGAGGTGATGTCTTAACTTGCAAGTGAGTTGGATTTAAGTGAGGCAGGGGTGTGCAGAGTCAACAGCCTCACTTTCACCTCCAGAGTTTTCTGAGTCCAGTGGCAAGACAGAGTTGACGTCAAGATGACTGGTGATGACCCCAGATGAAGTGGGGGATTTGGGTCTTTTTAAGCTAAAGTCTTTCCCAGATCTCAGTTTGTCTGAGGCAATGCCCATTCAATAATTAAAGGCTAGGTAAGAATGGAGGCCAATGATGGCCTGGTTTGTCTTCATAAAAGAATTAGCGGGGAGAGGACCATCAGAGTTTCTGCCCAGAATAGAAACAATTGCTATCTTCACTCACTCTGAGCCATCAAAGCCCAAACCATGACTCTGGAGGAGAGAGTGATGGGTAATGACTGCACAGCTCTGCCTCAGGTAAACCCTAAAATTAGATTCCTATTAATCCAAAAGGAACAGTAATTACTGAACCTAGGGCTTACAAAAGGACGATGAAAACATTTCGGCCTCTTTGTCCACCTCTTCTCCCACCTTTGTAATTGTATGACAAAGTGCGACAAGTCTCCCTTCTTCAATAAATAAATATCTAAATGGCAAAGAGGAGAAAAGTGTAGACTCATCAAGAGAATTTTTTGAGGTTTTATAGTGTCACAAGTTTAGAGCTGGAAGGGACGTTAAAGATGAAGGAGTCGAACCCTCCAATTTTATAGATGAGGAAACTGAGGTCCAGGAGATTAAATGACTTGTCCAGGATCACACAGCAAGCGTCTGAGGCTGGATTTGAATCCAGATCTCACAGTCTGAAAGTCCATCAGTCTTATCTACCATGCCCTCCTTAAGGCTTCTATGTTATTATTGCTTTTCCCCTTCCTTCAATTGTCCTATACCTATATTTACTTGTTGTAGTCTTCCTGGTAGATTGTAAGCTCTTTGATCTGGCAAGAACTCTTCTTGTCTTGTTTTTGTTATCCCCAGGGGATAGCTTTTAGTAGGATTTGTTGGATTGGATTGGAATAATCTACCTTGATTGTATTAATTTTTATACCTCCCTGCTCTGGCATGGAGGGTTTCTATGAAGATTCTGCCCCGGAATTGGGCCATTAAGGATGGGAGAAATTAGTCTGGCATAAAGGGGGAAGCCTGCATAATCACTGTTTTTAACTGAGCAGAAGAGAGTTTCGTTGGCCAAAGAAGGCATGGGGCTTAAGTTTAACTCTTACCTCTTCGTGGTTCTTCTTGAGGTAAGTCAGCTCCTCATTCATAGTTTCATATTGGATTTCCAGGTCTGCCCTGCAGAGTGTCAGCTCATCCAGTACTCTTCGCAGGCCATTGATATCTGCCTCAACACTTTGATGAAAAGCCAGCTCATTTTCAAACCTTAGAGAACATTGCATTGATTTTCAGGACAAAGTAGGTCAGCATAAGGTAAGACAAAAATAAAACCCAATTCCCTTTAAGTTGAAAATCAGAATGGGCCAAGACAGAACTAGGGATGATTTCTTCTGGGAAATTATTATTAATAAATAATTAGTAGTATAAATTATTTATATATAATATAAATGAACAATCATTTCCACTGGAAAATTATTATTAATACCACGAACTGTTCTTGTGCAAGTGGCATAAAATGCCATCTTAGATGTGGGTGGGATAAGGCAGAGAACCCTCAGTTCATTCCCTGGGATACCAGTATAAGAACATTGCTAGAGAGGTTGTATTTCTTTTCTTTTTTTTTTGGAGGGCAGTTGGGATTAAGTGCCTTGCCCAAGGTCACACAGCTAGTAAGTGTGTCAAGTGTCTGAGGCCAGATTTGTACCCAGGTCCTCCTGACTCCAGGGCCGGTGCTCTATTCATTGCACCAGCTAGCCACCCTCTGAGGTTGTGTTTCAGTGGGGAAGGAAGAAACAGGGCAAAGTGGAGGTGGAGCTCATTCCTGCTTAGTGCCTGGAACATAGTAAGCAGTTAATAAATGCTTCATCTGTCTATCATTCCAACCCGTTCTTTGGTAGCTTCCCATTTTAACAAAATGCTTTTGTGTTTATGTTGTTCAAGGACTCCAAATACTGTCTTGTTGTTCAGTCATTTCAGTCATGTCTGACTCTTCATGACCCCATTTGGGGTTTTCTTGGCAAAGATACTGGAGTGGCTTTCCATTTCCCTGTCCAGCTCATTTTACAGAGGAAGAAACTGAGGCAAACTGGGTTAAGTGACTTGCCCAGGGTCACACATCTAGTAAGTGTCTGAGGCCAGATTTGAACGTAGGAAGATGAGTCTTTATGGCACTCTAGGAACTGTGCCACCTAGCTGCCTGCAAACACTATCAGTGTTCTCCAAATCTGGCAACATTTCAATCCAGCCTCCTGGGAAAAAGCCCCAGTTACTCTACCCTAGTTACGGCTCTAACAACTTGCTCTTTGATACACTTAGAGAAGCATAAGAGAATTTTTTTTTTTACAATTCTATCTATAAATCAATAAACAAACATTTACTAAATGCTAGGCACTGTGCTAGGCACTAGGGTAGCATGCATCCTACTCACAGCACTATCACTTCCAAATTACTTCATTGGAGTTCCAAAAACATATTCGAGCTTCTTCTGTCCCATTTTTTTCATTTAATTTCATTTTTTTAACCATAGGCAGTATTTTGTTAATAACTATTTTATAATCATGATTTTGTTGGCAGTATTATAATAGGACTCCCTTTCCCACATTTTTTGTTGTCATTCATGTCATTGCTGCTGTTTACTGGGGACTGAAACGTTCAGTCAAAGAAATAATAATAAGTAGCATTTATATAGCACTTCATGCTTTGCAAAGTGCTTTACAGGTATTATCTCATTTAAGCCCCTCAACAACCTGCTAGATGCTATTATTATACCCATCTTACAGATGAGGAAACTGAGGCTAAGTTTAACCAACTTATGCAGGGTCATGTAGCTAGTATGTGTCTGAGGCAATATTCGAATTCAAGTCTGTCTGACTCCAAGTCTAACACTCCACCGTACCATGTAGCCACCTAGAAATAGAAAGAAACATTTCTCCCTTGAGTGTCGGCCCTATCATTATTGTATACCCCTTACTTCAGACGGAAATCATCCGCAGCCAGCCTGGCATTGTCAATCTGCAGAACAACATTAGCATTGCTTGTGGTAGAAGAGATAAGCTAGAACAGATCAAAAGAGAAAAACGTATGCATTTACAAGCCAAAATCTCATTTCACAAGACCAAATGTGCTACAAAACTAAATGGAGAGCTTTCTTAAAAAGCAATTAAAGTGTTTTCAACTTAAAAAAGAAGTACTGGTATAGTTTAATTTCACTTAGGATCGCAGATGTCAATCTGCATTCCACTTAACAGGTTATCTTTCCAGTCTATTCATTTTAATTTTTGAGTGAGAGATGAAGAGACTTGAACATGGTCATACAACTAGTAAATTGCAGAGCCTGGAATCTGAGTCCTTGTGTTCTAATTCCAAATCCAGCCCTATTGCTTACTATGGCATAAAACAGATCACAGAATTTAGAACCGAAAAGGACTTTGGAAATCATCTTCTCCAATCTCTTCTCTTTTTCAGTTAAGGAAACTGAGTCTCAGAGAGGAAAAGTGACTCGCCTAAGGCTGTATTGGTAGAAAATAACAGAGCCAGTTTTCCCAACTCTAGACTCAGCACTCTTCCTACTACCCCAAGCTATCTCGCCTTAGGTGAAAATGTTCAAAGCTGAAGATGAATAATTGAACTGGAAGCATCCAGTCCAATGCAATGAACATTTATTGAGTGCCTACTGCTTGCAAGTCACTTTCCAAGGGTCTGGGAACATAAAGATTAAGATGAAAAATGGTATCAATAGTTCACATCAATTTTAATAACACTGAAACTCATGAACACAAATGCCCAAGTACGACCTAAAAAGAATAGTCATTGCCAACTAATATTAATTCTAACAATCCATCATACATGACAAATAACAGACCTTTGCATATCATCTTATTGTAGAGACCTCTCTAGGGCATTCATAGCTTCAAATCCAAGCATACTTAAAATTGTTTCAAGTTTGGAATTTCTTACCTTATTCTTAAGCTCTTCGATTGTCAGCTGGTATCTGCTATAGTCATGGTCTAGGCCACGACAGGAGCCAGGACCAAATTTCTCATACCAGCCTTTAATTTTTTGCTCTAGCTCAGAATTGGCCTCTTCCAGAGCTCGTACATTTTCCAGATAGGAAGCCAGACGGTCGTTAAGGTTCTGCATGGTGACCTTCTCATTGCCAGAGAGGAGGCCTTCATTCCCCACAAAGCCAGCACAAGAAGCACTTCCAAAGCTACCACCAGTGGGATTCGCACTGGGGACTCCCCCTGAGCTCCCACCCAAGCAGCTTCCATAACCTCCAACAGTTAAGTTTCCACCTCCTACAGCAGAGGCCCCGCACATGCTGTTGTTCCCAAAGCTGGTGCTGCCATTGGGTGCTCTGACTGACCCAGCTCCTGACCACGAGCAGATGCGTCTCGGTCCGCTAGAAATCCGAAGAGACATGGCCGTTGAAGAAAGCTCAACTTGTCTGTGGGGAGCTAGAGTCAAAGTGGAGAGACTGCTAGGTTCAGATGGTTTCTGTGAGTTTTATACACAATGAGCAGGGGTGTTTCTCTTTGAATTCTGCCTGAGAAAAATGGTATCTGCTAGATTAGCATGAATTATCCATAATTGGATGATTTTGGGGGAGGCAATTAACATCTGACTCCTGTGGGTCCCCTCCACATACACATTAGCTGTTGTTATTGTTATTCGGAGGCCATCTACCTTAGGGATCTTTATTATCTTAAAAATAATAGGGTGGAGCTAGGTTGCTTTAATTATTTGTCTTCTAATTTTTGGATGAGTAATTCTTTACTTTCATCCAGACCAGTGAACTATAATTATCATCACCTAACGTAAGGTATTATCATATTTCAAAGAAAAAGTAAGAGTTTGTTATGGATCCTGTTTGTCTTTGGAATATCAGCCAATATTTGAGTCAATTGATTTGATTCAGGAAACTCCATGGTATATAACACTGCATCTTGGGCTTTATGCAATCGGCATGAAAACATCTATAATCAGAAACATGAGGAGGACTTCATTATCTTTCTATAAAGGATCTTTCTTCCTTTTGGATTCTGCAAAGAATCCTCTCTGACAATAGTGAACATCTTTGGCTAGCACATCTTCTTATTTTATGCTCTGCTTAATACTGATTCACTCCATCCCTCCCTGCTTTATGAGATGCTGCTGCTTATAACTGTCAATCATCTTTCTTTGTAAGATTTTTATAGACTTTTATAGGTTTGTAATATAAACCGTTATAGCCTTTGGCAGCCATCTTTCTCCATCTGGGAAACAAGTTAGATTTTTACTGCCTAAGATGCTTTCTGGGCCCTTTTGGTCTTCTTGTTGTGGCAATTACTTTACACTGTTTAGAATTCTGAGTAGAATTATAGTTGGGGTCAATGTCATTTCTGTGATTCATTTTTTGGCTTTGGTTCTTGGTAGCTTCTTTAAAATTCAAGAATAATCCATTTTAATTGTATGTCTTATATTTATCATTATTTCTTCTTCTCCTTGTCCTCGTCCTCCTCATCTTCCTCTTCCTCCTCTTCCTCTACTTCCTCCTCCTCCTCTTCCTCCTTCTTTTCCTTCTTCTTCTTTTCCTCCTCCTCCCCCTCCTTTTCCTCCTCTTCCATTTTCTTTTTCTCCTCCTCCTCTTCTTCTCTGCTTCTTTTCTTTCTCCTCTTCTCCATTCTTCTTTTTAACAAATTTTGACAACTTTGATGACTTGACTGCACAGACAGATGCCTTAAGAATAACTCTCACATCAATAACAGATCTTTTCCTTTATTTGAAGACGTAGTCAATTCATTTTTTGGTGGCATTTGTTACTCCCTATGTCCAGTACTTGTCAATTCTGTTTTATCTGTTTTTGGAGAAAGTGGTCATGGAGAAGTGGTGCAGTAGATAGAGCAAGGGACCTAGAATCAGAAAGAATAAAGTTCCACTGTAGTCCCAGGTGTTTAATAGTTGGATAATCCTGGGCACATCACTTACTTTGTCTCCCTTGGTTTTTTCATTTTAAAATGGAGATAATAATAACTATCTCCCAGGGTTGGCGTGAGAATAAAATGAGATAATATTTCTAAAACTTTTTGCAAACCTTAGAGCACCATAGAAATGCTAACTATTATTATAGAGTAAAGATCCTGTCTAATCTACAAATCTCAGTTCCTTCTCCTCAATCATAATTTCCCATATATTGAATGGATGAATAAAGTACTTATTAAGTGATTGCTACAGATTTAGCACTGTGCTAAGTGCCGAGGACACAAATAGAAAAATAAGACAAGTCTCTGTTCTCAAGGAGCTCACATTCTTAAGGGAGAGACAATGCATGTAACATATTTCTTCCCATTTTTAACCTTTCCCCCCTTTGCATTGAAATAGAATATATTTTGATTTCATTTGAAGAATCTTATCAAATTCATCATAGAATTTATCTATCACATTATCCTCAGCAACTAATGTTGGTACACTAGTTACGCTTATTTTCATGGTCGTCTTTTTGGAAATAATTATCATTAGTACTTCAGTACTGATGGTCAGCTATCTCATGAAATAACATAGGATGTCCTAAAAGTCTTGGTGCAGTTTAAACCTTGAATAACTTAACTTTTCCTGACTCTAACCTTCTAATATTTTAGTATTGCACTAAGATTTTTGTAACATCTTGTCTTACTTTTAGCCTCTGGGCAGACAATAAGCCCCATTCTACCAACTCCTTTCTTTCCCCCTCCAAGGAGTACCTGTGAACCGTCCTTTCACTGAGCTGCAGCTTCCTTTGTTCTTCGGCTTCATTCCTTGAAAGAATGTCAAGATAGCTCTGATTCAAATTCCAACAATGAGTATATTCATTGATCATTGGACAAAGATCTCACATTTAAAGGACCAGTAGCCAAACTGTTTTTTTTTTTGTTATCTAAAATAAACTGTGATTCTTCAAATCCTCTGCCTTTCTTCTTACTACTAAGTCACCATCATCAGCATAGGTGTCTTACACTTACTTTTGCACATCTTACGTCTCTCCTTTTCCTTGTCTCTCACGGAGAAGGAGCAAGTAGGAGGGGAATAATCATTAAGCTCCTACTATGTGCTAGGCACATACTTTACAAATAGTATTTCATTTGTTTGTCACAACAATCCTCAGAAATAGGTACTATTATTGCCCCATTTGATAGTTAGGAAAACTGAGGCAGTAGAGGTGTGATCTACTCAGGGTCACACAGATACTAAGTATCTGAGGTCACATCTGAACTCATGTCTTCCTGAGTCCGGGTACAGTGCTCTCTCTTTTGCCATCTGGCTACAATCCACCCAGTAGAATGTAACCTTTTTGAGGGCAAGAGTTATTTCATTTGTGTCTCCGTATCCCCATACTCAGTACATTGCTTTGCACAATGAGAAGAGACTTGTTGAATTGAGAGGTCTTGTAAGATCACAACATAAACTTGTTTTGTTGGGGGAGAGCCCCTAGGATTGCCTGGTGCTCAGGTTGACCTCTTTTCCTTCAGCTCTTCGTAGTTCCTTGTCGATTATGTGTTACAGCCTGTTCACAGGCACCATGTACTTTCCCATCACCCTCTAAGTAATACTTAATTTTAATTCTTTGGAGATTGTTGTGTTCTATGACTCATTCTGATTATTAATCTCAAGTGTAGCATTAAAAAAATATTCTCCAGTGTCATGGAGGAAATCCAGCAGAGTGGCCACATTGGAGAGGGATGGTGATGTCTTTTGTTTGTGGATAACATTGTTTAGCACAGTTCTTGACACATTAAACATTTAATCAATGTTGGTTGACTTACTGACTTGACCTGACTTGTAGGTTATATCAAACCTTAAGGAAGGAAGGAAGTAAAGGAGGAAGGAGGGAGGGAGGGAGGGAAGGAGGGAAAGAGAAAAAAGCACTTTTAGCCACTTACTCTGTTCCAGGCACTGTGCTAAGCACTTTGCGAACATCTGATTTGATACTCATAACAGCTTGGGAGGTAGGTATTGTAATTATCCCCATTTTATAGTTAAGGATGGGCAGCTAGGTGGCACAGCGGATACAGCACTGGGCCTGGGGTCAGGAAGACCTGAGTTAAAATCCAGCCTCAGAGACTTACTAGCTATGTGACCCTGGTCAAGTCACTTAACATTGTTTGCCTCAGTTTCTTCATCTATAAAATGAGCTGGAGAAGGAAATAATAAACTACCCCAGTATCTTTTTTTAAAATTTATTTTTAAATTAATTTGTTTATTTACTTTTAGTTTACAGGATTCAGTTTCACAATCCCTTGAGTTTCAAATTTTCTCCCCTCCCTCTTCCCCCCACCCCGCCATGGCGGCATGCAATCAAATATAGGATCTGCAAATACTTTCGCATTGGACATTAGTCTGCTTGTATAGAAGGGTTGTAACCAATGGAGTGAACAATGGGGAAAAAGAAAGAAAACCAAACGTGAAAAAGGACAATAGCATGCAGATTGCTTCAGTCTCCATTTAAACTCTGGTCTTTCTAGATCTTTCTCTGAATGTAGATATCTCCTTCCATCTTGAGACTTGTAGAATTGTCTTATAGCTGTGCATTGCTGAGAAGAGTCCAGTTTATCAAGGTTGGTCGTCACACATATGATGTGTCTGTAATTGTGTACAAATTTTTTCTGGGTTCTGCTCTTCTCACTTAGCATCAATTTATA
>CM053584.1:148062133-148104640 GCA_028627135.1 Pseudochirops cupreus | reverse complement strand
AGGGGGGACACACTGGGATGGCTGTTTTGGGGTGGTGGGCGGGGGAAAGACGGGGAGAAAATATGTAACTCAAAAAATTTAATAAAAAAAAATGAAGGGGGAAAGAATCTTGCACTAACAGGATTTGCAAGGGGCAGAACTTATAATGAATTATCAGTTGAAGTAAAGAAGATAAATTAAGAATCTGGAGACAACTTTAATTACAAAGGATGAATCCTGTGCTTCAGAAACTGGTCTTTTTCTTTTATCTTGCTAAGAGGGATTCATGTCAAAATACTTGTCTGAGGTTGGGGCATAGTTAATGATTCAACTTGCTATTGAGTGGAATGCACAGAGATACCCTAAAATCAGTCAATAAAGTCAGTTGATGAGCATTTATTAAGTGCCAGGCATTATCCTAAACACGGGTATTTTAAATACCAACAACACTTTCACAAATTTACCTCCTTAACCTCTCTAAGCCTGTTTCCTCATCTGCAAAATGGAGATACCATCCACAGTAGTACTTACCTCACAGGGGTGTTTGGAGTCTCCATGGAATGAATCTATTGAGAGCGCTTTGCAAAACTTAAAGTGCTATGTAAATGGAAGTTATTGTTATTATTGAAGACTGCTGAAGTTGTAAATTGATATATAGAAAGCCATAATCTGCATTAGTGGTGGAAGGTCTCATGCTGATGAAACCTCACATTCTTGATTCATTTAACATATTACACAGACCCATATTCCCTACCAGATAGAAATAATTAAGTAAAAATTTAAAATCAAAGAGCATTCAAAGAAAAAAAAGAACTTGTATTAAGGCTGTGTGCTACAGGTTCCTACATGAGGAATCAGAAGCCATGTGTTCAGTTCCTGACTCTGTAACTTACTATTTTACAAGATTTAGACAAGTCACTTAATCTCTCTATGACTTACCTTCCTTATCTACAAAGTCACAAGGTTGTTTTAGATGAACTTTTCCTTTTGTTGCTATGTAACTTTAGAAGTTTGCATTCATATCTCTTAAAAGGTCTTTCTTTCATATTGAGTTCAAGTGCATCTTCTGGATCCTTAAGGACCAAACATCATTACTTTCCAACATGCTACTACTAAGAGTATGAAATGGGTAGTTAGAGGGAAATCTAACATTCTCCACCTGCTATTGGTGACTTGAACTGTATTTCCTCACTTCTGAAGAGCATGGAGCATAATGGAGCTCTCTCCCCTCATTTCTATCTTTCTCTTTTTCCATTATACTTTTTGTCCTCAAGCATAAGCTTAAAGTGGTTTATGGTGGATCAGTGGGAATCCCAACAGAAGAAAATTCATTTTAATTGGATGATGAGAGAAGTATTCTGATATCTTACAGGATCAGAGATTTTGAGCTGGAAGGATCTTTAAGGTCCTTTTATACAGACCCTTTATTTGACAGAGGAAGAAACTGGAGCCCAAAGACGGTAGATAGATACATAGATAGGTAAGTAGGTAGGTAGGTAGAAAAATAGATAATAGATTGAGAGGTTGGCAGAGCTAGTTAGCATTAATTAAGAACCTACTATGCTCCATTGCTAAGCATTGGGGAAACAAATAAAAGCAAGGAAGAAAGTCCCTGCCCTCAAGAAGCATGCATTCTAAAGGAGAAAAACAATACATAAAGGAGAGGTGGAAAAAGTTAGGGGGTGAGGAGGAGCACAAGGTATGGAGATGGCTGGGAAGTAGTGAGAAGGCCCAGTTCATGACAAGCTGAGTCACAAGCTCACCTATCAGAGCCTGGAATCTCAGAGGAAGAGACTAAACCATTATCAGTTCTGCCCCTTGCAAATCCTGTTAGTGCAAGATTCTTTCCCCCTTCATTTTTGAAAGGAGCCACATCTGAAAAATCCTGATGACATTGTAGGACCAGAAGTGTTAGAAATGGAAGGGACTTTATACAGTAAGGGGTTTAGAATCAAGGAGAAAGGTTAAAATCCTGCCTATTATATACTCACTAGTTGTGTGACCATGGGGCTGATCACTTACATCTTTAAGACTCATCTGTAATTTGATGATATCTCTCTCGCTCTCTCTCTCTCTCCCCCTCTCTCTCTTTCTCTCTACATATATAATAATGCCTCTAGTAAGATGACTTTCTGGCAAGGGAGGAGGGACAGATTAGATATTGGGAGAAATTTTGACAGTGTAAAGACCAAAGATGTCAATAGAAATAATAGTCATTTTTTTAAAACCTGTGGTACCTTGGAGAGGGGTAGAGGGGTACCACATGATACAGTGGAAATGGTTTTGAATTTGGAGTCAGATGACATAGGTTCACATTCTGCCTTCAATGCTTATTACCTGAGTGACCTTGGTCAAGTCACCTAAATTTCATAGGCTTCATTTTCCTTAACTATAAAATAAGGGGTTAGACTGCATGTCCTCTAAGATTCCTTTCTGGTAGAAAGGAGATGGAGATGATGGCCAGAGTACAGACGCCATGATATAAAAGTGCTGACTTGCCCAAGGTCACTTGGGGAAAAATACCAGAACCAAGATTCTAACCCACTCTCTGACTCCAAATCCAGTGCTTGTTTTTCACTGGGCCTTTTTCCTTCTGACCCTAACCCTTCTCTAGTATATATAGATAGGTGCCTATTCTACTGAGGAGCTTGAAAAGACATCCCTATAGTTATATTGATATAAACTTCATTTAAAAGGGTAGACTATTTGGGTGTGTTATCTGTTTTTATATAATAATGCGTTTGTTTACATTGTATCTATAAATGGAGGGACTTCCTGAGAAGTTCTTATATTCATCTCTTCTAACATAACAGTATTTAAACACAATATAATTCAATTCAACATTTATTAAGCACATATAGTGTTTGACGACTTATACTAAGATGCACAGATCCTGAAGATACATACCATGCCCTCAAGACACTCATGATATAATGGAAGGAGGGGAGGGGCACAGTGGGAAGGAGACTTGGGCGCTATAATTACAATACAAGGGAGAGGAGGCGGCATGGTAGCTGGCTTTAATTATGTGAACGTCTTTTTCTTGGAAGAAGAAATAAAGTTCTCCTGCTTGTCCCCAGAGAGCAGAACTAGAAACAAGGGCAAAAAGTGGCAAAAAGGTCAATTTGGGTTGAATATCAGTCTTCCTGATGTGACGCCTGTCACAGTATCCACTCTGCCACCTAACTGCCCTGGAGTCAGAAAGAACTGAATTCAAATGTGACTTCAGACACCTCCTAGCTGTGTGACCCTGAACAAGTAGTTTGACTTCTTTCTGTCTCACACTCCTCAACTACAAAATGGGGCTCATAATAGGACTTATCTCCCAGGATTCTAGGTGGAGCTAGGTGGTACAGTGGACAGAGTACTGGTCCTGGAGTCTGGGAGATTCATCTTCCTGACCCAACTAAACACATGCACACACCCAGGGTTGTTATGAGGATCAAATGACAAAATATATATAAAACATTTAATACGGTGACTTGCACACAGTAGGCATTTAGCTTGTTTTTCTCCTTCCTTCTTGCTTTCCCTCCTCCATTAGGAAGATTACTGAGGCAGCAGTGTGAAGGATGAATTTGAGAAGACTGGAGGCAGGAAAGCCATTTGGGAGTCTTGTAATAGAGTGGGAAATGAGACTCTCAGATGAATCAAGAAAAGTTGAGGTTAAAGAGAGAATGAAAGACAGCAGCTGCACAACTAACCAAATGTGGCACAGTGGAAGCAACATGAATCTAGAGTCAGAGGAGCCAGGTACAAAGCCAGGGTAACTTACTAGCCTGGTGACAGATCATTCCTCTGGGACTCACTCAGGTTTCTCATTGGACACATAGTAGGCTTAATAAATGTTTTATTTTTGGCTGATCTGTAAAGTGAGAAGATTGTCCCAGATGATTTATAAGTTGTTATTGGTTTTTTTTTTTCAGTTCCCATGGCTCTATGACTGTATGTGTTTGTGGGTATGTGCATATATATATATATGTGTGTGTATATGTAGGTAGGTATGCAGGTATATAGAATTTTAAGACTTGGTAACTGATTGACTGAAGGGAGTGGGACATATCTGAGGGAGAAAGAAGAGGCAAAGATGATTATAAAATTGCAATCCCCGGCACTTGGGACAATAGTGGTACCATCAACAGAAAGCAACAAGTGGGGTGGAAGGAGGGGAGAAGATTTGAGGAGAAGGTGAGTTAAGCTGTGGACATGTTTGATGTGCTAACAGACATTAAGATGGAGTTTTCTAGCAGATATCTAGAAATATGAGACTAGGGCTTTAGGGGAGCAATTGGGTAAAGTTCAAAGTGGAAATATAGGTTTCGGAGTCATCAACATAGAGATGATAATTAAGACTGTGGGGGTGAAAGAGGTTAAGAGAGAAAGTATATAGATACAAGGGAACTAAGAGCCGATTCCTGAAGGACATTTGCAGTTAGATGGCAGGATGAAGGTGCAGTCAGCAAAAGAGACAGACTTTAAAAGATGCTTAGCAGCATTTTATGGGTTCTTTGGGATTAGTAAATAGACTTCACACACACACACACACACACACACACACACATAAGCATGTGCGTGTGAAAGCATTTTTTTTTTAACTAAAGAATGTTTCTTCATTATTAGTGCTTAGACTGATAGGTTGATGCTATCAGATAATATATAGCCTATGGTGGAAATCTCGATCGTGCAGAATGACAAACTGCCCAAAGAAGAATAAATCTTGGTGAATGATCGTATGTTAAGAAAATGATATGGTAATTCACAAAGCCATGACAGGCTTGATATGCTACTCCTCCCAACCTCACCCTCGGGCAGGGCCTGGGGTGGGATCTACCATGTGTTGGAACTGAAGACTTTCCAAATTGTGGTCTGGTCTCTGGCAAGTGATGCAAAGCCTGAAACAAAGTTGGGGAGCAAGAAAAGCCACATCCCCAAATAGACAGGTATGAAAGTGATCATCCAGAGTCAGAGTCAGTGACCTGAATAATAGGAACTAAGAAGATTCCCTAAAGAAGGGAATATTAGTGGACTGAACAGAAACAAGAGTTGGTAAATACCAGGATCAAAGGGAGTTCAGAAGCCAGCAAGGAGGTATGGTCTGGGGGTCAGCCTGACATGCTGCTGCTTTCCATATTGTTCTCCAGAGAAATAGTTGTCATTAAGCAGCAGTGAACAATCTATATCCTGAGCTGACCAGGATCACATCTCTTTGGATAACATCTCTACCAACCTCAAGTCCAAGGGCTAAGGAACATTCTATTTTAAAAATCTACACAGGGAAAAATTACAGAAGCCTTAAAAATTCCAGGGGCAACTAGATGGTTCAGTGGATAGAGCACCAGGCCTGGAGCCAAGAAGACTGATCTTCCTGAGCTCAAATCTGGCCTCAAATACTTACTAGATGTGTGACCCTAGAAAAGTCACTTAACCCTATTTGCCTCAGTTTCCTCATCTGTAAAATGAGTTGGAGAAAGAAATGGCAAACCACTCCATTATCTTTGCCAAGAAAACCCCAAATGAGGTCACAAAGAATTAGACACCACTGAAATGACTGAACAACAAAAAATCTAGAAAAGAAAAGAATTAGAAAACGAATTGCTGATCATCTTCAAGTATTTGAAGGAAGAAGGATTAATCTTGTTCTATTTGACTCTAGCAGTCAGAATGAGGGGCAATGGGCAGAAGTGGCAAAGATGCAGATTTTGGCTCAGTCCATGGGAAAACTCCTTATCTTATCCAAAATCGAGAAGGACTGCCTCAGGAGGCAGTGAGTTCCTCATCACTGGTAGCCATCAAGAGGAAGTTGGATGAGATGACTACTTGTCAAGGATTTTATAGAGGGGGGATTCTTATTCAGGCATGGGTTGAAGTGGCCGACCTCAGGTGTCTTCCAGCTCTGTCATTCTGTGAATCTGTGAACTATGAAGCTTAAAAACAATACCTTACATTTGCAGTTTTAAGGATGCTTCTTTATATCTCAACCCTGGACAACTTCATTAAATAGTTTATTTGCCCAAAGGGCAGGGATGCATGCAAGCACCTATTGATGGAATTTCTCCTGCAAATTAAATTCATTCTTAATGCAATTTGTCTTTCAGCATATGGAAACAATATCATCGTATAAAACCAGTAAACAAAATGATATCTGCCAAAATGGAATTCCATCTTTGTATTTTTCTTACATCTTTCCTCTGAATGGCTTTGCTAGTTTCCTAATCTCCCAGCTATGCTACTATATGTATTTATTATGATGATGAGGATGATCTTATTGAAATTATTATTACTATAAACATTATAATAGGCAGTCTAGTCTAATGGGTAGATAACTACCCTTGTAGCCAGTTCTCTCATACACATTAGCTGTGTGACACTGGGTAACTCTCCAAGAATGTAAGTTGCAGCAAAGGTGCTAAGTAGTCAATAAGTCAATAAACATTTATTAAGCACCTACTATATACCAGGCACTGAACTAAGCCTATGGATACAAAGAAAGGCAAAAGACAGTCAATCCTTACTCTCAAGGAGCTCACAGTTTAATGAGGGAGACAACTACAGACAGAACAAACTGGCAATAATCAAAAAATGGAGGCACTAGGATTAGGCTGAATTGAGAAAGGTTTCCTACAGAAGGTGGAATTTTAGCTGGGACTTGAAAGAGGCAAGGGAAGCAAGGAGGCTAACCAACATTAGTAGAGGGCCTTTCCTCACCTGGGAGTTCCCTTCAACAATGAACCACTAGTCCAGTCCTTATCCCTATAAGAGTTAATATTTGTATGGCATTTTAAGGCATAGAGAATCTTTTTCAAATGTTATCTCTTTTGATCCTCACAATAACTCTATAATGTAGAGAGAGCAATTATGACTAGTCCCATTTTGCAGGTGAAGAAACTGAGATTCAGAGAAATAAAGTGAGCTAAGCAATGTCACATCACTAGTGAGTGACAAACATCCACCCTACTAAGCCTAGTGTTCTTTCCATGACACTGCTGCCACCACTCTTTTTGTTTTTCGCTCCTTAAAGGCAGGGACCAGGTTTTTGCCTTTCTTTGCAACTTCAAATCTTAGCACAGTGCCTTACATATAGTATGTATTTAATAAATGCTTGTTGGCTGACTGACTTACTATCTGTTCTAATCTTCTAAATCAGTGGTGTGAAACTAAAATAAAAATGGGGGCCACTATATACATAAGGATCCCTGCGGTGCAGATTGTCTTAGAAAATGACATATTAACATCATCTATGCTTTATTGTATTTTATTTATTTTGTTAAATATTTTGCAATTCCGTTTTAATCTGGTTCATGCTGCACTCAGGAGAGTTGCTGGCTGCATGAGGCCAGCTGGCAGCTTGTTTGACAACTGCTCTAAATCACTCCTTAAATTCCTTATTTCTCAATTTGTCTCTTTCCCAATAACTAGCCCAAGCAATTGGCTCATCACTGTGAAATCAAAATATTTTAATTCTCTACAAGATAACCAATGGCTTAATGTAAGGAAAACCTCCCTAACAATTAGAGCCATCCAAAAGTGGAAGATGGTGTTCCTTAAGTAGAATGCTAAGAAGGGGCTTCTCTGTCTCAAGCACGTGAAGACTTCCCCTGGAGAAAAGGGTGGATGAGAACAAGAAATACCTAAGGGCAAGTCATAGGCTCTAGAACTGGGAAGGATTTCAGAAGTCACTTAGTCCACTTCCCTTATCCTAGAGAGGAGGAAACTGAGGCCCAGGGAAATTAATTGACTTGACCAATGTCATACAGACAATAAGATTCAGAAGTAGAATTTGAACCTAGTTCCTCAAACTCCAGAGTCAATGTCCTTCCCTCTGTGCCACGGCATCTTTTTAAGGCTCAGTTTCCTCCTTGGTAAGATGGGGATGATACTTGTAGTCTCTCCTTTGGCACATTCTGGCTGTGTGACCTTGAACAAGTAACTTAACTTTTCAGTGCCCCAAGAAATACTTCTAATACTACAAGTTGTAGAACAGGTGGCAATCTGCATTGATGAGGAGAATTCCCTCTCTGGGAATTCCTTATGAAATCACAGGCCTTGTCAAAAAGCCCCCCAAGATTGTTGTGAGGGAAAAGTTTAGAATACATTAAAGTACATTATTGCTACTAATGTTATCACTATTATTATCATAATTTATATCACATATTATTATGCCTTATATAGTATAACATATGCATCATATGTAATGTTATGCATATATAATATATTATAACTTCATATATAATTGAAGCATATATTATTATAACATGTAATACATATTATTGTAACATACATCTGACTAGAGCATTTCTTTACATTGTCATTTTTTTTAATGTTTGACCTTTTTATGAATTACATTTTAACCTATACTGGAAGCAAAGTTTGTTAAAAGACACATGGAAGTTGCTCTCTGGAATGTTACTGTTTTTTAATTACCTTACTCTCTGAATCAGCAAATTAAAGGTGAGAATAAGGTGACTCAGGGAGACGTGAATGTAAAACATCAGTGTCCCTCCTGGAACTGACCTGACTACTTTGCTGATTAATATGAGAAAAATGTATGGGGCCCTCGCTGAGCAAAATCACAAAGATATTGCAACCTGTTTTAATAAAAAGGTAAAATATTACACCCCTCCCCCACAAAAAAATTCACCTGTGTTTAGGGGAACCCATGAAACTGGAAATATTCAGCTTATCCATCCCTTTATTTCATTTTGTTATCTCAGAGCGAAGAGTTGAATGTACAGCTGTCCACTAGCTCTGAAGAGACAGTGGTAACAAGAGTAAGATTGCTGAACTGAGTCACACCCTTCAAATCTTGGAATTTGAGCTTCAGTCCCAATAGTATCTGGTAAGAAATCTGCCTATTCAGTGACTAAACATTTACCATCACTGAACATGTCCCACACACAGTGATAAGACATGGGGAGAGAAAGAAAGGTGAAAAACAAAGACCCTGCCCTCCAGGAGTTCCCATTCTAATGAGGAAGATAATATAGATAATTATGTACACATACAGTAAATACAGAATAAATGGAAGGTCATCACAGAAGAATGGGCAGCTAGGTGGTGCAGTGGGTAGAGTGCTGGGCCTGGAGTCAGGAAGGCTTATCTTCCCAGACTCAAATATGGCCTCAGATAATTACCAGATATGTGACCCTGAGCAAGCAAGTCACTTAACTCTGTCTCAGTTTCCTCATCTGTAAAATGAACTGGAGAAATGGCAAACCACTCCAGTATCTTTGTCAAGAAAACCCCAAATGGGGTCATGAAGTGTCAGACGTAACTGAACAGCAACAACAAATCTCAGAGGGAAGGAGGAAGCTTGGGGAGCTTGGGATAGACCTTTTGTAGAAGGTAGGACTGGAGCAGAGTCATGAAGGAAGCCAGAGAAGCTAAGAAGTATGGCTTTAGAGGGCAGAGTGTTCCAGGCATAGATGACGCCAGATCAAAAACTGAAAGGCAGGAGATGTGGCAGGAGACCATGTGCCAGCAGCAGTAGGTGGCAAGTTTAACTAAATCATAGAATGTATAGATAAAGGTAAAGTGTAAAAAGACTTAAAAGATAGGAGACGGCCAGATTATGAATGCCAAACATTTGACTTTACAGCTGATGCTGGAGGTAATTGAAAGCCATTGACAATTATTGAGTAGGTGGTTGACGTGGCTAGACCTACACTTTAGGAAAATCACTTTGGTAGCTGAGTAGAGGATGATTTCAGGTTGGGAAGGACCTGAGGCAGAGTGATTAATTAGAAGGCTATTAAAAATAGTCTTAAGTGAGAGGTAATGAGGACTTAGACCGGGAAGGTGGCAACTGTGTGATGTTGTAAAGGTAGAAAAGACAAGATTTGACAACAGATTCATTCATTCATTCACTCTTGGAATAATAATTAGTCAAGTACTTGCTACATGCAGTGGGAGAGAGAAAAAAAAGCAAGGCATAGCCATGTCCTAAATAAACTTGCAATCTAGTAATTTTTAAACATTTTTTATTTAATTAAACAACCATATGTCAAGTATCTACTACAAGCAAGTCATTGTGCTAGTCACTGGGGACCTAAAGATAAAAAATTTCTCAGGTCCTGCCCTAATGAAGTTATATTTTACTGGAAGGATATAACATTTGCACAAAACAGTGTGACACAAAGACTTATGATTATACTATTGGAGAAATACAGAGAGAGCTAAGACAATTTAAGGAACATTTTCTGGAGGAATCAAAGAGGCCTTCTCAGAAGACAGAGCACCTAAGAGAGGAGTTTTGAAAGAAGAGTAGAATTTGGACACCTGGAGTTCATCCCAGGTTTGAGAAATTGTCTTGAATGAATACATGGAGGTGGGAGACAACATGGCAAATGCAGAAACCAGCTATTAGTGCAGTTTGGATGGAATGTAGAGAATGTGAAATCAGACTGTTTAAGTAGATTGAAGCCAGTTTTTTTGTTTGCTTGTTTGTTTTGGTGGGAGAGACAGAGGCCAAAAGACTTCCTTTATGTGAAAGCAGATTGGTTTCATGACAGTTTTCTTAATTCATCTTCAGCTTTTAAGCTAACCTGTATTAGCATGAAGATATGTACTCTGTTCGAGACTAGCGAGAGAGCTTATAAGCTATTTAAGGAAAGCAGTGGATGCGGCATACACACACAGGACCTGTGATCTCACCGGCATGGCAACTCCCAGTGGGAAAACTTCCTCTAACACTGCAGATCTATTTTTGCTCCATAATTTAGAATAACAGAGAATTGCTTGGGCCACTGAGAGGTTGTGACTTGCCCAGAGTCACACAGACAGTATGGGTCGGAGATAGGACTTAACCTCAGTTGCTTCCAAATCTGAGGGCAGCTCTCTATCCATTTATATCTTGCTGCGTCTCATATAAGTGAATATGTGAAGGACAGTGACATATATAGATGACGTGAGTAGCCCATTGTGCATAATTTTGAATGCTCCTGGAAATGACAAATTCTCAAATCAGCTTCCATAGCATCCCAAGATCATTGTATCTCTTTGGTGTGTGTGTGTGTGTGTGTGTGTGTGTGTGTGTGTGTGTGTGTGTGTGTCTGTGTCTGTGTCTGGTCTGTGTCTATGTGTGTCTGTATGTGTGTCTGCGTGTCTGTGTGTCCATATGTGTGTTGGTTGCCCTTTGTTTTTCAAAGAGAACTATTGACATTCAGGATATTGTCTTGATTCATGAGTGAATTGGATTTCAGCAAGGCAGAGTTGCACAAAATCATCAGCCTCATTCTCTTCCTAAGTTAAGATAACTGGCAATGGCTCAGGATGTAGTAGATGACCTTGTCATCTTCAATGTCTGATCAAATTCTAAACATTCCACAGCACCTGTTTCAGCCATCTTCTATTAATGATGACTGAATCTAGCCATAGTTACCACGCTAAAAATAGCTACCTCGTAAGACTCTTCCTATGAAGGAAGGAGCGATTCTCCGTGTACCTACGGTAAAATGTGGAGTAAACTAGAAAGCACACTGGCTCTGGAGTCAGAGAATTTGGGTTCAAATCTCACTTATGCTGTGTAACTCATAACCCGAATCCCCTACCAATAGATGATTGCCAGACCATACAGAAGACATAAATTTTGAATGAAAAGCATTTAATTAAGACACAAAACAATACAAGTAACAAGGAAAGGAAACAAATAGCAAAAAAAAAAATCTTCTGCACTTAGGCAGTCAGAAGAATTTTTGACTAAAGAACACCACCTATCATTCTGTCCAATCCATCCCTCGCAACTAATCAGAACTCTCCATCTTTTACTCTCACCCATTTTACTGGACTTCTCAGAGCAATCTGAGGATGACCTAAAAATTCAGCAAATAGAGTACTGTTCCAAATTATCCACAGTATCACATATTTAGAATTGGAAGGTATTTCAAAGGACACTTAATGCAACCCCTCCCCAAATCATGAATCCCATCTAAAATACCACCCCCAAGTCCTCATGGAAGCTCTGTTTGAAGACCTCCAGTGATAGGGAAGAGTTTACTTCTCTGTTCACCCAACCAGCCCATTCCACTTTTGGGGAGCTGTGTTAGTAATTGTTAGTTGTCATTTTCCTTATGTTTTAGCATAAATTGACCTCTCTGCAACTCCTCCTACTCCCTACTGCTCCTAGTTTGGCCAACTGGGACCAAGGAGAATAAGTTCCATTTTCCTTTCTACATGACAAGCCTTCAAATGGTTGAACATCTGCTGGATAAACATATTCCTTCTAGAAGAAGTAGTAGTTGAAGTATCTGTCCCACCCCTCTTAAGTCTCCTTTTCTACCAATCCTTGTATCCAAATTCAGGTTACCCATACATTAGATCCTGCCTAAAAATGAACCATATGATATATCTCTCCTCTCCTCTTTTATCTTTAATTTTCCCTGCTTGTCTTCTCTTTATCCCAAACATAGGTTTCTTTAAAAACAAATTATTGATGCCATTAGGGTTTGGTTTTTGTTTGTTTGATTGTGAACATTTTCCAATGGTCTCCTCCTTCCCCATAGAACCCTCCCTTGTCACAACAAAAGCCAGGGAAGCAAAGCTGCCTAACAGAGAAACCATATCTTAGTGCAAACCAAACTTTGGATCTACCTAAAGCAAGGGTTTGTAACCCTTTTGTACCATAAACCCAGGCCCATCATTCTACCCACTACACCACCTTCCTGCCTTAGAAATAAATCTTATTTCAGCAAAGTCGACCTGGTTTCTTTAGCACTGGACTGGTGGTAGTGGCAGCTGAAGGTGAGAATATGGTATTATTTCCACACTAGGTCTCTGAAAGTAGGTGAGGGTATAGGTCTGGCTGAGGGGGCAAGTGGTTTCTCCTTGGCTTAACTTTGTGAGGAACTAAGCTTACCAAGATTACTGAATCAGTTCAAGTCTACCGATAACTTTCTAAAGTTTTTCTCTTAGTTGAGAAGTTCAAAGCAATTGAATGACATCATGACTTAATTAAATCATATTCCCTAAATTGATATGACTATAGAAAGTAAAAATCTGATACAACGTAATCAACCAATTGGATGGATAATGTAGTCTAGACTGACAATGCCAGCATCATAAAGGGATTACCACTGTAGTTTTCTATGATGACTAATAAGTATCATTTGTTATTTTTAACAACCTTTCCAGAGCTGAACACAATCCAGAGCTAAGAACTTCTACTGATTCAGGGTCTAGAATTTCAAGAAATGGAAATCAGAAACTCAGATTCTAGATCTGGCCCAGACCTAGGATCTAAAACTAACTCTTCAAGGTCAAGAAATTTTTTATCATAGGTAATAATGTTTCCAAGTCACTCTATTTTTCATCAACATTTTTGGTCCTGAGGAAAACTAGTTGAGGAAAGAAAATCCAATTATGTGTTGCAGGTTTTTTTAAGTCATGGTTTATATACAGTCAATTCCTAAACAATGGAAACTCAACGATTAGTTACACTGTGCAAGAACTGAATTTGACCATCTGTGTTTTCTTTGGATATTAATTTAATGAGGCCTTTGGGGAAGTGCGAGGTACTTTCTGTGAGAAAGTAGAAGGAGGTGGAAGAAGAAAGGAAGGCCACAGCTGCTTGCATTATGTCAAAAAGGTGGCATAGTGGACAAGATTCTAGGCTTAAAGTCAGGAAAATCTAAGTTTAATTTGTTTTTATTTCTTGCTTCATTTCTTCTAAGTATTCTTGTAATCCTTGTGGGAAAATCCATTACTGTTTTTTTTCCTTTAAGTCTCTGCTTGAGGTTGTTATGACATTAGGTTTACGAAAATATTTTATACTGGTCAGGATCTTCTTCAATTTACTCTTTCTCAATTTCTAAATTGGGACTTCATGCCAAGGTCAGTCTCTACCCCTTGATACTTTTGGGTGGGGTGGTTGACTTTATAAAGTCTCATCTTGAATCCCCTGGGTTTTTATGTTGACATATACCTGCTGGCATTAGGTTCTCCCTGAATATTTGAAGTTCAAATTTCTGTATCTTCATACTCTCTTTGGAAAAAGTGTTAGATATCTTAGGATCCCCGGGTCTGGGTTATTCTGGTCTGATCACTGCAGCACTTTGGTGGTTAGCACCAACCTGATGCTGCCATTTACCACTCATAGGGGGTTCCAAGGTCCTCATCCTAGGGCTTCCTAGGCTTTCTAATATTCCTGGAGCTTTCTTAGGAGAGCTTTCTTTCTTGCTGCCTTGGGACAGTGGGGGGTGGGTGGGGAAGGACAGAGTTTTGCAAGTAATGTGATATCTTGTCTTTGGTTGTTCTGATGCTTTATTTTCTTGAGAAACTCTCTTTCTTATGGCCCATGGACTGACTTTTTGTGTAGATCTCAAGTGGAAGACATCACTTGCCACTATTTCTCATTGGATTAACTGAACATTATTCAGTCTGGTGTAAACTTCACCAGTACATATGTGGGAGCTGGGTGAACTGCCTCTAATTCCATCAATCTCAAACGAAAAGTAATTAAGTATCTCTGGAGAAAGATTCCACAAGATGAAGGAGCTGTTGAATGTGTTTCTATGGAACCGTATAGTTTGAAGTCATTCATGCACAGCAGTTGATTAGTAAGATGTTTTGGTTTGGCTCCCTGTTAAATTTGGAAGTCATTATTAGTTTCATTTAGAAAATATGATAATGGATTTAAGACTAGGTTTGAAATGTTTCCCTAAAATGTGTCCTGTTTTATATCAATTGTTTTTGATACTATTGTGTTTATAGCATGTTTTAATAATGTCATTAGATTGTAAGCTCCTTGAGGGCAGGGACTGACTCTCTTTTGCCTCTTTTTGTATCTCCAGTGCTTAGCACAGTGCCTAGCACATAGTAAGTACTTGATAAATGCTTTTTGAATTGAATAGAATTGAATTTTACCTTTCTTTGTATCCCCTGCATTTAGTGAAGTGTCTATCACATAATAGATGCTTAATAAAGGTTTGTTGGGTGACTTACTGTCAATTAACAAGTATTTATTGAGGTCCAAGCATATTTCATCTTCTTTGCTAAGCACTGAGGATATAAAGAAAGGCAAAAATAGTCCTTACCTTCCAGGAGGTTATATTCCAATGGAGGAGACAAAAGAGATAGCAGGGAAAGTTTCTCATGTGCAAGAACTGGGAAAGACCTCATGCAGAAGGTGACCTTTGAGCTGAGTCTTAAAAAAGTCAGAAGACAGTTTTCCATGTGAACATCAAACATTTGTGTTCTCATTATACTGTACTTGAGAAAATTAGATATATTTGTAATATATGAGTTAGCCATGAGTTCAGAACTGCGTCAAAGGTTTTGTGCTAATCAACTTCGGCAGAATTAACGATGCGACCTTTCTAAGGGATGTGTGCAAGATCTGTGATTTCATTGCTAGCAGGAGTCCCTGGTAAGGAAACTCCCCTCTATAGTTTTAGGACTTTGCATGTGGTACAGAGAGGGTCACATAGTCAATGTGTATCAGAGGTAGGCAAGACTTGAACTCAGGTCTTCCTACTCTACAATTGGGTCTTTATTTACTACACAGTGACAAAAATATTATTATTCCTGATTTTATGGATGAGAAAACTGGATCATAAACATAAATACACAATCACACATTCACATTAGCTCCTGCAACAATTAAACAAAAGAGCTAGGCTCTCAAGCTTTGTATTAAATGTCCTAAGAAGTTCTACTTCTTTCTTTGTTTTGGAATATGGGATAATTACTAATAACTACAACAATTAGTATTTATATAGTGTTTTAAAATTTATGAAGCACTTTATGAATATTATCTCATTTCATCCTCATTATAAGAGATAAGTGCTATTATCCCCATTTTATAGTTGAGGAGACTGAGCCATATAGGCGTTAATGACTTGACAGTGTCTCATAGGTAGATTGCAATTCAAGCCATCCTGACTCTATCTACTGTGCCATTTAGTTACTTCTGCTAGCACTGAGACATTTGTGATTACATCATACAACCTTCACTTAATAGTTGAAGAAACTGCTGCCCAGAGAGGTTAAGCCATTAGTCAAATGGGTAGTTATAGAAGCAGGATTTTGACCCAACTCCCCTGACTTTGAGCTCATTCCATTGCACCATATTAGGGACAACTAAGTGGCACACTGGATAGTGTGCCAGGCTGGAAGTCAGGAAGACTCATCTTTCCAAATTCAAATCTGGCCTCAGACACTTACTACCTGTGTGAATTTGGGCAAGTCATGTAACTTTGTTTGCCTCAGTTTCCTCATCTGTAAAATGAGCTGGAGAAGGAAAGAGTCAACCTCTCCAGTATCTTTACTTAAAACAATAACAGCAAAAACAAAAAGAACAAGAAGCAAACAAAAAATGGAGTCACAAGGAGTTGGACATGACTGAAAGGAATAACAATACCTTATTAACTTTATTATGAAATGTATTATGTTTCCCTATCTTGCTGACTAGCTGAAGAATAATATTTTTATTCAATCAGAGAAAGAATTGGAATTTTCAACTAAAAACAATCTAAAAAAGGATTCACACTGGAAGGAAACAAGATACCAATTCAAGGTAGGAGCTATCCAAAAGTACCTGGTAAAATTATAGAATTTAGAGCTAGGAAAGATCTTAGGTGTCACCTAGTCCAAGCTTCTCATTTAAAAAATGAGGAAACAGAGGGTCAGAGAGGCTGAGTAACTTGTCCAAGATTACAGAGGAACAGAGTTAGAACCAGAACCCAGATTCTCTAACTTCAAAACAATTACTCTCCTTCCTCCAGGAGGCAGAACTTTTTCCCTCATTTCCTTTGAAAAATAAAATAATAATCCAGAAATTTTTTAAAAATCTAGGGACAAGCACAATAGTCCTTCAAAGAAGCACAAATTCAGAGCATTTGCCATGCTATCAATTAATTTAATTTCTATCTTCATCACTCTATTGACACTGCACTGTTCGATGATAGTAACAACCTGCATTTATACATTGTTTTACAGTATTAGTATTACACATAACTAAGGGATAATTTGCCTTGCTTCACAGGGTTGTTGAGAGGATCAAATGAGATAACATAAATGAAATCTTATTGGGAAGTTTAAAGCACTATATAAACTCAAATTTATACGGCTTAGGAAAGTAGATAGAAAGCCAACTTTAGAACCAGGAAGACCTAAGTTCAATCTTGTCTGGGACTGTGTAACCTTGGACATCCAATTTTGTTGGTTATCCTTGTATGATGTCTCATATCCATCCCCTCCTTTCCATTTCCACTAATTCCATAGTGGTTTATGCCTTTGTCACTTCACACACAGTTTAGCAGTTTTCTAAATGATGTCTTACTTCTATTTGCACCTCTTCTTCGATCCAATTTATATCCCTTCATCTTCTTAAAACACATCTCTAAGGATGTCTACCCTCTATCTGAAAACTTTACCTACATGATGAAGTCCAAATGTCTTAACTTTGCATTCAAAGCCATCCTCAACTTACCTGTAAAATATTTCTTATTACTTCCACACATGAATCCCTCCTGATCAAGTCAAACTAATTAACCATGTGTCATCCCATATCTTATATTTATCTGCTTCCAAGTCCTTTTAAAAGTATTTTCTCTTTAATGACAGAGAGTTCACATGAGCACTCCCAATTACTCCTCCAAGTAACTCTAAATAATGCATCAAAATGAATTCTGGAGCAGTAGAACCCACAAGAGGACAACACGAAACAAATTTCCAGCCCAAGACAATTAAAAAGGTCAGAAGGTAAGGTCTGTTGCACCTGGGCAAGCAGAGTCCAGTGTAGGCTGTGCCAACACAGGCCCCACCTGAACAAACAATCAGTAGACATTTGAGGTGACTGATTCAGGAGCAGGACCAGCAACTTCCAGGACTCTCAGCCCACAGATAGAAAGGGGATTAGGCAACTGGTCAGGGAATTACAAGGGTCCTTTTTCTTGTAGTGGTTGCAGGGATCTGGTGCATTGCCCAAACATAGCTCCGGGTCACAGGCATAGTTGTAGTCCCAGGACAAGAAGGGCAAGCAGCAGCACACCAAAGCTTGTGGCCACATGAGAGGGGATACCATGGTCAGTTTTATGTGGAAAAAAGTGCTTTTGAGGAGTAGTGGATGATATTTGAGCTTTGTTTTCATGAGAATTATCTCAAAGAGGGAATAACACACACACTCAGTTGTGTATCTTACTCTGCAGGGGAGTAGATTGGGAAGGGGATAAGAGAAGGGGGCTGCTGATAGAAGGAAAGGCAGATTGAGGGAGATGGTGACCAGAAGCAAAACACTTTTGAGGATAGAAACAGTCAAAAGAGAAAGAGAAAATAGGATTAAAAAGGGAGAAGTAGAATGGAGGGGGAAATATAGTAATCATAACTGTGAAAAAGTTTTATTGCAAGTTTCTCTGCTAAAGGACTCATTCCTCATGTATGGAGAGAAATGAGTTAAATTTATAAAAATAAGAGCCATCCTCCAATTGATAAATGGTCAAGGGATATGAACAGGTACTTTTCATATGAAGTATTCAAAGCTATCTATAGTCATATGATAAAATGCTCTAAGTAACTTGATTAGAGCCATGCAAATTAAAATACTTCTAAGCTACCGCCCCAGATCTATCAAGTTGGCTAATATGACAGAAAAGGGAAATGACAAATGTTGGAGGGAGTGTGGGAAAACTGAGACACTAATGCACTGCTGATGGAGTTGTGAACTGATTCAACCATTCTGGAGAACAATTTGGGACTGTGCCGAAAGGATTATAAAATCATGCATATACTTTGACCCAGCAATACCACTGCTAGGTCTATATCCTAAAGAGATTTTTAAAAAAACAGGAAAAGGACCAATATGCACAAAAGTATCTACAGCATCTTGCGGTAGTGAAGAATTGAAAATTGAGGTAATACCCATCAACTGGGAAAAGGCTGAGCAAGTTGTGGTCTATGATTGTGATGGAATACTATTGTGCTATGAGAAATAACAAGCAAGGTGCTCTCAGAAAAACCTGGGAAGGCTTGCATAAACTGATGCAAAGTGCAATGAGCAAATCAGTAGAACATTATACACAGTAACAATATTGTATTGACGCTCACGTATGAATGACTTAGCTATTCTCATCAATATAATCATCTAAGACAATTCCAAAGGATTTATGATAAAAAATGCAATCCACCTCTAGAGAAAGAAATGATGGTGTCTGAATGCAGATTGAAGCATACGTTTTTATTACTTTATTTTTCTTAGGGGTTTTTTGTCTGCATTTTCTTTCATAATATGATTAATATGGAAATATGTTTTACATGACTGTACGTGTAGAACCTATATCAAATTGTTTGCCTTATCAATGGTGGAGATGAAGAAGAGGAGAAAATTTGGAACTCAAAAATTTTAGAAATTGAATGTTAAAATTGTTTTCACATGTAATTGAGGGAAAATGTTAAATATTTTTTAAATATTCTCTTTTTACCATGAACTTGATAATAACCATCAAAGACTTCAATGTATAAGAATAAAAACCAAAAAATGGGATATCATATGAAATGACATGTTATAGACATTATATATATGTTACATATATGCAACAATAGTTACAGACAGTTTTTAAAATATTTTTCATATTTTCATATTTTTCACATTTAATCAGGGTAAAAAAATTACCCTGATTGTGCCAAAAAAAATACCATCCCCACTTCAAGTAAGATCTAGATTCACTTCTTCCTTCTCCACAAAGCTTTCCCGTCAATTTCAGTCCAAACGCTCCCTCCCTTTTCTGAACTTCTTGCCACTCATTTCCTTAGTTATGTCTTCAGACATACAATGTCTCATCTCCCTAACGAGATGCAATCCATTTCTATTTGACAAATGCTGGGCAATTGCTGGAGAAACAAACATGAAATAAAACAGAATTCCCTACTCTTGCCATCGGAGTGGATAAGACATGTATACAAATGACCTTAATACAAAACAGAATGTGATCGGTTCAGAGGAGTCCAAAATGCTATCGTACAGTAGTTAGCATCAACATAGCACTTTAGGGTTTGCAAAACAACTTACAAAAAATTTTTTTTTATTCTCACAACAATTCTGGGAGGTGAGTGCTACTGTTACCCCTGATCAGAGGCAGCCAGGTAATTAAGTGACTTGTTCATGATCACACAGGAAGGAAGATTTGAATTCAGGTCTTCTTAACTCTCGGTCCAGTTGTCTATCCATTTAGCCCCATAGATGCTTTGAGAAACTTGAAGGAGCTTGGGCTTTCTCCATCACTCCTTGGGTCACAAGGCTCTGAGACCTCTCTGAACCTTCCCACCCTACTCTGCGTACCATTGTGGTTTTTTGCAAACTTATCACAGGCTTTCTTTGATCTTCCTTATCTTCATGAAGGATCAGTCCCAGGGTGTTCTTTTTCTAGTGTACTCCTCTTCCATAGGCATGTACTAACAAGCTTAAGAACCTGCAATGTGTTGGGTAGTGATCTCCCATAGTAACAATACACTTTGTGTTAAAGCTTACAACCAATCTTCCTTCCCTGCAGAAACTCTTTCTGCTGTTCTCATGAAATGCACTGAGTAGTTGTAAATTTAATATGAAAATCTGATTAGCAATGGGAGAGAGATGCCAAATATGCAAACATGATTTTCAAGATCTTTCCAAGAACTTCCTGGTTGGTATTTTTTTTTAAGTTTGGAACAAAGTTTCTCCAGAGAGAAGGGAATTTGGGACAGGTAGACTAACCCCAGTGTTCTCGTACAATATGCAGAGATTATTCTGAGAGAGCACAGCAAACAGGTTGGGGGCAACTTGAGGCTAGCTACAAATGAGACCCCACCTCTAAACTCTAAAACTGGCTTTGTGACCCTAGGCAAGTCACATAACTTCTCGGCCACAATTTACTCATCTATAAAATGGGGATAGTAACAGGTCTAGTACCTCCTTCGCAAAAGCCATAGCAAGGTTCAAATGAAATAATATATGCAAAGAAGTTTGAAAACTCTTTAAATGTTATATAAATGCCAGCTATTGTGATTATATATACACAGATTGTTGTGGGAGAAAGAGTACACGACTGGAAGTCAGACAGCTGTTTCTAATCCAAGATTCACCATTTATGAACTTTATGACCTTGGACTCCTAGATGGCATAGTGGATAGAGCGTGGATTCAAGAAGAACTGAGTTCAAATCCTAACTCAGAAATCTACTAGCTATGGCATTTATCCTCTTTTTGCCTCAGTTTCCTCATCCCTAAAATAGACATAATAATAGCATCTATCTCCCAGGGCTGTTGTGAGGATTGAATGAGACAGTATTTGTCCAGTACTCTGGAAACCTGAAAGTGTTATATAAATCCTATTGTTATTATTTCAGATCTAAAGCAAAAGGGAGTCCTGGCATCTGGCAGAATGGAGAAAGAGTTGGCCTTGAAAGCAGGACCAACTGGGGTTCAAATTCCACCTCTGACATACACTAGCTTTGTGACCCTGGGGCAGAGCCATGTATAACCTCAAGCAGTCTAGGCAATTCTCTAAGATCGTAATTGCTAGTCGGCTTTGGTAGAGGATTTTTCTCCTGCAAGACTTCTGTACCTCTGGTAAATCATGGATCTTGACCCTATCCCTATAGCTCATGCCTATGTAATGACCTAGAGCAACAAATGCCTTCAACTTTGGCATAGTAATAACAATTATCTCAGTTATTTATTACGTAGCAGTTTAGTCTTGCAAACATTGCCTCCCTACATCATTGTTTTACATGGACTTCACAAGAACCTAGGAGGGAAGGGTTTCAGAGATTATTGCCCCTGTTTTACAGATACTGAAAATGAGTTTCAGAAAAGAGAAGGTTCTCACCCAACTCACACATGTGATAGGTAGCTAAGGAAATGTGAACGTTTGTTGAAAAAAGAATTTAACTCAAGAAGCTACTATGATGTGTATTAAGACAAGAATCATTTCTTAATCGTGGTGAGTGCCTAATGAGTTAATATATTTAAAGTACTTGGGAAACCTTAAAGCAATGATGACACGAATGATCATGATGATGCAGATGCAGGAATATTAATTCTTTCAAGAAAAAAAATACAAAAAAAGAAAAAGAAAAAATACTTTATTAAATCTTTCATTCAGTATTTTAATGTTCCTGGACCTCTTCTACCTTTCCATTCTTTTTATATTTTACTCCCTTCCACCTACTCTGCGATGCAGTGACATTGGCCTCCTGCCTGTTCCACCCACAAGACACCTCATCTCCTAACTCAGGGCATTTTTTCTGACTCTTGGAATTTTCTCATTTCTTGTCCCCATCTCCGGGTCTTCCTAACTTCATTCAAGTTCTCAATAAATTCTTTCCTTCTACTATAGGCCTTTCCCAAACCCCTTAATTTTAGCACCATTCCTATGTTAATTATTTCCGATTTATCTAGTCTGTATCAAGTTAGGACATAGTATTGCATCCTGCATTATTAAACTGGAACTCCTTGAGAGCAGGGGCCTTTCCTTCATTTGCCTTTTTTCCTATCCACACCACTTGGCATAATACCTAACACACAGTAAGCATTTAATAAATGCTTGGTGACTTCAATACTCAACTCATCTCCTTTGCAAAATCTTTTTGCTCACCCCAAATAGTTAATATTCTCTCCCTTGCCAAATTCCTCACATCTAATTTACGATACTTTACTATATATTCACTTTATTTTACTATATATACTTTACTAACTATATATAGACATGTCTTTTCTACATACATGTGCATACATATACATATAAATGTGAGTGTGCGTGTATATGTGTATAAAGCACCCTTATATTCACTGTGTCCCTCTTATATTCCTCCCAAAGACAAATGTCCTTGAGGAAAGTTAATGATTAGCTTTTTGTCTTGGTATTTCCAAAGTCTGGCATGGTGACTTGTACCTAGATTATGCTTAATAAACAGAAGATTTATGAATAGAAGATGAATGTGAACAAAGTACTACACAATCCCACCATCTTAGAACCTCAGAGTTGGAAGAGATGGAAAAATTTCAGAAGTCACCTATACCAACAACCAAGGGTCTTTGAGCTCATATGCTATAATACTTTGTTTTGCTACTGTGATCCAATACCTCAATGATGAGGGATGAGTTAAAAGGCAAAAAAAAAATCTGGTATGACTTCACGTGCTCAGTAGATTTAAAAAATCTCCAAATGACATAAATCCTTTCCATTTAAAGGTTCCTCTCTCAAACAGATTAATCATCACCATCTTTAGGCAAAATGTCAATAAGTTCCCACTCTCTGAAGGAAAAGATTTTCTACAGAGAAATATATAGGTACTTCCTAAGTTAGGTCTTTATGACTCTTATGAATCCTGTGTACATAATATCTCTGAAGCACTGTGAGTTACTCATTTAAACAATTTATTAATCCCTTCAGCTTCATGACAGAGCTTTGGCATCTGAACCAGGGTTTTTGATACTCACTCACTTCATTAATTGCTCCAATAAATTAAAAATTTTAAATTACTTTTTTCAGGCTATCACTTGGAGTACTTTCTGTCATGGTTTTTCCTGTTTGTGGAGAAGAAAATTGAACGTGTGTGTTTGTGTGTAAGAAATTAACAAGCTTGCACAGATACATCACTTGTATTCCCTATATTTTTTTTGCTGAGAATATAGTATTTTTTACCAATTGCTCAACATTCTGCAAAAGATAAAAAAAAGAATAACGAAAGTGAGTCTCTGCTGAGCTCCACCCATCTTCCATTTCAACATAATAAATGTCCTATTTATTTTAAAGGCAAAACACACACCAGGATGTATCAGATTGGTTATTAGTAATGATAATGCTAAATTGGCAAAAAGCAGCCAGTCAAGTGAGAAGCAAAGCAGACGGGCCACACCCTCCCAGCTCGCTATATAAAGGCTTGCCACAGTCTCTGGGTAGCAAGCATTGCTTGAGCTGAACTTCTACTGCATCACTATGTCCCAGAGATATAGTTCCAGCAAACAGTACTCTTCCTCCCGCAGTGGAGGAGGTGGAGGAGGTTCATCTGTTAGAATCTCAAGCAGTAGAGGCTCTGGCTATGGGGTTAGCTCTCTTGGTGGAGGATTTAGTTCAGGTGGGGGCTCTAGCTATGGTAGCTGCTCAAGAGGGGGCTTTGGCAGTGCATCATTAAGGGGCTTTGGAGGAGGTTTTGGTGGTGGCAGCTATGTTGGGAGTAGCTTTGGTGGTGGTAGCTACGGTGGTGGTGGCTATAGTGGAGGAAGCTATGGTGGTGGAGGCTTTGGTGGGGGAAGCTTTGGTGGAGGAAACTTTGGAAGAGGAAGCTTTGGTGGAGGAAGCTTTGGGGGAGGAAGCTTTGGGGGAGGCTTTGGTGGAGGCTTTGGTGGAGGCGATGGGGGCCTCCTCACAGGCAATGAAAAGGTCACCATGCAGAACCTCAATGACCGCCTGGCCTCTTACATGGACAAAGTGCGATCTCTAGAGGACTCTAACTATGAGCTAGAAAAAAAAATCAAAGAGTGGTATGAGAAAAATGGCAATGCAAATCAGCGAGAACCACGTGACTACTCTCGCTTTTATGACCAAATCAAAGAACTTAAGGACCAGGTAAGAAACATCATTTATACTGCTTCTGAATCTGTCTTCTGCTTATTCTTAGTCTATATTTTTTAGTCTTATATTTTAGATAAGAAGAGCTTGTGTCAGAGTCAAGAGACCCAAGTTCAAGATTCTCTAATACCTAGTAGCTACATGGCCCAAGATAAGACCCTCAAAACCTCTTTTGGTGCTCCTAGGCAACTCTCTAAGTCTCTAAGTTTCAGACCAGGTTCTGATCTGCATTATAAGGAATTTCTCATTGGCATCTACTTAGAGCAATGAAATCACAGATTCAGCCCATCTCCTTTCCCTCACCAATAATAATAATAATAATAATTAATAATAATAATAATTGAGATAGAGAAATCTTAAATCAAGAAACATGGGACTGCTAACTGTTATTCCCTGTATTATTCTTGGTCCTGGGACTAATTCAGTATGATCCAAAATTAGAAGAGTTGAGAGAAAGTGATCTTTACCCAGCATGCAATAGTAAACCATTATTGGTTAACAAGGATGTCAAACTGCTGAAAACTGCTGAGCCTCTAGGGAAGTCCTGAAGAAAGGAAGTGTAATCAAAGAAATGAAAGAGAGAAACTACAGAAAGAAATACTAAAGAAACATTTGAATATTGGGGAAAATCCCTGCTAGTTCTATCAGGGTAAATAAAACATATTCCCAAATTCATGGAAACTTGCTCTCTCTTACATTTTCCAAAAGTATGAATTCTCCCAATTAGAAGACAGAGAGATGTAACTCATACCTTCCAATGATATCTGAAATTCAGATCTGATGGGTCACTTCCAAATATAATTACTTGAGAATTTATATAGAAAGTACCAAGTCAGTCAGAGGAGTCCTGAAATCAGTGAAATAATATGGTTTGGTAAGATCAAGGATTTCAATTGCTGAGTAAAAAAAATAAACACCTGGTGAGAAAAGGCATGACTTCAGAAATCCTAAAAGATCAAAGCTCTAAGAAACAGGTGAGTGCACTGTATGTCATTATTAAATGGCAAAAGTATCCCCACAGAACTCTATGAGATGATAATGGTGAAATTCAGTTCATAAGAAGCATAGTATTTTTGGAAAATCCATATACATGAGCTCTTTTTCAATTATTTTTTCCTCTACAGATCCTGAATCTAAGTAATGATAATGCTAATGGACTGCTGCAAATTGACAATGCCAGGCTGGCTGCCGATGACTTCAGACTGAAGTAAGCAAAGAGAATAAGGACCATGTGCTTCTGAAATTGTCAGACATGAATTCGGTGTGGATAATGGCTTGACAAAACCAAAATGAGCTTCCAGTGGCATGTCCTGTCTGGTAAAACAAAAAACCATTCAAAATTAAGCATTTTCTAGATCATCAGAGAAATTTTCAGTGATAATAATGTCATCTAATGTATTTGAGATCAGAAATACTTTGCAACTAACTTTTAAGTCATTTTGGACTTTGCTGATTAAAACATAAAATCAATTGGTTACCACACTATGAAAAGAATTCTATTAGTAAGCAAGTTACTACTCTATTAGTAATGGCTACAATTCTATTACTAATAGAACTTGTCCTTTTTTCAACCTGGCACAATTTCTTTAGCACCAAGAAAAATATTCTGTACACAATAGGTATTTAATTAGTGTGTTTTGTATTTTATTATACTGCATTGCATTCTGTTACTTTATATTTTGTCAAGCTCCTCTTTCTTACCCTCTGCCCATATGATATTCATTAAACAAACTGAGTTATATTACTAATTATACCATGTCTCTTTCAGGTATGAAAATGAAGTGACCCTGCGTCAGAGTGTGGAGGCTGACATTAATGGCCTGCGCAGAGTTCTTGATGATCTGACCTTGGCCAAGTCTGACCTAGAGATGCAGCTAGAAAGCATGAATGAGGAGCTGGCCTTCCTGAAGAAGAACCATGAGGAGGTAAGACAAAATTCTGTTCCATCCCACCATGCCACATCCCAATCCCATAAATTCTCACCATAATCATGAAAACTACAGTCACATTATGGACTCTCCTTCCTCTATAGGAAATGAAAGACCTTCAGAATGTGTCCACTGGTGATGTGAATGTGGAAATGAATGCTGCCCCAGGAGTGGATCTGACTGAATATCTGAACCGCATGAGAACCGAATATGAGACAATGGCTGAACAGAACCGTAGAGATGCTGAAGCCTGGTTCAATGAAAAGGTGAAAAATTGCTTACACCTAAATTCTCATCATAAAGACCATGAAGGTGGTTATCATCCACTAACGATTCTTTTCTCTCTCCTCTCCTTTACTTTTATGATCTTAGAGCAAGGAGCTGACCACAGAGATCGATAGCAACGTTGAACAAATGTCCAGCCACAAATCCGAGATTACCGAATTGAAACGCAGTTTACAAGCTTTGGAGATTGAACTGCAGTCACAACTGGCCCTGGTAAGTAACAATTATCTCTGAACATGAGTTCTATGTTTCCAAAATGGAATAATATATTTTCCACATAAATGTGTTTTTTCCATAAAGTACAAATTTTCCCATTCGTTTTTAAGTTTTCCAGTACAACTTTGTGATCTCAAGGATGGATAGTCATCCTTTGACATTAGAGCATCCTAAAAGAAAGGAGTATAGTGCATAGTGTCGAGATTTTGAAATACAACCAAAATCCCACATCAGGGTCAAAAGTGTAAGTGGTATTGGTCTGAAATTACTGAAAAGCTAAAACTAGATTAGATCACATATTTCTAATTGAAATCCAATTTCTTCATTCCTCTATCAGTTTTCTAATTAGAAAGAATTTTGTTGTATTCCATTTAATCAATGATATCACTTCACACCATGTTCCTCTCCTTCTCAGAAACAATCCCTGGAATCATCCTTGGCAGAGACAGAAGGTCGTTACTGTGTTCAGCTGTCACAAATCCAGGCCCAGATCACTGCTCTGGAAGAGCAGTTACAGCAGATCAGGGCTGAAACAGAATGCCAGAATTCAGAATACCAGGTGCTCCTTGACATCAAGATCCGCCTGGAGAATGAAATTCAGACCTACCGCAGCCTGCTAGAGGAAGGAGGGTGAGTGAGAGAAATAACACTATTAGAAAGTCTCCTGTCTACCAAGCTTCTAGTTAGGGGAGCTTCTCTCAGCAAAGAAGCAAAGAGTTGCTTTATCTGAAATCTTGGGTTCATTCTGCCTGATTTTGGCCAAGGAGTGATTTGGTCAAAGAAAACTTTTTCAAGTTCTTTACATTCTCTGTCTCTCTTCTTTGTCTGTGTGTGTGTGTGTGTGTGTGTGTGTGTGTGTATGTGTGTGTGTGTGTGTCTCACAGTCTATTAAATTCTGGGAGGACACACATTTTCTAAGGCATAAGGATAACCAGTTATTAAAATTTGTCTCCCTTTTCATTGTTCTGGTAGCTCATCTGGAGGTGGTGGCCGTGGAGGCGGTGGATACGGAGGAAGCTCTGGTGGTGGAGGATATGGTGGGAGCTCCGGAGGAGGATATGGTGGAAGCTCCGGTGGTGGCCACGGGGGTGGTAGCTCCAGTGGTGGATATGGCGGAAGCTCTGGTGGTGGTCATGGGGGTGGTAGCTCCGGTGGTGGATATGGAGGCAGTTCTGGTGGCAGTGGAGGATTCAAAACTTCTGGCTCCAGAGGAGGACAAGGAGGAAGCATTGGATCTGGTGGAGAATCTCCATCGAAAGGCAGCTCTGGAACAAGGTCAGCAGAAACTAACTGGGGTAATCAGAATCCATTTTAATTTCCTGTGCGTTTTAGTTGTGAGATTGGTTTTTTTTTCCTTCATTCTTCATAAGTATGGAAACACAGAAACAAAAGAGACTTCATTTTCAGGGAAAAAACTGTTTTGATAATAATTTTGAAGCTAAAGATATAGGTTTTAGATATCATTTTATGTTTTCACTTGGGCTAACTCTCACTAGAAGTCACTTAAACTGAAGTGACATCTCCCTGGAACATTGGGAGAGAGAGAGACAGAGAGAGACAGAGAGACAGAGATAGAGAAAGAGAGAGAATGGCAGAACTTTGTCCCACACATAAAAAGTAAGTTTTTCTTAGAAAAATATATTCTGAAGTTAAAATAAACCTGAAAATATGATAGAATCCATTAAAGTTCTCTCATGCCTCATTGTGGTTTAGATGTGATTCTGCATTCTGTGTCCAGTGCAAGCTCTGGAAATTCTAGAGGCAAGGTTTTTAATATGAGCCAAATGACTGGTCAGTTGTTTGAGAGCCATCCTAGTTAAGATGGGAAAAGCTACTGTCAGGTTGGTTACATGATGAGGACTGTTTTAGTCAGGGCAACTCTAAAAGGCCATCTCGTGAATGCTGAATAAAGTGTTTTGACCTGTGTTAGCAAAGGGAAAACCCATAGCAACAAAATCACAGATTTTTGATATAGTAGAGTGTAATTCAAAACTGAAATTTTAAATAAAGCTGAGGAAAGACCATTGCTCCTTTGCTATGTTTTCCTTTAGATTAGAAATTTATTTTATGTATCTTACATTAAAGTATTTTAGTTGGAAAATATGACCTTCAAGGACCAAACTGAAATTTCTCTGATTGTAGGGGGATATTCCAACTAATGGCTTCACTCATTATAACTTGTTAATTTTCCTTGCTCACATTCAGTTTGGGGGGGCCTCTTAAGCTCTCCTCAACTTCACTGAAGAGGACCACTCTTCATTATGTAGTAGAAATACCAATACTGGTCACTTTTTCACCTACAGATTCTAATAGAAGCCATTTGATCAAGACTATTGTTGAGGAGGTGGCCCCTGATGGTAGAGTTCTTTCATCCAGAGTGGAATCAGAGACCAAGAAGCACTTCTATTAACCAGTGTTGACATGGAAAGCTCTTTCCTTAGACCACAACATATCAATGCCAGGCAAAGCAAATCTCCTTCATTCCTACTGGTCATGGACACCTTCTCTCTCTTTAAATATAAAGTGTCTAAAAGGTTTCTCATGGTTTCTTTCCTGTTCTTTTCATTTTACCAGAGAATATTCTTCAATGAAAACTCACAAAAAAAAACGTTTCTGTTCCTATTTACTGATATATTTCAATAAACTTTCTTACTGATGCAAACAATGTGATTGTGTATACATTATCTTTCTCTTTCAAATGAGACATTAGTAGCCTTAACAGGAGAGGTTATAGGATCATAGGAGTCAAAGTCAGATATTAGTGAAACCATCCGGTCTAACGCAGTCACTTTGCAGGGAAGGAGATTGGGTCTCAGAGAAAGAAAATGGCTTCCTGAAAGGTCACACAAGTAGTAAGTCCCAAGGTTAGATTTGACCCTATGTCATCTTATTTTAAATCCAGGGCTTATTTAAAAAAAAACAGCAATATATTGATAGTGAACCTCTATGTTTGAAAGTTGTTTATCCAAAAATTGTTTGCAAGCAGTATCTTAATTTCCTGAGACAAAAGTCTTGTCCTATATTGGACCAATGTCATACGATTGTGCAAACAGTTTCTCCTAAAACAATGCCCATACATTGCCCATTTTAAGAGTAGTTTCCTCCTAAAAGGTATAGAGTGTGTAACCTTTTTCTAATTCTCGAGAATCTAATTGCATGATTTTTGGGAAACCACAGTAATTGGGAATTACAATAAGTCACAATGAGCTGCTCATCTGCCTCCTCCTGCCTCATAGTCAAAAATGTGAACACCTTCTCACATCCACACACAATTGTATAAAGAAATCTGTCTTACTCTACATGGAAGTAGGATGGGAAAGGGGTAAAATAAAGGGAGGTTGATAAAAGGGATGGTGGAATTGGGGATGCAGTACATGGACAGGCCGAAGGGAGGAGAAAGAGAGAGAGAGAGAGAGAGAGAGAGAGAGAGAGAGAGAGAGAGAGAGAGAGAGAGGGATGGAGGGAGGGAGGGAGAGAATACAAGGGAGGGAGAGAGAGAGAGAGGAAAAACAGGAGGAAATGAGATGAAGAGAAATACAGTTAGTCATAATAACTGGGAATGAGAATGGGATAAACTTACCCATAAAATGGAAGTGGATAGCAGAGTGGATTAAAAACCAGAATCCTGAAATGTGTTATTTACAAGAAATACACTTGGAGCAGATTGTTGCAGACACAGTAAATGTAAAGAGATAGAGCAGAATCTATTATGCTTCAGCTGAAAATAAAAAGTAAGTTTACAAATTATGATCTCAGACAAAGCAAAAGCAAAAATAGACCTAATTAAAAGAGATAATATAGGAAATTTAGTGTTGTTCAGTTATGTCTGACTCTTCATGACCCCATTTGGAGTTTTCTTGGCAAAGATACTGGAGTGGTTTGCCATTTCTTTCTCCAGCTCATTTTACAGACTGAGACAAACAGAGTTAAGGGACTTGACCAAGGTCACACAGGCAATGTGTCTGAGGCCATATTTGAACTCATGAAGATGAATTTTTCTGATTTCAAGTCCAGTGCTTGATCTACTGAGCCACTTCACTGTCCCCACTGATTGAGTCCAGTAAGTTCTATTGGTTAAGTCCAAGGCAGCAGAAGTCAGAATCACCAGCATCTGAGGCATTTCTTGTGCTGACTCATTCATTCATTTATTCAAATGTTGATGAAGTACATACTACCTACAATTCATTACAGATGTATTCTAGATCGTAAGGGAAATATATAGCTAAATTCTTGTTGATTTCCTTGAATAGAAAAGCTAGCTAATGAAAAGAGATCTCAGCAGCACTGCCTAAGTACATTCTTTTCTATCATGCTTTTTTGCTTTTACTATGATATTTTCTCAGCCAGCTTGGATTTATCAGTCCATAGACTGATATTAAATAAGTTCAAGTGCATCAAGTATTTTGCAGACTTTGGAATGCCATATACATGGGAACTGCCATTATCATCCTTTTTCCTGGCTGTCACAACTGCCTGGTGAGCATTACTGTCACCATGTGCTTGTAGGTCAGTTTCTTTTCCTTCCATATGTCTGTGTTCTGGAGAAGAATGTGTTTTTCATTGTTGGCCATGGTGAATTTCCACCTGGTCCTAGATTTTCCAAATTTAAAAACTAAATTGTATCATTTAACCCAGAGGTCATTGGGCTCCAGGGAAATCAGGTGATTAAGAACAGGCATTCTTAATCTATAGATTTTTGGGAACTGTGAACTCAGATCAGAACACACACACATATATACATATATATATATATATATACATATATATATATATACATATATATATATATATACACACAAACACTCTAACACATGTGTGTATATATGTATATATGCAAACATTCTAACACACATGTATGTATATAGAGAAACATTTGAATGTACACATGTATATATACACACATATGTGTGTGTATATATATATTCTGATCCAAGTTTCATAGCCCCCAACATATATATGTGTGTTTGTCTCTTCATTTCTACAGAATCAGTTTTATTTATAATCTTATGCATTTTATTGTATGCATTTTAAAAATGTAATTCTAAAAAATGGTGCATAGATTTCACCCAATAGTCAAAGTGTCTATGACACAAAAGGTTAAGGAGCTCTGATTTAGAGTAAAGCTGGATTAATGCTTGCTGGGGATATCTGAACCAAGTACAATGTGAAGGTGAACTAGGATTCTGAAAGAGGTCGTGGAGGAAAGGAGGAAGTTTCAGACTATTCAAGGGAATTTCCCTGAAAAATACAGAGAAATAAAAGACTATAGGTGATATCCAGTGCTCTTCACTCATGAAATTCACCTGGAATTCAGATTTTGCTCTGGAGCTACTGGAAACATCTAAAGTAAATAGCAGCTGATAACACCGGCAATTTCACAAAGGTTTTGAAAGTGAACCAGATGATGAATGAGAAGGGAGCTTTGTGTGGTGGGAAGAAACAGGTTATGGAGAGAGTGAGTACAGGGGAGAAACTGGATATGGATGAGAGCAGCAGTGCTGCTGTGACACCACCCTCTGTGGTCCTGGGTCTTCCCCTACCCCCACCTCACCCACATTTCTTCATTGTCATGAAACACAGGGGAATTGAAAAAACATTAGACTTGGAGTCAGATTCTGTCTGTGACTCAATAACTATAGAACCATGGACAAATCCAATCCCCACCTTCATGGGGTGTTGTGAGGTTCAAATGAGGTTACATGTAGAAAAAACTTAGAAAACCATATAACACAACATAGATGTCCATTATTATTAGTGAAGGGACAGGTTTATGAAGATCATGGGGTCAATATTCAGATGTGGAAAGGTTATTAGAGGCAACTGAGGTAGCAAATAAGAGTGGTGGATAGGAGTGCTGGAGTTGGATTCAGGAAGACCTAAGTTCAAATCTTGCCTGAGAGACATATATTAGCTGCTTGTGACCTTGGGAAAGTCATTTAACCTCTCTCATTGTCAGGTTCCTCATCCGTAAAACAAGAATAATAGTAGCATCTACCTCATAGAGTTTTGTGAAGATCAAATGACATAACATATGAACGGTATTTTGACAACCTGAAAGCACAATATAAATGATAGATTAGTAAACCAGGGCACAGAGAGCTTAAGTGACATAGGCAGGGTCACCCAGATAGTGTCTAAAGCTGTATTCATACAGCATCATGGCTTGTGCTGTTCCAGAAGCCACACAGTGTACACCAAAGCAGAAGAATGATGTTAAAAGCAGGTTCAGATCCTTCCTCAGACACCTACAATCTATGCAACCCTAGGGAGATCATGTAACTTCTCTTAGCCTCAGTTTCCTCTTCTGTCAAATGGACAGAATTGGTCTCAGCCTCCATGGTCCTTCCAGATGTAAATCTAAGATCCTATGAGGTCAAATATAGCCTAGAAATGACCATCTGAATTCTACCACCCATATAGGGAGCTGTGGATTTGCAGTCTGGAAAGTCATGGATTCAGATCCCACATCAGATACCAGCTGTATGCTCCTGCACAGTTCATTTAGCCCAAATTTTTAAAAAAAACTGGACTTTGTTGTGATTAAAATTTAACAAGGAGGTAAAATGAGGCAATTATCCAAGCAAGAGAACATTTTTGTTTGTTTGTTTGTTCTAGAAGGGGGAAGGCAAGGCACTTGGGGTTAAGTGACTTGCCCAAGGTCACATAGCTAGTTAAGTGTTGAGTGTCAGAGGCCACATTTGAACTCAGGTCCTCCTGGCTTCAAAGCCAGTGCTTTATTCATTGTACCTCCTGGCTGCCCCTGAGATTACACTTTTTAATAAGGACATGCTGTCTGCCTTGATAAATTATCTTCATTTATGACAAAGGCCCCAAGCAAAAGGACAGTTCCTTTTCTATAAGTTTTGGGGAGTATAGAACAAAGAACTGAACGGGGTAGGTGACATCATATGGTTGAGGGCAACATGATTAATTACAGAGCTGAGTTGCAGAGAACAAGATGACTATTTGAAAATTTGGTCATGGAGCCAGCAATGACCTCCTCCTTTCCTCCTTAGAGTCCATGTGCAAGATAACAAATCAGACAGTCTTGAAGGACAGCTTGGTGGTGGAAGATCAAGCCCAACCTCCTTATTTTCACATGCATCCCCCAATGTTCTTGGGGCAAGAATAGATCAGTGATAAGCAGAAGAGTTGGATTTTTAAATGTGCCCCATTACTGGCCAGCTGAATCAGTTACAGGTTAAAAGCAGTTACAGGACAAAACCAAGTAATTGTAAATAGAATCAATAAATAAATGATATGGGATAAACCTTTCTTTTTGGAGGCAATCAAGGTTAAATGACTTGCCCAGAGCCACATAGCTAATAACTATCTGAAGCTGGATTTGAGCTCAGGTCTTCTTGGTTCCAGGGATAGTGTTCTATCCACTGTACTACCTAGCTGCCCTGATAGGGGATCAATCTTAATATTCTTAATTCTCCCCTTTGAGAGATAGACAGATAGATAGATAGATAGATAGATAGATAGATAGATAGATAGATAGATAGATAGATAGATGGATGGATGGATGATATATAGATAAGATAGAGTTAGGTGAAAGATAGATGATAGATATAGATGATAGATAAAATACATAGATAAGATAGAGATAGCTAAGACTGATAGAGACAGATATGTATGTGTATATTTGTATATATCACACAGTCATACATACATATACGTACACATATATGTTGATCAACATGTACACATAGTGATCAATATATAGTGATAGATTACTTATCAATAATCTAATTCTATAAGATCGTTAACATAATCATTACCAGCAGTAGGATGCACTTACACAACTTTTTCTGGTAGAGGTTTAAAACAAGTTTTAACATAGTCACTGATGCAAAGCTGAAAAAGAATAACAAGACTGACTGATCATAGTACAAGCCCTAGTAAAAACATCTAACACCATGGACGAAAGTTAGAAGGGAGATTTATATGTCTTAAGGCAACTAAGAAAATTCAACAGACATACTTGTGAAGTGGAACATTAACTAACACTAAGTCTCCTAGTATGACAGAAACCAACTCCCAAGGTCCATTTTATCAGCACATTTCTTCTTGAATCTCAGTTATTGCAAGAAGTCTTCTGTTCTCTGGGAACATTTGCTCTTGGACATTTTGAAATTGACCTAGTCCTCAAGCAGCTCTGAAGTGGTCTCCTTTTTAGTAGATTTGCTTCTCTGGTTCCATCTGGTCTGGAGAAATTCTTAGATGTTCCTGCTAAGTAATATTTTACAAAACAAATCTCAATACAATTTAGTATAACTTCTTAAATTTTACTTCTATAATAACCAGTTCATGTGGTTACAACAACTTTAAACCTTGTGGTTCTGATAACATTCAGTTAGGAACCCATAGATCCCTGGAAACTTTAGAGAATTTTAGTTTGTAAATACCTCTTGCTGTTTCTATCTTTAAACTCTGTACTGACTTAAACACTACTAATAATAAGCTAAAGAATATTTTTTAAAAATCTTGAGAATCTTACTTGAAAATGAGTCTTTCTAATTAAAGACTTACTATTTAGACATTGGACATTAGACAGTAAAGACTAAATAGACATAAAAGCTAGGGCTAAGAGTTTTTGTCTAAATTAGAATTGACCCTGTTACCACTTAACTTCCTATGATATAAGTTAACAAACTGTTACATTGATATATTTAAGAAATTCAAAACAAACTGAAAAAAATCAAAAGCTAAATATTTTAAAATACCGTAGAAGTAAGAATTCTTAAAACCTTTTAAGTTACATGTATTATCATCTGATCCTGTTGCTTTCTCAAAATTTGTATTCAACTTTTACTGCAGTTATTTAGAACTCCAAATTTCTCAGTTAATTCCATTAATTTTCCAATTAATTCCAATTCAGTTCCCTCTGTTTGAAGAAATACAGACTGATAAATATCTAATCCTTACATGAAAACATAGGCAACAACATTTTTTATAAGAAGATGAATTAATACACAAATAAGTTACAAAATTTACCCAAGTGGTAACAAAAGACACATGCAAATATACTAAGTAATTAATTCTGAATTGCATACAGAGAAGAGTGTAAATCAAACAAACCACTTTATAGTAAAAAACAAATCTGTATATCAGGATATGCATAGCAAACAGATGTTAATCCCACATGAAATAATAAACCTAAGTAAAATCAACTTTTCCTATGAGATAATGCAAGTTACTCTCCTCTAAGGACACTGATTGCACTGAAATTCTTTTCTTCAAAACAAAACTGAAGAAGTTTCTGATTTTAACTTGAACTAATTAATGGATTTCTATTTTGATCCCACAGACTCTTACATCTTTGCTTAATTCTTTCATACTATTTTGAGATAGTTCAAGGACTATCTATAATGCATGAATGTATAACATGTATAACTATAAATAGGCAGATGACAAATTCAAGCACTCATCTATGCTGTTTTGTTATTTAGAGTATGGAAATGACTATAATCCCAGACTGAAAACAGAAAGATTTTAAATAGTTGCATCTTACAGCAACAACAAGATTCATCATTAAAAAAACTTAAATTATACCTTAATTTGCATTGATCAGAGAAATTTGCTATGAAAGGAAGAAGCAGCTGAAGACCACTATAGCAGCATCAATACCAGTCCTCCATGCCTAAATCCAAGAGCACAGAATGACTCAACACATGTATAATTGCAAAAAGCATGCATAGTTTCATTTTATTTCAGGTAAAAATAATAGAATCAGTCAAGTGTATGGCAGGACACCACAGCCAAGCTCAGAATTAACCAGGTAAAAGGATTTCCAATATAGGAAACTGAGTCAAGAGGGTCCAATCTTAGCCTTCCCAAAGTCACCTTCCCAACTATTCTCCAAGGACAGATATCCACTGGCCATCAATCACAGACCTCACTCTCATTCAGCTACTGGCATTTTTCTGAAGTGGTGAAACATTGGCTTAAGGACACAACAAACTTGAGAATGTCAGAAAGAAAATTCACACTCCCAGAAGGTTTCGCCTCCAACCCCAGTTTCACTAGTCACATTAGGATTGGAAACAATGGTTTTCAATACTTTCAAGTTGTTGCAATAAATTAGCTAGCACAGAAAAAGCTATCAAGCTTTCTAAAAACCAAAAAGAAAAACACATACAAAAAGATTTTACATAACATTCTCTTCTTCTATTACTCCCCTTTCTGAAATAAAGCTTAAAACTCATCCTAGTGTAAAAGGCAATTACTGAATTTTGACATAGTTTAACATATTAATCCCTTTAAAGCAAAAACAGATCATCAAGACTTGAATCTGTTAAGTCTTGGTTCAAAATGTAACTCCAGTACAAGTATAACATCACAATTTTCAAAACAAGTATAACAAGTCCAAGTCCAGTACAAGTGTAACATCATAATTTTCAAAATCACAAAGTAATACATAAATAACTTATGTACTATAAACACAATTTATTTTTCCCCTTATTGGAGGAGTATTTGCAATAGGGGAGGAGGATCCTGTTCCCTAAATAAATCAATCCACTAAATCTCTCACAGGGCTGATAATAATTCACAAGCTGGTTGAAGCTGGCAAGTTTACAAATAAAGAGATTTATACAAAATCTTTCTCACTCCCATTTTCAAAAAGTAAACAATCTTTATTTTTCTCTTTTAAAATATGCCCAATTAAATGGTTTATAGGTTTCAACTTCATGACAATAACCCCTAATAACTTAAATAATTTCACAAAACCCAAATAAAAAAGAACTTAAAATCTCCAAAGATAGAAAATTCTCATCTTAATAGCATTTCTTATACCACAATTTCCCAGAATTTATAAGAAAATTTAGAACTATGATAATAGTATTCATAATAACATGAATTTAAAACATGAAATAAAACTCAGTACTACTCAGATATATTAAATTAGTCAAAGATATTTCCATATGTCTGCATGAAAAACATTCATACTATCACAAATGGCTTTTAAATTCAAAATCCTCATGGATTAGAAAAGGTATTAGTTTGAAACACATTTAATATTTCATTAAAGACCCAATGAGCAAAAAGCAACATATACATAGACCAAATGAAATGGCATAAAACAAATAAGACTTTATTGGTTTAAATTCAGTGTTAGGTTAACTCAAAATATGCTGGACTCAATATTATAAGCCACTGTTATTAAAATACTTTACTTGTGAGTCTGGTAAGATTTTAGAACTCTTCATTACACAAAGGACATCTTAAACAGATTTCTGCCATATCACATTCACAATAAAATATTACTATAATCCTTTATATTTCCAAATGAAAAGTTTGACACAATTTGTATTGTGCTATTAACAATTTAACCCATAACAATTTCATCTATTACCTAAATGAATACAGATTTCAAAAGAATCTACCATTCTACCAATATTTCTAATACAATGAAGTATCAAATAAATGCTAGGGACTATCTTTATTCATGTCACAGATTGATAAACTGAGGCAACATCATAGAAGACCACATAGCTAACAAATTTCCAGATCAATGCATCTTCCCAACACTTTGTCTTAATAACAAATAGTATAATAAATTCCAGTTAATCATAAGTGTCTTTTTAGGGCACACAAATTTCACTTAAAAAGAGACAAGAATAGAACCAATCACACCTAGATCTATTTCCCAAGTGGTATTGCACAGAATCTCAATTTATAATTTCAATTATTCAGTATTACATCTTTTACAAAGGCCATCTATTCCAAGCATTTTGTATTATAAAGTCTAATTATAATTATAATCCTGTCATAGATTATAAAAGTGATAGTCTGATATAAAGCTTTAATCTACCCCAATCATCCCAATAGGAAAGCAAACTTAAAAGTACATTTTAAATTAGTTCAAATCTGGGTTCTACAATCTCAGAAAGAATCCATTGCTCATCCGTTTATTCCTAGCCTTCTTTAACTTTTCTCTATTTGCTTTCAAATCAAAGTGCAATTTTTATTACTGCAGTTACCATAAAATAGGTAACTATTTTTTTGGAGTGGGGAAGGTAGGGCAATTGGAGTTAAGTGACTCGCTAAGCTTATCATTTCTTTCTTACTTTAATAAAATCAAAACTTTAACCTTTCTTAAACCTTTCAACATACTTAAACTTTCTTACATTTCTCTGTATATACCTCCAGTGGCCTTGAAAACCACAACTTTCTTACTCCCTTCATATTCTTTTCTTAAACTTCCTTTCATTTTGTTCATTCCCTAAATTCTCCTTATTTCAAATAGCATCCAAGACTACTTAAAAGATTAAAAATTCCTTCACTGAATTTTTCCTTTACAATTTTATCATAGATTGTTGTTCATCAAAAACTAGAGACTTACTAAATACTTTTACTCCTAAATTGCATGATTTCAGTTGACAGTTTTTACCATTCATTTGCCCACAACTCTGTTGAATTATAGCTAATCTGTTACAATTCTGCTATTCCCTAAAAAATCAAAAACATCTAAAATACATTAAGGTGCCCTCAGCAAGTATAAAAATCTTTAACAGATTGCAAAAAATTGGTTAATTCAAATAACAATTAAGTTTCATTACATTATTCACAGAAATAACAAAAAACATTTAACCAGATAAAATTTTATTCCCAACTGAGTTGCTTAAATAAACTTCTCTTTTATAGGCAAGAAGAAAGACAATTCTTTAAAATTTAGATACATTATCTATTATAAAAATGGGTAGGAATCTCATATGATTTAAAGCAAAATTTCTAAGTTCAAAACACATACCAATTCCAAAAGTTATTTTTAAATTGATTTCTACTTAAACAATCTGTAAAACTTCCAAGTATCTAATCAGATTTTCTAATAAACTTACTTACCTGATTTATAAAAACCTTTTTTCTCCTTTCCATGAATCAGAAAAAAGTTAACTTTTAAAATGTTAGCTGCAGTCTTTTCTCTTCACTTTGAAAATCTAATATTACTCCTTACAAGCTTCTCTCTCATCAGAGAAATGACTTTCCTTTCTTCACTGTAAAACAATAAACTTGCCACTTGGCAAAGAGTGATGGAGGAATCTTAGAGTTAATATCCCTATAACTTAAAAATTTTTATATATTTTATTTTTAATTTGTGGAATAAAACAAGCATTTCCATAACATAGTATAATTTTTTTTAAAAGATGATTGCACAGGAAACTGCAAATTTATTATGTGTAATTTGCTATTTCTTTTATATGTTATATTTGTCGAATATAAGGTTACTATATTTGTATGTTACTTACTGTATGTCTACTCTGTTCCACTGATCTACTTACTCAGTTTGGTCGCTGGAGAGTGTGACATCTCACACAGGAAAATTTGAATCAATTTAGTATGTCCTTCTGTGGGTCGCAAACTTGTAAAATAAAACCTTTTTTTCCCTCACAAGAGATACACTAAAAAACGAAAGACCGTTCCTGGGTAGAAATTTTAATTTCTCAATCCTTAAAGGACATTGTATGTAATTCAATCTCTGCTTTTTATAGTTGGAAACGCAGTCAGTTCCCCAATATCTCAAGGTCAAAACATTTGTAGTCTGGTTCATGCTTGAATTATAATCTCTCACCTCTATAGCCTATGTTAAGATGTCTTTCTCAATGGAGATACTTCTCCATTAAGACCACCCATGGAGTATAGGCCCCACCTTCAGTGACTCTTTCTACATCTAACCAATCATTCCCAGTTTCAAAAGCTGCAGCTATTAACACAAATAGAAGTACACAAAAGAGACACAAATCATGTAACACTCGCTCTTTTTGCTTTGGAGAAGAACTGAAACTATTGTTAATATGTAGAGAGCCAATCCGCCACCACAGATTCCCCCAACAGAAAGTTCTCCACTTTGTGGAAAATTTTCCAACTGGAGCCCAAAGAAGGGGAGGGATTCTGATAAATGTCTGATAGGAGTGCAGTCCCTACCTCATCACTACTACAATTTGTCATGACTTAAATTTAACAAGAAGGTAAACTAAGGCAATTGTCCAAGCAAGATAACATTTTAATAACTAATAAACTGGGCATGTTGCTTGTCAAATAACGGGTCAGTGTGTTGCTTCCATTTATGTCAAAGACCACAAGCAGAAAGACAGTTCCCCTCTTATAGGTTTTGGAGAATACAGAACAAAGAACAAAACACAGTAGGTGGCATCATATGGTTGAGGACAACATGATTATTACAGAGCTGAGATGCAGGGAACAGCACGACTTTTTGAAAGTTTGGTCACAGGGGCCAGCAATAACCTCCTCCTTCCCTTCTGAGAGTCCAGGTGCAAGATAACAAACCAGACATCCTTGAAGGACACCTTGGTGGTGGAAAGATATCAGTCCTGACTCCCTTATTTTCACATGCATCCCCCCAAGGTCAGTTAAATTCCTTGAGGCGAGAGCTGATGTCAGAGGCAGCTGTCAAGATCTTTCCCATAAGGTAGAGTAGCCACAGTAGTGGTTTTCTGTTGAAAGAGAATTCAAATTTAATTTCAGCATACATTAAATTGTTTACTATTTCCGGAGCACTAGACCTTTTTGAAAGAAATGTAGGGTTTGGGGGGCAGCTAGGTGGTTCAGTGAATAGAGCACCAACCCTGGAGTCAGGAGGACCTGAGTTCAAATCCAGCCTCAGACACTTAACACTTACTAGCTGTGTGAGCTTAGCAAGTCACTTAACTCCAATTGCCCTACCTTCCCCACTCCAAAAAAAATGTAGGGTTTCACAGATAGTTACACACAAGGGCATGGAGCAAGGGAAGGGACTGGAAGGGCTGTCCCATTCTGGTTTTACGAGATAATCTAGCCAACTTGAGGTAAAGCTGAACCAGAGAAAGATCCAGATCCTCCCAAGTCATATATGGCACCATCTTCCTTAGCCCAGAAGTCTTTCACATATGATAAAATGAGGTTACTATAATTTTGGAGACCATAGGAAAATACTTGAGGTATTCAAGGTTTCCGGATTGAAGCAGAGGTGTCTATCATGGGGCATTTTCTCAGGACCTTAATGTAGTCCTTCCAGTGACTGGAGTTACTTCCTGCTATCTCACTAAATGGATTTCTATCCTTAAGCCCCAAATCTCCATGTGACTAGGTACACCTTACCTACTGTCTACCTATCCAAATCTCCACCAATCACGTACCATTTAGACCTTTGTCAATCCCTTCCCCTACTGGGCTTGGTAGATATCAGTGATTTTGAATTCAGCTTAGGTCTTTTGCAACTCACGCCTCACCAGTTTCCCTGCCTGCCTCTACTGACTTCCTTCACCATTCTCTGTATTTCTATGCCTAGAGTAATCAAGCAGGCTCTGGTTTCAGATACCCAGAGTACATCTGACCTTATCTGACCACTCTTCTGACAGATATGAAAGTGACGCCAGGTTCTCTAAATCTGAAGATAGCTGATATGCATATTCCTGCTTAAAAGAGTGACATTAGTTGTCAGATAGAAAGCTATTCATGAGGTTGTACAACATATCAGCTACATCATCATTGAAAGCAGGACACAGATAGTGACCCAGATGGAGGGATAGATGAATAAATGAAGAGAGAGAGAGAGAGAGA
>CM053584.1:148045044-148055999 GCA_028627135.1 Pseudochirops cupreus | reverse complement strand
GGATCCCTAAATTTCTTCCCATCACACCTCAAATGTCACCTCCTCATTAAGACTTTCTTTGATTCTCCTAACCCTCTTGAAATTATTTTGCTTATGTTGTGGAATTGTTTACTTATAAATATGTTGTATCTTCCTAAGAGATGTTAAGGTCTTTGGAGAAGAAACTTTTACTTTTTGGGGGGGGGTGTATTCTGGTCGTCTTTTCCCTTTTAGAATGTCAGCTTCTTCCCCAGTAAGGATTGTTTAGTATTGTGTTGTATCCCTAGTGCCTAGCTCAGTGCCTTCAATACAGTAGGAGCTTAATAAATGATCAATTATTTCTAAAACAGCAGGCACAAAATAGATATTTAACAAATATTAGATCGAATTGAATTTTGATAGTCTTTGGTTAAATAGTTAATAAGATTGGAATATTAATATTTATAAGGAATATTAATAATATCAACCAATAGACATTTATTAAGTATATACCATGTGTCAAGCATCAGTACATAATTTCAGAAAGGACATCAACTAGGATGAGTTACAAGTTAGTAGGTGGGTCTTAAAGACCATCTACTAACTAAGGAGTAGAGGAGTTGTAATCTGCATTAAATAGTGAAGGGAACATCTATACTGACAAATCACAAATCCTCAAGCTGTTGACTTGAATTTTATACTGTCTTTCTAAATATTGTTTGGGGCAGCTACATGGCAAGTGGATAGAGTACTGGACCTGGAATCAAGAATACTCATCCTCCTGAGTTCAAATCTCACCTCAGACACTTACCTTCTGTGTGACTCTGGGCAAGTCATTTAACCCTGTTTGCCTCAGTTTCCTCATCTGTCAAAAGAACTGGAGAAGGAAATGGCAAACCACTCCAGGATCTCTGCCAAGAGAACCAGAAATGGGGTCATGAAGAATCAGGCATGACTGAACAAAACAACAAAATGGAAAGTTATATTATGGCAACATTTGAGGTAGAGTCTTTTTTGACTTACACATGAAGAGGTTTGTCTCATCTCAATTATCTGAAAATTCAGGTAACTCCCCTTTATTGCTTAACCAGGCAACTGTGTAACACTCCTCTTTAGCCCATAGTGCTGTATATGAGTTGCATGACAACCGTGTCAATGAAGTCTTCAGTGCTCATGTCTTCCGATGGTGCTTTCCATAATGCTTCTAGTCCTGTACCCTGAAGGTGGTGGATAACAATGACTAAGATGTTGGTTGGCCTCTCCTCCCTATTGGAACCTACCTTCCCCTAGAGCTATTTCCATCTTTATTCTTGTTGTATTCAGTCTTGTTGCCAGTTTCAGCATTTAAGGGTGCAATAGTGCACTCTCCCAAGCAAGAGATCCTTGCATTGGTGCCCCCTCTGAGAGCATTCTCCAGTTCTCCTGCCCCTGTAGAAACAGTGAAAGGGTTCATTTCCTCCAGCCTCAGAGTTGTGAGAATTGAGTTCATCATGCTAAGTTGTCTAAGAGCCCTGGATTTCAATTCAAATGACTTCAGTTCGAATCTCAGCTCTACCATTTCTTAGTTGTGTGACCTTGGACAGGTCAGATAATCTCTCTATGCCTCAGTTTCCCCATATGTAACATTAGGGGGTTGCTTCTGTGACCTTCAAGGTCAGTTAGGTGGTGCAGTTGTTAGAGTGCTGGGTCTGGAATTGAGAAGATCTGGGTTCAAGTGGAGCCATAGACACTTACTAGCTATGTGATCATGGGCAAATCACTTAACCTCTGTCTGACTCAGTTTCCTCATCTACAAAATGGGGATTATAATAGCTTCTGCCTCCCAGGATTGTTGTGAGGATCTAATGAAATCACAATTATAAGGGGCTCAGTAGTGTCTGGCATACAGTAGGTGCTTAATAAATGCTCATTCCCTTCCCTCTTCTCTTCTAAGGCCACTTTTCAGCTCTAAATTGATGAATCCTGCTCAACCCAAAACTCACTGTCTAAAGCGGCTGGGGTCGTATTTGTGTGTGTGTGTTTGTTAGTATTATTTATCTATTGATTATTAAGTACAGGTTTTTAAAAAATCACAATGGTTCCCTAAGTTCCATTAAATGAAAATGTGTGTTTATGATTCATTTTCCTGCTCATTCAGTGTTATTTTCATCATAGATTTTCCTATTCCTTCAGCGTCATTATAGAAGGTTGTCATCCTGTGCAGCAGACTTGTTAGAGCATCGCAAGGTGTTTATGTAAATCAGCATTAAAATGTAAGTAAATATTTTAAAATGTCATCACAAAAACATGCCCTAAAATCACTCCTTCAAAAGTGTGATGTGACTATTTTTAAGATTAAGTAAAGCTCATAAAAGCAAACAAGGAAGAAAATGCCTCATCTTGCCATGGAGCCTAGCAGGATGAGATAATCAACCAGCATCTTTTAAAATTGAGCTCTTTACTACCTTATCATATGCACTTGTTACTGTCCATTTCCTTAACAGCCTAACTTAATTCATTTATGCCAGTTAGGAAGGACAATTGAGCACAGCTTTATGGTGATTTAAATTTTTACATAATAAATATTTCTCATCAATTAGTCTATTTGAATAAAAACATTTCTAAGTTTTAAAAAACAACTATTAGGAGAGGCTAGATGGTGCAGTGAATAGAGCACCGGCCCTGGAGTTAGGAGGACCTGAGTTCAAATCCAGCCTTAGACACTTAACACTTACCAGCCATGTGACCTTGGGCAAGTCACTTAACCCTAATTGCCTCTCCAAAAAAAAAAAAAAGGCAAAAAAAAGAGAACCACTGATGCTTTTTTTCCTATTTGTTTTTGTGCCTTTGTTATTTCTCTCACTCTCCCATGGTAGAATCCTTGCTTGTACCAAAGGGGAAGGAGGTTACATGTCAGGTTGATGACCCTGAGTCAATTCTGCCCCCTTGGAATCCGAGATTTCCTGGTTCTCTTCAAAGCTCAGCTCAAATTCAACTCCTGGACAAAACCCTTTATGACACCACCCCATTAATTATTATATTTTCCCCCTTTCCACCAAAATTATTTTGATTTTGGGTGTGCTGGACTCAGTTTTTCCTCATTCTGGAGAGCCAGTTGTTACATTTTCTGTATGAGCATTTACACCTTGGAGATGGGAAAATGATACAAGTTAGAGCTTGATTTGTTGATTATCTAAATTTAAGAAAGTGATAGAGAAAATGTTGGTCATGAAGATTAAATGTTTTGAGAGTACTTTTTCCTTGAGAGCTGGTTATTAAATATTTATAAGCACACTTTGATATTATATTTTGTACTTATTTGTGTCTATGTTGTTTCTTCCAAGTAGATTGCTTGAAAGTAGAGATTGTTTTCATTTTTAACTTTGCATTTCCAGCACCTAGCACAGCGCCTGATAATCAGCACTTAATGTTTGTCTCTAATTGAATTGAATGGAAAGGAAAAAATTAACTAAACGTTTCTTTATTGCTCCACCCAAATGCTTTATTGCTCTACCAAAAAGAAAACGAATTTCATCAGCTTTCCTCTTGAGTGAAAATTAGTCATAATCTGAGTTTAATTGCCTTTTAATGTTTTTCTTTATATTGTCATAGTCATTACATATCTTGTTTGCTTGGTTCTGCTTTCTTTGCTCTGCCTCAGTTCATATCATTCTTCCCAGATTTCTCTGAATTCCTCCTGTTCCTCAGTTCCTATGGGACAATAGTACCCAATGCATTCATATACAGCAATTTTCTCAGCCCTTCCCCAACCTGCATTGCTTTCACATTTTTCACTCGCTTGTAGTGAATCTTCCTTTAAGAGGTCAGATGTAATTCATTGTTATTCACCAAACAAAAAAAATTTAAATATCCCTGATGGGCAAGACCAGGTATTGAAAAGGATAAAAAAATTAATAAGATACAGCCACTGCCTTCTAGGAAATTTTAGTCTAACTGGAGGAATTTTTAAAGCACAGATCTGATCATGTTATTTGCCTTTTCAATATATTCCAGTGGCTCCCTATTACCTCTGTGATTAAACAAAAACTCTCTGGGACATTTAAGGTCCTTTACAATCTGACCCTGATCAATCTTTTTGGTCTTATGATGCATTACTTCCTCTCATACATGCTACAATCCAGGCATGCTCATCTTTTTTTCCTCACTATTTCTCATACAGAAAACTCCAATTTCCAACTCCATGCCTTTGTACTTGTGGTATGCCATGTCTTGAATGTACTCTCTTTTCACCTCGGCTTCTTAAAGTACTTAATGTCCTTCAAAGTCCAGCTCAAGTACCATTTACTGTGTGAATCCTTTCCTGATACCCCTTACAATAACCATACAATATGGTTGTTGTAAGAATCAAAAGAGATAATATACATAAAGAACTTTATAAATCTTAAAGTGCTATATAAGTTCTAAATAATAATAATAATAATAATAATAATAATAATAATAATAATATATCACGTTGCTGACTTGTTGAAATGAATTTCCTGAATCTTGTCCAAATTAATTGCTGTCTAATCATTTTTTCTCCATCCCATACTCACTTGGCTATTTTTAAAATCTAAACATTTAACAATATTCATTCCTTAGATTCACCTCATTATTAACCTGTTAAGAGTTTTTTGAATTCTAATTCTTCTAGCTGATGCATTAGCTCTTCCTTTTGCTTTGTGTTTTGTGTATATTTCTTAAACACATCATCTATGGCTTCAATTGAAATGAAGATTACAATTCTGAACAGGATAAGGCCAGAGCTGGAGTCATGTGGCACACCTTCCTCTCAAAGACTGATCCATCAGCTAATGCTTTTTCATCTTGGCTGTTCAAGCAGGTCATAAATCCTTCTAAATTTACAATGCTAGTAGCTTAAATTTATATAGCACCGGAAGGTTTTCTAAGCACTTACATATATTATCTCATTTGATCTCTAAAACCTGCATGATAATATACTATTATTATCACCCCCATTTCAGAGAGAAGTAAACTGAGGCTGAGGGGGGTTAAGTGATTTGCACAGGGTCTCACAGTAAGTATCTGAGGTAGGGATTGAATCAGATTCCTCTTGACTCCAAGTGAAAAGTTAGCTAATATGCCGCCTAATTACGTAGTACCATCAGTTAGTCCACATTTCTCCATCTTATTCACAAGGCTATATATAGCAAAAGTCTTCCTTAAATGCCTCACTGAAATGCAAATGCACTCTCATTTATTTATAGTATCTATAGTAAACCATATAGTAATTGTTAGTCTCATTAATTAATTAATCTGGCATGTTTTGTTCACGGTGGACCAATGATGATTTCTGATGACGCACTTCTCTTTTTAGGAGTTCCTACCTCTGTTATTTAATGAACTGTTCTTGTCTGACATGGTTCAAGCTCACTGATGTATGGTTTCTGGAACCTATTTCCTGTTTTTTTTTTTTTTTAACAAATGGGATGTTTGCTAATCTGTAGGTTCCAATTTTGCTTCTGTCCTCCCTGATTCTTTCACGATGACCAATAGCAGTTTAATAATCACACCTGAGAGTTCATTCTGCACCCTTGGTTGTAATTGGAAGACGAACTCATTTGGAGATGAGAGAGGCCATAATGAGTTTAGGGAACAGTCACATATTGTTCCAACTTGACTCGAACAGAGTCAGTAAAGGTGCATAATATGAAATAAATCCCAAAAGCTAAGTTGGAGTCACATTGTAGAAAGCTTTAAAAGCCAGGATGGAGACTTTGCATTTTATCTTAGAGACAATAGGGAATCAGGCACTACACAATTGAGTAGGGGGTGATCTGGTCAGACTTGTATCTCAGGAAAATCTTTTTTATCAGATGTTTGGAGCATGGAGTGGAAAGATGATATAATAGAAGTAGGGAGCTCAGAAGATTTTTTATAATAGGTCAGGGAAGAGATGATGAGGATCTGACTTCCTGAATTAAAGAATGGGACAATAAGCAATGTGGAGGTAGAATTGATAAGAATTGGCAACTGGCTAGATATGGGGAGTGAAGGTGAGGGAAGAGTCAAGGATGACTCAGAGGTTGTGAACCTGGGTGAGTAGAAGATGGTACCCTCAATAGAAATAGGGAAGTTTAGAGGAGGAGTGGTCTGAAGGGAAGTGAAAATAGAGAAGTGGAGATTGAATGGAGGTAAATATAGAAGGGTAGGTTTGGGGGGGGAGGTGAAGATAGTGAGTTCTGCTTGGGATCAGTTGAATTTGAAGGGCTGATAGGTTGTTGTTGTTGTTTGTCCTTTGTTCTTGAAGAGGGCCATGACATCAGGAAGGTGCTTGCAATTGAAGTGGATTTAAGTGAGGCAGGGCTGTGCAAAGACACCAGCCTCACTTTCTCCCCAGGAGCCATCTGGGTCCAGTGTCAAGATATAGATCGGGTTAACTGGAGATGGCTCCAGATGCATTGGGAGATCATGGCCTTTTAGAATTAAGGTCTTTCCCAGATCTTTAATTATGAAATTAAAAAAAAATTGACCTGGTAGGGGAAGACTCTCAGGGTTTCTGACCAAAAGAGAAACAATTGCTGTTTACATTCACTCTGAGTCTCGGGACCCAAACGATGACCAAGAGAAGTTTGGGTTGGGACCTATTGCTGGCTAATCAACAAAAGCCAGAGTGATTTGGGTTCAAGGCATGATCATTAAGAAAGAAATCTAGCCCTTAAACCCCAAGATATCTTCTGATGTTTCAGTGATCAAAATTTATACTCCTTTGGGTAGAGTACCTGCAGCTAAGGGTATGAAACTTTATGTGAATAGAGGTAGAGGAGAGAGCAAGCAAAGGGGCAGAGAGAGGGAATGAGTGAGTTTCAGAGCATGTTATTAATTTGATCTTAGAAATAAATGTGAGAGAAGCAGGAATGGAATGGAACGGAAGAGATAGTGTAGTGGGGAAGAGCTCTGGGCTTGGAATCAGGTCCCATCTCTGACACTAGTCACTTAACCTCTGTCTGCCTCAATTTCCTCATCTGTAAAATGTAAAAGTAGGACTTAGTGACCTCTAAGGTCTCTTTTGGCTCTAAATCTGTATTTGTGGAAGTAGCATGCATGTATAGGACTTTGCCACTGACTGGGCATGTGTGTCAATGTTCTGGTACATGGACACCCAGTTCCTTGAATCAGGGATGCCAGGGGATTGGAAAGGCAGCTCTAGGTTGTGCTTAGAACACATCTTTATTATTATTCAGTGTCCCCTACTGTGGGTCCTGGAGAAGCACAAGCACCTAAACATACAAACACAGTTTTCTTATCCACTCCCAGAAGCCCCCACACTATGGGCAAATCAACACTACTGTTCCCAGATCCATCTGACTTCTCACCTTTATACTATCACCACACCATATTTCCTTACCAGGTATAATCTGGCTTCTCCAGGTGCAACAGCACCAGCTCCCTACCATTCTTCTCAAGAAGTCTAACTAAGTTCAGGCTCTGGTGAATGTGCTAGTGCTAATTACTTCCAACCAGAGCTAGATGTTTCCCACAGCTTTGGCTCAACAGGAGTAGCCTTGGGAATCTTTAGCAGGACATACTTCCTGGACTCTCCCCTACTTCTGGTTCCTGCAATTATCTCATTCTCCTCACTTAGCTGGTCATAGGGTGGTGAGAAGTAAATTAAAGATGATTCTAAGAGTTCAGATATAGGTAACTCAGGGAACTGTGGTGTCATTAAAAAAAGGCTTGTTCGGCAAGTCAGGAGAAGGAACAGGTTTTTTTTGGGGGGGGGAAAGAATAATTTTTTTAGAGGATACTATGAATATGTTATTATTATAAATATGAAATGTTATGAAATATGGGAAAATGTTATGAATATGAGGTATCAATGCAGTGCTTGACTCATAGTAAATGCTTGATGTATGTCTGTTAATTAATTAATTAATTCAGCAAGACTTCCAGGTAGAAGTTATTCAATTGGAAATATGAGTCTGGGTCCAACTTTCTGTCCATCATGCCATGTTGCCTCTCTATTCTACATTATGAGTGCATCACATCCCAACTCATATTAGATTGTAAGCTTAGTGGCAGGCACTAAATGTGTGTCATTTTTCATTTTTTATCTCCCCCTGTACCGAGCACATATCTAGTATGTGGTAATCACTATCTGTTCATTTGAGTTTTGGCTTTTCAAAGGAAAACAAAAACAAAAAATCAAAATGGTACATCATTGACTAAGTTATTTGAATATGTGAAAAAGTGCATGGATTAGCTTGACTTTTTCAGATTGACTTTGGAAGCTTTGATTCCAAGGTAGTTATTTACTCTCCGCTTTCCTGTATTCCATACAAAACTGGCCTCTCAGTCCTGGATAAGCCTTGGGTGTAAATCACTCACTTGTAAACTAATATGATTCCAGTTGATCTTCCCCAAAGGCTTGCTTTTAGAAATTTCCTAAATATCTAAAATGATTTGGACAAATGTCATAGTTTTTCTAAGACTTTTTTCATGAGGTTCCACAAGATGGCACTCTTGTAACAGGTACAATTTTAGCTAGGTCACCTTTTGCAGTTTAGTCTCTCCCGTTCATTGATTTTTTTTTTGCCCTTTTTTTTTTTGGATGGGGGAGGGTAAGGCAATTGGGGTTAAGGAACTTGCCCAAGGTCACATGGCTGGTAAGTGTGTCAAGTGTCTGAGGCCGGATTTAAACTCCAGTCCTCTTGACTCTAGGGCTGGTCCTCTATTCCCTGTGCCACCTAGCCGCCCCACCATTCATTGATTTTAAATAATCTTGGCAAATGTACAAGCGCCCAGAGATGTGGGTTTTCTTTCTGGTCCCTTACCGCAATTCTTTGCTTGTCAGCTCCTCTCCCAAAGGAAACAAACAAACAAAAAACTCAAAACAAAACAAAAATTTTAATGAGGCAGCGCTGTACAGTGCAAAGAAAATTAATTCTTGAGTCATGGGACCAGAGCTCAAATTCTCCCTCTGCTGCTTACCTCCACCATCTGAACTGGGCAAGTCAGTTTCCTTGAATGAGAAGGTTGGATTAAATCCCCTTTGGAGTTTTCTTGGCAGAGCTACTGGAGTGGTCAGCTATTTCTTCTCCAGCTCATTTTATAGATGAGGAAACTGAGGCAACCAGGGTTGCATGACTTGTCCAGGGTCACAGAGCTAGTAAGTGTCTGAGGTCAAGTTTGAATTTAGGTCCTCCTGACTCCAGGGCCAGCGCTCTATCCACTGTACCACCTAGCTGCCCCAGAGAGGGGTGGATTCGATGGCGTCTAAGGTTCCTTTTGGCTCTAAGCTATACTCTCTTGTGACCCTGACGTTTCGGTCTGAACAGATATAACACTCCTGTTCAATCATCTGTGGATTGGCTGTACTCTTATGATAAGGGCACTTATCTGTACTGGCTTGCGTGGAGAGTGGGGCAAAGTAAACTTAGCTATGAGGCATCATAAAGTCCTGCCTGCAGAGTTCAGGTTCCAGCATACTGGACAAGACATGCAGAATGAGGGTGTTCTTTCATTTCATTCAATTAATCAATCTATTTGGGTTCATACATCTAGGATTGTAAAGGACCTACGTGAAATGACTTGCTCAAGTTCTCACACATAGTAAGCATAGCCAGGATTTGAACTAAGATCTTCTGGCTCCATTTCCAATACACTTATCACTCTGCCACACTGCCCCACCTTTCACTAAAGAAGGGGCCTTCCGTGCTGTGTTTCATGAAGGGAATCTTAGATACGGGTGCTGGCGAGGGTTCTGTGGAGCCTTCCAAAGTGGATATTGTTATATTAGATAGTTTTAGATCCTTGTTAGATATTGTTTATGATTATTTTGTTATTTGAAACTTGTGTGCCAATCCTATGTCTTAATCTAGTGCTTTTTTCTCTTTGTTACCAGCCATAACAAAGGGTCCTGTCTAAAAACAGCTATTATGGTTGTTATTATCCATCCATGGAACTGGCATCACGTTTATAATCGAAGAGAAGCACAAAAGAGGACAAGAGTTTATTATAACTCCTCCAACTTCAAATCCCTGTTCAAACTGATTACCCAAATATTTCATCATTCCATTAACTATTGCAGATGACCAAATCGTCTCCCCCTTCCCCGCCCAGTGCCATGGATCATTAGTTACAGACACATTTGGTTTTATTTTTAACATTTTATTGTTTGATCAAGGAGACATGCAATTTTCAGAATATAAAAAGTAGACTTCAAAGAAGCTGAGACCCCCTAATTTAAAGCCATCAAAACACTTTAAAAAAACCCCATGCTTTTGGTTTCACTGCTATAGGAAACTCCCTTTACTGATACAAATGGACACCTACTCTGGAACTTAGGGTCTTAGAACCAAATTGAGTAGGTCACTGGGAGGTTAAGGGCCTCAGCCTGCATTACACACATCAGGAGCAAGACTTGAACTCCAGACCTTCTACTTCTAAGATCAACTCTCTATCTACTGCATCATACTGCCTCTTATCAAGACCATCCATCATTTCTTAATATATAATGTCAAGAAATTCCTTTTAATGCAATGAACCATTTAGAGAAGGTTGTGGTATGCAGGACTAGTAAGCATTACTGTTATCTGCCCTGGTCTGAGTAAACCTGGGGTATTGGTTCAGTTCTGGGCTTTACATTTTAAGGACATTATTAAACTGCTTGTTCAGAAAAGGGCAGCTAGTGTTCTGAAAGTGCCTTGAGTTCATGCCGTATGAAAATTGGTTAAAAGGAACTAAGTGGGGATACTTGGCCTGGAAAACAGAAGACTTAGGAACGTGCTGTCTATCCATCTTTAATTGTTTGAAGGGCTGTCACTTTCTTTTAACACTCCCCCCTCCCACATCCAATCAATCAGCAAGGACTGTCATTTTATCCTGCAACATCAATCAGATATGTCCCTTTCTCTTCTGGGACACTGTCATGACCATGACCATTATCATTTCACACCTAGAATAGTGAAATACTTTAGAGGTTGCTTGCCTTGCCTCAAATCTCTCCCCACTCCAATTGATCTTTATAAAGCAATAGGTCTCCCCTACTCAGCAAA
>CM053584.1:148003084-148044544 GCA_028627135.1 Pseudochirops cupreus | reverse complement strand
AAATATGTATATAAACCATATGGAATATATATATATATATATATATATATATATATATATATATATACACACACACACACACACAAGGAATATATTATATAATAACATGGAGTATACACAAATATATATTTAACATATATAACATACATTATATATATATCATTACACTCATTATGTCATATGGCACATAGCATATATCATTGCATTCAGTAGCATTCCCCAAAATACTTGTATACACAAGTAGGAGGTCCCAGGCCAGGGTCTTTCATAGCACAACATATCATTCTTAAAGGTTAGCAGAAAATACAAATACCGTTCACCCCTAGATCACAGTAAGTCATAATCTCCTCAATCAATACACAGTGTCCAAGCCCTCTCTCATCTTGACTTGAGGCTGACTTCCAAACCCTATGGCTCTTCCACTATATGCTGACCTCTTTTGACTCTTACCTGGATTCACATTTAGGCAGCTCTCCCTCCTGCTCCATATCTCAGCTCACAGGGACTTCTCTACTCCAAGTCCCTGCCCAACAGCAGGCTCTAGGGGTTCCTTCCCACAGCTTCTATTTCTAGGAAAACAAAGCTTAACAGGGTTACAACAATATTTACACACATTACCAGCACCATCATCTCAATTCACTTTAACAGCTCTTAAAAGGGGCTTAAGCTAAGCCTCCTTCCTGAGGGGAGATCTCTGCTCGTCAGCTCAATTTACTCATAAAGATCAACAGACAGGACCTCTGTCTGAGAAATTAACACAGTTCAACAGACAGGGTTTCTGTCTGAGAAATTAACACAGGCCAACAGACAGGGTTTCTGTGTGAGAAATTAACACATGAACAGACATAGCACAAACATTCTTTCTGTTAGGTCTCCCCATAAGCAAGCTTCCATAGCCCATTTACACTTACTTCTCTCTCTCAACTCTGCTCCTCAACCTACTCTGTCCTCTCCCTCCAAGCAATACAATATATACTGTTTCCAATCAAAGACTCTTGATTCAATCAAAGGCAAGACTCAATCAAAGGCACTTGGTTGGCTAAAACCCAATCCAGAAAAACAAAAAAAAAAATCTCACTTTGATTGCCATTACAAATAGACAAAGTCCTAAGTTTGGAGTCAAGAAGACCTGAGTTTGAATCTAACTTTAGAGACTTATTAGCTATATGATCCTGGCCAAGTCACTTAATTTCTGTCTCCCTCAGTTTCCTCATCTATAAAATGAGAAAAGTTATAGTACCTACCTCTTAAAGTTGTTGTCAGGATAACATGAGATATTTTAAAGTCTTTAATAAGCCTTAAAGCACTATATAAATACTAACCAGTTTTGTTATTATTATGATTGCTTATTCATATTTGTATCCCCTGACAGGGATGTGCTATCTGGAGAGAGAGCTGTTTGTTAAATTTTCAGTGTGAGCATTTACACCTCAGAGATTGGCAAATGTTACAAATCAGGCCTTGGTTTAATGTTTTGTTGACTGTTGAGACTTAAGAAAGTTATGGGGAAAATGTTAATAATGCAAATTAAATTTAAAAGTGTATCCTGCATGTACTTTTTATTTTTCAGGGAGCCAATTTTTGACCATTTACCAGCTCAGCCCTATCCCTATACTACCTAGCGCCATTTCTTGCACAATGCTTATTGGGTGAACAAATGATGTCTGGGTGAAACATGAGTCACCCAGATGGCATGGCAATGTCTAATTACCACTGTTCATGATGAGCTGGTGCTGGATGGGTTTCATTATGCTACGAGGAAATGATCCCCCTATAAAAATGGAGCCAGATAACCACTATCATTAGTGACAGTAACAATAGTAAACAGTAGTGGGGATTTCATGTTTACCTTCCCCTCATGTCATGCCTTCTTCTCACTAATACCTAGCACAGCACTTGGCACTATTGGTGTACTTTCTAAATATTAGATGGTTTTTATCTAGCAAAGCTGATGGTTTACTCCTTGGCACTGGGGAAGTATACTGGAAACCTCCATTTGAGTTCAAATGAAAATACTAAGAAGTAAACATTTCTCCAGGCTTTAGCCCAGATTAGAATGTTAACTTCCAAAATGCAAAATGTTAAGAATCTAAATTAAAGCCTTAGAAAATGGATTAAGGATTGTAACCAAAACTATTGTAACCAAACTTAGAACAAAAATTACCTCTTTGTTAGTTAAAATATTTGATTTCTCCATGTCCTGAGCAGATCTCAGTTATGATCTACCTAAGTCTAATACTCTCTTTACAATTTGACCTGAATTAGAAGATTGAGCACTGGGAGAAGGTCCTTTTGAATCCTTAAAGGGAGTGGTCTAAGAAGGAATTAAGTAGTTTTAGTCAAGTCAAAAAACATTTATTAAGCACTGTGAAAATTAAACAATTAAAAGCTTTGTCTTATAATATTGTTAACTTGGTTCAAGATTTCTACAAAAATCACCTCAAATTGTCTTTTATGGAGATATCTCAGGGTGCAAAGTGACTTTACATGGTTGGATATTTCTCTCCAGGCAGTCAGTCAATTAGTCATTTAGCAAAGTACCTACTTTGTATTTGTCCTTTGTCCTTCATTTTTTGAAGAGCACCAGTGACTTCATGGTGATGTCTTGACTTGTAGATGAATTGGATTTGTGAGGCAGAGTTGTACACAGTTGTCAGCCTCATCCTCTCATACATAGTCATAGAATTCCAGTGGCAAGACAGAAATTGGGGTGACTGACAATGGTCCAAGATGCAGTGGATGATCTTGGCATCCTCTATGCCTTAAGTACTTATAGCACTTAAGTACTCTATAGCACCTGCTTCTGCCACCTTCCTGGTCATCAGAACAAACTATTTTCATCTACCCATTCCACCAAACAGTTCTCAACCACCCATTCCACCAGGGAAGTCTTCACGTGCTTGGGGGAGACACTCCATCTCAATGATGTGTTTGTGGCCCTTGGTTACCCTTAACCTCGTTTATCCCATCTCCTGGGACAGTTTATCGGAGCATGGCTGCTGTGCATTCTATAGTTTCTTGGATCCACTGGTAAGATTTGAGTGCCAGGTGGACACCAAAGGTGGATGGGCAGCCCTGAAAAGGGCTCTGCAAGCCCTCACACCAGAGGGCTTCTCCTTGACTACCCACGCACTAGGTATTATGCTAAGTCCTAGAGATACAAAGAAAGGCAAAACAAAACAATAACAACAAAAAACACCCAGACTCTCTTCTGAAAGAGCTCACTCAAGCAGAACAATGCTTGAATTCAGAGTAATGTAAAATTAATTCTTTTAAAAATATGCCCGGCACACTTGTTCCACAGAGTACACTATGACTTTATATATATTTTTTCTTTGACAGTAGTCACAATTTCACCAATATCTCTGGTGCCTTGGGTTATCATTAGTCTCCTAAATGCTTCAAGGTAAGAGTCCTTTTAATAGTCAGTTGTTACATTTTCAAGAAGGTAAAACACACATGAATGTAAAAGGCAGGAATGAAGGTTAGAGAGAAGTCATTTTTGACCATTGGATGAGTGCTGAATCTTGACATGCAGAAAAGACCCTTTTCTTTTAAAATTGCTTCCCTGCACTTTTGTTGTTGCTGTTCAGTCATTTTTTAGTCATGTCCAATTCTTCATGACCCCATTTGGAGTTTTCTTGGCAAGGATACCAGAATGGTTTGCCATTTCCTTTTCCAATTCATTTTACAGATGAGGAAACTGAGGCAAACAGGATTAGGTGACTTTCCCAGGGTCACACAGCTACTAAATGTCTGAGGCTGGATTTGAACTCCAGGCTTGGTGCTCTATCCACTGTGCCACCTAACTGCCCTTCCATGTATTTTATGTGGTAGTAATAACCTGGAAGCAAAGTAGGTGCCTAGCAATGGGGGGAGAGATGAACTGACTGCCATATGTGAATTTAATAGAATATCATTGCACTGTAAGAAATGACAAATATGAGGATTTTGGAAAATTTGGAAAGTGTGTATGAATTGATGCAGGGTGAAGTCAGCAGAACCAGGATAACTGCACAAAATTTACAATAATGTTAATGGAAACACTAACAGGCATCAGAACTCTCACTGTAACAACTGATCTTTGACCCAGCATTGAGAAGAGAGACAGAGGGCTACGGATACAGAATGCTGTATTTGTCTTCAGACCAGTTCTCAGTGTTAGTTGGTTTTGCTTAACAGTTTTTCTTTGTCAAAAGGGAGGGTTTAAGGCAGAGACTGCCAGAATATCAGGAAATGACCAGTGCAAAAATAAAAAAGCATTGCTAAAACTTAAAAAAAAAATCCAAACAAAGCCACAAGTGAATAAAAGCGCTGCCCTGGGTAGAAAAGATCAGAATTCCTGACAAACTGTGTGCTGGAGGAACAGGATTAAATCCTGGGCACCACCCACCACTTATTCAGGGCAAATGTGTCTTTTCATAATAAGCTGCCAACAAGAATGCTATTTTTAAGTCTACTGCAGTCACCGAGGCAGAATTATATTGGTTTTGTAGAAACAACATCAATATTTGCCCAGGGCGTTTCTGGGTAGCTTCACCCATGCCACTAATTCATTTAGTCTCTCGTGTCTAGGAAAAAAATCCACTAAGAAAGTGAATTATAGTTCTGAATGAGCTTGGCCTCTACCCATAATTCAAGTCTTTGGAAAAAGTCAAGGAAAGGAAAAAAATCTACTAAGCAAATGAATTATGTAATTCCTCATCATAATTCACTTTCTTAGTTGATTTTTTTCCTTAATATTCATTCCTCATTTTTCTCTTTATTGTGTGTGGTTATTATTAAAGATTTCCCCGGTGGCATTTAAAAAGGTGTAATATTTTATGTAGTATGAGATTTATTTCTCAAGTTGTATTTATTCCACATATTTAATCTGGCATCAGACAAGCACCTAGCTTTCTGATGTCCAGTTCTGCCCATTTTCTCTGAGGCGTCACTGAATTGTTGCTACAAAGTGGGATAATTTAAACTCCATCGAGGGCAACAAAGAAGAGGAGCAGTTCATTCTTTCTGCTGATACAGGGCAAATTAGATCCCTACAACCTGGCATTCAAGGCCTCCTCAATCTGTTTCAATTTTCCAGTCTTATTATGTACTACTGCTGTTAATTATGTAATATTTTGTTCAGTCGTGTCTGACTCTTTGTGACCTCCTTTAGAGTTTTCTTGGCAAAGATACTAGAGTAGTTTACCATTTCCTCCTCATTTTATAGATGAAACTGAGGCAAATAGGATTAGGTGATTTGCCCAGCGTCACACAGTTACTAAGTGTCTGAGGCTGAATTACTCTGATTTAATCTTGCCACCTTTCACCTCTATATAGTATACCAGGATAAAGATATATTATTTTCTCCATAGAAGTAAATTCCTTGAGGGCAGGGCCTTTTTGACTTTTGTCTTTATATTCCTAATATATAAACCAGTCCAAGGCAAATAATAGGTGCTTAATGCTTAATACTTTGATTGACTGATCCATGTTTTTGCACCTGCTGTCCCAAATGCTTGGAGTGCTCTCTCGTCACACCTTTACCTACTGAAATTCTTTCCTTCCTGGAAGTTTATAAGAAGACATAGACAAACAAGACAGCTCTGAAACTAATATGCTTAATTTATTCTATACTTTAAAAAATTAAGGTGTATATATTAGAGATTCCTGGTTTTATATACAATCCTCTTTTTCTATATGGAAGTATTTATGTTGGTTTTGTCAGATGCAGAATACTAACAAAAAATAACATTATTTTAATAAGGAAAATAAATACTTCCCTTCCTTCACAGCCCACTTCAGGCTGCTTCTTCCTCATGAAGTCTTTTCCTAACTTCCCAGCTATAAATGGTCTCTCTGTCCCTCCATGTCTTATAAAACCGTAGTTGTAATTCTCAGATTAGATTATCATATTACATTATAATTTATACCTCATGCATTGTGTGGGAATTCTGCAATTCTCACATAGGAAGTTAGATCTTATACACGTATAAGAAAGAGAAATGGAGGAGAAGAAATACCTACTAGTAGGTACTAAGGTAATTTCTGCATAAATTACTCAATTGTGCCCTGAACTTGAGCTTCCATAGGCCCATTCACTTGAGGCCAAGTGGTTCCTTCAAAGGGCATTCTGTAAATGTGTGCTGGCTTTCCAACAGGCTAAAGTATCCCCAGTCTTCTGTGAAGGGCTGCTCAGCTTACCAACTCTTGTACTATTACCTATTCCCACCACACTACTTGTGGCATGTAGGCATAGGACTCCAGGTTCAGTATAGATCTATGAGCACTGTAGAATCTGGCTCCTGTGTTCCTGTCTGAGATTAAATGGATGGGCTGGCTATTGTGGTTAAGAACATAGGCACACCTGCTGTTCTAGTAAGGCATATGAGGAAGTTGGGATATTAAGGTTGGGAGTGGTGGCTAAACTCCATTGTCTCTGCTCTCAAGCTCTCATCTCAATCCACCTTTGGGAAACCATCTGCTCTTGATCTTATTCATAAGATTTACATTATAGGATTGACTTTTTAATGGACACATGATTTATCAAAATACAGTAAAGTAAACCTCTATAAATGGAAATGTCATATGGCAAGCTTTAAAGAAAGTATTTCATATGATTTCCCTTTCTTCTAATCTTCTCAGCTATTCTCAATACTTGGATCATGGGGAAAAGGATTAGGGAGGACCTCCATGATGAGATTATCTGGGCAAGCAATTGGAGAAAGCAAGGAAGAAGCACTGGGGTTTGAAATAGGTCTCTCAGTTCAATCTCACTGAAGCTGTGGTTACAAGGCAGCTGCCAGTCTGGTCTTAGTTTGCTGATGTGTCTTGTATTTCCAGTGCTTTGGCCCTATCTCTGCTCCAGATCTCTGTTCAAGGTCTGTTCTGCTCATCTACATTGGGCTCCTAGCCACAGCAGCTCACTATTTGTGGTGGGAAATGAGCAGCAAGGGGGTGTGGGTGCCTTGCCCCTATGAAAGCTCTCTAGTCTAAGAAATATCTCTTGACTGATCTTTATAGAAAGAGTGGTTAAACATGACTAATGTAGAAATATACTTAATATGGTTATACATGTATAGCCTTTATCAGATTGCATGCTGTCTTGAAAAGGGAGAAAGAGATGGAGAGGGGAAAATTTAGAACTCAAAATCTTATAAAAGTAAATGTTGAAAACTATAAATAAATAAATAAATAAATAAATTTTTGAAAAAGAAAAGAAAAGAGTGGCTAAAAAAGTATCCCAAGAGCTATTAGAACACAGCCCAAAAGCAGAAATAGACATACTATTTTAAAAAAAGTTTTTATTGATATCTTTTGTTCTCACATTGCCTAGATTTCCCCTATATCTCTCCCCATCCCCATCCTTGGGAGCCATCTCTTATAACAAAGAATTTTTTAAAAAAGAAAAAAAGGAGGTAAAAGAGAAAAACCCCAGCAAACGCCTCCCCATCTGTGTCTATCTGTCCGTGTCTCCAACTGTGAATATTTATTGTAACATGTATGTACATATTTATGCTATACATAATATAAATATATTATTATATGCTATATAATTTCATGTATACATTCACCCCCACAGATATGTGTGCGTGTATATATATATATATGCATATACACACGTATATGTAGTCTGATGTTATTTGCAATATTTCATATCTACAGACCACCCATACCTCCAACTTCTGCATTTTTACACAGAAATCTGCTCTATTTTGGCTATGACACTTTTTACATTAAAATTTAAAATGTTTATAGGTCTGTCTTGGTGAGTTCCATAACTATGGTCTGGCATGTTGAAGTTTGATTAGAATGTCTCAGTACAGCACACGTCATGACATGGATTAATCTTTTCTAGGTTCTGACCTAATTATGGCTGCATCACAGTGGACTCTGAAAGCTTTCTGTCATGGCTGTTTGTTAGCTTTGGTATTTTAACTTGTAGTAAATACATTTTTATACAGTCAGTAACTCCAAAGTGGAATTGCTAACCATGAAGAGATTTCATTAAGTGACCGCTCTATGACCAAGGGGAAATTTTTGCTATCGGCAAAACATTCTTCCTGTCTACAAGCACTCATTTATCTATTCATATTCCTCCAGCTGCTCGAATACTCAGGTCTTCATTCATGCATTTATTCTTCCATTCATTCATGCTCCATACATATTTCCTCAGATACTTGCTCAGCACATATTATGTACCAAATTATACATCAAAAAGATTATAGCAAATTTGAGCATCACCCAAGCAAAATATTTCTAGCAGCTCTTTCAAAGTTCACCTCAAAACGTGTTTCCAAACCAGCAGACACAGATATTTTTTAACTGCTTTCATCTGACTTTGCTTTTACTTTGCCTAATTCTGTTGATCTTACTATTTCTTTTATTTCTATTAGAAACACAGTAAGTGATCATTTTCTTGTGTGTTTATGTTGTTTCAAGACCCTTCAGTGAGAAAAGCCATTCGACCAAGGATGATTCCATCTAATTGTGCTATTGTTCACTGTGCAGCTTGCCATCTTTTCAACAACAGAATGAAAAAAAAAAGACTATGTCAAATGGTAAGTATCGTAGAAATAGTTTGGGATTTTGAGTGAGAGTCCCTGGCTTCAAGTCTTGTCCCATTTGATTATATCTCTGTAAACTTTTTTGGTTCTCAATTTCCTTGCCTATAAAATAGAATGGTTGGACTAGATCTCTAATGTCCTTTCTAACTTTAGATTTATGGTCTTAGAGACAACATCTATCTATCATCTATCTATCTATCTATCTATCTATCTATCTATCTATCTATCTCTCATCTGTCTATCCATCTCTCTACTATGTTTCTACCTTTCTATCCATCTATCTATCTACCTATCTACTATCTATCTATCAGTCTATCTGTCTGTCTGTCTGTCCATCTCTCTACTATGTTTCCATCTTTCTATCCGTCTATATATCTACCTATCTACTATCTACCTGTCTGTCTATCCATCTATTTTCTATCTATCATCTATCTATCTATCTATCTATCTATCTATCTATCTATCTATCTATCTATCTGTCTGTCTGTCTGTCTATCCATCTATCTATATATCTATCTAGCAATCTATCATCTACCTATCTATCTATCCATCTAGACTACACTCTATCATAATGTCTGGCACATATTAGGGATTTAATAAATGCTTATCGACTGACTATGTCTACAACATTCTACTCACTGACTGATTTGTTTGTTTGTTCTTAGTCTATATCTGTGATTTGATCTGTGTAGGGAACATTCAAACTCCTTTTCTTGGTGCAAATCAGCAGCTTGGTTGTAACTTACAGTCTTTCAGAGCTGCCAGGAGCCACTGAAAATGTAAGTGATTAGCTCGTTAGTGTAGTGCCTGGCACAAAACAGATGGTTAATAAGTACTACTGACTGACTGAGTGACTGTGGTCACACAAGCAGTACATGTCAGAAGCAGGTCTCGTTGCCAGACCTCCCTGACTCCAAAATTGGTATGCTGTTTTTCACTAGTTTAGTCATCCTATCTAAGAAGGAAATTGGGTTAGCCTGGTAGGACCCAAGGCTTCTTGGTGAAGCTATGTTGACTCTGAGACCACTACTTCCTTTTCTAAATATTCACTAACCAGTCCTTTAATGACTTACTCTGGAATTTTGCTAGGAATCCAATTTATTGAACAATTTAATTTCCAACAATTCAATTTGACAAATATTTACTATATGTCTTCAATGTACCAGGCACTGGGTGAGGCCTGAGGAAATCAGAACTCAAATTTACATAAATCTTATCCTTAAGGATATTGCCTTCCATCCAGCATATAATATGTACATTTGAGTCAATATAAAGTCTACATTACACAACACAGAGTTGCAAAGGGGAGAAAATATGAACAACTAAGAATCAGAAAAATTATTCTATTGAAGCTTTTGCTTGAGCTGTGACTTGAAAGATGATGGGGCTTCAAAGAGGAAGAGATGAAGAAGGCATGTACTCCAGAAACAGAGAGGGGTGGAGGGGTGACTTGCACAGAAGCGAGGAGATGGGAGATACAGTGTCATATAAGGAAAATAGCCAGTAGGCCAGTTTGAATGCAACAGTGAGTGCACGATGGAGAGGAATGAGAATAGGAGAAGACAAAGGAAAGTGGGAGCCAACTGCAGAGAACTCTAAGCACAAGAGTGAAGGATGTTAGGTGCCAGATAACAGATTTGCATTTTATTCTAGAGGCATCAGGAAACCCATGAAACTTCTTGAGTGATTCCATGACAACTGTGTCTAAAGAATATCTGGAAGTCACTGTAAAGAATAGATAAGAGAGGGACAGGACTACATATGGGCAGCTAGGTGGTGCAGTGGATCGTGTTAGACCCGGAGTTAGGAAGACTTATTTTCTTGAGTGTAAATCTGGTCTCAGACACTTACTAGCTGTGTGATCCTGGGCAAGTCAACTTAAACCTGTTTTCATCAGTTTCCCTCATCTATAAGATGAACTGGAGAAGAAAATGGTAAACCACTTTAGTATCTGTGCCAAGAAAACCCCAAATGGGGTCACAAAAAGTTGACTGTGACCAAAACTACTGAACTATGTGCAATGGAACCAGATGAAGGGAGATCAATTAGGAGGTTGCTGTAATAAATCATCTAGGCAAAATTTGGGACAGTTGCCTTTGTTTAATCCTGTACCACTTCTATGATTATACAAGACTTTTTAAAAATCATAACATTTGAGCTAGGAGGGACCAAAAATAAAGTCTAGTCATCGATTACTTTACAGATCAAGAAAAAGAGGACTGGAAAGTGTGAGGTGTCTTGACTAAAGCCACACAGGTATTAGGGGAAGAATAGACAGGATTCAAAGCTTGGTTCCCTCACTGCCAATCCAGTGCAGCTTCTGCTGTGCTCTGACACTGATTCAGCCTTCATACAAACCAGCTCTATTTGACTGAAACAAGAGCGCATTAGGGAAATTTGTCTGTCTGTCTGTCAGCCAATAAACATTTATTAAGTGCCTATTCTATGGCTGGCACTGTGCTAAGTTCTGGTGATACAAATACAAGTTTAAAAAAAAGGAGAGTCCCTGCCCTCAGGGAGCTTACAATCTAACGAGGGAAGACAATATACAAAAGGAAGCTGAAAGGCATAGGGCAGTGTATGGATCATGATGAAGAAATACCAAGAAGTCTAAAAGCAGTATAATTGGTGAGAAATGGAGGGAAGACTGTTCTGAGCCACTTTATTAAATAGAAGTCCTGGAGCCCATGGCCTTGCCCTCCAGTTGGAGGATCCAATCAGAAGGGCTGAAGATACTGATGAGAAGTACCAGGCAGATTCAATCTTTTGGGTTACTGACATTTCCCAGTGATGAGTTTCCTGGGGAAAGGAAGGCGTCATAGAGAAGTCTAAAAGAAGTGTAGCTCATGGGAAATAAGGAATTAGTCGGAATTAAGACTAGAAAGGTAGGCTGAAACTTGACTTGTAGCAGGCCTTCAGTGCCAGAGTTAGGAAACTGGACTTCATTTCCTTGGCAAGGGGGGTAGAATAGATTTGAAAGTTTTCTCATGTATAAAATGAGAATTTTAGATTAGACAATCTCTCAAGTTACTTTCAACACTAAATCTATCATTCTGTAATCCTATGATCAGATCTATATATTCACAGTCTTTACATGATTACATTTCTATATCACAGATAAAGGTAAATCCTCTTTATCAGGAAAGGTAAACTTTAATCTACAGCAGCATTTCTGGAAATGATCTTGGATTGAAATTCCCAACTTACTTTTCAGGCTCCCCAATATCTGCAAGATAAAATATAAGACCTCTACCTGGCATTTAAGGATTCATGTGATCTGTCTTCCACTTACCTTCCACCTGTAATAGATTATTCCCCTTTATACACTCTTCTTTCCATTTAAACTGGCTGGCTAGCTGTTCCCAATTTGGAACGTCTTATCTCCCACCTCCATGGATGCCCTTGTGCAAATTGTCCTCCTTGTCTGGAAGTTACTTCCTCTTTACCCTTGCTCCAGGACAATATTTGGCTTCCAGCCATTGATGGAATAGTTCATAGTACATAGTAACATAGTTCAGCGGCCTGTTATTACATGAATGCTTTTCTGATCCTTCCTCCAACAATCCCCAAATATTAGCAGTCTGTCCTCAAAATTACTTTATTTTACTTTATTTTTCCTCTTGTTTTTCACAATTTCCATGATAGGCACAGGAGCCCTGGAAGTGGGAGTACCTCCCAGACCATGCCCCCCAAACCACCAGACCTGCTTCCACTGTAGCTCCTGAAGTCATCACTGAGGGAAGAAATCATGGAGAAATCACCAACAACAGCAACAGCTGACCTTCTGCCAACCACAGTCAGGCATAGGAAGAGTAGTACTTCCTGGACCATGAGGCCTACTTCAAACCCAGTTCCCACAAGCGTAACTGAAGGGAGAAATTATGCCAACTAACTGGCAGGAACAATTAAGTAGGCACAGGAGCCCTTGGAGCAAGAGTTCCTCCCATACTACTGAACCTGCTTCTGGCTCAGGTCTCACACTCATTCCCCATAGCCTCATCCTGTGGAGAAGGGGCCAGCCAACCCCACCTTTTGCCAACCAGCAGCCAGACACAGAAAAGCTTAGGTGAAACAACAAGACACCCTGGGGGGAGAGACAGGAGGCACAAAGTTCTGGGAAGGTTAAACTGCCACTGCTATCTTGACCTCCATCTCCCCTAAGATCTTAGTAGAGACGGACTAAAACCCCGAATGGTCATGTTTCTAGCCCAATGCTGTCAGTTGTTATTTTAGCAAACAACCCTTTTGGACATGCTGCAATTGCTCTTACAGGTTCTATAACCACAGCTGTTGAAGATTCATAAAAGAAAATTCTCATTACCAGAATCTTTAATATTATCAGATGGCTCACTGCCAGAAATGGAAATGATTTTATCAGTGAATATAATATGAAAATATAGGCATTACCATCTACTTTGTCCCCGAATCTTAAAGATTATGGAACTTTTCCATCTGAAAATCTTGAAATTGAAACCTTCCATATGTATTGTCTCCTCTGTTAGAATGCGAACTTCTTGGGGGCAAAGACTATCTTACTTTTCTATCTGTATCCCCAGCACTTAGCACCATTCATTGAACTTAAATTCCGTAAGAACTTTTCTTCCTCCATTCATTTTTACTGCATGTTTGATTACTTGTATGCATGTTTCCCTTTAATAGGACACAACTCTTTGAGTCCTTGAGGGCAGAGACTGTCTTGCTTTTCTGTTTGTATCCCCAGCATAGTTCCTTGTACTTAAATACATAAATAACTTATATATTTTCTTCCTCCATTCATTTTTATTTAATATTTGATTACTTGTGTGCATGTTTCCCTTCTACAGGATACCAACTCCTTGAGGGTAGGGAGTATTGCCTTCTTTTGCCTTGTGGGTAAAATTGTTAGGGCTCAAACAAACCAGAACGAAAATCAAACCAAAATCCAAGCCCAAATAATAAATTTAGGAACCAGTGAGGGTTTATTGAGTTTTTCAGTGAGAGTTCGTTGAGTTTTCCAGCAAGGGAGTACCACCCAAATAGGGAGAGACTCTCTGAAGGAACAAAAGGACAAAGTCTATATAGGTTTCAATTTGGGCAGGAGGTAAATCAGGTATGAGGTGCATTGCATTGAACAAGGATTGTTGCCAGGAATGGGTGATGTGGTATCCCTTGACTGGGCAGGGCCTCTTCCTGGGGCAAGTAACAGAAGAGACTCTTCTTCTCTCTTTGCTGTTTCAGCAGAAAAGAAGGTTGCAGACAGGGCTGGGGAATGCAACTCAAATAGGATCAGGGGGCAAGACAAAGGAACTGCAGACAAAATGGAGCTGCTTTCGTTTTCTTGACTACCCACAGTCTCTGTATCGCTGACACCTGGCATAGGACTTCATAGGTCATAGGAGCTTAATTATGTGTTGAATTGAATTTGAGTACAGCTCATGATAACCTGCCATCTTAGGAACAGCTTTACTCAGGTGAGAGAGGCTCCATTACTAGAAAGCTGGCTGCCAGCTGATCATTAGACCACAGCAACTCATAAGAAACATCTGGCAAGGCATAGAGGGATTGCTAAGGGACCTGCATTGGTAGAGGGAGGGGGATTCCCAAATAATTTTTGAATTATTGAAGTAAATTTTGTTTAACAATGCTTTTCATAGCTTTCTATAAGTAGGCTATGAGCACAAAAACATCCCCATTAACAATTTAACGAATCTCCAGCTCAAGTGAGTTCCTAAGTCAGTATAACCAAACAGCCCCACCTTTCAAACAAATCCATTTATTTGCAATGTTCTGTTCAAGAATAGAAACTATTCACCATCTGTGCTCTTATCCATGGGGGAAAAGTCTGTTTGATTTGAATATTGCCGACTTTTTCAGCTACTATGATATTTTCATTTAAGTAAAATACATCTTTCTAGCAGAAAGTATCCAGAGCTGGGGACTAACTATAGCTTAGAGTCCCCAGGCAAACCATTTTCTTCTTTATCTGCTTTGTTCCATTAAGAAAAATACAACATTTATGATGTGGGTTTAACAGCTGGTGATCATGGCAGATGACATGACTCAGTCAACAAATAATGGAAGTATAATGGTTGAAATGAGCCCTACCCAGCTGCTAGGGTATTGTACAATGTATTCAGAGGGGCTCTATCAATTCTAAATAATTCTTTTTATCTTCAGCTAATTTGTTTAATGTGGTGACATCCCCCATTCTAGTGCTCCAGTGGATCTATGAGCCAATCAAAGTGGTCATTCCCTCTAGTAATGAAAGTGACGACCCTCTAGGTTTGGCTCTTCTTCATCCAAGGGATTGACACAAATGCTAAATGACACAGATCCCTGAATTAATTGATTAAAGATTTCTATCTGTGACCCAGGTTCAAACCTCCTGGTTTAGGTTAGGCTGACATTGAACCATGGACTCTTTGAGTCCAGCCACCCAACCAGTTCTGAACCCAGGTCTTTCTGCCACTCAGCCTAGCTCTCTATTCATTATGTCTCTTTCCATGTGAATATTGGTATTAAAGCGAGGAACTTTTGTGTTGGTGAACAGATTGGGATGATTGAAAGAAATGCAATTTTCTAAATATGATCTGGCCTCATCATCTTTTCTTTCTCTTTCTTTGTTTTGGCTCTGTTTCTCTCTCCCTCCCTCCCTTTCTGTCTCTGTCTCTCTGCTTCTCTCTCTCCCTCTCTCTCTCTCTCTCTCTCTCTCTCTCTCATTTATCTATCCGTCTTTCTGTCTATCTGCCTGTTTCTCTGTCTAGAGATGAACTCAGTGACTGCTAGCCCTCCAGCATGTCACTGTCCAAACAATAAAGATTTTCCATCGACTTTCTCCCTTTCCATGGGGATAATTAGACCAATCTCTAATAATTAGACCACAATTCTTGTGGATTTCATTGAAGAGGATGTGTATTTTTCCAGGACTTTTTGTGAGCAATTGAACATTATCTTCTAATTGGAGAACTCAAAGAGTCTAGCGATCAATAGAGAACACAACAGCTTTACTCATTACATGCCAATATACAAAGAGTCAATTCTCTACTTCCATACAAGTATAATAATCACCAAACCACAGAATCTAAATCTACACCCTCAAGTGTGACCCTTTGACTGAATCCAAACTTCACAGAAAAAAATGCCCTTAATAAAAGGATTTGTTCTGTAAAACTTGGACTCAGTCAAAAGGCCGCACCTGAGGACCTAGAGGGCCACATGTGGCCTGGAGGCCTCAGGTTTCCCACCCCTGATCTGGACTATCCTCACAAATTATTAAAGTTACAGAAACTCCCTCTCTAATCAGTCCTTTTGTTGTTGTTCAGTTGTGTTCAGGCACAACTGTTCTTTGTGATCCTATTTGGAGTTCTCTTGGCAAAGACACTGGAGCAGTTTACTATTTCCTTCTCCAGCTCATTTTACAGATGAGAAAACTGAGGCAAACAGGGATAAGTACTTGTCCAGGGTCACATAGCTGATAAGTGTCTGAGGCCAGATTTGAACACAGGAAAATGACTTGTCCTGACTCTACAACCAACACTCTGTCCATTGTGCCACCTAGGTGCCCAAGTAAAACTGGGGTAATATTTTCTCCTATGAACTAATGTTCCCTTTCTCAATTTTGTACTGAATAATTACAGATTTAGACAAAATCATTGTTAGCGGCTACTTAATTTATTAGCCACATCAAACTACATAGCAATGCAGATAAATATTTATAGGACTTGTAGTTAGAGTCATGTCTTTTCCTCCTCCTTTGCTCTATCTCCAGTCACTCTCAAAAGCATTGCTGAAGGAAGAAATTAACACTTAAGCACTGGGCATACTTTTCCTTGGATTGAGCTTCACTCGTATCCCCTACCACAATTATCCTAACTACCAATTCAACCTGTGTCCTACTCAGCTCTCTCCTGTACCACACCTCATTTCTTATCTCCTCTCATCCTCTCAATTCCAAAATCATCTAACCCTATCACACTCTCCTTCTCCTCTTTGGTTTCTCTAACCTAGAGCCCAAGTCCCTGCCTCAAGGCTGCTGGAACTGCTCAAATAAATTGGTCTGAACCCCTGTAATAAGTCTAACCTAAGGATTTTTAAATCATCCTTGGAAAGTTCTCCAAAGTATTTGAGATCCTTGGCAATATGGGGCCATGTACCAAGACTATGAGAACAATGGAGGAATGCAGTATTTGAAGAGAAGTTTTTTTCTTTTAAAAACTAGGAGGGGGGTGTGTGGCTAGGTGGTGCAGTAAGTAGAGCACCGGTCCTGGAATCAGGAGGACCTGAGTTCAAATCCGACCTCAGACACTTGACACACTAACTAACCATGTGACTTTGGGCAAGTCACTTAACCCCAATTGCCCTCCAAAACAAAGCAAAAAAAAAAAAAATAAACCCAAAGAAACTAGAAGGGACCTAGTAAAACTCTTTTTTATTTTTAGCCATTTACGCTTTTAACAGCTTTTTTTTTTTAACCTGGGAAGATATATATGAACTATGCAAAACAAAATGAACAGAACCAAGAGAACAAGGTACATAGTAGAAGAAATATTGAAAGTATAATCAACTATGAAAGACTTACTAACTCTGATTTAATGATCCATCATAAATCCAAAGGACTCATGATGAAAAATGCTATCCACCTCCAGATAGAGAATTGATAGATTTAGAATGCAGAATGGAGCATATTTTCCCCCTTTCTCTATTTTTCTTGCCTCCTTCCACTCCTGAGCATGGCTAATGTGGAAATTTGTTTTGCATGACTTCATATGTGTAATAGGTATTCTATTTCCAGCCTTCTCAGTGGGTGGGCAAGGGGAGAGAGAATTTGACACTGAAAATAAAAATAAAATAAAACTTTACAAAAAGTTTTTCCTTTTCAAATTAATCTCTTCCATTAAGAAATGTGATTATATTTTTGTCTGTTTTAAACAGAAAAAACCAAACCACCCTTTCTTTGCCCTATATACTTAAAAAAAAAAAAACTTTGCCTTTTGAAATGAGTTTTTAAAGCTTTAGCTCCCTCTGCTTGATGGATGACAATATTATGTACTTTTTGTAACGAATAGAGACAGAGCTACTGATTTTAATTGGTTACTTACAATCTTTCAGCTTAGCGAATAATTAAACCCAGGAGAATCTCTTAAATATTGGGGTGAGGACAAGACAAAGCCTTGTCCTCAGATTAATTATGGTATTTTAGATTCTCATTGTCTACTTTTTTTATGGTCTAAAGCACACAATTTCAGTATGAAATATTCCAATCAAAGATATAATAAGGACTTAATCCTTCCCATGTCATGCTTTCTCTCATCACGTTAGCCTACATCACTTTTCTGCCTCTTTTCATTTTTCCATGACGTTCTACCATGTATTATAGCTATATATAGAAATAACCCTCCCTGATAATTGACTGCAGACTCCATGGATGCTGGGGTTATGTGGCATCTATCTTTGTATACTGAGTGGAGTGATGTTCTTGTTTAGGGGCTATCCTTTGCTTTTCTGCTTATCCTCTTAAGTGCTGAGGGACATAAACATCGTTGCATTTTTTGACATGAAGCTCCCACAGTTCTCAATTATTCTCCTAATAAGTCACCTATGGGTTGAATCCTAGATAAACCTTCCTACCACATACCTTCAGAGGGCAAGCCAATCCCTTGTCAGGCTGTAGATACTACTTTGGCCAATAGATGTCAGTCTTACTCTTCATAAACTGAAGAGGAACTCTGATCCTACAAAGTCATTGTCAAGGCTACAGGAAATCAGATGTTAAAGAATAATATTGCCCCGTGGGGCAAAGAAGCCCTCTGAAAGTACAACTATGAAAACAAAAAGCAGAATCTAGATTTAACATTCGTCTTAAACCACCACCAGCATTTGCTTAAATGGGAGAATTTCTAGGTCATTTCATAAGGAGACAATATGATTTGACCTTCCTCTAACATACCCTTTAAAAGAATGCCAAATGTCCCCTCAAACTCAGGACAGTGGGCTTTTGGTGATTTCGGGGGCCCCTCTGCCAAAGACCTGCTTCCTTAGGTCTAAATGTCTTTTTTAAAAGAGGTAGCCTTTTCTTCTATCATCAGGATAAATGACTTAAAATGCAAATTTAGTTATTTGGTTGGGGTAGAAGTTTCAAATGAAGGGTAATTATTTGGTCAACAGTGCCACTGGCTGCCTTTTGAATTTAGAACCGGGCACCTGAGGGTATCCAGGAAATTCTCAAAGTAAGATTGCAGGACTCAGAACTAGAGAGGGTGTAAGAGATGATCTAATCCAACTCCTTCATTTGCAGATCAGGAAGGAGGCTCAGAAAGTAACTTGCCCAATATGTGTGTGTGTGTGTGTGTGTGTGTATGTGTGTGTGTGTGTGTGTGTGTGTGTGTGTGTGTAATGTGCATGTGTATCTATATCTATATGCATACATACATATTAACATGCATGTGTATGTGTGTGTGTGAAAGAGAGAAAGAGAGACATAGAGAGAGAGAGAGAGAGAGAGAGAGAGAGAGAGAGGGAGAGATTCAAACCCAGATCTGGCCTGTTCTCTGTCTAGCATGGGTCCCTCCATACATCTAACCTCCAAAGCAATGAGTGTCATTTTAATTTATTTTTACTTGATTTGGCTTTGAAAACACTGTTACTTCTTTTTCTGTGTATGGAATGTTTTTCTTGTGATCAATATCTTTCCTATTTTCCCTATAAATTAGCCTGTGCAACTAAAAGATGAAGGAGATGGTCAGAGGACTGAGACATCAGTGTGTGTGTGTTTGTGTGTGTGTGTGTGTGTGTGTGTGTGTGTGTGTGTTCATGCCTAAGCTCAAATATGCATGAATGCTGATTTCAAAGCTATTGAGAAACCAGCTCAGCTGGAATTACAGAATGGCAGTCCTTTTATTCATCTCATCCTTTAATCCATCTATAAAAGGAAAGGTGTCATAGTTTACAATCACAGACTCTGGCTGGTTGAAATATCCCAGGAATACATCGTTTTAAGGTTTTTCAGAAGTTCATGCAAGAGCATCATGGTCTTTCTTTTGCTCTATTGAAAGACACATAAGATAATTATGGGAGCCTAGAACCCTTCGCTGCAGATGCAGAAATTCACTTTGACAAGAATTCTTGTCATCATGAAACATATTCACAAGAGAAACCTCTATAAGAAAGGGCAAGGACTAAAGTTTCTTTTTCCATTGATTAAGCCCCTTAAGTCCCCCAAGTCTCTCTTATTTTTAGATTATTTTTTCCAGCTGTTGACTTGTTGGGAGCTTGAGTGGGTTGGGGAGGGATAGCCTTATTTTACTCGGTCTAGGGAAAAAAAACAACACAAAACATGGTTGTAACTTTGAGGACCCTGATCTTTTCTTTTCATTCTTCAGCTTCCCATGACTGAGATCACAGGTGATATATTCCCACCCCTCTAAATAATACAATCACAGATCTAGAGTTGAAATAGACCTCAGAGGTCATCTAGTCCAATCTCTTTATTCTACAGATGGGGAAACTGAGCCTCAGAGAAGTGCAATTACTTGTCCAAGGTCACTCAGATAACAACAGAGTTGGAATTTGAACCCAGGGTCCCTGGCTTCATCTTCACTGCCCTTGCCCTTGTACCATGCTGCTGGTGAGAGATTAGGATCAGGGCTGGCCATGGAGAGAGATCTAACGGGAGGTGATAAAAAGGAAAGAGAATTATTGAATGCTGGAGGCTAGACTTTGGTACTTGTATGAATTTTCATAATATAGCCTGTGCCCTGCTCTTATACCAACATGAATGTCTCAACTGTTTCTTTCTTCGGTCCAGACTTCTGATTTCATCCAGCATATGGGGTCTCCCACTGCAGAAACTGCCTCCACTAATGCAGAATAGCGACTCATCTGTAACTTACAGAATTAGAGAATTGTCTGACACACCAAGACATTAAGTGATTTGCCCATGGTTGGCTAATATATATCAGAGTCAAGACTTCTAAACACCTAGTCAGGATGTCATCGGTATGCCATGATGCTTTTCTGTTATGTAGTAGTAGTGGTGGTGATGGTGGTAGCGGAAGCAGAAGTAGCACCAGTAGCCGTAGCAGCAGCAGCAGCAGCAGCAGCAGCAGTAGTAGTAGTAGTACTAGTAGTAGTACTAGTAGTACTAGTAGTAGTAATAGTAGTAGTAATAGTAGTAGTAGTAGAAATAGAATAGTAGTAATATTTTATTAAGCACTTTAGGGTTTGCAAAGTGCTTTAAACTGTATCATTTGATCCCCACAACAATTCTGGAAGGTAGAGACTATTATTATCCCCATTGGAGAGATAAGGAAACTGAGGTAGACAGAGGTTAAGAGACTTGCCCAAGGTCACACTGCTAGTAAGTGTCTAAGGCAAGATTTAAACTCAGGTCTTCCTGATTCCAGGAATATTAGAATAACCAATAGTAGCTCACATGTATCTAGAACTTTACAGTCTGCATTGACTCTGTAGTTAAAGGATTTGGATTCATATCTTGCAGGGTATGCTTAATAACTGTGACTTTGGCCTGTAGTATGGCCATCTTTTTGTGGCACAGAAGATGTGACTCCTTTAATGCTTACATTAGCTGTATGACCTTAGGCAAATCACAGAAAATACCTGGGCCTCAGTTCCCTCATCTATAAAACAAAGGAATTGGACTAGATAGCCTTAAAACTCTTTCCAGTGCTAGATCTTTTTCTCTTATGTCCTTGCTAAGCCTTTTTGGTGGTGCAGTACATAGAGTGCTTGGGCTTGGAATCTGGAAGGCTTGAGTTCAAATCCGAACTCACACATTTACTAGCTTTGTGATTTTGGGCAAGGTGCTAGACCTCTATTTGCCTCAGTCCCCTCACCTGCAAAATGGAGATAGTAATAACATCTACGGAGATAACTGCAAAGCACTTAGCACAGTGTTTGATACGTAGTAAGCACAATATAAATGCAGACCAACTCTGTGAGGTAGGCGTTATTATCACTATTTCATAAAAATAAAAAAAGTTACATGATAACTTTATTATATATTTAAAAGAATAGCAAGTTGGGTGTAATAGATTTGCAGTTTCATATACAATCATCTTTTTTCTATTCCTCTATGTTATAGAAATGCTTCTTTTAAGTTCAAGGAGAAAAAAGAGAATGACACGTAAAGAATAAAGTAGTTGCATGATGTTCCTTATAAAACCAGACCACCAAACAGTCGCAAAATAAAATATTAGAACTTTAAAAAAAATAAAAATGATAAAACCAGTGCCCAGAGAGGTCAAAGGATTTGTCTGTGATCTCAAAGCTAAGAAGGGGTAGAGCTGGTAGTTCTAAATGTTTCTTTTCTTTTTTAAAAAATTAAGATTCTAGGATTATAGATTTAGATCTGGAAAGAACCTTATTGAGTTTAACTCCCTCCCTTTTAAAATGAGTAAACGGAGGCACAGAGAGGTTACTTGCCTTGCCTTTGGTCACAAGGCTAGTAAGAGTCTGAGGAAGGAATTGAATGAAGGTCTTCCTTCTATAACCAGAACCTTATCCACTGGACCACATTGCCTCTCTCCCTTCCTCCTGAGTCATTTCTCGGGCAACCCAGACATTCTTGGGGAAATATTTAACTTTTAGAGCCACTGAGAATGAGGCATCTCAACTTGGGTTGAGAAAGCTTTATTCTTCTGCACTAACTGATTACTCCTCTATGGGTCACTGCTGGTAACTCAGGTGTGACTTCTACAAAGCTCTCTATTAGTAAAGCTTCCCCTGGAACCTGTCATTCCAGTAATGACTGCCGCCCTCAGAAAAAACACGCCAACGCATCATTAGGGGCAGGTCTGCGTAGTAATGCATGGATGTTTGAGAAGGGCGGAAGATTAGTAATAGGAATCTGTGTGTTGGAACTAAGGTGAAAAGTTGGATAACCTTGAAAAGGTTTTTAAGGTAAAACTCTTAGTTGCAGGTAGAGTTCCAGCAGGGATGGTGTATGTATGCATGTGCAGGGCTGGTGGATAACCTATCGCAGTAGAGAGACTCATGTTTTCATTTTGTCTTTCTAACCCCAAATCCAATTACTTCTGTTACCTGGACAGACAAGTGGAGAAACAAAGGTAGTAATTGTTGTGGTTGGATAAGCAGGGTAATTCTGATTGCCCAAAAATTTGGTTGTGCAAAAAATGGGTTTCGGTTCCTTATTTCCTTCCCTGAATTTCCCATTTCTGGAGCTTTCATGTCTTGAATACCTCACAGTGCCTAGCAAGGTTCTAGGCACATAATTGGGACTCAGCCAATACCCACCGAGGTATCATCTATCCATTTAAATAGATTAGTTCCAAGAAACCTAGCCCAGTTTTTCTGGGTTGGGAATGGAACAAAACCAGAGTTTCACTGTTTGTCTTCTCTGCTTTCTTCTCTGAAAACTTTGATTTAGTTTTGTGGGTCCTTCACTTCAATAGAGGGAGCAGCTAGGTGGTGCCATGGGTAAGGTGCTGGGCCTGGAGTCAGGAACACTCATCTTTCTGAGTTAAAATCTAGCCTCAGACACTTATTAGCTGTGTGACCCTGGGCAAGTCACTTAACCACACACACACACACACACACACACACACACACACACACACACACACACACTCAATTCTGTAAAATGATCTGGAGAAGAAAATGGCAAAGAATTCCAGAAGCATCTTTGCTAAGAAAATCCCAGAAAGGGTCATGAAGAGAGGGGACACCTTTGAAACGACAGAGCAACAACATCGCCCTAAACTTTTTTTTCCCCTAGATTAAAGGAAACAATGAACAATACTTGCTTGGGAAAGTTGCCTTTCTCTTACAGTATTGCTATATCCCAACTTTCCTGTTAACGTACTTACTATGACATGAATCTAGATAAATTCTGGCCGGTAGTGAGTGTGTCTTTTTGCCAATGACATGATGTACACAAAGTTATCATGGACACCTTAAGGAACTATGTAAATGTCACGTATTGTTATTACTTTGCTGTTACTGCTATTCCAGATTCGTGAGTTATAGCTCTCTGGGGGGTGACCTGCCTCGCTGACAAACAACACTGCTAAGCTACAGTCAATTCTGTTTCTGCTTCTTGTATTCTGTGGGGCAGGCAGTGTGGGATGAAGGGAAAAGACCACTGCACTGTGCATCAGAGGACTTGGGTTCAGATCTCTCCTCTGATACTTAGTAACCATGGGACTTGTGCCTCTTTCTCCTCTTGGCCATGTTCCTGGCTTCTGGACTTCAAAACCATGTTTTACCCATCCCTCCTAGCCTCTCAGTCCCTTTTTCTGTATTGTCTGACCCGATTAGAACGTAAGCTCCTTGAAGACAGGGATTGTCTTTCTTGTTTGTGTTTGTATCTCCAGTGCTTAATAGACTTTTCCTTCCTTCCTTCCTTCCTTCCTTCCTTCCTTCCTTCCTTCCTTCCTTCCTTCCTTCTCTTCCTTCCTTACAGTAACTCTGAGAGGTAGGTGCTATTATTATCCCCATTTTACAGATGAGAAGATTGAGATTCAGGGAAGGGGACTGAGTTACCTAAGATAACACAAATAGTAAACGCCATGGATGGGCTTCAGACCTGGGTCTTCTTGGGTTCAAGTCCAACATTTTATCTATACTCATTTCTGATTCTTCTTCCAATGAAATATGAGTGTGTGTGTTGATGTATATGCATATGCGTTCACCTCTATGCTCAGCCTTTGTATGTGATGTAGAATTGACATAAATTGCTTAGTTTTGTGATTGTTAGCATATGGTAAATAAAATAAAATTTTTTTAATGGGTATTATTACTCAGCTGGTGTCCAAATGGGCTACTGAACCAGAGTGAATTGTGTCATCCACACTTGTAGAAGGGTAGAGAAACCTCCTCAGGATGGTTAGGTCATCAAAGAATTAAGAAGATCAGAAATGCTGGCTTCTCCCACCTGAATGACCTCATTGAGAGTCTCTGGAGTTCTCCATTCTACCTGAGCAAAACCATGAAGGATGTCTCAATGAAGTACATGATGAGTCAGATACACAGGAATGAACCCAGGTATGTCATCCCAGGGAAGTAGAGAAACCAGTCTTGTTATGACAACAAATAGCAAATGAAAATACTTCAGAAGACTGATAAACCCCAAGGACTTATAGAAGTCAAGATCATAGATTTGGGGATCATCCATTCCAACTTTATAGAAAAGAGAATTTAAGAGATTAAAGACTAGAAAAAAAAAGAGCTGAAGTGACTTGCCTACAGTCATATAGATAGCAATTGAAAGAGGTAGGATTTGAACCCAGGTCTTCTAATTCCAAGTTAAGAGCTTTCTCTCTGTAACACTACTTTTCACCTTTGTGGGGCCTTTGATTTATGTATATTCATTTTGATAACATGTCAATTAATGAGATTTTTGGGGAAGGCAATTGGGGTTAAATAACTTTCCCAGGGTCACACAGCTAAAAAGTGTCTGGGGCTAGATTTGAAGTGGTTTGTTATTTTCTTCTCCAGCTTATTTTACAAGTGAGGAAACTGAGACAAACAGGGTTAAGTTATTTGCCCAGGGTCACACAACTAGTCAGTGTTTGAGACTGCATTTGAACTCAGGTGCCTGGAGTCAGTGTCCTATACCCTATGCCACCTAGCTGTCCAGTAAATGAGATTAAGAGACAAGTGTAGTTTGCGTAGAATGTTAGGCTTGGATTTAGGAAGACAAGTTCGAATCCTACCTCTGAAATTCATTAGCTATGTGACCATATGCAAGTCACCTCGGCAACAACCTAGAATCATGAATGGATATAAATCATAATTATAGAAATCATACATGGATCCCACACTTAGGCAACCACAAGTATTTGATTTATTGATATGAAATCACAGAACCACAGAATTGTAGAGTTTGAAGGGATGTTATCTACCATCTAGCCCAAACTATGCCTAGAAAAGAATTCCTATAGAAATTATGTTTATTATTATTCACATAGGTCAAATGGTCACCCAACTTCTAAGTGATGGCTTCTAATAAGGGAGTACCCACTGTCTCCCCAAAAAGCCCTATTTCACTTATCAATACTTTTAATTATCAGGACGTTTTTATTTATATCAAATCTAGGTTTATCTCTTTACAACTTCTATCTATGACTCCTGGTTCTGCCCTACGGGGCCAAAGAAAATATTTTAAATCTGTCTTTCACATAAAAGTCCTTAAAAAACACTTAAAGATAACTATCACGGGCAGCTAGGTGGAGCAGTGGAAAGAGTTCTGGGTCTGGAGGCAGGAAGACTCATTTTTCTGAGTTCAAATTTGGCCTCAGACATTTACTTACTTTGTGACCCTGGGCAAGTCACTTAACCCAGTTTGCCTCTATTTCCTCATCTATAAAATGAACTGGAAAAGGAAATGGCAAACCACTCCAGTATCTCTGCCAAGAAAACCCCAACTACGGTCAAGAAGAGCTACCCAAGATTGAAATGACTGAATAATAACAGTCATAGCTATCACGATTCTCCTTACCCAGCCTTCCACTCAATTTTGTCTTATTCAGGCTAAACATCTCTAATTCTCCTAACTCGGGGGTGGGGAGCCTGCAGCCTCGAGGCCATGTATGGCTCCCTAGGTCTTCAAGTTCAGCCCTTTGACTGAGTCCAAACTTCATAGAACAATTTTTCTTTTTAATTTTAATTTTTTTTAGGATTTGTTCCTTGGACCTAGAGGGCCTCGTGGCCTTGAGGCTTGCAGGTTCTCTGCTTCTGCCCTAAGTCATCCCCATATGGAATGAACTCGAGACTTTCTTCTGGATACTTCCCACTGTCCTTTCTAAACCATCTCTTACTCTCATTAACATCTATATGGTCTGAACTGTGGTGGTCAAAACCAAGCCCAACTCACGCTCAGATATGACCTGACTAGAGCAAATTACACAGTGACTGATGACCTCCTTATTCCTAGATCTGAACACAGCAACTCTCTTAGTGTGACCCTGTTTACATAGAATAGCTTGACTAGATAAACTCAGTCACAGGATAGCCAGAGAAGACCTGGCTTTTTTTAGTTTTGAGAATTTTTTTAGTTTTCTTTTAAAAACTGACAACATTCAAACCACTAAACCATTCAAAAAGCTTAACACTGAAAACCTAATAATGAAGAGTTATCCTTTACCTGGAGATAAATGACCGGGATGATTCCCAATGGGGTTGACAAATTTCTTTAGGACATGTAATACTACCCACCCACCACTGAAATACAATCACCTTTGGTGAAACTGGAGCTATAGATGAATGCATGCACAAATATGTAAGGAAAAGTAGTCAACTCCCTTGGAATGAGGAACCTAAAAGGACTCTTGGTCAAAGGGGACTGTAATGGAAAGGTAAATATGAATGATTGACCTTGGCAACCCACCATGCTTTCTGGAGGAGGGGAAAATACATTTCCAGCTGAATGCTTGGGTGGACTGAAACTGAATGGCTCTGCTCAGGCACTTTACTAGGCAAGAGGGAGAATGTGGAGAAATGTCTGTTGGTCTGTCTGTCTCACATAGTCACAGGCAGAGTAGTCCTGCCATTCACCCAGGCTACCTTAAAGAAACACAGTCATTAAAACAAAACTAGTTAAAGTCCTTTCTTGGAATCCCATAAGGTTTATTCTCAAGTTGCTGGGACAAGATTTGGATCCAGTTCCATTTTATTCAATGGCAGGAGAATAGAAATCTAAGTGAAAAACATAATGAGGTAATAATGGGTTGGCTTTAAGACACTGGCTGCTTATTTTAAGGAAGTAGCAGTGTATAATAATCATTCACATTCCTATATCACTTTAAAGTTTGCGAAGGGCTTTCCTTTCAACAATTCTACGACATAGTTCAAGTCTGTAACCCTTCACCCAGGGTTCTTGCTACAGAAACTTGATGGAGGGGAAATGTTACTATGAAGGCATCAACAAGAGTTGCCTAATTTTCTGAGAGCATTTGACTATGGAAAGAACTTCTTTCTGAGGAGAAGCAGCATAGTCAAGATAGAGAAACCATGAAGCCAAGACAGAAGAGAAGGAAGACTCTGAGTTGTGCTTCTCTTTCAAATGGCCAAGGAACAGGGGCATCTGGGCACTGTCTCCTTGACAGGAAATGGAAAAAGGAAGAGGAGCTAAGACTTTGTGATGTGGTAGAGGATGCATAAAGGCAATGGGAGACCACTGGGTGGGCTAGCACCAGTGTATTGGAGCAAAGAGCAAACCATAATTCGGAAGAACTTAGAATCTTGTCTACAGCCCCTGCCTTTCCTCAGATTTCATACAATTCTTCTAAGGAAAGATCACAGCTCTTCTTTACCTATCCTATTTCTCCTCCAACCAGTAGGGAAAAGGATATTGGGAAAAGAAAATGATCACCCTCTAATCTATAGCCAGTCAGCCAACAAGTAGAAGTCTATTCCTTTAAAGCGTTTATTTGCACTTTTGTGTTATTTTATTTTATTTTGGGGTGTGTATTATTTTAAATCAGTATTAAAATGGATGGCCATTTTGAATGATTTTAGTCCAAGCTAATAAGTGCACAGATTGAGAGTAGAGAAGTTTATTGAAGAGGAATAGCCTTTCCTTGGTTCAGACTAAAATGAAGGACAAGTGAGTTACAGAGAGAATTTCTTCAAAATTAGTAATCTCCGAGGTATCTCAAGGATATTTTCGTATCTGGAGTGAGACTTAAAAGGAAATGTGCCAGTAGCAGAGAAAAGTAGAGGTCTTTGTTCAAGTGATCATGCATCTTGCCCGTGACACAGTCCACCTCAGTCTTGATTGATATTTTTTGCCATTATACATATGAGGAAACTGAGGCTTAGAGATGTTAAGTGACTTAATCAGGGTTATTGTGACTAGTAAGTGGTAGAGATGGCATTATGAATTCAGGTTTCCATATGTCAAATCTAACCTTCTTTGTATTATATTGAGCTACCTTTGAAGTTGGTTTTGTTAGTTTACTTGTTATCAGTGTAGGGGAACTCCTGGTGTGGAAACTCCCTCCACTGATGCCCTCTGGCCCTCCATACAGAGCTTTGAGAGATTGTACCTGGGGTCACATAGCTAATATGTGTCAAAGGCAGTACTTGGCACCCATGTCTCTCTGACTACAAGACTGACTCTCTACCGTAACATGCTGCCTATTCTTTACATTATTTATATCCAGAAAGTGGTATCATTATTAGTTGCTTTCTAATATGTTTATGCTTTGCGGATATATTCGTAATGTCAGCATTAGCAAATATAATAGCAGGTTGGCTTTTTTAGTTCACAAATGTACATAAAGGATACACGTTAATTTATATGCCTTTGCTTGAAAGGAAACTACATTCTATTCTCGTTAATATGAAGTCAATTTTAATCTCTACTGCTACAATCTTTGCTGAGTAATCTCTATAAACCCTGCAATTAACTCCATGTACTTAAATGTTTGTTAAGAAAACAACACATCAGAAATCATAGTGAAGTCTCCACCCAGGGCTTAGCTTTTATTGTTTTTGGGGGGATATTACAGCTTCTGTCTTTAACCAAGTCATAAAATGATGACTATTATTCTTAACTTGTTTTTAGCATTTAAAATATGACATTCCACTTTTATTTCTGACATGTGACTTTGCCAGATTCTTGAGCATCTTTCTCTACCAAACATTTTTCATTATTTGAATTGAAAACTTTTATTTCCCCCATTTTCTTGATATTTCTAAGGATTTTAAAAAATATTTATTTATTTTTTGGTTTGCTTTTAAAGAGGAGTTTTAACCTTTTATGTGTCAATGTAATCTGCCAAAGCCTATGAAATCCTTCTTAGAATAACAGTTTTAAACGCATAAAATACATAGATTATTATTGTTCTTTCATTTTCAAAGAAGACCAATGACATCACTGAGTGATGACCTGCATATGAATTGGATTTAAGTGAGGCAGAGTTGTACAAAATCCTCAGCCTCATTCTTTCTTCTAGAGCGATTAGACTTCAGTGGCAGGACAAAAGTCAAAATGACTAATGATTGCCTGGGATGCAGTAGATGACCTTGGTGTCTTTCCTATCTGACCAAACTCTAGGCACTCCATGGCACTTGCTTCAGCTGCTTTTATGACTGTTGGAACAAATTGTTCTCATCTGCCCATTCCGCCAGGGATAGTCTTCCTACGCTTGGGGTAGACGTTTCCCTAACTTATTGATGGATTTGAGGTCTATTGGTTACCCTCCATCTAGTTTGCCCCATCTGCTAAGATGATTTTACTGGGTGTGACCTCTGCACATGCTATGGCTTCTTGGAGCCACAGGTGAAAGTAGTAACAGCCTTAAATGCATAAAATAAAACACACAGGATAACAAAGGAAAGCATTTACATGGAATGGAGTTACAAGTCATTAAAACACAAATGAGTTTATAGACCCCAGATTATGAACCCCTTCTTTAAAATATCTTTTTTTGTATTAGATTTAATATATACTATGTATGTATATGTTATTACATTTTACTAGGAGTCAAGAAACCTAGATTCTAGGTCTGACATGTCATTTACAACCTGTATGATTGTGGACAAATCCCTTCAGCTCTTAGGCTTTCAGCATCCTCATTTATAAAGGATAATTCAATTATATGAACTTAATTAAGGGCTACTCCAGCACTAACATTCAATTATTCAAATTAGATGAAAGATTCTTGTCAAACAAGCATCACTCAGATATTCCAAGGAATCTGTCATCTCATTAGGTCACACTGAGTAGATCACAGCCTCTTCTTTCCTGCCCATCCTATATGACTCTTGTCAGTGGCCTTCTATAAGTTTGCCAATGTGGGGAGTGGGGGGGATGGCTCTACCCAACATGGAGGGCTTTCTTCCTATTCTCTTTACTTCACAAAGAGTTGGCCCATCTTATCAGTTGTAGCTTATTCTCACAATATGACCAATCCATCTTCTTTTTTCACACATAATCTTCTTTGATACCATTCTTCACACTATTTTACATTTCTTTATTTGCCATGTGCTGCAACCTGCTCATGTGCAAATCTCCATTGCCCTATAGGATATGCCCATTTCAAAGCTTTCCAGACTGCAATGTTCTATGACTCATATCGCTACACTGCATATGTATATATCAATATAATCTGTCCACTCAAGTGTATAATCCATATACCATTACTTTGTTTAATTAGACCATTAAAATGTTGATAATCATTCATCAACTAGCAAAAAGGGAGAGAGTCTAGATATAAACTTGGAAAACTTGGCCTCAATTTGACCTCTCTAGTTTTGGTTATCTACTATAACTATTTATGGGTGAAGGATCCTATAACTAGTGTACAATCCATACATTCAGTGTTTTATACAACACTGGTCATCTAGACAACTCATCATTTTATAGATGAAGAAGCTGAGATGTAGAGAATTGACCTCTCTTGTGACTTGGCCATATCACATAGGTACTCAATGGTAGAGTTTTGAATTCAATTCCTCTCTCCAAATCCAGCACTTCTTCCTCTCTTTCTTCTTATATTTTTTTTTCAAGAATTTTGCATTTTGTCAACATTTCTCTGTTGTCCTTAGGCTGTCTAGCTTATAGACTTAGTGTCTAAGTGTATCCACCCAGCAGATTGTGAATTCTCTGAAGGCAGTAATTCTGGTGCCTTCCATCTTTGTATTCTCAGGACAAGTACCTTGCACATTCCTCAGTGTGGTGACTCCTTGTGCTATTGCAAATGCACTTATTGAACTTAGAGGACTAAGTGTTGCTTAATGTTCGTGGGACTTGCCTATGGTCATGTGATTAAGTATCAGAGGTGAGATTTGAACCTGGATCTTCTGGACTCTAGATCTAGTATTTTATCCATTCTCAAGCTTCTATACATATAGAAGATTCTTTTTTTTTTAAAATTAATTTATTTATTTGCTTTTTGGAGGGGGGAGGGCAGGGCAGTTGGGGTTAAGCGACTTGCCCAAGGTCACATGGCTAGTAAGTGTTAAGTGTCTGAATTAAGATTTGAACTCAGGTCCTCCTGACTCCAGGGCCAGTGCTATTCATTGCGCCACCTAGCTGCCCCCATATGGAAGATTCTTAATAAAACATTGAACTGAATTTTGTTGAATGCCATAGCACTAAGGAAGAAGAATCACTATCGTCATGGGAAACATGTAAAAAGAAAACAACCTTTCCTTCACTTGCTCTTTAAATACCTTTTTCTGGCTTCCTGGTCCCTCCTTTTTCTGCTCTTCCATCCTCTCCCTTCTCCCTTCCTTTCTTTCTCCTATCCCCTGCCATGTTTTTCTATTCTTCACATACTCTATGCTCATGACGCTGGTCTCTCTTGTTCAATTCACTCCATCTCCCTACTCTGGCATTTTCAAGGATGGTCTCTCATACACCAGGGTGGAGAATGCTCTCCCTCCTCTTCTCCACCTCCTGTCTTACCTGCCTTACTTCAAGTTCTAGCTAAAATTCCACCTTTTACAGGAGCTCTATGATTATTTCCAATCTATTCTGTATAAATTTCTAATATATCCCACTCTATTTCCAAACAATCCTGTAACTTGTTTGTATATAGTCATTTGTGAGTTGTCTTTCCCATTAGATTGTGAGCTCCTCAAGAGCAAAGACTGTCCTTAACCTTTCTTTGCATCTCTGGCACTTATCTCATTGCCTGGGACATAATCGGTGCTTAACAAATGCTTATTGATTACAATGATCCAAGACAATTCTGAAGAATTTGTAATACTATCCACTTCCACCGAGAGAACTAAGGAACTCTAAGGACAGATTGAAGGATTTTTTTTTACTTTATTTTTCTTCCTTTTTTTTAAAAGCATGGTTAATATGGAAATATATTTTGCATGATTTCAAATGTATAATTGATATTATATTTTTTGCCTTCTCAATGGATGAAGTAGAGAGTGGGGAGAGAGGATTTGGAACTCAAAATTTAAAAATACAATGTTAAAAATTAAAAAATGATTAATGAAAAAATCCATATGCTTATTGATTGACTGATTGATCTTAGGGGCTTCAATATATGGGGATTCTTTAAAAGGAAAGTTCCCATTGATCCGCTCATTAACAAGGGAGGGAGACAAACAATCTGACTGTAATGACACTTAAGTCCACCCCTCTGGGTTTACAATTAGGTAAGACATCAACCACCCAGCGTTTTAAAGACATCCCAAACAAAAGTCAATTACTATCTAAATGGGTGTTCTGTGCATTTCAGTCCCTTTAGCCAATGGCTTTCTGTAATAGAGGCAATAAGACTTATCAGAAGTTCCCAGAATGTTTCTCAGTAAGTGGGTGTCAACCTTCAGGGTCTAGTGCATGTAGTAAACACTCAAAATGGGAACCACACCTAAACACTAACTAACTGACTTTCTATGGAACTTTAAGATGTTTTGGATTTGGAGGTGAAATATACCCAAGGACTTTTACTGACTTCCCACCTTTGGTAAATTGGTTAATTTCTTTACAGGCTTCTATTTCCTCTGTCAAATCCTAGTAATGAAGTCAGAGTAGGGAGAGCTGGTTCAGATTCCCCAGGCCATAATCTCATAGCCACCTGGGAAATACAATTCCTTGTTGCATGAGGCATTTAATGGGATTTGAGATTGGATTTAGATCTTGCTGCTGAGTGGCTTTATTGGTGGAAGTACGTGGCTCAACCTGAAAACACAATGACATATAGTGTTACACTATACTGAGATTTCAGTGATAACTGTCCAAAGTCAGATATTTAACACCTCTGAGTTTTAGCTTTTGCATCTATATAATGAGGGGCTCCTTAGAGTTTTAAATCCTGTGGTCCCATTTCTTCTTCATTCTTAAGGGCTCAGATTACAAGGTGGATTTAGGTTAGACAAACTTCCTGATTAGTGTAGGATGAGCCAGAGTGAAACTGTGACCTCACCTCTGAAGATCTTTAAAAACAGGACAGTGGTCAGGTTGTGTTGAATATTTAAGATGGTTTGGCTATCACTATGCCAAGAGGTCAGAAGATGGGTCAAACCCTTTTGATTTCAATAGGACTTCACTGGACCACATATCCCAGGCTTGGTAGCATTTCCTGGAGTTCATGTTCTGTCCAGTCTCTCTGAACCCAAGGTTATCTTTACACCCAGATAAGGTATTAAAGGAAAACCCCAGTGGAAAGAGGAGGCAGGTAGAATGCATATAGAAATAACTGTGTAGGAGGACATGCCTGGCAGTTGAGAACAAAAGCTATTCCTTTCCCTAATCTCCTTTACAAAGGTCAGGGGAGAGATGCAGGAGGGCCCATGCAGGTATGGTGGAGGAAAAGATGCCATTTCCTAGACTGGCGTGGGCCATAGGAGGACGGTAGAAAGCTTACAAGCAGAGAAAGAAAAAATAACAACAACACTCACTTTTCCAAGATGGTGTGCGTCAGAGACCTCATTTCTATATCTAAGATGACCTCAAATCATTTCCAGTTCCACATTCTGAAAACCCCTGAATTAGATGATCTCTTAAGGTTCACTCTTACTTTATCATTTACAAGAATCACATCATTAAATTTAATTAACAAAAACGTAGCACAATTAATTCAATTAATTAATAATTAATTAATTTAATTAATAAAAATATATCACAATTGACACAGAGCTTTATTGAAAACTGAGATCCAAAATGAAAAGAATCTGGAGCTGATAATAAGAGGGAAGCTATTTAAACTTTTATTAATTTGGCAAGTACAATGAGAAAGCAGTCATTTTATGGAGAAAGAAGTGAGTTCTGAAGTTTGATACGCTAATAACTTTGAATGTGACATGTACAACACTTTCATAAGTGGTTTAGGCCTGTCAGCATTTTCATGAGACAAGTATTTACAACCAGCAAGAATTTTTATATGCATCATTCAGGCTTCTGAATCTCATTAACTTTTGAAAGGACGACTCTTCCATTCACAGTCTCCTGCATTATGGCCTTGATCTTTGGAGCTGCAGAGGCAGAAAGAAAAATAATCAGAAAACATACCATGAGAATGTTTCTTCCTTACCAAAAATGATTTTTTCTGAATCTTGCATGCTTGATGCTTTCTGAGATAACAAGGAGTAAAAATACTCTGCAAATCTGAGTCCATGTAAGCTTGTTGGTAAAGAAAACTCTCAACCAAGGCTTCTCTTCTGTTCCCTAGTTTCTAGGTTACAAGTACATTTTATTGTGTTTTTTTTTTTTATCATTGTCACCAGTTTATTTTTTTGTATTTATTTTTAGTTTTCAACACTCATTTCTATAAGATTTTGAGTTCCAAATTTTCTTTCCCCTCCCGCACACTGTGTACAACCTGATACTGGCTATATATATATATATATATATATATATATATATATATGTACATCCACATTAGCCATATTTTCACATTAGTCATGTTGTAAAGAAGAATTAGGACCAATGGGAGAAACCACGAGAAAGAAGAAACAGACAAACAAAAAGACAATGAACAGTATGCTTCAATATGCATTCAGACTCCATAGTTACTTTTCTGCATGAGGATAGCATTTTCCCTCATGGGTATTTTGGAGTTGTCTTACATCCTATGCAAGCGTATTTTAAGGGAGAGAGGTGATTTGTGGATGACACCTCGGTTCTTGTGTAATTAATTACAATTGATTCTATTGGCGATGGGGAATAGCTACAATTAACTAGATGAAGTCAAATGGGGATGCAAACTTAGATTTGAAAAAAATTTCTAGTAGAGCATCCTTGAATTTTAATTTGCAAAATTAATTAAGGTTAGCTTTTTGATTGGTACCAAACCCCACTCACTGGCTATGAGAAAATATCCAAAGATATTTTGTGTATGTGTTTGGGAAGGAATGGGATGGTTTTTCATACCGTATGTTCTCTGTGCTTATGGAGTAGTATGTTTAGTTCTGGGTACCATATTTTAAGGAGAAACTGACACTCTGGGATGTGTTCCTAGGATGACCAAGATGGGGAGGGATCTGGAAACAATGTCATCTTAGGAACTTAGCATAGCCTTAAGAAGAGAAGACTTCAGTATGGTGAAAGAGAACATGAAAGCTGTTCCTCAGTTTTGAAATATCAAAGGAAGTGTTGGCGTTTTATAGTTCTCTTCAATAAGTATTTATTCAATGTATATACTATGTACAAGATACTGTCTTAGATGTTGGGGGATGTATAGATAAAGATAATGTATACTTTGCTCTTAGGGCAAAACACCGTGGAAAACAAATAACTAACACAGAGGAGAATATATTAAGTTTCAGCAAGAGGTATCTTGGCAAAGTATTGTTTGGATGTTCAATAAATGAATGAATGAATAAAGAGTCTGGACAAGGTAAAATTATTCTTTGTTGCTTAAGATATAGACTCCATGGGCAGAAGGATTTCCTAGTTGAGCTGATATAGGATGGAGTGGGTTGCTTTTCAAAAGAGTGAGATACACTGAAAGTGTTCAACAGAGATTGAATGACTATTAATGAAGGGATGTCATAGCAGGGAGAGGGAATTGGTTCTTTGGGTGGGAGGTTGGACTATATGATCTCAAAGGTCCCTCCTAACTCTGAGTCTAGGCTTCTGTGATCTCTGGGAATAGAATTACTATCAACAGATGATGAAGGTAATTTTCCTTTTATTTCTTAGGACTCCAAAAAAGCAGAATCCCAAGGATTCTGTAACAAGGATATAAGCAAAGGGATACTAACTAATGTAATAAGGATATAGAGGACAAGCTGTTCCTTCTTATAGTTCCCTTCACATCTTGCTATTAGTCAATAAAGTTCGCTCTGAGTCCTGATCATTCTTTATCAGGCGTAGGAACACATCCAAAAGGTGCAAAATAGAGCAGTTAGAAAAATAGTTGGAAACCACAAAATTCTTTACCTTTCCACTCTGATCTGTAATCTTCTGTTTTTCTGTAAAAGATAAAAAGACTTAGAGGGAAAAAAAACCCATCATGAATAATAAAAATGGACATCATTTCAGTTGTATTGGGAGAATGGTAGTATTTGTTATTATATGTGTTATACTCATTTTATAGATGGAGAAAGTGGGGTCCAAAAACTCAAGAGACTTGCCCAAAGGTTAACAGTGAGAAAGCACGAAAACATGCAGGTCTCTCTGACTCGAGTCATAGCCTTCACCACTAAGCGATGCTACCTCTCATGAGCTCCCAAGCTTGGATACAGACAGCTGGCATTAGAGAGTCAGCATGATGCCTAGGATACAGGTGCTGTATGTTTCATGTCTTCAAATCACAGCTCTCAGAAGGTGCAAAGGTTTGGCTCAGTGAACTTTTCTCTGATCCCTTTCTTTGCCCTGAAACTAGACTGAGGAGCTCATGGAATGTTCACAGTGGACATTTCTGGTCTGGGGCTGGTGAGGTCAGAAATACAGTTTTGAAAAAATAACCAAAATCTGAATTTGAAATGAAACACTTGGAGTCGCCAGGGAGCTAGGTTCTAGATCTTACTGCGACATTTACTAGTTGTACTGTCTTGGGCAAGCAACTTTACTGCATCAGGTCTCAGTTTACTCATCTGTAAAATGGAGATAATAATTCCTGTACTACTTGTCTTACATGGAAGCTGCTAGGAATGCATTCTGTAAAACTTTCAAGTGCTATATAAATGTGAATTAATGCTGTTGTTAATATCACAATTCCTGGGATCCTACTCCTTTGGAGTTCCAAGGGAGTCTCCCTAAGGAAGGGGCCTTTGCCGTCTGGTTGCAATTGCACCCATGGTTGGACCGTCCCCTATGCCAACAGTGCTGCTCCATCCTCTCAGCCACTGCCCCCCTCCACTCTTGCCCAGGCGAAAGATTTGCCTCTGAGATCTCTTCCAACTCTACAGCTATGATGCTAACCCTAATTCCCTAATTAAGCCTCCACGGACAAAGCCCCAAATGGAATACTGAACTGGATACTATTTTCACATAATTTAGGATCATAGTTTCAAAGCTGAAAGGGATCTCATAGGCCATTTAGTTCATTTTACAGGAGAAGAAACTGAGTCCCAGGGAATTTAAGTAACTTGCCCAAGGTATCAGGTAGAAAACAGCGAAGGCAGGATTTGAACCCAGCTCTTCTAACTTCAGAGTCAGTGTTCTCTCCATTGCACCGTGTGGGTCCTTTGTCAATGCTGTGTCTGACGTACCCTTTGTCCCCACCCTCTATGAGGTGGCGATAGGTAGCAATCTCATTCTCCAGGTGGTTCTTGATGCCCAGCAGGATCTTGTATTCATTGTTCTGGCGCTCCATGTCATGGCGCAGCTGCATCAGCTCCTCCTCATAATGGGAGATGATCTGCTGCATGTCCTGGAGCTGGCAGGAGTAGCGGGACTGGGTGTCTACCAACATGCCCTCCAGGGCACATTTCTGAAACCAAAACAAATGCACCAGGGTGGTCACAACTGTGCTTGCCTTACACAGAACCTTTGTCCCAGGTGTCTCTCCTGGCACTCATTGCTGTGTATGGTACTCAATGGCCAGTGACCGTGTGCCATCTGCCCTCTGGGTTGGTTGATCTCTATTCATGTGTGTGTGCCTGGTTCAGAGACACAACAAAGTATCTGTGTGCCCTAGAAGAGGTTAGAAAATAGGGGCATGCTGGAGCCAGCTCACACTGGCTAGCAATTGACAATCGTCCAATTTTCAGTCCCTTGAAGATCAGCAAATGTTATAAAGTAGAGCTCTACTTACTGTTTTATTGATTATGTAGACTTCAAAAAGTGATGGAGAAAGTGTTAATGTGGATTAATCTTAAAAGTGTGTCTTTTGGAGCCAATCATTAAACATCTAGCTACAAACTCCTGCCTGTATGACCCTGGGAGGCAACATTCTTCACTGTCACTTATGCAGACTGGGTGTCACTAACTTCCTCGGTGACAGCAAAGCTACTGTCCTGGGATTAACATTCTGTGTCTTTATGAAAGGGAACAATCCCTGTTGCATTCTCTTTTGTGTTTTGCCTGACATGATTGGATTTCGATCTTGCCTACTCCTGGTCTCTCAGGTCTGGGATCTCCAGCTGGATGGCAGTCTTGAAGGCAAGGACCATGACTTTATGCCTGTATATCTGTCAAAGTTTTCCTTTTCTTCATCCTCTGACTTAAATGTCTTCCCAGATCACCTCTCTGGATGGAAATCTCCCTCCTTGGATTTATTTATTTTTCACTCATTTATACATTGATGTAATTTGTTTTATTCTTCTATCAAAGTCATTTCCTGATATGCTCCTCTCTCCTTTCAGCTGAACCCTCTTCCTAATGACCCTTCTCAAATTTTTCATGAAACTTTGCTGGTACCTCTCCTTATCTCATTCTTCCTTGCATCCCAATTATCTGGTTTCCTATCTTTTCCCCCTTGGAGATACAAATTTATGTTATCCAATTGCAACAAGACCCTCAGTAGCCAAGGCAATTCTTTAACTCCTCTCTAATTCATTCTCTGTCCTACCTAGTACTCAGTATGATGGTGTTTTGCAATCTTTCTCTTCTCTACTCAACCCTCCTATGACAACCCTTTTCCTTTCTCTCTCAAACCCATTCCCTCCATTGAAAGACTGACTCAAATCAAGGTCATTCACCTCGAACTCCCTCATCTCATTTCCTCCTCATCTCACATTTCCTTGATAGTATTCTTCACTATTTCTTCTTTTCTCCAGTCTCTTATAAGACTGGAACATTTTAGTTGCTTAATAAACACTTAGTAATTGCTTGATAGATAGATTATAAGCTCCTTGAGAGTAAGACATACTTAAAATTCTCATTATCCATAATAAGACCTTGCACACAGTAGGTACCTAATAAATAATGGTTGAATTATACTCCTTTGCACCCTTTGCCCACCTCCTACCCCCAGCATAGGTCTCTGAATAGAAAGAATTTAACAAAAAAAACCATTTTTTGTTGTTATCAGCATTGAACATGAATCAGCTCCATGTTCAATACTCTAAGGGAGCAGAGTAACTTGGAAACAGTTATGTCCAAACACTTCCTTGTGCTGAAACATCATTAGCAATTCCCATTATTCTTTTGTGTCAGTGTATGTGTTTGTATGAGTGTGTATATATCCCTACTAGGCGACTAGCACAGTACAACAGTTATTTAATTTTAGCTGAACTATGCTTCATAAACATTAATTATCATTCCTCAAAATAGCCCCGAGGCTAGTTCAGTTCTGAAGTGTAGCATTTAGCTTTTGCTGTTGTTCAGTCCCATCCAGCTCTTTGTGATCCTATCTGAGGTTTTCTTGGCAAAAATACTGGAGTGCTTTGCCATTTCCTTCTTCAACTCATTTGACATATAAGGAAACTGAAGCAAATAGGTTTAAGTGACTCGCCCAGGGTCACACAGCTAGTAAGTGTCTGAGGTCAGATTTGAACTCAGGAAGATGAGTCTTCCTGATTTTAGACCCAGTGTTCTATCCATTGTGCTGTCTAGCTGCCTCAGCAGGTGATGAAAATCCCTATACGCCAGAATGCTGTTCACTCTGATGTTAGGACTATTCTAGTAGAATAAAAGCCTCTCGAGGGCAAGGACTGAATTGTATTTGCCTCTCTGTCCCGGCCTTACAGGTGGTAGGAATTTACCAGATGTTGAGTTGACTTGAATTGGATTTGAATTGATGGTTCCAGCTCACAGTACACTCATGTCTGCCATATTGTTAACTTAACAAGGAAAAGTTGGTGCTCGGTTATACTGAAGGATAATCAGAAACTATAGGGGAGATCTGAGAGGGAGAGCTTCCCATATGAAATAGGCATTGTTAGAGACTCACTTTATTCTTCTGGGTTTGAAGGTCAATCTCTAGAGCCTGGAAGGTACGTCTCAGTTCATGGATATTGTCCTTGCTGCTCTGCACAGAGGTGGTTCTTCTTTCCAACTCCTGGGACACTGATTCTGCCTGTAGGGGCAGAAGAAAATGACAGAGCACATAAGCATCACCAAATGACCCAGGGAAATAGCTTCCCCCCATCTCAGCCTTTCTTTTACCTGCTCTTTGTACCATGTGTCCAAGTCTCGATGTTTCTTCTTAATTATCAGCTCATATTCTTGCCTCATGTCCTCTAGGACCTTAATCAGATCTTCTCCGTGGGTCGAGTTCACCCTCACATTAACCTTGATGTCATCTGTCATGTGCTGTTTGCTTATTTCCTGTTTATTTTGGAAGTGGACGGAAGAATGGGTAATTACAATAAGGTTCCCAGCCTCTTCACTTATCTTTTTGTAGCAGAATCATAACTTGGGTGGAGTGGCTGGGGCTTTGTCCAGGGGGTGACATTTAGAAAGTAGAAACATTTAACAGGATACTCTTTCAGCAATTTAGGAGCTAGTAAGTAATCAAATGAGATAAAGCACATAAAGTGGTTTGCAAACTTTAAAGTCTATATAAAGATTAGTCAATAATACTAATATCTCCTCCAATTTAACTGTGAATATATTAATAACTTCTTGTATTAATTTTTTCACTAGGAATTAAAAATTTACTTGAAGGGCAGGTTTTGTAATGCTTATCTGCCACAGACCCTCCCACGTCATCTAGCCCAATTCAATCATTCTACAAATAAGGAAATCATGGCCTAAGGAGGTCAAGCATTTGTTCTGCTTGCCTCAGGTGCCAAAATTGTGTTATTGCTCTCCTTAAATCAGCTGTTCTCAACCTGTGGGTTGTGACCCCTTTGGCAGTCGAACGACCCTTTCACAGGGGTCACCTAAGACCATTGGAAAACGCATATTTCTGATGGTCTTAGGAACCGAAACACCACTCCTCTATCCATCTCCAGGCGGGTGTTCCCACATGCAGATACACCCACATATGAGTATTAAAGGGTCATGGCATTAGGAAGGTTGAGAACCACTGCCTTAAATGGTTTGCTTTAAGGTGGAGAAAGTCATGGTGGTCTTCAGGGGCTATTCTCCGCCTGACTAGGATTAGACTCTCAGATAGTACTTGCCTATTCTGTGCAAAAAGAAACAAGCAAA
>CM053584.1:147927533-148002584 GCA_028627135.1 Pseudochirops cupreus | reverse complement strand
GTTAATGCTGTATTTTCATCAAAAATCTGGAAACCTGTAGCTCTGGGAATTCTTTCCATCAACAGAAATCATAACCCATCCATAACTTACATAATAATGATCATAATTATGATAAAAACAGTAGTGGCTATTGGTAGAGAGACCGAGTCAGCCTTAGACTCAGGGAGACCTGGGTTCAAGTCCTGCTTCCAATACATCCTGGGTATGTGATCCTGGGTTGGTCAATTTTATAGCAAGCTATTCTGTAAGATTGTAAATAGCAGAGCAGGTGCCCCTCTGCATTATAGTAGGAATTTCCTTACCAGAAAATAAAAAAAAAACACCAAAAACTAGGAAGAAAAATCAGCAGCCAACATCGACAGAAGGCTTGAAGGTTTGCGAAGCACTTTACATATATTCTCATTTGATCCTTACAATTACCCTGTAAGGCAGGTGCTATTATCAGTCCCATTTTACAGGTGAGAAAACTGAGGTTCTATTTTTACATCTTACAGAGATGCCAGTTATACATCTTATAGAGAGCCCAAGTTTTCCTGGCTCTGAGGCCAGTTCTCCATCCACTGACTAGGCCATATTACCTATGATAAAGATGCGTTATGGAGTTCTTAAAGTGAGGAGTTTTGGACAAACATACTTCCTCCTACAATCCAGGAAAGATTTTTTTTCACATTCTATAGTTTAATGCATTATTAAGAGACTTGATAGGCATTCTCTTATTGGTGATTCCTTCTTCTTAGCCTTTGATTTGACCCAAGACTTGAAGGCTTTTAAAGAATTTCTGGATGAAGAAAGCTTAAGACCACTGGTTTCCCCCACCTCCTCATGGTGCTTCTTCATGAGAATCAGCTCCTTCCTCATGCCCTCCACGTCCTGTTCCAGGTCAGTTATGACAATCGTCATGTTATCCAGGATCTTCCGAAGTGCCTCCACTTCTGTTTCCAGGTCTTTCTTGACGGACAGTTCATTTTCATACCTTTGGGTTAAAATGAAGGGGAATAGACCTTTATTGATTCAAGACTAGGGAATCTCTTAAGAACTCACCCTGGATCAGATTTAAATTTTTTTTCTTTTAAATGAATCATTTTTATGGGGGCAGCTAGGTGGCGCAGTGAATAGAGCACTGGCCCTGGAGTCAGGAGGACCTGAGTTCAAATTTGACTCAGCCACTTAACACAAAACTAGCCATGTGACCTTGGGCAAGTCACTTAACCCCAATTGCCCTTCCTTCCCGTCTCCAAAAAAGCAATAATTTTTGCACAGAGAAGTCAGTAGAACAGGTGTGTATGGCATGGGAGTGGGCAGCCCTGTCTCGATGCTCCCCTCCCTTTGTGGCCCACCAAAGAATTCTGATAAGCCAGCAACCTACAAATACCAATCCCTCAGCAAAATTGATGATGTGAAGCTCCCTTAGGGCAGGCCTGCACAACATGGGGCCCCTAACCCCGCTAAAGGCTTGTGGCCTGTGAAAGACGTAGAGAATTTAAAACAGGTCTGTACACCATCTGGCCCACACGCTGCTTTAGTGTACCGCAAGTGGCTCACAGGTCATAGCTTCTGCAGCAGAACCAGGAAAACAAAACACACAGTGACCATAACGACATAAATGAGAAGAAATATGACGAAACAAGATTGGACCCTGAAAGCCTGGCCTGGCCCTAGAGAAGGGCCGAAGAGAACGTATAATATCCGTATTGGCAGACGTGGTTGCTTGGTTTTGTTGAACCATTTGTCTCTTTCCTTTTCAATCTTTGTTATAAGGCAGTGGTTCTCAATTTTCTGAATGCCGTGACCCTTTAACACAGTTCCTCATGTTGTGGTGATCCCCAACCATAAAATTACTTTCATTGCTACTTCATAACTGTAATCTTGCTACTGTTATGAATAGTAATGTAAATATCTGATATGCGGGATGTATTTAAATTGAACATAACCCACAGGTTGAGAACCGCTGTTATAAGGGACAGTTAATTGAGTAAGGAAGGAAAGAGATAAATACGGAAATGAGGGAAAGGCAAAGAGAAGTAACCAAGCATTTATAAAGTGCTTAACCACATGCCAAGCACTGTACTTGGTATTTTGTAGAAATATTATCTCATCTGATCCTCACAAAACTCTGCAATTATTGCTATGCTATTATTATTATTCCCATTTCACAGTTGAAGAAATTGAGGCAAACAGAGGATCAGATTCGTGGACTGAAACTGAGGCAAACAGAGGATCAGATTCGTGGACTGAATCATTGTAAATCGAACCAAGGAAACTATTTTATTAGATTTGCCATGGACTAGAATCGTAACTGGCAGGAATCCACCTCCGAGGCCATCAGCCTAATTTCTTTAGGGCCAGAGAGAGCATAGGATCATACATTCAAACCTGGAAGGGACCCTAGAGGTCATTTAGTTCAACTGCCCTCATTTTAGATACTTAATTGCTCTGTGACTTTAAGCAAGGTACTTGACTGTTTGCCTCAGTTTCCTCATCTGTAAAATGTGGACAATAATAACATCTACCTCAAAGTTGTGAGGATCAAGCGAGATAATAAGTGTAAATTGCCTGGCACGTTATCACTTTGTAAATTTTATTTATTATTATCATTATTTATACATAAGGCTATTGGAGTAATATAGGTAGTACTGAGCAGAATTGGGATTCCCACCCAAGACCTCTGACTCCCAAGGCTTAGACCGAAATCTAGCACTGTTTCCACAACCCCATGCTGTCCCCTTAGGCCAGCAGTTCTCAAGCTGTGGGTTGCACCCCCTTTGGGGATCGATCGACCCTTTCACAGGGGTCACCTATGACCATGGACCATCGGAAAACACATATTTCCGATGGTCTTAGGAACCAAGACACCACTCCTCTATCCGTCTCCAGGCAGGTTCGCCCACATGCAGATACGCTCACATTGGAGTATTAAAGGGTCGAGGCATTAGGAAGGTTGAGAACGACTGCCTTAGGCTGACATTGACTAGATGATGTTTTCCTGGAATTCTCCTTTGAAAAAAATGGAAAATGGTGACAAGAAGGAGCTCACTTGAGGCTGAAGTCGTCTGCTGCCATCCTGGCATTGTCAATGTGGAGGAGAATCTTAGCATTTGCCAGTTTTCCGTCCATGATCTGTAAAACACACAAGAGTTAGTCCAATTAATTGTCGATTGTCCAAGGGCCCTGTCAGTAGGGAGAGGAGCTTCCTCAGCTGAGGGTGACTGTTGTTTTCTCTCTGGGTAGATCTTTGTTTTGGGGAAATTGATTAAGACATCATGGAGCACAAACTCAGAGCTGAAAGAGACCTCAGAGATCAACTCTCCTACCCACCTCATGCTGCACTAAGGGACAGAAAGAGAATTATCCAGTATAGTAAGCATCACAGCTGGAATTTGAATCCAGGTCATAGGATCATCAATACATATCTAGAAAAGATTTCAGAGGCCATCTAAGCCAACCCACTTATTTTAGAGATAAGGAAACTGAGACCCAGGGATCTTAAGTGACCGGTCTAAGGTCATACAGGTGACCTTACAAACATTAGTGGTGGGCTTTGAACCCACGCCCTCTAACTCCAGAGCCTATACTCATTCTACTGTATTATGCTAATCAACAAATTGAAGGCTCACTATGTACAAGGCATAAAATGTACAAGAATGACTTGATAGTAACATGAAGTTTAGGGACTTGAAGAACAGTCAATTCCTGCATCTGTGTGTGTGTGTGTTCAGCAGACAAGTTCAATAGGGATATAGCAGGAAAACTTTGTTTTATCTCTTACCAAATAACATGGCACCAGGATATAGTAGACAGAGGATTGGCCTTATAGACAAGAAGACCTGAATTCAGATCCTGCCTCTGACACATACTTGGGCTTGTATGAGCCCAATCTTTAAGCACCCCAGGCAACTTTCTGAGACTATAGATTGAAGAGTAGTTACTAGTCTGCATTGTCACACTAGAACTGCCCCGTATTAGTGCAATCACAAGTCTATGAGGCAGTTGATGATACAGTAGGCAGAGTGCTAAGCTTGGAGACAGGAAGAGCTGAGTTCAAATTTGCCTTTAGATACTTGCTAGCTGGGTGACGCTGGGCAGGTTGCTTAACTTCTGCTTGCCTCAGTCGTTCCAACTGTACAATGGGAAAAATAACAGCTCCTACCTCCTAGGGTTGTTGTGAGAACTGAATGAGGTAATTAGAAAGCATTCAGCTTAGTGCCTGGCACATAGTAGGTATTTAAGAAATGCTCATGCCCCTTCTTTCTCTTCCCTCTCTGCATTCCTCCTCACAAACCAAAACAGAAACATGTCTCATAGATCACAACAGACTAGTCTAACTTAGCTTCTCTTGCATGTGGGCTATGCTGGAGCTGGCTCACACCAGCCCATGAGAACTGACGGTTAAATTTTCAGTATAAGCCTTTACACCACAGAAATTGGCCAAGGCTATGAAGGATTTAAAAAAGTGATGGAAGAGATGTTAATCAGTTCAAATTTAAAACTATGTTGTGGGTATAATTTTTTTTTCCAGAGAGATGATTTTTAAACACTTACCAGTTTATTATTGCCTCCTACTTGGTGCTGGCATTGTGTTTATTTCCATTTATTAATTAGCATGATACAGTAGAATGAGTATAGGCTCTGGAGTTAGAGGGCTGGCTTCAAAGCCTACCACTAGTGCTTGTAAGGTCACCTGTATGACCTTAGACCAGTCATTTAAGATTTCTGGGTCTCAATTTCCTTATATAATAAGTTAATTTCCATATCCTTTAAGGTTTGCAAAGACTTTTATAGTCAGTAGCTCATTCGAGTCTCACAACCACACTGAAGTGGGCAGTGCCTTCACCACTCATTGTTGACCCTGATCAAGAAGTCACCCACATGGGGATTTATGTGGATAGACCTCAGGGTGAGGCCTTGAATATCAGAAACAAAGTATCATGTGGTGTCTCTCAGGAGAGACCAAAGGGAATTTTCCCCTGGTGTAATGTTAATGGGATTTCAGATCATCCCCACTCATTAACAGGCCTCACATGAAGTCCCTTAAGGGAAGCTTGATTAGGGAGGGTTACTTGTAGGCTGGCTTTCACACCTTTTTCTAATTTCTAAGGGGGTGATGCCCTCTGACTCTGAGAAGTGTATATATACTCTGAGCTGGTATTTTGCTTTGGGGGTTTCTTATGAGAAGGATGTTGTTGTTCATATGTTCAGAGCTCTCCGACTGCTCAGATGTGAAGGCTCTCTTGATCCAGGTATGTATATAAAGTGTATGGTTGATTCAGGTAGTCAGAGTCCTGTCTTCTGGTCTTCGTTTCTCTGTTTGTATTTTTTCTGAGGTTCAGGGTTCTGACTTTTCCCCTGAACTAGTGAGTGTAAGTAAAAAAGATTTAACAGCTATCTTTCCCAGTAAAGCAGATCTAAGAACCTGTGTTAGCAGCCATCCTGGGTATGGCAGCATGGTTCCTATTATACCTGGTAGGAGAAAAGGCTTCATGGGAGGGATGTATTTGGGGTGATAGCAGCAAACAGGCTTTCTTTTTCAAATAGTTGTTTACTCCTTCTGAGGCAGCAAAAATATTCTCTGCACCCTTCAAATTTCAGTTTCCTAGGGCAAAACCCTGATTATCCTAGTCATGGTTCCATGGGCAGGTTATTCCTGGTATGCTCATTTTAGAGAGGAGGAAACCGAAGTTTTGAGGGGGAAGCGTAAGACAGAAGAGCACAGTGAAAAGAAAATTGCCTTGGAGTCAGTTGACATGGATTTGAATCCTGGCTCTGAGCATACTACCTATGTGACTGAGGTCAAATCACTGAATCTCCATAAGCCTCAATTTCCTTTACCTTTAAATCAGGGTGTTGGACTAGATTGGTGGTGGGGAATCTTCAATCTCGAGGCCACATGTGGCCCTCTAGGTCCTCGAGTACAGCCCTTTGACTGAGTCTAAGTTTTACAGGACAAATCCTTTGAGGGGATTTGTTCTGGGAAGTTTAGATTCAATCAAAGGGCTACACTTGGGGAGCTAGAGGACCACATGTGACCTTGAGGCAGTGAATTCCCGATTCCCCCCAGGCCTGAACTAGATAAGGTCCCTTCCAACCCCAAACTGATGATTCTTTCACTTGTCATTGGTCTCACAACTAGTACATGTCACAGGAGGGGTCTGACATCGATAATCAAATATAAAATACTGTCATTCAAAGTCCATCATAATCTAGCCCTTTCCTTCCTTTGCAGTCTTCCCATACCTTATTGCTTGACACACACTCTCTGAGCCAGTGACACTGGCCTCCTGGCTAATCCAGGAGCAAGACACTCCATTTCTTAGTCATTTTCTCTGACTGCCTCCCGTGCCCAGAACACTCATCCTCCTTTACTCCATCTGCTGACCTCTCTGGTTTCCTTTAAGTACCAACTAAAACTCCACCATCTAAAGAAAGCCTTCTCCATCTCTTAATTCCAGTGCCTCCTCTCTCTTAATTATTTCCTATTTATCCTGTATATAGCTTGCTTTGTATGTATTTGTTTGTATGTTGTTTCTCTCATTAGACCAGTGGTTCTCAACCTGTGGGTCGTGACCCTTTTGGGGGTCAAACAACCCTTTCACAGGGGTCGCAAGGGTTGCCTAAGACCACTGGAAAACACATTTTTCCAGTGGTCTTAGGAACTGAGACATTGCTCTTCTATCTGTCTCCAGGTGGGTCAGCCCACATACAGATACGCCCACATATGAGTATTAAAGGGTCACGGCATTAGGAAGGTTGAGAACCACTGCATTAGACTGTGAGCCCCCTGAGGGAAGCGATTGCTTTTTGTCTCTTTTTGTATACTCAGCACATAGTAGGCATTAAAAATGTTTATTTTGGCAGCTAGGTGGTACAGCAGATAGATCACCAGCCCTGGAGTAAAGAGGACTTGAGTTCAAATCAGGTCTCAGACACTTGCTAGCCACGTGACTCTGGGCAAGTCTCTTAACCCCATTGCATAAGTAAACAAACAAAATGTTGATTGATCGGTGGATTGAAATACAATACTTTGTTGAGTCAAGTGTAATTTTCCATATCCATATATGTAACCTAATAGCAACGCAAATCTTTTCCTCCCAACTAATTAATCAATCCATCAACAAGTATTTATTAACGTTTAGCACATGCCAGGTTCTGGAGATAAAAGTAAGATGATCTGTGAGAAAAGCTTAGGATATTTGCTTTTACAGCATTTTAAAGAAACTTAGATTTGTAAATAGTTTATACCAGTTAAGTGGAGCAGTAGCTAGAGTGCTCTGCCTGGAGTCAGGAAGACTCATCTTCCTGAGTTCAAATCTGACCTCAGATACTTATTAGCTGTGTGACCCTGGGCAAGTCACTTAACCTAGTTTGCCTCAGTTTCCTTATCTCTAAAATGAGCTAAAGAAGGAAATGGCAAACCACTCCAATACTTTGCCAAGAAAACCCTAAATGAGGTTGTGAAGAGTTGGACAAGACTGAAATGACTGAACAAAAATACCTAACACAGTGGATATGTGTGTGTGTGTGTGTGTGTGTATGTGTGTGTGTGTATCTGTATGTATGAGGTAATGGTGACATAGCAGATAGAACCTTAGTTGAATAGGGTACTGAACTTAGAAAGATCTGGATTCAAATCCAACCTCAGATGCTTCCTGGCTAGACAAGTCACTTACCCTTTCTCTCAGTTTCCTCAACTATAATAGTCATAATGACAGCGCCTACATCCCAGGGCTGTTGTAGTGATCAAATGATATAATATTTGTGAGGTGCTTAGCACAGCGCCTGGCAATTAGTAGGCACTTAATACATGTTTATTTCCTTCCTGTGATTTCAGTGGCATAAGGAACTGTCAAGTGAGAGAAGAAATGCCTGCTGCTGATGTAGGTCAGCGTCTCTCTGCAATTCACAGTCCTGGGGAGTTACTCTGATGACAGCAAAGTTAAATGATTTGTTCAGGTTCCCACTGCTGGTGTCCTGGGCCATCCCTCTTCCAGCTTGGGCTCCGTGGGCACATCCTTGAATTGCCTCTCGTAATGAGTCATCAAAGAATGACATGATTAATGGACCATGCGTGGCATTTAGTACAGTGAATATGTAATTATTTTGGTAATATCCTTCCTAGTGACAAAGCTTTAATGAAAAATCCTTGGATTTTTCAATTTTATCTAGAATACCCTGCATAGGTTGCTGTTTGTCCTTCGTTCTCAAAGAGGACCTTGACATCAGGGAGGTGATGCCATGACATGCAAGTGAGTTGGATTTAAGTGACGGAGGGCTGTGCAAAGTCACCAGCCTCAATTTCTCCTCTAGAGCCATCTGGGTTCAGTGCCCAGATAGGGATTAGGATGACTAGAGATGGCGCTGGATGCAGTGGGGGACTTTGACCTTTTCAAGCTAAGGTCTTTAACAGGTTTCAGTTTGACTGAGGCAGTGTCCATTCAGTGATTAAGGCTTAATAAAAATGAGACAATGGCCCCGGCCCATTGCACTAAAGGCAACCCTGGGGGCTTGAAGGGATCAAGAATGTTCTCCTTCACCTCTGCCACTTACCTTTCCTGGCATCCTTCTTGATTCAGCTCAGCACCACTAACAACAACAACAACTTTCTTTCTTTCTTTCTTTCTTTCCTTCATTCCTTTCTTCTTCTTCTTCTTCTTCTTCTTCTTCTTCTTCTTCTTCTTCTTCTTCTTCTTCTTCTCCCTCTTCTTTTTCTTCTCTCTTTTTCTGTCTTTCTTCTTCACATTCTCTCTCCTCTCCTGTCCTCTTCTGTACTGTCCTATCCTGTTCTCTCCCGTCATCTCCTCACTCATCCTCTCCCCTCCCCTCTCTTCCTCTCCTCTCCTCCCTTCCACCCCATTCCTTTCTTCTCTCCTCTCCTCTCCTCTCTTCTCCTTTCTTTTCCTTTCCTCTCCTCTCCTGTCCTTATATACCTTCTCTTCATATCTTTAGTAAAAACCTCTCCACATAGGTGTTGCTGCAAGATTTTTGCCCCTGGATTCCCTACTTTTCTCTCCTCATCCACTTCAGTAAGGTCACTTATCAGCTAAGGAACAGATTTATAGACCCAACCCTAGTTTCTCTCCTGAGCTCCAGTTCCACATAACTGACTGTCTCTTGGACATATCCAGTTAGATGTCTCCTAAGCGTTTCACATTTAATAATCCCAAATAATCCTCATTATCTTTTCCCCAGAACTTCCTTCTCCCTAACCTTCCCTTTTTCTTATCTTCCCTAGTTCTATTGAAAGGCCCATATCCCTTCTAGTCATGCAGGCTTTTACCCTCAGTTATCCCTAACTCTTCCTGTTCTCTCTCACTCATTCTCCTATCCAGTCATTTACCAACTCTTATCAACTGTACTTGTGAAATCTCTCTCATCTATACCATTGTCCACTGGCACAGCCATCATCCTAGTCCAGTCCTCCATCAACTCTCACCTGGTGCCTTCCATGTTCTTTATTTTCCCCAGGCCTGTGCCTTCAGGGATGATTGTTGCATACTTAGTAACCTTAATGACAAAAAACAAAAAACAAAAACCACATGGTGCTAGACCTTAGGCTTGGGACTCAGATCAGGAATATGCTAAATGTCTTTTTGGGGAATCTTAAATAAATAATATTAAGAAGGGAGGGTGGTACTTCCAATTTAAGCAGCTTTATTCCCTGCATGGGGGCAACTAGGTGGTGAACTGGATAGAACATCAGGCCCGGAGGCAGGAAGACTCATCTTCCTGAGTTCAAATCTGGTCTCAGACATTTAATAGCTATGTGAACCTGGGCAAGTCACTTAACCCTGTTTGCCTCAGTTTCCTCATCTGTAAAATTAACTGGAGAAGGAAATGGCAAACCACTCCAGTATCTCTGCCAAGAAAACCCCAAATGGGCTCATGAAGAGTCAGAAATGATGGAAAATGACCGGGTTCATTCCTTGAAGGCTGAGCCTTGGAGGGCTACACTTTAGATCTATCACTTTAGTGTTTCTTTAGGTCTCCTTCCTGAAAGTATTTAGGAAAAGGGTTATTTAAAATGATCTCTCATTGATTCAATCATACCAGATGGTGGAATTACATTTGAGGTTATTATACTTTGGGCCCAAGACACCTGAACAGTAGTAGTAGCATGCTAATTTATTTCCCTGTCTCCTACTTCTCTCTTTGACACACTTTCCACACAAGTGCCAAACTGATATTCCTGAAACATAGGTCTGACCATGAGGCAGATGGACGATCCAGTGGCTAGGCCCAGAATCAGAAACATCAGAGTTCAAATCCAGCCTTAGACATTTACTAGCTGCATGACCAGGGGCAAGTTACCCCTCTGAGACTCAGTTTCTTCATCTGTGAAATGGAGATAATAATAGCACCTACCTCTCAAAGTCGTTGTGAGGAAAAAAATAAGTCGCTATTTGCAAAGCACTTTGCGAACCTTTGTTATTGAACTGTCTCAGTTATATCCAGCTCTCTGTGACCCTATGTTCCTTGGCAAAGATACTGGAGCCATTTGCCATTTCCTTCCCCAGCTCATTTTACGGAAGAGGAAACTGAGGCAAACGGGGTGACTTGCCCAGGGCCACACAACTAGTAAGTGTCTGAGGCTGGATTCGAACTCAGGCCTTCCTGACTCCAGGCTCTGTTCTCTATCCACTGAGCCACCTAGCTGCCTGAGGTTACACAGCTGATGAATGTCAGAAGGAGAATTTATGACAGAAGAGGTAATTTAATATAATATCTCCTTTTCAGAGAGGAAGAAACTGAGGCCCAGAGAAGGTGAGGTGACTATTTTTAGCAACACTTAAATTAGATATCTAGCATTTTCTATGACAAAGCAGTATCTCTAGCTAATGTCTTACCCACCCCCCTCGCTGAACCACACTGCATTTCATCTTGTGTAATTATGTCTTATTATTTATCTGAGATAATTTTGGGGATTTAACTTATATTTTTACTTCTTATAAAGGTAGGAAGGAAACAAACATTTATTAAACACCTGTTATGTATCAATACTGTGCTAAATGCATTACACATATCACCTTATTTGACCCTAACAACACCCTTGGCAGGTAAGTGCCTTATTTATTGCCATTTTATAGGTGAAGAAAATGAGGCAGACAGAAGTTAAGGGACTTTCCCAGGGTCACACAGCTAGTAAGTGTGTAAGGCTGGATTTGAACCCAGGTCTTCCTGACTCCAAGCCTGGCGCTCTATCCATTGAACCACCTAGCTGCCTCTACCTACATACTCTATGTCCTTATAAATACTTGTTGATTGATTGAGAGTGAAGTCTCCGTGGTCCTGACAGAACTTTCTAATTATATTATGAAAGGAAGGGAAAACACATTTATTAAGCTCTTACTATGTGTCAGGTGCTGCAGTAGGTGCTTTCCATAGAAAATCTCATTTAATCCACATGACAATGCTGGTAGTAGGTGCTATAATAATCCTCATTTTACAGATGGGGAAACTGAGGCTGAGATAGGCTAAGTGATTTTCTAGGGTCACACAGATAATAAATAGGCAGGATTTGAAATCAGGTCTTCCTGACTGTAGGCTCCTTTCTCTAACTGCTGTCCCATCTAGCTCCCTAGAGTCAGACATCTTTGAAAATTTAAAGTCTTCTTTGGATTTTTGCAAGCCACTATCCATTTTCTTCATCGTTCTGTTGGCCCTATTCCATTCTCAACAAGCCTGCTCAGTCTTTTTTGTTTGTCTGCATTCCTGCTACCTCTGCCAGTCATAGGTAATTAAGACCTCTTTATAATAGTATGGTATATTAAAATGCTTTCACTCCTTTCATCCCATTGGCTCCTCACAACATCTCTGTGAGGCTGGCAGGGCATGATAGTGCTGCTCCTTTTACACGGAGGGCACTCGGCAGAGGAAGTGATTTGCTCATGATCACAGGTTTGGTGAGTGAGAGAGGACAGCAATGAAATCTGGGTCCCCACAAGCTTTAGCTCATCTATTACAATGCTTTTCTTCTACCGCTTACAATTGAGAACTCCCTGATTAACATCAATTTCTAACTTCTTTCCCCAAAATCCATGTCCTTAATATGTAGAATCATAGCTATAGCTCTAGAAGGGACCTTAGAGATCCTCCATTAAACCTCCCCATTTTACAGATAAGGAAACTGAGGTCTAGGGAGGTGAAGTGAGTTACCCAAGGTCAAGCAGGTTGCAAGCAGTTGATTGGAGGGAGTTTGGAATTGCCAATTTCCTACTCTCTCCAAGTTTCCCTCTTCTCAAACCAAAACACCATCATTAACCATAAACATAGTGAAGGACTGTTGAGTCACCTTGTTTTTTCCTTAACACCAACCATGTACTCTATAGTTAAGGTAATTACATAGTCAGTTATTAGGTGGATTATTCAGTAATTAGAGTTCATTATGAGGACAGATTTATATTATCATAATATACTTGGGAATATGGGGTGTTATAATAGTAACACGAAACAGACTCTCTGAAGCCTGTGATCCTCTTTCTAGTTTGGTTAAACCATGGTGGGTATAGTGATGAGAGTGCCCAATTCAGTCACAGGGTCTGGGTTCAAATCCAGCCTTGCTACTTTTTACCTTGTATGACCTTGGGCAGGTCTCATTTAAACCATCTGTGTCTCAGCGAACTAATCTGCAAAAATGTGGAGGCCAGACTAGATGAAAAGTAAGCTCCTTTTTCTCTCTCTGAGCCTATGATCTCTCAAAACATTGGTTGAGAGTATTTATGTCTGTTAAAATTACAAAGTAAAAAAATAAACCAACAACTTATTAAATATTTCTCTTATTTTCCCAATATTGTGCTTGACTTTACATTATGATCAACTGGAATCAAACTCAGGAAAGTACATGATTGAACTTTTCAGTGCTGGGATAGGAATTTGTCAATAGTTTACCTCATGATACCCTGAAACTATCTTTTCTCAGGAAAATAATAATGATAATATTTCTATTGTATTCTATTAAAAAGTCAGGGTAACTTTAACTTATTAAAGCTTAAAACTATAGTGGGACACCCTGTATCATCTTATTTGAGCCTCCCAAGAGCATTATTCCCATTTTACAGATGGGGAAACTGAGGCAAATAATAATTAAATATCTTGCCCAAGGTTGCACGGCTTTTAGTTCCCTATAGTGGGATATGATCCTGTGTCTTCCTGATTCCAAGTCTAGCAATCTAACCACTGTGCTGGGCCAAGCCACACTTCTCCACAATAAGATGGCTATCAAGAGGAGTGATCGGTTTTGTATACAGTCCCTAAGATGACATAGCCCAGCCTGACTTGGAGAACCAGAACCATATTAGGGAAAATGGTCTTGGGGGAAGGAGAGCAGTTTCTCTTATTGTTTTGAAGCAGCATTTGGGGAAAGTGATGGAAGTACCCTCCTGGTCCCAGGAGAGGCCGTGTGGTACAGCTGGATCTGGCATTTAAATCTCAGCACTGCTGCTTATTACCTATGTGACCTTGAGAGCCTCTTGAGGTCATGTTTTTTGCCCCTTTTTAGTATACCCAGTGCTTAGCACTCTGCCTAGCTCATAGTAGGTACTTAATAAATGCTAGCTAACTGATTGACAGACAGCCTCTCTGGTCCTTGGTTACCTCCTTTGTAAGTTGAGGGGGTCTCATTGGATGATGTTCAAAGTCTGTGTTTATTATGTTATGACACCCTTGCCTAGAGCCAGGAATGGCTTTATTATGTATAATTTTTATAGATCAAACCTCCCTTATTTGTCAGAGTAGTTATTTAAAAAGATTAGTTTATACAAAAAGTGATGAGCCAACCCAAAAACTTAGGTCCAATTAGATTCTTAGCATCTGTATGTGTGGAGCAGACCATTTAACCTCGCTGGATCTCAGTCCTCTCATTTGTACAATGACAGGAGTTGAGGGTAAATGATCACTAAGGTCTCTTCTAATTCCAGATTCATGATCTTAAGAAAATACTTGGGGGCAGCTGGGTGGTGCAGTGGATGGATCACCAGCCCTGGAATCAGGAGGATCTCAGTTCCAATGTGGGCTCAGAGACTTACTAGCTGTGAGACCCTGAGCAAGTCACTTAACCCCAATTGCTTTCAAAAAAAGAGAAAGAGGAAGGAAGGAAGCAAATACATGGAAACATTTACAGTAGACTCAAATTGGGCTCTCATTGTCCTAGGATCATAGATTTAAAGCTCAAAGGGTCATCTACTCCAACCCCTTCATTTTACATAGAAGGAAACAGCACATTCAGAGAAGTTGACTTGTCCAAGGACACACAAATGGTGGCAGAGCTGAGGCTTAAATCAAGTGTTCTCTGTTTCCTGCTTTGTATTGGTTTAACATTCTAATAATTATGTAGGATAATTGTCCCCCAGAAAAGAGGCAACAGCACAATCCCCTTAGTGTAGTCACCACTTACCTGTTCTTGTAGGTGGCTGATGTTTTCCTCATATTGAGAATAGTCTTGCTTCTTGTCCAGGTCCCTCTTCTTATGCCACTCCAGAATGCAACTTTCAAGTTTTGTGTTGGCTGCCTCCAGGGAGCGTACCTTCTCCAGATAAGAGGCCAGGCGGTCATTCAGATTCTGCATCATCAGCTTTCCATTCCCACCAAGGAGGATGCTGCCTCCTTGGTTTCCACCGAAGCCCAGTCTATAGCCCCCAGCTCCGGGGGATGAGCAGAATGATGTAGTGGAGGAAATAGAAACTCGCATACCTCCTGCACCTCCATGGACACTGGGTGCCCTGGGGAAGATCCCAGGCCTGGCCCAGCCATAGCCTGAGCCCTTGACAGCACCTGAAGGGGCCTGGAAGGGACTTTGGCTGGAACTCATGCTCCCATCGGTCAGGAATGCAGCTCTGGGCTCTTCCTTCCCACTGGCACCTGCTTAGCTGAACTGCCTCCAGCTGCCTGGGCCCTCATTCTTTTATGCTCTTCCTTCTCTGTGGGAGTTCCCTTCCCTCCCGGGCCACGGGAGCAATAAGATCTTGTCTTGTGCAATCTGTGTTTCCTCTTGGTCAATTCTAGAGCCTTTATGGGTTGTTGTCATTGTCATTCGAAACAACAATATATATATTTTTTTCTGTCCTCCTTTCTTGACCATGAGGTGTGTCCCAGGGCCCTAAGTGTGTATTAGATTCCAGTAGGTTGTTAATCTTTGAGTAGAAACTTTATATGTTTCCTTTTGAGATTAAAAGAATCTGACCAAAGAACACATTAAAATCCAGAAGAGTTGACGGGGTGTGGTGGTGGGAGTTTCCTTGTAAAAGTTACAGAATTAAAACAAAAACAAAAACAAGCCACCTATATTTTTAAAAAGGGAATGACACCTTTGTCTAAACGATTAAACTCAACCAGTTCAGAAATGGCTCTAAGATGTTTAAGAATATCCTTTTATGTCAAGGAAAGGGTAACACTGGTCAACCATTCACAGTCCTGAACTTTGTTGGCTCAAAGTAAAGAACATTAATGGAAAGTAATTTCAAAGGGATAGCTCTTAACGTGCAAACCCTAAATTAGAATTAATTAATTAATAATTGTATCCCTCATTTCCAGGGTGCCTTTCATCCCGGCATGCCTCAAAACTAAACAAACTCCTAGCTGAGTGCTGTATATAGCCTCTGGGAGGAATTGGCAGCTGCTTAACAATCTCCTGACAACTTGGCCAAGCTGCCGAGTTCAGAAAGTGGGAAAGATGTTGCGCTGTCTGAAGCCAACAGACAATTTGGGGAAGTTGGGGAATGCTCTGCAGCATTTTCTTTGAAAACATAAATTTTTATTAATGTCTTTTGTTTTTAAAGCATCTGTATCATTCTATTTTTATTATATCATATACCATTATTATTATTTGTTACATCATTTACATTAGGAATATATGATATGTTTTATATGGAAACAAACTGATGTTTTGTATCATATTTATATGTAGCAAATATTTTATATATCAAATTATATATCAAATTACAGATCAAATATTTCATATATTTATATGGATATTTTATAGAACCTAATGTATTTCTTACTCTTTCCTTTTCTCTGAGTCGTGCCTTTTAAAAAAAATTAGGAAGAAATTTGAAAATAGTTTAGCAAAGCTAAACAACATACAGAAAAAGTCTGACATTACAAGCATGATTCTATACCCCAGATCTTAAGAGTTTAGCACAGAACTTAGCACAGGAAAGGTGTTGAATAAATGCTGGTTGACTGATTGCCTCTGCAAAGAAGGGAAGGGGGAGAAGTACTTTCTCATATTTCATAGCTGGGACCAAGCCTAGTCATTTTAGTTTCCTAGCATTCAATTTCTCTTGTTTTGTTGCTCCTTGTCTTTTCATTGACATTGCTGTCATCATCGTTTTCTAAATTCTGCTTATTTTAATTTGGATCAGTTTGTATAATTCTTCTTTTAACTTTTGTTTATTTTTAGTTTACATCATTCATTTCCATGAGATATTGATTTATGAATTTTCTCATCTTTCATCTACCCACCACCCCAAAACAGTGATCCCACTGTATACCCTCTCCCCCAATCTGCTCTCTCCTATATCCTCCCCCATCACCCCTCTGACTTTCCGGTAGGGCAAGATGGATCTCCCTACCCTAGTATCTGTATATATCCCTCCTTTCTATTCCACCCCCTTCTTGTTCTATTCTCTACTTTGTCTCTGTCCCTTTATGAAAGTATGTACTTCTAACAACCCTTCCCCCCCAACCTGCCCTCCCCTCCACCCTCCCCCTTCTCATCCAATTTCCCCCTACTCTCCTGTAGGCCAACATACTCAATTTAGAGTGTATGTCACTCCCTCCCTAAGCCAACTTCAATGAGGATAAGGTGGACCCATTTCCTTTTGCCTCCCAGTTCTTCCCTTCCATTGTAACAGTTATCCCTTGTCTCTTCTATATGAGAGAATTGACCCCATTCTGTCTCTCCCTGTCTCCTCTCATATTATTCCTCTCCCACCTCTCAATTTCACCTTTTAAAATATTATCCCATCCTATTCAATAGATCCTGCACCCTCTGTCTATGTACATATATATACACACACTCACATATGTATTCATATGCATATATACCCTCCTATATAGACATATGTGTGTATACATATATGTATATATATTTATATTCCTTTCAATTATCCTCATGCTGAGAAAATTTTCATAAGTTACAATTATCATTTTTTCATGTTGGCATGTAAATAGTTCAACTTTGATAAGTTCCTTGTGAATTCTTTTCCACGTTTACCTTCTCATGCTTGTTGTATTTGAATGTCAAATTTTCTATTCAGTTCTGGTTTTTTCATCAAGAATGTTTGGAAGTCCTCCACCTCATTGAATAACCATATTTTCCTCTGGAACAATATATTCAATTTTGCTGGGTAGGTGATTCTTGGTTTTAATCCTAGCTCCCTTGATCTCTGGCATATCATATTCCAGGCCCTTTGATCCCTTAAAACTGCTAGATCCTAGGTTATCCTAATTGTATTTCCAAAGTATTCACATTGTTTCTTCTTGGCATCTTGTAATATTTTCTCCTGGACCTGGGAACTCTGGAGCCTGGCTACAACATTCCTAGGAGTTTTCTTTTTGGGATCTTTTTCAAGAGGTGATCAGTGAATTCTTTCAAGTTCTATTTTGCCCTCTGGTTCTAAAATATCAGGGCAATTTTCCTTGAGAATTTCTTGAAGGATGATTTCTAGGTTCTTTTTTTGATTGTGTCTTTCAGGTAGTCCAATAATTTTTAAATCATCTCTCCTGGATCTATTTTCCAAGTCAACGGTTTTTTATAAGGAGATATTTCACATTGTCTTCTATTTTTTCATTTGTCTGGATCTGTTTAATAGTATCTTGATTTCTCGTAAAGTCATTAGCTTCCATTTGCTCCACTCTAATTATGAAGGAATTATTCTCTTCAGAAAGCTTTTGAGATTCTTTTTCCATCTGGCAAATTTGGCTTTTTAAGGCATTCTTCTCCTCATTGGCTTTTTGGGCCTTTTTTGCCGTTTGAGTTAATCTGTTTTTTAAGGTGTTATTTTCTTCAGTCAGGTTGTTGACTCTCTTTTCATGATTTTCTTGCATCATTCTTATTTTTCTTCCCAATTTTTCCTCCACTTTCCTTATTTGGTTTTCAAAATCCTTCTTAAGCTGCTCTATGGCTTGTAATCAGTCTACATTTTTCTTGGAAGCCTTTGATGAGGCAGTTCTGACTGTGTTTGATCCTTTTTGTCCCCAATAAAGGAATCTAAGGTTGCATTGCTGGGCTTGCTTTGCTTCCTTTGCCTGCTCATGTTGCCAGAGTTTGTATAATTCTTCCCATGCTTTTCTATTGTTATCATATTCTTACATCATATTACACCCATGCACCTCAATTCCTTTAGCTGTTCCCCAATCACCAGGCATTTACTTCAGTCCCAGTTCTTTGACACAAAATTGCTAATATCATTCATTGTATTTAGGTGTCACAGTGCACAGAGCACTGGGCTTGGAATCAGGAAGACTTAGTATCTCCATGAGTTCAAATATGACCTCAGATATTTCCTAGCTCTGTGACCCTGGGCAAGTCACTTAACCCTGTTTGCCTCAGTTCCTCATTTATAAAATGATCTGGAGAAGGAAATGGCAAACCTCTCCAGTACCTTTGCCAAGAAAACCTCAAACGGAGTCATGACTGAAATGACACAACAATAACAACTACTTTCCTTCCATCTGGCAGATGAGAAAACCAAGGCAAATAGGATTAAGTGACTTGCCCAAGGTCACACAGCTAGTGGTTTGCCATTTCCTTCTCCAGCTCATTTTACAGATGAGGAAACTGACACAAACAAGGTTAAGTGACTTGGCCAAGGTCACACAGCTAGTAAGTGTCGGAGGTTGCATTTGAATTCAGTGAAATGAATCTTCCTGACTCCAGGCCTAGAACTTTATCCAGTGGGCCACCCACTTTAAGGTTAGGTAATTCAATTAAATCCAAGTTGACAAATGTGTATCAAATTTGCACTATATGAAAGATATTATGTTAGGTGCTAGGAATACAGAGACAGAAACTAATAGTGGCTGTCCTCAAAGACTTTCCACTCTCTTGGGGGATATAATATGTACACAAACAGCTTTAGAGAAAGGAAAAGTGAGGAGGGACAGGCTATTATAGGGACAGGTGGAGATTAGGGAAGACTTTCTGAAGGAAGTGTTATCTGAGCAAGTTTTGGAGGAAGATGAAGATTCTGAGAGGTGGAGGATGTGTGGAAGGGATGTATTCCAGGAATGGGGAATGGCTAGTCAAGTTTGGATAGAAAGCTGCAAAGGTAATTGGGAGCCACAGCATAGAGGACCTCAAATACTAGATTGAGGTGTTTGTATTTTACTCATAAGCTATGAAGAGACGTTGAAGATTTTTAAGCACAAGGATGACATGAATAAAATGGGATGGAACCACTTCTAGGCTGCTGACACTTGAACCTGAAGGAGTCTTAAATAAGGAAAGCACATACACATATACACAAAGAATTAAAACATGTAGATCAATCTTTTGCTGAGAGTAGAATCATAGATGTAGAGCTATCCGAGGTAATTTTATCCACTCTCCCAGTTTACATATGGGGAAACTAAGGCACTCAAGTGACTTACCCAAGGTCACAAAGGTAGTGTCAGAGGCAAGATTTGCACCTAGGTGCTATGACTCTATTATAGCCAGAGCCCTCTGCTATGTTATTCTTCGTAATTCTTTCTCCACGTCTCAGGAGTTTCATGATTTGTCCCAATGCCAGATTCCTCTTCATGGGCCCTTCTACTGTTAATGCCTTCCACCTGAAATCCATCTACTCTGAATATATCTTATATGTACATATTTGTTTCTTGTCTCCCTTGTGAGAAGGTGAGCCCCTTGAGGGCAAAGATCTTGCTTTTGCCTTTAGAGCTTAGCACAGTTGCCTGCCATACAGTGTGCATTTAATGACTATTGCTGCTGAATGTGCACTATGGAAAGTAGGAAGTAGAACAAGCTAGTGGCTTTCTTAGAAACAGATCAGCTACATGCAGAAATATAATATTTACCAGTTAGATGTCTGAAAATGCAGCCTTCCACTGGATCTTTACTTGCTTGGAAGCTGTTTGAAGAGTGTTTTCTCTGATTTAGGGAACTCTTCTTCTGAACAGATTGAAAGATACAATATTAAAGGGAATCACAAAAGAAAGAAGGGTAAACAAATATCCTTCTCTTTCTTGTATCTGAAACCAAGAATATGAGAAAGGAGAGAGATGATGGAGAGAAAAGCAAACAAAGGAAACACCAAGACTTCATCTGACATGTGGGGGCAAGAACTGTTTTTGCTGCTTTGAACATTTCTTGGGAGACTGTTACAATGGAAAATGATAGTCAGGACAGTTTTTGCTATGGTACACACAACCAGCCTTAAAAGGAAATGAATAGGGATCTGTGGCATTGGTAGGCCACATCCCAAGTTGTACTCATGTGCCCTGGACCCTTTAATCAAAGTCCATCATAGAAGGGATTAATTCTCTGCCCCTTTAGGGTCTGCTTGAATGGCAATGATTTAGAACCACAGCTATTAGGAAAATTACCTTCAGACAATTCTAGTTGGCAGGCTTAATGTTATTCTGTCATATCATGTAATAAATCACATGTTGGTAAAAGAAAAAAATTGCTTTGTCCAAGAATGTACCTACTTCTGCCAGGTTTTGAAGAAGTAGGAGGGTAATTTCCTTGTAACTCTAGACTTGTGTAGTTCTGTCAAAAGATAAATCAGAAATTTTAGACTCTGAAATTCTTCATTTTCAAGGAAAGGCAAATAGCCCATGAATTGATCTTATTTCAAGGAGTCCTAAAATTGAGATGAAGTTCAATTAGTCATCTAATGTAGCTTCCTGGTGCCTGCCAGATCAGAAATGATTTCTGCATCCTCTTGTCAAAGTCTCCAGGAATGACAAACTTCCAGTATTCACTCATCCTTTCAGCTAAGAAATCCTTGACTTTTGTAGACTTATGAGTTCAATACTTTGTGTGGAACACATCTGAATGCATAAACAATACTCTTCGGACGGCTTAACATGGGAAAGAATGATGGTGTGGGGTGTAATTTTGGATATCTAGGACAATATAGGCTGTTTAGCAACATGTAGAGTGTGTGTGTGTAGCATGACATATTCCATATAGTGGTTCTTTAATAAATGTTTGTTAGATTGAAAATTGACCTGGAGCCTACATTCCTTCTTCCACCCATCTCAATGTCATCATTAAAAGAGGTCAGTATCTGGTGGATCTTATGGGAGAGGTGATGAACGAGAGAGCTGGGGCTGTGTGGGTGTATCAGGAATCAGAAGGACACTTCGTCAACAATCCTTAATTGGTACCAGTGCTTGTCTGCAATCTAAAAAGCAATCATTCTATCACTGAGTGTTTCCCTAGACAGGATTGCTGCGGATGACAGAAGGACCAGAACAATACTCCAATAGACTTTTACAGCAAATGACATTTCAGGACAAATGATTAATGGATCATTAGGTATTATCGCTCTATTATTATCCTATGATTCTTGGGATTACAATGAAAAAAATGAGACACTTCTAGAAACAAATGTCCCTTCTGTAGTGACACCGGCTTAGAGATTTTGCAAGATATTATGATCATTTGTTGTAGTTTAGTTAATTAGTCATATCTGACTCTTCATGACCCCATTTGGGGTTTTCTTGGCAAAGATCCTGGAGTGATTTGCCATTTCCTTCTCCGGCTCATTTTACAGATGAGGAAACTGAGGCAAAAAGGGTTAAGTGACTTGCCGAGGATCACACAGCTAGGAAGTTTCTGAGGGTGGATTTGAACTTAGGTCCTCCTGACTGCAGGACTGGCACTCTATACACTGTTCCACTTAGCTGCATAGAGACCTGAGAAGTCCAGCAAATATTCCTTTCTATGTCTTTGTTTCTTTTAGATATAAGTCAACAGATTGAGGGTCTAGATTAAGGTGGATTCAGAAGGCATCTGTTATAGTTTTTCATGGTAGGAGAAAGTAGTATGAGTCTTCTTCAGATGATGCAGCAAAATGACATCCAATCAGAATCTGGATTTGTGTTGTCCTTCTGGAAAAGTGCTGAGATCTAAATCACAAGGTGCTAGAAATGCCTACATGAGAGAAATTTGTAAGGTTAGAGATTTTTATAGAAAGACTAATTAAGTCAAACGGAAATCAGTAGCCCTGTGGACCATTTTTACTAATTAGTCTTGTTTAGTCTAGCAGGCTCCAGGACTTAGCTTCTTGGATTTTGAAGTCAGCTATGAATCCCCTCATCTCAGCTCCCTACTACCCTACACTAAAGCTTCTACTTTCAGACCAGTCCTCCCTCATTGCAGGGGAAGTAGCTCCTGGGGAGAGGGGCCCAGCCATCCCCACCAACTATCAACTAATTTTCACCTATAACAGGTATCTTAGTCTTGATGAAATAGTACGGTAGCTTGAAGGAGCAATAGCAGGAGGATATGGGGGACACATGTGTCAGGCAAGTAGAGCAACCACCACTACCTTGACCACTATTTCCCCTCAAACCCTGATGGAGACAGCCCAGGACCCTGAACATGAGAGCTTTGCAAATAGCAATGGTTCCAACCCAGGTCCCACAGATATCATCCTGGGAAACAATCCCTCTGGTGACCAAGCATGGCACTACTTCTATAAGGTATGACCACAGCTACCGAGGACGCAGAAAAGAAAATTCTTGCTACCAAAATTCTTGGCACTGTTATAGATGGCTCAATATCAGAAACCGACCCAATTTTATCAGTGGAAAGGACAGTAAAGAAGAGTCATTGCCATATACTCTGTCATGTACCCTAAGGACCATGGGCCATTTCCATTTGACTTGCTGCTGAAACCATTCATAGGTGTTGTCTCTTCCATGAGAGTAGGAACTGTTTCAATTTTTATTAATTAAATAATTAATCAAAGTAAATCAAATTAATTAATTATATTTTCTATTTATATTCTCTAGTACTTAGCACAGAACTTTTACACATAGTGAGTGTTTAAGAAATGATTCATTCATTCATTTATCCCACTAATATCTAATGTGTGGCAAGTAGGTCATTACCTCAGTACTTAGCTGGTCCATCTTTCTTTGTTGTCCTATTATAGTGTCCAAAGGGAGACCATCAACTAGTCTATATTAGGGATTCTTAAACTTTTCCCACTGTGACTCCTTTTCACATTTCCACAGGATTGGCTGCTGTGCTGTGGTCTGAGGGCATGAACAGTTCAAAGTATGCGAATTTTGTGTTCAGAACCAAGGCTTCAGTGAAGTTGCTTGATACAACATGGGGCAAGCACTGCCAGAAACACCTTGGATTCACTATTCTTTTGATTTTTGGTTCATTTTTAATCATTGTGCACTCAGAAACCTTTTATTGCTGCCAAATTTTTCTCAGCCTCATACAGAGTGACATCCCACAGTTTAAGAAGTGCTGGTCTATATCACTTGAGGCAGCAGTGACTGTTCAATCTCCAAAGGGCCCCTATCCTGAGCAGCAGACTCTCATGCTGACTTCATTTTAGGTCTGTCTCTGACACATGCAATGATTCCTAGGCCAATGAGGAGACATGGGTTCTTTCCTCACTTTCTAGATACCCAGACTACACTTTGAGAAACACTGAATTAGCTGATCCTGAGGTCTGTATCCATTCTGAAATCCTGTGATTATGTGAACATCAAATAATAAATAATGAAGTGTTTTTCAGATAAAGGCTATAGGACTTTAGAGATGAAAAGGACCATTGTAACTTAGGGCAAGGAGAGAGGCTTCTTAGGCTGAGCTTTGAAGGAAGTGTAAGGGTCAGATTGACAAATTTTTCTATTATCAATTAGCAGGATATGGATTCTCAATGAGAAAAAAATTCCATGTAAAAGGATCACTTAACATCCCTAATAGGAATTGACTGGGCATGGATATTAATAAATCTACTTCCAGCATAAGAGTGTGATTTATGTTTTATAATAAATCATCGTGCACAATGAAGGCAGAGAGGGGCTAAGGCAAAAGATATGTAAAGGCCCTATCATTGAGAGAAAGGTACAATTCAAAAGCTTTGAGAAAGCCAGTGTCCAAGAAACAGGGACTTAAAACAAAAATGCAGTGCTCAGGGAACGATTACCTATCACACAAGTAGATAGTTATTAAAAACTCCCATCTTTTGCAGGATTGTATGGACAAATGTATCCACATATAGCATCGTAAGAGTAAAAGTGGAAGAGACCTTAGAAGTTATAGAGTTTGATGTTGTAGATTGAGGAAAGTTAGGCACAGAGGGGTTAAATGATGTGCTCAAGGTCACTTAGCTATTAGGTAACTGAGGTGAAGTTTGAACCAAGGTTTTTTTTATAAAGTTCAGTTTCTCATACCTGCTGTTGCCTCGTACTTCAAGGCACATAGATCCAAAATATCTCTGAGTGTGCTAGTTTTGGCAGAACAAAACACAATGGGAGTAACCGTGGGGGAAACATTTCTTTATTTAGCTCTTAAAAACTAACAGAGATTAGTAGAAGATTTCAAGGCAGGCGCAGATTTTGTAAGTTGATTAGAGTATTTGGGGTGCTGAGAGAGGAAATAGAAAAGAGGAATGGGGAAAGTAACAATATAAAGGAATCAGATTTTAATAAGAAAGAATAGATAGAAGGTCAGGTCATAGATTTACTATGAACACACTGTGGGTAGTTAGGAATACAAAGTATTCAAAGAAGAACTGGAAAGAATTAGGGAGACATAATAACTGCCTTCAATGATAACACTAGCTTAATTTATATAGTACTTTGAGATTTGCAAGTGCTTTACAAATATCTCATTTGATGCTCACCATCTTGAGAGGTAGATAGTATTATTATTTCTGTTTTATGGATGAGGAAACTGAATCATCAGAGGTTAAGTGATTTGACAAGATATAAAGCAAGTATATGTCTGAGACGGGATTTGAACTTAGCTCTCCTGACTCCAGGTCCAGTAGTCTATCCACCCAGTCACTTAACTGTCTCTTGTACTTAAAGCATTTAAAGAAAGAACACAGCATATTGCTTTTAAACATTTAAAGGAAGAAGGATTAATCTGGCTCTGTTTGATCCCAAAAGACAGAATTCAGAGTGAGGGGTGAGAACTTCAGAGACTTAAATTTAGATTTAATCATAGTAATATTGTTAGGAAAAACTTCTCAAGAATTAGAATTATCCAAAAGTGGGGTGGGGAGGAGGCAGAGTCAAGATGATGGAGTAAAGGCAGGGACTCATCTGAGCTCTTGCCCAAACCCTTCCAAATAGTTTTAAATAATGACGCTAAACAAATCCTAGAGTGGTAGAACCCACAAAATGATGGAGTGAAATGATTTCCCAGCTCAAGGCAACTTGGAAAATTGGCAGGAAATGTCTGTTGAATGAGGGTGGGAGAAAAGCACAATCCAACCCAGGCTTCACCAGCAGACCTGGCTGTAGCATATCAAGAATGTTTTTCAGTCAATGTAATAGAATCAGTGGCAGCAGTGGCAGTTTCCAGATTTTTCAGCCCACAGAAACCAAAGACATTTTAGAAGGTTGGTAGGAAAGTTCTGTTGCGGGGTGAGAGTTGAGCAGAGTCTAGCATAGGCTATGTCAGTACAACCCTGTGCTCAGTGAACTAGGAGAAGACCTTGGGATCCACTAAATTAAGAGTGGAAGCATCTGCTTCTAGAACTGTCAGCTCACAGACAATAAAGGGGTCGAACAACTGGTCAGAAGGAGATTACATGGTTATCTTTGCTGGTGCTGAGGAAGGACTCTGTTGCTTTGCTCATACTCAGATGTGGGTCATAGTCCTGGGTGGAAGTCTCAGGGCAGGGAACAGAACAAACACACCAGAGTTTGTAGCCACAGTGGAGCAGGAACCTTCCTTGTAGCTTCAGGGTAGATAAGAGAGCTTGTCATCATTCACAGATCAGAGCACAGGCCAGGAAAGTAGCAAACACCTCTCCTTAGATCATACCACCTTGGAGGAACTGAAAAACTCACAGGTCCCTAGAAGTACCTCTGAAAACATCTCACAAAAACCCTGAAGTTTGACATAGTACACCCTACTTAAACAAAAAAGTATTAAAGTATTAAAGTAGAGCACTAAAGTAGGAGAGCCCTACTTTAACAAAGAACTAAAAGTGAAGTAATATGCTGGGAAAATGAGCAAACAACAGAAAAAAAAATCAGACCATACAAAGTTACTATCATGTCAAGGAAGATCAAAAGACACACTCAGAAGATAATGAAGTCAAAGCTCCTACATCCAAACCCCCCAAGAAAAACATGAATTTATCTCAGGCCATGGAAGAGCTCAAAAAGCATTTTGAAAATCAAGTAAAAGAGGTAGGGGAAAAAACTGGGAAGAGAAGTGAGAGAGATGCAAAAAAATCATGAAAAATGAATCAACAGCTTGGTAAAGGAGACATAAAACATACTGAAGAAAATAATACCTTAAAAAACAGACTAGGCCAAATGGTAAAAGAGGTACAAAAATCTGATGAGGAGAAGAATGCCTTAAAAAGCAGAATTAGCCAAATGGAAAAATAGGCACAAAAATTCAATGAAGAAAAATACTCCTTAAAAAGTTAAATTGGCTAAATGGAAAAGGAGGTTCAAAAGCTCACTGAAGAAAATAATTCCTTAAAAATTAGAATGTCGTAAATGGAAGCTAATGACTTTATGAGAAATCAAGAAACAAAACCAAAAGAATGAAAAAATAGGAGACAATATGAAATATCTCATTGGAAAAACAAAGGACCTGGAAAATAGATTCAGGAGAGATAATTTAAAAATTATTGAACTAGCTGAAAGTCATCACCAAAAGAAGAGCCTAGACATTATCTTTCAAGAACTTATCAAAGAAAGCTTCCCTGATATTCTAGAACCAGAAGGTAAAATAGAAATGGAAAGAATCTACCAATCACCCCCTGAAAGAGATCCCAAAATGAAAACTCCTAGGAATATAATAGCCAAATTCCAAAGCTCTCAGATAGAGGAGAAAAACTGCAAGAAGCCAGAAAGAAACAATTCCAGTATGATGTAGGTATGGACAGGATAACACAAGATTTAGCAGCTTCAACATTAAAAGATCAGAAGACTTAGAATATGATATGGAGGGCAAAGGAGCTAAGATTACAACCAAGAATCACTTACTCAGGAAAACAGTATAATCTTTCATGGCATAAATGGATATTCAATGAAATAGAAGACTTTCAAGCATTCTTGATGAAAAGACCAGAGCTGAATAGAAAATTTGACTTTCAAATACAAGATTTAAGAGAGGCATAAAAAGGTAAACAGGAAAGGGAAATCATAAGGAACTTAATAAGGTTAAACTGTTTAAATTTCTTCCTGGGAAGATGATACTTGTTACTTGTAAGAGCTTTCTCATTATTACGGTAGATAGAAGTTATATATGCGTATAGACAGAGAGAACAATGTGAGTTGAATATAAGTGGGTGATATCTGAAAAAATAAAATTAAGGGGTGAGGGAAAAATGAGAAAGGGTAAAATGGGGTAAATTATCTCACATAAAAAAGGTTTTTTACAGTGGAGGGGAGGAAGGTGGAGGGGAGGGAAAGTGAATGAACATTACTCTCATCAGAATTGGCTTAAAGAGAGAATAGCATACACACTCAGCCAGGTACAAAAATCTGTCTTACCCTACAAAAAAGTAGGAGGGAAAGGGGATAAGAGAAGCGGAAGGAGGGTGATAGAAGAGAGGGCAGATTGGGGGAGGTAGTGGTTAGAAACAAAGCACTTTTGAGGAGGAACAAGGTGAAAGGAGAGAGAGAGAGGAGAATAAATGGGATGGGGGAATTACATAGGATGGAGGGAAATATAGTTAGCAATAGTAACTGTGAAAAAATTAAGCAAAATTTCTCCGATAAAGGTCTAACATTTTTCATACATGTAGAGAGCTGAGTCAGATTTATAAAAATAAGAGCCATTCCCCAGTTGATAAATGATCAAAAGATATGAACAATTTTCAGATGATCAAAGCTATCTATAAGCTATATGAAAAAAATGTTGTAGCTCAGTGTTCGTTGGAGAAATGTGAATTAAAACAGTTCTTAAGTTCCTCATACCTATTAGATTGGTTAATAGGAAAGAAAAGGAAAATGACAAATGGTGAAGAGAATGTGGGGAAAATGGGGCATTAATGCATTGTTGGTGGGATTGTGAACTGATTCAACTATTCTGTAGAACAATTTGGAACTATGCCCAAAGGGTTATAAAACCATGCATACCCTTTTACCTAATGCTACTAGGTTATCTCCAAAAAGAGATAAAAACAAAAAATACCCATATATAAAAAAATATTCAAAGCAGCTCTTTTCTCATGACAACAAATTGGAAATTGAGGGAATGCCCATCAATTGGGGAACAGCTGAACAAATTGTGGTATGTGATTGTGACAGAATACTATTGTGCTGTAAGAAATGATGATGAGTGATGAGGATGCTCTTGGAAAAGCCTGGAGAGACGTGCATAAGCTGATGCAAAGTGAAATGTACTGTGTACAAAGGAACAGTAACATTGTAAGACGATCAGCTGCGAATGACTTAGCTATTCTCAGCAATACAATGATCCAAGACAATTCTGAAGGACTTATGATGAAAAATGCTATTCATCTCTCGAGAAACAACTGATGGTGTCTGAATACAGATTGATGCATACTTTTTTGCTTTTGTTTTTTAACTTTTTTGTCTTTCACAACATGACTGTTATGGAAATGTTTTGCATGGTTACACATGTATAACCTATATTGAATTTCTTGCTTTCTCAATGGGGTGGGGTGGGGAGGGAGGAAGGGAGAGACTTTGGAATTCAAAGTTTTAAAAATGAATGTTAAAAGTTGTTCTTACATACAACTAAATAAAATACTAAATAAAAAATTTGTGAAAAAAATTAAAATATATAATTGGGAAATTTTTAACAAAATAAAAATATAAACATGAAAAAAAGTGGGATGGGATGCCTTGTGAAAGTAGTGAGATCCCTCTCACTGAAATTTCTCTAACAATGGCTAATTATGTTCTTCTAAGTAATGTTGTAGAATGGATTTTTGATCAGATCTAGTGTATATTAGAGGTTTTTTCAAATTTTGTGGTCCCTAGTCCCCTTTATGATCTTAAAAATTATTGAGGATCTCTCCCTTTGTTTATGTGGCTTACATCTATTGATACTTACCATACTAGAAATTAAAACATCTTAGCGTTATTGTGACTTTGGCTTTGATTCCACAGGCCCCCTGAAAGGGTTACAGGGATCCATAGGAGTGCCCAGACCACATTTTGCAAACAATTGGATTGAGTGATTCCTAAGATCTCTGTCCACTCTGAAATTCTATAATTCTGCAAGCATAAGATAATGCATAATGAAGTGTGTTTTAGGTAAGTGCTAAAGGAATCTAGAGATGAGAAAGATGATTTTAGCTAAGAGTAGCGAAGGAGGCTTCTTAGGCTGAACTTGGGAGAAAGTGCAGAGTTTGAATTGACAGAGAAGAGTAGGAAAGGCATGTGGAAAAGCACTTCCCAAAATGATTATGGTAATGAGATCAGTTAAGGGCAAGGGTAGGTGTGATAAAATGTAAATCTTTACTCCAAAGAGAGTAAAGTGTTGACTATACATGATTTACTTACATTTGTTTGAGCTACATGCAATGTTGAGGCAGGGGAATAGTAACCTCTTATGAAGAGGGAGGGAAGGGGATCTCTAGGCTATGCCAGGTAGATTGGTGATGAAGTTGGGATGGATTTGTGAAAAGCTGTGGTAGGAGAGAGAAACATGAGGGAACTGTTTAATGAATATTCTGAGTTGAGAAAGAAATTAGCATCAGTATTACAAATTGATTTAGAGTGGTGAGGATGGAGAAACCCTGCTGGAGCACTGTTGGAGTGAGTAGAAGGGAAAAGAGTTAGATTGGAAGAGGGAGGTATTGAAGAGAACAGAAAACAAGATTCATTAAAGAGAGGTGGGTGGCTCAACTTAGGGACCCCGAATATACTTTATCAGAAGAAAGCCATGGTCAGAGATGTCCTGTGGGCAGAGCTCTCATTGTCAGAACAACAGGTTTAGTCTTCAGACAAAGGGTGGTAGATTTGTAGTCTTGTAATACAAAGAATAAGGAAATTCTGACTCTGGAGAAAAGATGTCTCCCTTTTTAATCCTTGGGTGGTAGCAGAAGAAAGTTATACAGCAATTAGTGATTTTGTTAGGAAGTTTACTAGGACCAACTCCTACCAGATGTGAACTGTGCAAAAAGTTGTTGAAACTATCCCTGAGACTTGAACAGCTCAGGGTACCAACACCCAGGCTGTTGATGTGTCTTTCTGGTCACCTAAGTCCAAAAAATTCATGTGGAATTCCAGCAGCTTCCTGAGGGTTGAACAGTGGACCATCATGGGCAACATACTGCCAGAGAAGCTTTGTTCAACTGAATTATGGCTGCATCTGAAGCTGAATATCACTTCCCTGCTCTGAATATTTGTCCCCTGCTTACTTAAACTTTCTTTTTGTTGACTGTTACCTTGTTAGCTATGTCAATATGGGCAGCTAGATGGTGAAGTGGATAGGGCATTAGGCCTGGAGTCAGGAATATTCATCTTCCTGAGTTCCAATCCAGCCTCAGACACTTAACTAGCTATGTGACCCTGGACAAGTCACTTAACTGCTATAGTTTCCTCCTCTGTAAAATGAGCTGGAGAAGGAAATGACAAACTACTCCAGGATCTTTGCCAAGAAAACCCCAAATGGTATCATAAAGAATTGAATGTGACTGAAAAATGACTAAGCAACAATACTAACTTGGGTTACCATAATAGCCCAAAGGACACATGTGCCCACTTATTACCCAGAAATCATATACCATCTTACATTTTAACATTCCTGTGTTTTCTTTCTGCAGCTTTATTGTAAACTCTTGAATTATATTAATCACTCCCTATATCTCAGTTATCTTGTATTTATTTATCTCTAAAACAGTATCGTCTAGTGGATAGAAAGCAGACTTTGGAGTTGGGAAGATTTGAGTATAAGCCCCACCTCTAGATGGTACAGTGGACTTGCAGTCAGAAAGACCTGAGTTTGAATTTAACTTCAGAAACTTATTAGCTGTGTGACCCTGGGCAAGTCATTTATCCTTTGTGGCCCTTAACCACCCTTATAGCTCTGAGTCTATGACTATCACATCTTGGCTGTATGATCTTGAAGAAGGTGATCTCCCTGTGCTCTAGGTAACTCTTTATGACCCCAAAATGCAGAAAAAGTATTGAACTAACCTGTGCTGGAAGAGAGAATTTCCCAATGCGGGATTTTTCTATACCAATGAAATCACAGGTCCAGGGTCTATACCTATCCTTACTGACCTGTGTTCATATTGTATCTTCCAGTTGTTTGTTGGCTCCTTGAAGTCAGGAACTATTATTCAGCATGTCTTCATGTTGAATCAATTCACATAAGTCTACTCATACTTTTCTGAATTCTTCCTATCCATCGTTTCTTAAGGCATAGTAATATTGTATTGCATTCATGAAGTAAAATTTGCTTAGCTGTTCTCCCAGAGGAATGCCTGCTGAAGAAAAAATTGTTGAGGGGGAAGGAAGAAAATAAAAGGAAAAAAAAAAGAAATTTACATGATGACTTTATTCTATATTTAAAAAGAATAGCAAATTGTATATAATAGACTTTCAGTTTCATGTGTAATCATCTTTTTTACAAATTATACTATGTCATAGAAATGCTTGTTTCATTCCATAAAATAAAAATAAAATAAATAAAATTTTAAAATTGTTAAATTTTTAGTGTGAGCATTTACACTTCAGAAATATCAGTTGCTACAAATCTAGGCTTGATGCATGATTTTATTGACCATCTAGACCAGAGGCTCCCAAAGTTATTTGGCCTACTGCCTGCCCCCTTTTAAAAAAATACTCAACAACCTCTTGGAAATCTACTTTCTTTAATCCTTTAACATCATTTCAAAAGAATATATATATATATATATATATATATATATATATATATGAAACATGTTTGAATGGTTTTTCAAAATTTTTTTCTTTTCTTTCCTTATGTTTCCACTGTCCCCTTATTTTTATTCGTGGCCCCCCATTGTACCTGAGACTTCTACTATACCCCTGGAGCATTCCAGTGCCTCCCAGAGGATGTTGTCACTCATTTTGGGAACCTATGCTCTAGACTAAAGAAAATGTTAATAATAAATGCACATTCAGCTTACAAGCATATAACAAACAATTTTTTTCCTTTTAATTTACTAGCACATTCATGTAGAACTATAAAAACAATGCTTCAGCTCAGCATGCATGCAACAGAAGGCCTGGAAAATGAAGTTATCGCTAGACTACTGCTATTGATTACTGGCATTAATATAGTGCTTTAAGGTTTACAAAGTGCTTTATATCCATGATCTCATTTGCGTCTCATAATATTTCTGTATTCCCCAATTACTGGGTATGTAATCTGTTTCCAGTTCTTTGTTGTCACAAATAATGCTACCATAAATATTTTGGTATGTATAGAGTCTTTCTATCTTTGACCTCCCAATATAGGTCTAACAATAGGATCTCTGGGGCAAAGGGTATAAACATTTTATATCAGGTCAACCATTTTAGTCATTTTCTCAGTATAATTTCATATTGCTTTTCAGAACCATTTTTATTGCTTAACCAAACAGAATCTCCAACTTAATATAACTCACATAGAACTAGAAGAATATCCATGAAATCCATAAGATTATAGATATTAAACTAGAAAGGGCCATCTTATCATATCCCCTCATTTTTCAGATTAAGGAAGTGAGGTCCAGAAAGGATAAACTGATTTGCCCAAAGTCACATAAGCAATGAGCATAGGATCTGGGATTTGAACTCAGGTGTAACTCCAGAGCCAATGTTCTTTTCACCATACCACGCTAGCTAGCTCATTGGTAAATAGTAAGCATTGTATGATTTCAAAAATGTCTCCAGAGCATTGACCTAATTGAAACAACATGGCACCCCTTTACATTGTCCTGGAGAAAGAAAGCTGTCCTGGGAGCCAACAGCTCTGGGTTCTAGTCTCAGCTCTGTTACCAGGTTTATGGCATTATTGCCATTCCCCGCACCCTTCACTAACTTTGTTTATGATATGTCTTCTCTTCTTTTTTTTTAAAGTTATCAATAAGTCAGAGAAGCATTGTAAATTGGCAAACTTTAGCAGCCTTAGTTTTCCATCAGTGTTGCAACTCACATTCCCAGAAGTCAAAGAATTGACCCCTTTGACCCCAGCTTCCAAATAACTTGGCACATGTATAGCTTTCAGTTCCTCCCAATTAAGAAAGAGGAGTTTCTTAATGGTTCAAGGGAGCCCTTCCCTCTATTCACAGCTGGGCCCCATCAAAGCTGCTGATTTTCTTCACATGTCAGGTTGAGCAAGGCGAGACACATAGTGCAATTGTTTTAAAAAATTGTCTTTGTAACTGTGTGAATGCATATGTATGTAATGGTTCAGACATGGCTTGGTGCAGAGGAAAGAGCATTAGGTTTGGAGTCATTGGATTCAAATCTTGGTTCTCTTAGTTACTACCTGGATAACCTTAGGCCAGTGTGGGATGGAGGGTGGGGAGGAACCTGTGACCTTGAGGCCATATATGGCCCTCTAGGTCCTCCAGTGTGGCCCTTTGATAGAATCTAAACTTTACACTTGAGGTTCCCCACCCCTGGACTAGTCAATTAAGTTCTGGGCCTCAGTTTCCTCCTTGGTAAAATGAGAAATTGGCCTATATGCTATTTATATGTCCCCCCTCTCTCTCTGTTTCTCTCTCTCTGTCTCTGTCTCTCTCTTTCTCTCTCTCCAGATAAGCTCCTCTAGACTGGAACTTGTTTTAAACCATATAAATTCCATTTGGAATCTTTTTCCCCTCCTTGTATCTCTCCTTCTTGTCCTCCCTGTGGCCCCACCCCTGTGAAAATTATGAGGTAAATGTTTGTGTTGGAGAAAAAGAAGCTACTGTAATTCCCCTGAAGATCTAAGCCATAATCCATAGAGGAGTAATTTCAAGTGACATCCTCTCTTGTTTATTTAAGGACAAGCCCAGTTCTCTAGTGTACGATCCTGGAAAAGGTAACCCAGCCCATGGGTAGATGGGGAGGGGGATAGCGGCTGAGAAGAAGGTCATCGAAAGGCCCCTATTCTGTTTTTCTTCCCACTTTTCCTACTCTCAGTTAAAAGTTGGATTATCCCTGTGTAATGCAGCAGTGCAGGGAGGAATATGACGTAGTAAAGAGGTTTCTTTTGTTAGTGCTTTCTCCCCTGGGAAATCCCGTTGTGTTTACCTTCTTTATACATTGTATTTTCTTAGAGTAAGAATAGCCAGCATTTAGTGCTTTAATGTTTCTGAAGTGCTCTGCCTATGTTATTTGATCCTCAGGACAACCCTGTGAGATATTATTATTACCTCCCATTTTATAAATGAAGAAACTGAGTCTGAGAGAGAAGTTAAGTGACTTACCTAGGGTCATAAATTTAATAAGTATGTGAGATAGGATTAGAACTCAGGCCTTCTTGATCTGAAGTCCAATGCTCTATGTACTGTGAAACCCAGTTGTCTTTTTTTTTTTTAACCCAGTTGTCTTAATGCAATATTTCAAAAGGCAAAAGAGAAAGGATTACAACTAAGTATGATACACTGGAAAACCAAATAGAATTCCTTGGGGATAAATGGACCTTATAGTATAGAATATAAACCTTTTAAGTATTCTAGATGAAAAGACCAGAGCTGGATAAAATCTTTGGATGTAGGGTGCCTAGGTGGCGCAGTCAATACAACACCAGCCCTTGAGTCAGGAGCACCTGAGTTCAAATCCAGCCTCAGACACTTAACACTTACTAGCTGTGTGACTTTGGGCAAGTCACTTAACCCCAATTGCCCTGCCTTTCCTCCAAAAAAGAAAAAAAATCTTTGGATGTATGTTCATATTCTTCCTCCCCTCACCCCCCTAAAAGAAGTCAGATTCTTTGAGGGTAGGATTTCATTTTTGTGTCTGCAGATGCTGGCACAGTGCCAGGAAAGCTTAGTAAGTGAGGTTGTTGTATAAATAAATAAGTGAACAAATGAATGAAGAGATTGCTGAGCTCTTTTCAACATGCATAGGTATGACATCATTGCAAATAGATAGTGAAAGGGCTGACCTGTGATGCCTTAACATCTTAGGTGCAAGTCCCTGGAAGAATGGATTAACTAATCCTTTTAACCTGAAAGTACGTTCTCATGCCGGTATATGTTGTATGGTGGTATATCCATTGCCTTTTTCTTGCCAGATTTCTATTTGTGCTGACATGGAGACTCTCAGAAGGTAAGAGAGGTTTCATCCAGATAACCCTCTTTTGAATGCAATGCCAAGGAAAATTGGCACTGGGCAGGCTTTGAAAATAGCCTTAAGTTCTTTTACCTTGGTTTAGCATGACACCAGTTTTGCCCAACAGTCTTTGATTTTTTTGTGGCTTTGTAAAAAATGTGACCAGGGAAAGAGTTACCTATGTATATGTGTATGACCTCATCTTAATTAGCAGGCTTAGGAATAAAATCCTTTATAAAAAGATTTTCAAATTATTAATTCAATAATCCCTGAATTTATATAAGGTGTGGCACTATACATCTTTAAATCTATGATCTTTAGTATTCATTGGTTTGACTCTCTTTTACCATATAAGGAAATATTTCAGATGTTTTCAGCAGTATCATTTCGCAGACTTATCTTCTCATGTCAATCTGTGGAGATTTTGTCCTGTCAGACTGATCTCTACCATGGCATTTTTTCATACCAAATTGGCCATGTCTCATGAAGAGTGTGGGAAAACTTTCCATTTTTTAAAAAGAAAAATCTTCCTTTTCCACTTGTCTGAAATTTTACTATTAAAGATTTATTCTAGCTCCTAAATCAAGGAGGACATACTATAAGCAAGTAGAAAACAACAACAATTGAAATACAAAGAATATTGACAATGAACAATTTTAGTGAAGTACCAGGATACAAAACAGCCCTAAATAAACAATCAGTTACATGGCCAACAAAACCCTGTAAGAAGAGATAGTAGTAAGAGATACCCCATTTACAATAACTGTAGACTGCATAAAATACCGAGGACTATACCTGCCAACACAAACCCAGGAACTACATTAGCATGATTATTAATGACTTCTTATAGAAATATAGACAGATTTAAATAATTGGAGAAATATTCATTATTCATGGGTGGGCAGAGCTAATACAATAAAAATTACAATTCTACCTAAACTAATCTACTTATCCAGTGACATCCTAATTAAGCTTATCAATAAGCTATTTTACTGAACTGGAAAAATAATAATAAAATTAATTTGGAAGGACAATAGGTCAAGAATATAAAAGAAATTATTGAAAAATGTCGAGAAGGAGATTTAGCAGATCTTAAACTATGTTATAAAATAGTAATTATCAAAACTGATAATGGCTAAAAAAATAGAAAGGTTGATCAGTGGAACAGAGTTGACCTACAATACACAGCAGCAAATGATTACAGTGATCTTGTGTTTGACAAAAGTAAAGAGTTTAGCTTTGTGGATAAGAATACACTATTTGGCAAAAATTGTTCGGAGAACTGGAAAGTGATTTGGCAGAAATTGGATATAGATCAATATCTTATAGCGTTTACCAAGACAAGGTCAAAATGGATACATGACCTAGATTAAAGGGAGAAATCATAAGGAAACTGGAAGAACATGGAACTCATTACCTGTCAGTCCTATGGATAGGAGACAAATTTATGAATAAAAAAGAGATAGAGAGTATTGCAAGATATGAAATGGATAACTTTGATTATATTAAATTTAAAAAGGTTTGTATAAGTAAAACCAATGTAGCCAAGATTGTAAGGAAAGCTGAAAACTGGGGAAAAAATTTATAGACAGTTTCTCAGATAAAGGTCTCATATTATAAATATATAGAGAACTTTGATAAATTTATAAGAATATGAGTATTCCTCAATTGATAAATGGTCAAAGGATAGGAATAGTTTTTCAATTCAGAAATCAAAACTATATATAAAAATGTTTTAAATCATTATTCATTAGAAAAATGCAAGTTAAGACCCCTATGAGATATCATCTCACATCTATCAGATGGGTTAAACTGCTAGAAGAAGAAAATGACAAATGTTGGAGGAGATGTGAAAAAGTTGGGACATTAATACACTGGAATTGTGAACTGATTCAAGCATATTGGAGAGCAACCAGGAATTATTCTCAAAGAGTTGTAAAACTGTATATACCCTTTGACCCAGAAATACCAATATTAATACCCAAAGTGATGAGGAAAAAAGGAACTTATACATTCTAAAATATTTACAGCAGCTCTCTTTGTAGTGGCAAAGAACTAGAAATTAAGGGAATGTTCACCAATTGGATAACGACTAAACAAGCTGTAGTATGTGATTGTGATGGAATTCTAATGCACTGTAAGAAATGATGAGTAGGTTGATTTTAGTAAAACATGGAAATAAGCATGAAATAATGAAAAGTGAAGTGAACAGAACCAAAAGAATACCATATACAGTAACAGCAATATTGTTTGAAGGATAACTGTGAGCAACTATAAAGGACCCATGGAGGAAGATGCTGTCTATCTCCAGAGAAAGAACTGATAAATAAAACTATGCCTAGGATGCTTTTACATATGTTTATAAATCTACATCAAATGGTGGCCTTCTCTAGTGTGGGATGGGGAGAGAGGGCAGGAGACAATGTGAATCTTAAATGCAACAAAAATAAATAAAGAAGATTTATTCTTTTGACTTAAAGGATAGTACCTTCCTCCCTTCCCCCAACTTATAAAAAGAGGTAAGACAAAAAGAAAAATTCTCTCTATATAACAAAACATTTGTAAGATTTCTTATTCTTTGAGGAAGAAAAATAAAAACTGGGAAAAAGCAAGACAAAATGTGTCAATCAATCAAGAATGGTTGACTAAATCATTGTATTTAAATGCAATAGAATATCGTTTACCATAAGCAATGATGGATATTACTTTTCATAAGATGTAAAAAGTCAGAGAGGAGCCAATCTTTCCCAGCAAAGACTTTAAAAGGATACTAGACAAAACAATGATTTAGATGATGAAAAAGAAAGTCCATTTAATCTAGAACTGCACAAGAAGGTGGCCTGAAACATGTGTGCGTTCTGAATGGTGACCCACATAAGAATCAGAGAGAGAAAGAATATATTAGGGAAGAAATTAGGAATAAAAGGGAAATGAATTCATATATTTGGAATGCTAAGAAAAAGAGTATACAACATGGAGGAAGGGGGAACTGGGCATCTCATGAATCTTATTCCTATCTCAACTGGACTAAGAAAGGTTAAACTTACATACACATACACACACCCACACTATTTGTTGTAGAAATACATTAAATTTAATAGAAAAATAAATAGATACAGGGAAAGGGGAGAAAAATGTGTAAGAAGGAAGGGAGAGTCAGGGAGGGAATAGTCACAAACAAAATGAACTTCAGCTTTCAAGGGTAGATAATAAAGGGAGAGGACAATTTAAAAAAGAGAAAGTGTCAGAACTAGTGAGTAGGTCTTGGTGAGCAGAAGAAGAGCAGAGAAATGGGAATTGATCATTTCAATGATAGATTACTAGTACTGATTCCTGTCCTATTCCTTTCTTTCTTTCACCATCATCTTTTTTGTAAAGAAGGGGAAAGAGAGAAAAAACAAGGCATAAAGTTAAAAAAAAAAGATAAAATGAAGGGAAATATATAATCAATTTTCATAACCATAAATGTAAGATGGATTCATTCAGAGAATGGAAGAGGACAGTGCAATCGGTTGGGAAGTGTTTTTAAACAATATCCTCTCCAGGTACTGTTTGATCCAGTGATATTGGCTTACTTGCTCTTCCTCATGAAGAATATTCCATTTCTCAACTGGGAATTCCACTGGCTATTCTCCCATGTTTGAAATGTTCTCCCTTCTCATCTCTGTTTCCTGGATTCTCTGACTTTCTTCAAGTCTCAGTAAAATTCTGCCTTCTAGAAACCTATCTTGATCTCCTTTAACACTAGTGACATCTTTTAAAATGACCTCTAATATACTACACACACACACACACACACACACACACACACACACACACACAAATATGTACCATATGTATGGTACATTTTTTGTTTACATGTTTTCTCCCCCATTACAAAATGAACTCTTAAGGAGAGGAACTGTCTTTTACCTTTCTTTATATCCCCAGTACTTAGGACAGTGCCTAGTACATAATAGATGCTGAATAAATTTTTTAGACTTGATTTGACTACAAGAAATAGACATGAAATTTAAGGTTCACAAAATAAGGGGTTAGAGTAGAATATATTATAACTCAAGAGGATCTAAAGAAGCAGAGGAGGCAGTCATGACCTCAGACAAAGCATCAGTAAAAATAGACATGATTAAGGGAGACAATAAGGAAAACTGTTTCATAATCAATACAGATATATGACATCTCTTTCTATATAATGATGTAATATAGATAATGATATAATGTCAATACTTTATATATATTTACAGTGAATGACATGGCATCTAAGTACTTAAAAGCAAATCTAGTTTTCGGGAGAAATACAGCAAACATATTTTTCCACAGAGGGAAATAGATTAAAAAAAAAACAAAACTAAGAGGACTTCAATATGCCCCTTTCAGACTTAGAGAATTAAACAAAAAGAAAAAAAAAATAAGCTAAGAACCTGAATATAATTTTAGGAATCTTAAATATGATAAAACTCTGGCCATCACTGAGTGTGATTAGAATGGAGTATACATATTTCTTAGTTGTCCATGGCATCTTTACAAAAAATTGTTTTTGTGTAAAAAATCCCTGATAAAATGATGTACAAAGGCACAAATATTAAGCAATCTTTTGTCGATATTAATGACATTATATACATTTGTTTATTACATTTGCATATGTATTACATTGTATTTATTATATGCAGTAAAATCATCATTAATAAAATGCATATAAGGAAAGAATTAAAATTAAATGGAGACTAATTTAATTTTAAACAATATGTAATTCAAAGAACAAAAACAAACAATAGTCATAAAATGACAACAATAAAACAACATATAGAAACCGTAAACTTGTGCAGTCCTTAGGAATACATTTATTTCTTGGGGGAAAAAAAACCCACTACATAAGCAACAAATCATAAAAATCCAACTACATTTAAAAGTTAAAATTCTGAAAATAAAGAGATAAAATTGAAAACTAAAATAATGAATTATGAGACTAGAACTTGGTTACTTCAAAAAAGCTAATAAAATACTCAAACCAGTAGCTAACTTAATTTTTTAAAAAGAGGTGAACCAAGTGCTGGAAAAAAGTATTCACTAGCTGACAAAAAAGTTCTGGTAATACTTTAAAGTAGTCTGGGAGAAGCAAATTATATACCAGCATCTTATACTATAACCTCAATAAATCCAAATGGATACATGATCTATATATAAAGGTAATGTAAACAAATTAGAGAGAAAGGGAAGGATTTGCCTTTCATGGGAATAGATTGGGGAAGAATTCTCTGCAAAACAAGGTACAGAGATGATTATAAAAGAAACATGGACAGTTCTGGTTACATAAATGGAAACATTGTTTTGCAAAATTAGCACAATTAGAATTAAAGGGAATAATGAACTGGGAAATACTCTTTATAGAACATTTCTCTGATAAAGTTCCCATATCCAATTTATTCAGAGAAGTAATACAAGTATATATATATACATATAGTATGTGCATGTGTGTGTGTGTGTGTGTGTGTGTGTGTGTGTGTGTGTGTGTGGATGTGGATGTAGACACAAATACATATTCTCCAATAGATGAAGATGTAGGGGCAGCTAGGTGGTGCAGTGGATACAGTGCTGGTCCTGGAGTCAGAAAGACTCATGTTCCTGAGTTCAAATCTGTCCTCAGGTACTTACTAGATGTGTGACCCTAGGTAAGTTATGGAACCCTGTTTGCCTCAGTTTCTTCATCTGTAAAATGAGATGGAGAAGGAAAAAGCAAGCCATTCCAGTATCTTTTCCAAGAAAACCCCAAATGGGGTCACAAAGAATCAGACATGACTGAAAATGACTGAACAACAACAACAAAAAGATATAGACAGAAAGTATCCATGGAAGAAATGAAAGCTACCAATAACCCCATGAAAAATGCTCCAAATCACTAACAGGAAGAGAAATACAAATTAAAGCATCTCTGAGGTTCCTCCTTAACCCCACTGGTTTTGCAGAGATGAAAGAAAAAGAAAATGACCATTGTTGGAGGGGTTGTGGGAGGACAGGAACTCTAATGCATGCTTGGTGGAGCCAATTATTCTGGAAAGCAATCTGGAACTTTACCCACATCACTAAATCCGGGGATATTATTAGGCATATATCTGAGAGAGATCAAAGAAAGAATGAAACTTCCATATACACAAAAATAACACCTACAGCAATATTTGTGTTTAGCAAAGAACTAGAAACACGGTGAGTATTCACTAGGAAGTGGGCGAAAAAATTATAGTATATGAATGTAATGGAATAAATGACAGAAGGGACAAATTCAGGCAAACTTAGGGAGATACATATGACCTAGTGCAGTGACAAGGTGAGCAGAACTAGAAGCACCATTTATACAATGACTACCGTATAAAGTAAACAAGTAAGTAAAACATCTGTGAAAGGCTTAAGGACTTTGCATGATGCCAAGAAGACTGATAATGAATCACACTTTCTGCTTCTTGGCAGAAAGGTGATGATCTAGTGGCACAGGACAAGGCATGCATTTTCAAATATGTGTGGCCAATGGCTGGGTGCATACTGCTTGATTACATTTATTTGCTATAGGAGAGTCTTTTTGGGGGGATTGAGAGTTATGGAAGGATTGAAGAGATTTGTAGTGATACCAAAAACAGAAAAAAAAGAGAATTCTTGAAATATTTGGAAAACATACAGCAGAAGGAAGAAGCAAGTTGAGAAGATGATACAGACAAACAAGACAAGTTTGAAACTACTATGTTATATTGAGTACATTCTTTAAAAAAGAACAAGTGGTATGTAGTAGTAATTCATGATTCCTTATACCTAATAAACTTATTTTACTTTTCTATTCTTTGTATATGGAGATGTTTGTGTTTGTCAAATTAGAAAAAAAGGAAAAGTCTAAAAGAAAAGAAACAGTGAAAATGAGGATTTTAGAAGACTTGTATAATCATGCAGAGTGAAGGGAACAGAACTAGGAGAGTAATAGACCAAATGACTATGGCTGTGAAGGCCACGGAACACTGATGAATTAAGTGTAATGAACAATCCAGGTAGCAGAGAACTGATGAGGCAATAATACACCTTGTCCTCTCAGGACAGTGATAGGAGACTATGGGTTTTAAATGCACTGTTGGATTCAGTGGCTGTGTTAGCTGACTTCACTTAAAAAGTTCTTTGGACGACTTACGAACTCTGACCAATGAAATGAACACACCTATGACTCCAGAAGAATGCTGATAAATTTTGATGAAGTGATGGTTTAGAGTTCTCAAAGTATGATCTGCTGACCTCTCAAGGTCCTGAGACCCTTTCATAAACGTGGGTTTATTGTTATTTTAAATAAATTAATAAATACTTTAAAAGTTTATTTTAATTTCTAGTACTGTCAATATCAAAAGATATAACCCACATGAACAGTATCTCCTTGGGTTAGAGTTAGGGGTCCTTAAATAGTTTTGGAATTTTAGGTTGTGTTTGCGGTCCTTAATAATTTTTAGAGTGTGAAGCACTCCTGAGACCAGAGAGTTTGGGAGCTGTTGGCCAGGGATGCAGAATGTGGCATGCTTTTTTTTTTTCAGATTTGAACAATATGCGGATCTGTTTTGCTTGACTATACTTTTTTTTACAAGGGAGGATTTTTTTCAAATACATTTGTCTTTTGGTTGGGGGGACAGTTATAGAGGGAAGAGGGAGTAATATTAATATAAGAAAAGAAGGAACTAAAGGTCTTTAATAAAACATTTGTAAAGCAAACAGAAGAGAGTAGAAAGAAAGTCAAAAAGAGACAAACAGGATAGCATTGGAATTGTTGTTTTTGGTCAGTTGTTTCAGTTGTGTCTGACTCTTTTGACCCTATTTGGGGTTTTCTCAGCAGAGATACTAGAATAATTTGCTACTTCCTTCTCTAACTGTTTTTACAGACTAGGAAACTGAGGCAAATGGGGTTAAGTGACTTGCTTAAGGTCACCAGCTAGTAAGTATCTGAGGCTGTATTTGAACTCAGGAAGATCAGTCTTCCTGACTCCAGGCCCAGGACTCTATCCCCTGTGACACCTAGCTGCCCTGGAATTGGAATTACTATATAAATTTACAATATACTTTCTAATGATCCCCAAGTACACATAATTGAGATTCCAGGTTTTAGATACAATTCTTTCTGTCATTTGCATATAGAAATGATCATTTGAATTTATGTCTATCACAATCATAGTCTGAAAAAGGAGGATAAAAGAAAACAAGAAGCTAATAGGGATAGAACAAGAGGAGACAGGTAGTGTAGATGGCATTCTCAAAAAGTTTGGGAAGGGGAAGAGAAATATAGAAAAATAAAGCTATTAAGAATGGTAGGTTCTAGGGGCAGCTAGGTGGTGCAGTGAATAGAGCACAGGCCCTGGAGTCAGGAGGACCTGAGTTCCACTCTGGCCTCAGTCACTTAACACTTATTAGCTGTGTGTTCTTGGGCAAGTTACTTAACACCAAATTGCCCAGCCTTCCTCCTTCCAAAAAAAAAAAGAATGATAGGTTCTAGTGAAGGTTGTTTTTGTTTTTAAAAGTTGGAGGAAGCATTGACGTATTTCTAGGTATAAGAGGAAAGAGCTAGTTGATCTAGATATTGCATATTTAGAAGGAGAAATAACAGTGGGCATGATCTGCAGGAGAAGATAGCAGAGGATGGAAGGAGGACGTCCGCCTCTTCATCAGCAATTGAATTAAAGGAGGAGATGGGGTATGATGCAATAAGAATGTGATATGAGGGGAAAGGAGCAAAAGGGACTCTGCCAATGGCCTCAGTTTGTGGGCAAGTATGATGTAAGGTCCTCGTTTGAGAGGATTGGGAGGGAGTGATACTGTGGGAGGCTTGAGGAGAGAAGAGGAGGTTTGGAACAGGGGTTGCAGTGAGTGGGCAGAGAATCAGTTAGGCAGGAGTAGAAAGATTGCTTTGTAGCAATAAAGGCTCAGTTGATATTAGAATATACACATTGGTAATTATCCAATCAGCTTAACTCTGAGACTTTACCTCTACTCAGTAGCATGTGTGTAGAAATGACATGTGAGTTGGTGTGAAGGACGTTGTTGGCAGGAATAGTTCAAAGCTGGGGTTTGGAAAGGTTCCAACTGATAAGGAAAAAGACCAAGGGATGAGAGAAGAGTGGAGTCAAATTTGATCTTCAAAGGGGTTAAGATTAGTAAGGGAGGAGAGTATAACCAGTACAGGGGTGATGGCCTGGGAAAGTATGGGAAACTGAAAAGATTAGAAGTCACAATGGGGATGGAGAACAGGTTTAGGTACAATAATGCTTAGGGAGAGAGGGAATGATAAAAAGATTATGATCATTAATGTGATTTCATGGTTCTTGAACACAGAAGTTAGAGCTATTGTGGATACCAGCAAGACTAGTTCCATCCCGGTGAGTGGCTTTGGTGAATTATAGAAGTAGGTCATGGGAGTTGAGTGAAGGAAGAAATGAGAATTACATTTTTTTGAGAGTATCAGCATATATATTGAAGTCCTTTAGTATGAGGGCAACAATTGGAATGGAGAAGGGGACAGTAAGCCAAGCGCTGAATTCATTAAGAAAGGAAGAAGAATGCTCTTGGAGTCAGCATATAACGGACAAAAAGATCTCAATGAAGTGCTAAACTTTGTTAGAGTGAATCTTAAAGGAGAAGAGGTTGCTGAGTGAAGGCAGTAAAGGGATATTCAGGAACTGGCAATGGCCGGGAGCAAGGGATATTCTTAACTTCCCCACTGGGACCAATAAAAAGGTATGAAAAAAGATGTAATTAGTATTAGAAAGGATGACCAGGGTTGCATTTTGGGGAGAGTCAGGTTTCAGTGAATGTCAAGAGATGAAAAGAGCAGTAGAGAAAGAGGTCTAAAATGAAAGGAAGTTTGTTTATTAATGAGAAGTATTTTCATAGGGTACAATGGAATGGAACATTGTGGAGAGAGCAGGGTTAAGATGTATGGGAATGAGGGAATACGGACAGCAAGAGCTGGGAAAAGGAGTTCATTCTTTGGCAGTTAGGAGTTTCAGTATCACTGAAATGGGGAGAGCAAAAGTAGATGGGAGTGTGCCAATCATTGGGCTATGAGTCCAGGAAGAGTATCAGTGAATGGGAGGAGCTCCACTGATGAAAACAGGTGATAAGTAGGTTCAATGTCTCTGCCTGTTCTGGGGGCATGAGGAAGCCTGGACTCTTGGCAAGTGGCATTGTTGTGCCATGCGTCCCAGACATACAAGACCGGGCAGTGTTGTAAACTGAAGTGATGTAAGCAGAACCAGTAGAGTCATATACACAGAGACTACAACAGTGGAAAGAGAAAGAACAACAATAACAAAACAATTGAAACCGAATGCTGTGAAACGACAATGACCAAGCTTGGCCTCCATGAAGAGACAGAAGAAGGCATCACTCTTCCTCTTTGCCAGAACTGATGTGAAACGTTGCATGTAATAACAGACTTCTTCAATGTGTTGTCCAGTTTTCCTGAACCTTAAAACAAACCTTTAAAAAAACACAAATATTATTTCTTGACAAAAGTTGTTTTTTGTATGTGGTTTTTGCATATTTTGTTTTGCCTTTTGTTTTAAACAATTTTAAATAATATTTTATTTTCTCCTCAATTACATGTAACAATTTTTAACATTCATTTTTTTAAAAAAAATTGAGTTTTAAGTTCTATTGGATAGGTTATACACATGCAATCATTAGTAATTTTGTGCAAGAAAACTCAAGGAAGAAAGAAAAAGAAAGGAAAGAAGGAAGGAAGGAAGAGAAAAATAGTATGCTTTGGTTTTGAGTTTGTTCAGGATCATTATATTGCTGTGAATAGCCATCATTCACAATTGTTCAACAATATTATTGCTGCAGTGTACAATTTTCTACTAGTTCTGCTCATTTCACCTTGGATCAGTTCATGTAAGTCTTTCCAGGTTTTTCTGAAGTCATCCTGCTTGTCATTTCTCATAGCACAATAATATTCCATTCAATCACATACTACAACTTGTTGAGTCATTTCTCAATTGACAGACAACCCCCTAGTTTGCAATTCCTAATCACCACAAAAAGCTGTTATAAATATTTTTATACAAATAAGTTCTTTTCTCTTTTGTAAAAAAAAATCTCTTTGGGATACAGACCTAGTAGTTGTATTGCTGGATCAAAGGATATGCATAGTTTTACAGCTCTTTGGGCATTGTTCCAAATTGCTCTCCAGAATGGTTGGATCAGTTTATGACTCCTCCAACAGTGCAACAATGTCCCAGTTTCCCCACATCTCTTCCAATATTGATCATTTCTCTCTTTTTTTATTACATTAGTTAATCTGATGGGTGTGAGGTGGTACCTTAGAGTTAAACCACCCTGTTTAAAAAAATTCTTTGCCTTACAAGATGACTGTCTGAGAAAGTAAAGAGGCAGGATCTCTTGTGATATGTGCTTGTTATAAAATAAAATTTTAATATATTGTTATTTTTTAAAGAACTAGAAATATTGACCAGGAAAACAAATAGGTTATAAAAAAGTTTTTTCCTCTTCTTCTTCTGGACTTGATCTTAACTGTTAAGGGAACTTTTGAATGAGGAAATTCCCATCACCAAAGCAGCTCAGCAACTGTTCTAAATTTGTAGCATTAGAGGTTATTTGGAGCCCTGAAAAGTTAGATGACTTGCCGAGGGTCACATATCCTCTATATATCAAAGATAAGACTCAAATCCAGGTCTGTCCTCTATCCACTACAATACGCCTATTCCAACCCACCAAGTGTCTCTCCTTTGCTCTCTGGGTAAGATTCATTTTCAGTTCTTCATAAATTTGTCAGGCACGTCTCGTGGGCACATAATAAGACAGGAAAAATATTGGTGTTTAACAATTGGTGTTTAATAGTTGAGTCTTTGTTCAAAGAAGTTGGGGGTCATTAAACTATTTTAAGCTAATAAAATTTAGGGTTATTACCTCAGGGATTTTTTGGGAATCTCTTTCTGCCTCCAAACTATGTTCCAAATGGTTTACTTGTCCTTGGTTCTTCATTTCTATGAAGCTTGGAGCCTAGCCCCATCTATTAATGACTGGATGTGCATTTAACTACCACCATGGCAATGTCTTCACGTCTGTTTATGCTGCTATGCATGTATTTCCCTTACTTTACTTTTTAAAAAAATATAATTGGTTTTCTCACCTGCCTTTTCTGTGTGGGTTCATGGTATCCTCTCTCTTTCTAGAACCTGCAGGTGTACCTTCTGCCAGGGTCAGCACTTCCTGCTTTGGCTAGAGCCTTGGGGAGGGAGTCCTTCTCCACCACTATCTTTCAGATTGCCCCTTCAGCCCCCAGGCTGCTCCCTGGAAATCTAGGTAGGGTTCTTCAAATGACCTGGGGCCGTTCTAAGAGATATATTAATAATTCAGCATGATCCCTGTATAGGTATCAACCCAAAGATATTGTTGTTCATTATGAGAATCCAGTTGTACCGTAGCTAGGACTTCAGATGGGGTGGAGTTTGGGCGTAAAAGCTTTCCTGTTCTTCATTTGGCATTGTTTAATTTGGCTCCACTTCCTTGGACTACATGGGAATCATTCCAAGTCACAAGGATGGGGAACCTGTGGCCTTGAGGCCACATGTATTCCTCTAGGTCCTCAAGTGTGGCCCTTTCCTGGAATCAGATTCAGTCAAAGTTCACACTGGAGGATGTAGAGGGCCATGTGTAGCCTCGAGGCCACATGTTCCCCATCTCCTAGTCTAGGATATTGTCCTGACTTCACAACAAGGTCTGCTGGATTCTGAGTCAGAAGACTTGAATTCAGACCCTAGCTCTGTCATTCATTAGCTGTGTGACCTTAGACAGCTCATCTTATTTCTCTGGGACTCAATTTCTTCATTTGCAAAATAAGAAGGGTTTGGATTTGCTGGCACCTAAAATACCTTCTAGTTGGAAATCTATGCTTTTTCATAATTGTATCAATTCTTCCATTCTATTCTTTATTTCTCTTCACCTTTCCTTTTTTCCCTTTATTCTCCTCCTTTTATCCCTTTACTTTACTTCTCTGTTCCTCTTCTAGAAGTCTAGAGTGGAATGGGGGGAAGGGAGGGTTGATCAGGGTTATATGGAGAGAGCTAGAATTCTTTGTAAATGTTTAGCAACCATATCAATAAAAATATCAATAAAATGCACATCATATAATGTACATAGGATACACTTTTAAGTTTAATCTGCATTATTAAGACTTTCTGTATCACTGTCTTCAATCTGGACAATCAACCAAACAATAAGTTTAGTCTCGATCAGTCCCTCCTACTAGCTAGTAGGAACTGGCTGTAGTAGACCCTTTGCTAACAATCCATGTTCATTTTTGCTAGTTATGGACTAGATAGGTTTGCACTCAGTCTGTCACCAGTCCAAGTGATAGCCATGGAGTAGGGATTTAAAAATCAAGTAGATTAAATTCCATAAGGACCAGGGGATGTGGGTGCTAGAGGTAAGAAGGGCACTGGTACATTATATTTAGCCAGTCCCAAACACGAGACCATGTTCACATTTCATCCAGCTACCTCACCTTCCTCTGTGGATGTACACATACCATCACCCTCAATAGCTTGACATGGGCGTAATAAAATATTTCTAGTTAAAGCCACACCTTCTAAAGTAAACTTTTAAGAATTTCAATTCTAGAGTGTTTTCTCTATTAATTATTCCCTGTTTATGCTGTATATAGCATGTTTGCACCTGTTTTTTGCATGTTTTATCCCCTGTTAGACCGTTAGTTCCTCAAGGGCTGGGACTGTCTTTTGCCTTTCTTTGTACACCCAGGGCTTAGCACAGCTGGCACCTTCCAAGAGAGTTTCACAAGTGTCCTAGAAATCAGAAGGATGAATTAGGAGCAATGGATGAAGATGAAGGCATCCTAACAAGGAGAACTACCTAAAAGTGGGATGGGCTGCCTGGGGAGGTCAGGGATTTTCTCCTAATGGACATGTTCAAGTCAAGGATGAATAATCACTTTTAGAAGATGCTATAGAGAAGATGCCACCGACTCACAAGAGGTCAATGGATAAATTTCAAGGTATCCATGAACTTTAAAAAATTGAAAACTTATATTCAATAAAATTGATTTCCTTTGTAATCCTATAAATTTTATGCATTTTAAAACATTATTCTGAGGAGGGGTCCATAGGCAACTAAAGGGGTCTAGCATACACCAAAGGCTAAGGGCATCTGTTTATCATAAAGAAACCAGATGGTCTCTGAGCTTTCTGAGATTCTGCCTTGAAGTTCTGGGCCATGACCTCCTAATATCATGTTCTCTTCTAGCAGATGTTTTAATAGGCTGCCTTACCTTCTTGCAGTCACTGACTATTTTAGTTAAACTCAGTAGCACACAGTGGTTCACTTAACTTTGTTATTGAATTAATATCTTTAATATATTCACCAAATATTAGGTGTGGACCTCTCCCCAAACCCTTTTGAACCCTCAAGACCTAAGAAAGGCCTAAAACCTGGATCGATCAATTAAGAGAAAGACATTTCTAGCCCACTCTGAGCTTAATCTACTAAAATGCCTTGCATGCTCTGAAATAACAGACATGCTTTGCTTTGCTTTCTGAGTAAACCCAAAATGCCCCTTCCTGTGTCAGCAACTATAAGGACAGATGAAGCTGTCCAGAAGCTGACCAGAAGCATTCTTTTGTTTATGACTCCCAAGGACAAGGCTCCTTGAACTGGACACTATCTTGAATAATGGGCCTTTTCTTATGTTATATTATGTCATATTAATGACATCCTGGATCTATCATTTCAATGGACACCTTGATATTCTCTTATCTTACTGTATTTACAACCTATCCCATTAAGAAATTCCTTTCTCACATTATAGTTAAATACATATGGAGACTATAATTTGGATTTGACACAGGCAACCTGAGTTGGGATACTCTAAGTGTATAAAGGGTCCCCTTCAGTTTGCTTATCTCTGAGTTTGGAATTATTTTCTGACTCCACCATGCATGATTCTCTGGCTTAATGAGAAAAAATAAGCACATGATAGCACATGTACGGGTTGATTCTGTTTGTTCTTTGTTCAAACCTTTGGTAAATGGACCCCATTCTGTTAGTTCTTGAACAAACCTGTGGTAAGGGGGAGCCCCATTCTGTTTTTTCTTAGGACTAACCTTTGGTTAAAGGGGAAACTGATTGTGTTTGTTTCTTTGGACCAAACCTTTGGTAAATGGTTGACACAGGTAATGAAAGCTACAAGGAGGTAAACAGCAGTAAGAACCCAATTTTAACCATTCCTTGCACGTATTGGGTTGCAAAGAGATTTTGTTGTATTTTTCTGAGTGTGTATTTAATACAAAGTGGGTGGCTTATGGTCTAAAACCATTAGTCAGTAAATGATAAGCCCTTGATGATTGATATTCAGCCTGAAAGTGTAAGTCACATCCAAACTAACCTGCCCAGAGTTGCTAAACAGGGCTGTTCCCATTTGAACTTGATGCGTGGGCTGTTCCTATAAAACTTGTGATTCATAGTGCTATAGACAGATCAGGGGTTTTCAATCAGCCACATAATCCAAAGTTTCAGCTTCTAGGCTGCCAGTCATATCATTACTCTGCTCAAAGCCCTCCTATGGCCCCCTATTACCTGTTCTAACTGAAGTTCAAATCATATAGCTTGACATTTGAGGTCTTCTACAATCCAGCTCCATCCTACCTTTCTAAAACTTATGTCAAATTCTTCATTGTTGAGCAAAACTATTCATTTTCCTCCATACATGCCCCATGTCTTTTTAGGTCCATAGAGCCAAAGCTATTGTTTTTCCAGTAGCCATGTATATCTGTGAGAGTTGAACAGCTGTGAAAGGAAAGTGAGAAGAAAGCTGAGCTCCACAGAATCTATGCTTTTGAATTGTGGTGCTGGAGAAGACTTTTGATAGTCCATTGACACTGAGGAGGTCAAATAAGTCAATACTTAAATTAATTCAGGCTATCCAATGGAAAGTCAAATATTAAAGCTGAAGCTTAAATACTTTGAGCACATAGTGAGAAGACAGGACTCATTAGAAAAGATCCTGAGGGCAAAACCAAACCCTTAAATCAAACTGCATGCAGAGGTTTTGCTCACTTAGAGAGTTATATTGAGCCAATATCTAACTTAAATGGAAATTCATTATATTTTCAATCATGTGGCTCCCAGGATTCCTTTTTTTTTTTTTAGCTACAAGCTGTAGATTGGATTAGATCCATCACTGGCACAGTGTTCAGCTCAATCTATGATATTAATTCATTAAACGGTTGCCAGTTAAGCTTCCAAGTACTGAAAAAAAAAAAGAAAAGACCTTGATATTGGGAAAGACTGAAGGTAAAAGGAAAAAAGAACATCAAGGATGACATGGAGAGACAGTATCATGGAAACAAGGAACATGAACTTGGACAGTCTTTGAGAGATGGTAGCGAGTAGAAGGCCCTGGGGTGCTACGGTCCATGGGGTCACAAAGAGGCAGACATGACTGAACAACAAGAAATCACTTGCTGTTCCTTATAACTAGATTTCTCTCCTTCTGTTGAACTTCTGTTATCCTTTAAAGTCTGACTCAAATGCCTCCTTTTCCAGGAAGCCCTCCATGATTTCTCCTTCTTCCATTCAAAATGTCCTTTCTTCCTCTACCGTAACAGAATACATTCTTTGTACCTCTCAATGTACCTGTATATCATTTTGTATTCTACCCATTTGCATTTGTATCACATCTAATACCTTAAACTCCTAGAGAATAGGGACTGTGTCATCTCTAAACTTTACAGCTTCCGTAAATCTTAGCACAGTGCTCTGCATGTGGTCATTACTAAATAATTATTCTTTGGATTGAAATTGTTTGATCTCAGGGTAAAAATCTTATATTCCAAGCTTGCTTATGACGATACTAACCTCAAATTTTGCAATTTATTTGGTTGTCTTTGCTCACAAATTCTAGCAGCTAAGTGGTGGTAGATAGAGCACTGGACCTGGAAAGAGAAAGATCTGAGTTCAAATTTAGCCTCAAACAATTGCTAGCTGTGTGATCCTGAGTAAATCACTTAACCATTACCTGCTTCAGTTTCCTCAATTGTTAAGCGGGATAATAATAGCACTTACTTCTTAAGGTCATTGTGAGTCTCAAGACAATATTCGTAAAGTCCTTTGCAAATCTTATAGCTTGTATAAATTCTATTATTATTGTTGTTTACAGTAAACAGAGTTATTCCTCTCCCTTTTGGCATTTCCTTTCTCTCCTGAATCTTCATCTCTCTCTCCCTCTCTCTTTTTACAACTCTCCATGTGGACGCTTCTGATTATTCAGGCTTCAATTACAGATCAAAGCAGGGCAGAGATAAGAGAAAATCTCCGGGGTTATGAAATCATTCCTGACCCATTACTGGAATGAATCCACTGCTAGACTAATTAGAGCTACTCATGTGAAAAGCAGTAACATTTTTTAATCAATTAATACCTTGTTCTAGCACTTTATTGTCATCATCCAATTACCTCAAAAGAAATCACTAAGAATGAGGAAGGTGGTGGGTTTTAGTCATAGTAGAATTCCCTTCTGACAAATGGAGGCATTTGGGCTTATAGAAGAGGTGACGTAATGACATGTCTATCTATGTTACACTGTGTGGATTCAGAGGCAAGAACCGCTAGCTAGCTGTGTACTCTTGGACAAATCACAATCTGTCTGGGTCTCAGTTTGCTCATTTTTGTAATTAAGTTAGGCTAGATGATCTCCAACGTCCCTTCCAACTCTAAAATCATATGCTGTGATCTAAAATTCCACTTTCTAAAGTGCCATATTCATTCCAAAGATCATTTTGCGAATTGCTCTTGGTCACTGATCTAATTAGACAACCAGTAAGAAGACTGATGTTAGTGATATGCTTATAAAAACTTCTTACCCCCTTCTCACCAGAAGGAGTAGCAGAAAAATCTGTGGAGAGGTGCTTGAAATAATGGGGCTCTGAGAGAAGGAGACACTATTTGTTATTTTTGTCAATTCTCTTTCTTCTAGGGGACAATTATAACAGGTCAAGTGACAGTTTCAACCTGTTGAGATCAAAGTGTTTAAAAATAAATAATGTGGCCTATTACCCTTACTTTTTGCATGAGTCAGGAGGAACTTTGAAGAAGGTATATCTTTTCATTACATCATCTTACATCATTTAAATCTAGGAGGAAACAAACACACACACACACACACACACACACACACACGCACACGCACACAATTGGAGACCTCAGAATGCAGGCATCCAAATCTGAACCCCAGAAGTTTTATTTGAACTGATTCTTTTTCATAGATGAGCTTTATTCTGAGAGGCTGGTATTTTGGGGGAATGGATCTGGGGTGAATGTTAGGTGACTTTGAATGTGGTAGGATAGGAAAATACAGGAGCATAGTTCATTCCAGTTCCTGAGTATGTAAAGAAAGGGATGAATGGTTTTGTACCCATTCCTATGTAATCAGTGACAAGCTGAATTACAAAAGAGTGAGGAAAAACATGTCCCAAGGGCTCTTCTTTCTGCAGTAAAGGCCTTTATGCTTATATTTTGTAAGTTCCCAAAAGGTTTCAAGAAAGTTACCTAAAGAGAAATCTAAGTTAGCAAAAGACATTCTGATTCCTAGTTGGGGTAGCGTGGTGCAGAGTGAGCATTCTTAACCTTCGGCCTGTGGACCTCCCAGGGGTGTGTGGATACCTTTTAGGGCTGTCATGAACTTGGAATGGAAAAACTTCATATTTGTTTTAATTTAATTAGTTCCATTCATAATCGTATATAATTTACCTGATACATTTGAAAACATTATTCTAAGAAAAGAGTCTGGAGGCTTCACTAGACAGTCTTAGGAGCTCATGAAATAATGAAAGGTGAAGAAGGCCTGGCTACAAAGGAAAGAGCATTATATGTGTGGTCACAAGTCCTGGGTTTGGATCCTGCCAAAATTAACTTGACTTTGGACAAGTCACTTAACCTCTCTTTGTCTTAATCCATTGGAAAAGGAAACGGCAATGCACACCAGTATATTTGCCAAGAAAACTCCATGGACAGTACGGTCTATAAAGTCACAAAAAGTCAGATACAAAAGAACAAGAAATTAAACTTGGATTGATTTTATATATACTTCTGTGTGTACATGTTGTCTCTCTTAATAGAATATGAGCTCCTTGAGGGCAATAGGTCCTAAAAATCCTTGTTGGAGAAGGAGATGTCAAACCACTCCAATATCTTTACCAAGAAAACCCCCAAAAGAATTATAAAGTGTCGGACACAACTGAAAATGATGAAACATCAACAAAAAAATCTTTATTGATTGATTGATAGAATTCTGCCTCTTCTGAATACAATCTCGGTGACCATGGGCAAGTCCCTTCTTCCTCTGAACAGTAAAGACACAAGAGGAGATGATTTCAAAGTTCCTTTCAGTTTAGGACTTAATGATCCCAACCCATGCCTACTCTTAAGAGTGATGTAATTTTGGCTTCCACAGCTATAGATAAAGCTGTGAAAATAACTTTTATTAAATTTTATTTTTTATTATTATGAAAAATACACAGAGAAATTAAGGAAATTGATCAGTGTCATAGCTTGCAATTAGTTGAGTTGAGATGCAAACCTTTGGTCATCTGACTCTAAATTTTGAAGTAATCCTAAAAACAATTTAAAATATTCTAGTAACTTTACATTTTCTAAAATCAGTTTTACATTTCCTTTGGATTGAGTTGTTTTTTTTTCTGGTAGTAGAACAGTCTTGATTAACCTACAGTAAGCCTTTTTACAGTTTACACTGGAGAAGTATTCCTCACCACAGGCTTCGTCATGACTGGGAGGTCACAGAATGTCAATGTTGGAAGGGACCTTGGGGAAAATCTCTCCAGCTCCCTCATGTTGCTGATAAAGGAGCAAAAATAAGATCAGAGAGGTTGTCCAGGATTACACAGTAAGCTAATGTCTATTTGATAAGTTGCAGAAACAGGGCTTGTACTAAGAGGCAGCTGAGCATATTATAGAAAGAGCACTGGACAGAGAGATGGGGATATGGGTTTGAATCCTGACTCTATCACATAGATGCCTAGTGTAACAAAGGTTTAATTTAGAGAATAGCCCTGAGCATTCATAAGAAAGTCCATTCTCCATCAGAGGAAAAATTCTATATAAGTGGTAAATGTGGAAGAGACCCTTGGGTAGCATTTGAGGAGGGGGGAGGAAGAGAAGGGAATATGTATTTATTAAACTCCTACCTACTATAAACCAGGCATTGCACTAAGCTTAGTATTATCTCATTTGATCCTTGCAGCTACCCTGTGAAGTAGGAACTATTATTACCTTCATTTTATAACCTAGGAAACTGAGTCACACGAAGGTTAAGTGACTTGCCCAGGGTCACATAGCTAAGTATCTGAGGTCAGATTTGAAAGCAGGTCTTCCTGACTCCAGACCCAGTGCTCTATTCACTGAGTTACTGGGCTGATTTAGGCAAGCGTCTTTCCTTCTCTGGGGCTCTATCTCCTTTGTAAAATGAAGGGGATTACCTTTGTGATTTCTCATGTCCATTCCAGTAAAACATGGATGATTCAGTCTGTCCTCCCGCTTTATAGAACAGTTCTCTCTTCCACCACTGTCCATGCCACATCAGTACACCTGCAGTGGGGGAGATCTGAGGGATTTTCACTGTGAGTAGAAGAAAAAGAAAGGAAATGACAAGACTCTTCTTGGAAGCAGCCAAAATCCTGTAGCTCAGCAGCAGTTTTGAAACAACTTTTCTGAGGTCCATTGGTCTTGAGTCTGGTCTGTGGAAATTTAAATCTCAAAGCTGAGGAGTTTTAAATTCCATAGTTTTCAAATCTACTTATTAATCAATCAACGAAGGAGTACAGGTGACTGTCACCTGACATGGGTGGCACTGTGCCAGGGGTACAGGATCAGGAGATTTTGAACTGGGAGGATCTTAACTCATGTTTCTCATGTTACAGAAGAGAAAACAGGCTCAGAGAGGGAGTGATTTTCCCAAGGTCACACAGGTATAATCTCTTAATCTGAGAGTCTTTAAAAGACAAGCTTACTTTTTAAAAGAAATATTTTGATAGCTGCATTTCAGTAGAATTTGTTTCCTTTGTAATCCTATGTACTTTGTTTTATGCATTGAAAACATTACTCTGAGAAGGGGTCCATAGGCTTCACTAGACTTCCAGAGGGGTCTGGACTCACAAAAGGTTAAGAACCCCTGCTCTACAGCACGGTGATTCCCACAGCAAGGATACAGAGGCTGTAAAATCCCTGTCTTCAAGGAGACCCCAGCCTAATTGTTGAGAAAACAGTAACAAGTCATGGCAGATCAGAAGTGAAAATGATGTGGTGGAAAACTAGAGTATATAATGAGTTCAAAGAGTACTGGAATCAATGTGGAAGGGGTACTGGGAGAATGGGCAGCTAGGTGGCACCTGGACCTGGAGTCAGGAAGACTCATCTTCCTAAGTTCAAATTTGACCTCAGACACTTACTAGCTGGGTGACCTTGCGCATGTCACTTCACCTAGTTTGCCTAAGTTTCCTCATTTGCAAAATAAACTAGAGAAGGAAATGGCAGACCACTCCAGTATCTTTGCCAAGAAAATCCTAAATGATGTCATGGAGAGTTGGAGACAACTGAAAAGATTGAACAACATCATTAGGAGAATATCTCATTTAAGAGTTCTGCACTCTCTTTGCCTATTTGGCTTCTTATGGCGCTATGGTATAACGGATAGAGTGTTGGACTTGGAGAAACCTGGATTCAAACTCTGCCATTTTTGCTTTCTTTCATTCTTTTTTTCATTTGAGTCTTGTACAAAATAACTAACATGGAAATGGTCAACATGACTGTACATCCATAACCTATATCTGATTGCTTACTATCTCAGGGAGTGGTAAGGGAAAGAAGAGAGGGAGGGATAGAATTTGGAATTGTCTTAACACGTAATTGGGGGAAAAATCAAATATTCTATATTAAAAAAAAATCAGTTTCTGACATGTAAACCCAAGACTTTCAAAAATTGCTTTATTGAAGAAAGATAGTTTGCAAGACCTCTGGACACATTTTTGTAGTCTTTTATTCAAGTGCTATGAAATATTAAAATTCTAGGTGTATATTAAATAAGCAAATTTGTAGAGAAAAAATTTATTGTGGATCACTAAGGAGAGAGTCAGATATGAGGAAGTAGCAAAGAAGCAAGATGGAAGCCACCAAGTACAGGAAGTGTCAGCATTGGAATACATGGCCTAGTAGAAAGATGTGCTTAGAAAACACAGTGCTTGGTTTTATTTACAGAAGATGCAAAATAATTCCTCTAAGAAAATCCATCTGGTTGAATACTCTTTGAGATGTCATTAATATTACATCAAGGACCTGTGGTTTTGTCACTAAGGAAACTCCCTTCATTTAAGGAAACTGATGCCTAGGTCTGTAGGTGGCATCTAGGATAGAGTGCTGAACTTAGAATCTGGAGGACTAGAGTCCAAATCCTGCCCTAGACATTTACTAGCTGTGTGACTCTGAGCGAGTCACTTAACTTCTCTGTTTTTCAGATTCCTTTTCTGTAAATATGGATCATAATCATACCGACCTCCCAGGGTTGTTGTAAGGATCAAATGAGATGACATGTGCACCGTGTTTTGTGGACCTTAACATGTCATAAAGATGCTAGTTATTATTATAACATAGGAAGGTTTTAAGTGACTTGCTTATGGCTCACACTTAGTGGGTCCCAGAGAGGTCTTAGGCCCATGGTTACTCAGTGAGTATCAGAGACATCTTAAGTTACTTGCCTAGAGTCATACAGTGCCAGCGAGATCGTAAGTGCCTTGTCTATGGTCATGAAATAAGTGTCCAAGGAATGATTTGAACCCAGATTGTCCTGGCAGCAAGTCCAAACTAGCTACAGGGCCATACTGCTTTAGATGCTGCCATTGCCAGAGATTATGTTAATAATTAAGAAGCACCATCTTCGGATGCCCCTCAGCCGACCAAGAACAGCAAGAAGCCTAGCATTTCTGGGGAGGGCAGTTGCGTTCTCTTCAGAATGCTATTGTTCAAGCCCACCCTTTGAGCCATCTAGGATTTGGAATCCGGGAAAGATATTTTACCTCTCAGTGCCTTAGGCAACTATCTAAAACAAGAGTCAGGAACCTGAGGCCTCGAGGTCACATGTGGCCCTCTAGGTCCTCAAGGGGGCCCTTTGGATTCAGTCAAAAGGCCACACTTGAGGGCCTAGAGAGCCACATGTGGTCTCAAGGTTGCAGTTTCCCCACCCCTGCTCTAAACCTAGAAGGTAACAACCAGCACTGGTAGAAGGTGTTCCCTTATCCAAGAGGTCCCCCCAAAATAAAATCACACACCCAGTCTCTGTTAAAAAGACTACTTGGGAGGTTGTGTTTGGGATACCTTATTTTATGTTTTCACCTTCCTGTGTTGTGGCCAAAAACAATTCTTGTGAAAGAACTTGTCCAACCAGCTCCAGTGCTGAGGATAAATAAACAAGGCCTGGATATGCAAAAGGGGGGTGGATTACCTGGTGTCTGTGAAGTCAGATATTGTAGCCCATTGTGCTGGGCGTTTATTAACTAACTCTCAGGGCTCATGGGTGATGCAAAACGGCAGGCCAGAGAAATGTGATTTATGAGGACAATGACAAAGATCCTTCTGGTCATTTGGCAGATTGGGAGTCCGATGACCGATCTTTGTTTCTGAACCTCGACACTTACTACCCTATGTGATTCCCCACCTCCTTCCTTCAACTGGCTTTGCAGATAGTTTGTGTTTATTGCTATTGTAGACAACTTTTATAGCCCAGAGACAGGAAGTGACTTGTCCAAGGCCATATAGGTAGCAATTAGCTGAGCTAGATTCATAACCACATCCTCTGCCTCTAAATTCCATGTTCTTTCATAACTACAACAGGTTCCTTCAAAGCAAAGACTTTAGGACAGCTAGGTAACACAGTGGAGAGACCGCAGTACTTGGAGTCAGTTCAAATCCTGCCTTAGACACTTAATAGCTGTGTGACCCTGGGCAAGTGACTTAACCTCTTTGTTTCTCAGTTTCCTCATCTGTAAAATGGGCTTAATAACAGCACCTACATCAGTTAGTCAATAAACATTTTGTCTACTCTGTGCCAGGCACCCCATGCTAACATCACAGAATTATAAGGATTCAATGAGAGAATAAGTAAAACATTTTGCAAAGCCTTAAAGTGCTATATAAATACTAGGTATTATCATCATTGTTACTGTTTTTATTTTTGTCTTTGTACTTTTACATCTAGCACAGTGTTTAGTATATAGTAGGTGCCTAATAAAGGCTTGTTGCATTGAATGAAATTGAATTAATTGACTTTGGGCAGATAACAAGCTTTCGGGGGCCTCTGTCTCTTGCTCTGTAAAATAAGAATGTTGGACTGGACAATCGCTAAGCTTTAATCTATGATATTATCCAAAGCTATGATACTGTGAATTTATATTGAATAGGAAAGTCTGAAGCTTGCAATGGAAACATAGTGCAGAATAAGAAACTGAATACCTTTAAAAGGACAGGGAAGGAAGTAATTTTGGAAAGATTGTGAAGGGGATAGCCAGCTTCATCTTGTTCATTCAGCTGATGCCTTCTTTATCTCCATTGACAAAGTGGACTTGAAGGCGAGGGATGAAACAAGGTTGTACATGTTCTTGAGAAGAAATGACCTTCCCGTCCTGGAACTCCTGGGTTAAGGTGTAGATTCTGGCAAGGATCGCGGGCAAGGATGAGCAGAAACTGCAGGGCTTAGATCTTACATTGCGAACCGAAGAGTTGCACGGCCTGCATGTTACATAAGCTGGGGCCGTACATTCCATGGTCCTGGGTATACAGGGCACACGAGGTGAAGGTTTACATTCCGTGGCACATGGATTGCAGGGAAGCCTAGGGAAGAACACCATACAATTTCAAGTTGGGTTACTGGGAAAGTATTGGTGACATTTAAAAAAAATGCTGATAAAGGGAGGAGAATGAGAAGAGCAGGTTAATAAAATACATGCCAAATAATCCCCTTCACAATCTAATCTTTTGTTCTCAATTTACCTGAAAAAAAATAATTAAAATAAAGGTCCACATGAGTAGATTGAAATTACTGGAAAATAGTCTTCAGAGAGTTTTAAGAAGGGTTAAATCTTATGAACTTGCCTCTGTTAGATTAAATTAAATTTCTCAAGGGAAGGAAATTTGTCTTTCTTTATTGTTGTATCCTCAACGCCTAGCATGGTGTTTTACATGCATCTAGCAGACAATTAACAAATATTTTTAGAATTAAATTGAAATTAATTGAATTCTGGTCAATCCGTGTTCTCTGACATAACTGGGAAGTTACTAAAAGATTCTGGTTAATTGAGAACCATCCTAACAATACTAACAAGCTATGCTCCACTGTTGCCTTTGATGTTGCCTCTGAGACTTGGAAAAGCCTTTAGCTTAAAAGGTCAGCGTCTCCCAATACCTCTGGGGTCATCACTGGACCCTGATGACTCTGGAGTAGGGAATGAGACTAATGGCTTTGCACAGCCCTGACTCACTTAACTTCAATTCCCTTGAAAGCCAAGACATCACCCTCCTGATATCATTGGTTCTTTTCAAGAACGAGGTACAAACAACAGTAATAATGAGGGATTCTGGTCTTAGGCCTCCACAGCCCCTCTAAACCCTCTCCCCCAAAAGATTCATGAATAGATTTCAAGGTATTTATGAACTTGGAAAGGAAAAAAAAATAGATCTTTATTTTCACTAACCTCAAACTGAAATATTTAGCATTTCCTTTAATTATAGATTTTATAAAACTAAAACAAAACATTATTCTAATAAAAGGTTGATAGTTTTTATTGGACTCTCAACAGAGATTATGACACATGGGTCCGTGATCTTGCTGTAGAACCTAATAATATTCCAAATCAGAGAAGAATCTCTCTTTTAGGGGGTGGGCATATATGGAATAATAATACTGAAAGAATTAATATATATTAAAGAATATATCAACAAGATATGTCATTGATATACATTTAAAGAATGTAACAGCAATAAAGATAATAGTGTTTATGTAGTACTTTAAGGTTTGCAAAGCTCCTTGCAAACACTATCTCTTCTTATCCCTATAACAGCTCTGGGAGGTAGGTATTATTTCCACCCCCATTTTACAGGGGAGGAAGCTGAGGCAGACAAAGGTTAAGTGACTTATCCAGGGTAACACATCTAGTAAGTGTCTGAGGTTCAGTATGAACTCGGGTCTTCTGGACTTCAGGTGCAGTGCTCTATCCATTGAGTCATCTGAATTTTTGAGGACTACACTGGGAATGTCATTGGTATAAGAGAACTCACAATGGGGAAACTTTTATAGACTCAAACTGACAATCATCAATAGAGAATCTTATAGAGTTCCTTGGAACAGCTAGGGGGTACAGGATAGAGCACTGGGCTGGGAATCAGGAAGACTCATCTTCATGAGCTAAAATCTGGCCTCAGACTAGTTCTATATGACCCTGGGCAAGTCACTTAACCCTGTTTGCCTCAGTTTCCTCATCTTGTCAAATGATCCAGAGAAGGAAATGGCGAATCACTCCAGTACCTTTGTCAAGAAAACCCCAAATGGGGTCAAAGAGAGTCAGACATGACCGAGTTACTCAACAACAATAGATTCTGCTGTACTTTGGAGGGTTCTTATTACAGGGTTTTAAAGTCTATTTATACAGTGTTGGGCTGTATGTTTTTTCCATTCCCATTACTCCCTCTTATGGATATCACTATTAGTTATCAGAGCAGTTCCTTAAGATCTTATGGTTGCTATTGTTCAAACCTTTCTCCAAGACTAGAAATGCCACCAAAGGCATACTTCAGTTCTGTAAAATTTGGATTTAGCTAAAACGCCACACTTAAAGACCTAGAAGACCCCCAGCCCTGGTTCAGAGCACCCACTCAACAGGCTGAAGAAGTCACTCTAGCTTCACAAACCTGCAGTCAGTGTTCTCCAGAAGTTGTTGATACGTGGTGATCTCGCACTCCAACCTGGACTTCACATCCAGCAGAACCTGGTACTCTTGATTCTGCCTGTCCATTGTGCATCGGATCTCAGCCAACTGGGATTCCATGCTCTCAATCAGACACTGGATCTGGGCTAGCTGGATGGTATAGCGGCCCTCTGTTTCTGTCAGGATGCATTCCTGAGAATCTCTCTTAAGACAGAAAGAGGAATGAAGTTAACAATTGATTGTATGAAGAGTTGTTCTTTAGAGTTCTGTTTTGTGTTCCTTAGTGATGTTACAGAAAATTCAGCCTAAACCATATATTAAGTGATGATTTATACAGGTTAGAATAATTTTATATTATATTATTTATAATAATTTAATGAGTATACTTCTTATTAAGAATGTGTAAGTATGCTTCTTGTTTTTTTTTTTGGGTTTGTTTTGCTTTTTTTTGGTGGGGGAGGTAGGGCAATTGGGGTTAAGTGACTTGCCCAAGATCACACGGCTAGTTTTTGTGTTAAGTGTCTGAGGTCAGGTCCTCCTGACTCCTGGGCCGGTGCTGTATTCACTGTGCCACCTAGCCACCCCAGTATACTTCTTGTTAAGATCACAGAATCAGAGCTGGAGTGGCTCTTATAGATCATCTGCTCTGCAGGACAGCTAAGGCTGAGAGAGATTAAATATACTTTTCTGCAATGTGATTTAAATAATTTGTGCAACTTTTTCAATATGAATCTGAAGGTATGAACTGACTATTTAATGGGGGTTCCTCTGAAGTTGGTATATTTGCCACACCTGAGATACCTATGGTTTTTAAATCTTGTCTCCTCTAGTAAAAGATATCCGTTCTCCCTTGACCTTTGAATACTTTTATTATCCACTTGCTGTTCATTGTTCAGTCATTTTTCAGTCGTGGCCAACTCTTTGTGACCCTTTTTGGGGTTTTCCTGGCAAAGAGCCTCGACTCGTTTGTTATTTCCTTTTCCAGCTCATTTGACAGATGAGGAAACATAGGCTGGCAGGGTTAAGTGATTTGCTCAGGATCACACAGCTAATAAGTGACTGGGGCTGAATTTGAATTCAGGTCTTCCTCATTCCAAGCTTGACACTCTGTCCACAGTGCCACATAGCGCATTTGGCTCAAATTTTAGGCAGAATTGTGAAGTGGGAAAGTTTATCTTCTTTTGAACTCCCTCTCTCCACTTAGGTGTCCTCTTTCCTTAGAAACAGAAATTTGGAACTAAAATGTCCCATCAAAGTCATATAACCCAAACCCTTTATTTTGACATAGAAGGAAATTGAGGTCTAGGGAGTTTAAATCATGCGTCAATAACCACACAGATCTGAGCCTGGGTCTTTTCATTCCATGTCCAACACTCCCCTGCCTCTTCTTTCAAGTTCTCCTTCCTTCTTCCTCCCCTAGGTAGTCAACACTACCACATTTCTACACTTATGGGAAGACTCTAAGAAAGGAGCCTTTTAAGCTCATTCATTTTAAGATATAGGAACTTACCTGTTGCCCTAGCCTGGAGTATTTGCATTTGAAAAGATGATGTGGAAAGAGAGAGAAAAGAGAAACAGTAAAACAGGAGTGGGGAACCTGTGGCCTGAGACCACATGTGGCCCTCTGGGTCCTGGGGGTCAGGGGACAGCCTAGAGGGCCACGTGTAGCCTCAAGGCTGCAGTTTCCCTACCCCTACAGACTAAAGGATGGATAGAATTAAGCAATGTTAAGAGATTAAATTGCTAATGACAATAGTACTAAGACTAATAATAGCCACCTTTAAATTTTGCAAACTACTTAATATATGTTAGCTCATGGTAGAATTCCAGGCCTCACTGAGGGTAGACATTTGGGAAGGAGGTGAGTTTGGAAAAGATGCCTAAAATCCCTGTAAGGGGGATTGGTTATAACACTGAATTTGGAGTTAGAAAGCATGGATTTGAATGTAATGGGACCATAGTCCAGTCACTTAACTAATATCAGTTTCTTCATCCACAAAAGAAAGAGAATGAACTATATGACCTCTCAGGTCTTTTAGAGCTCTAAATTTACAATACTATGAAATCATAGCATACAGATGACCACAGACTCTGCCTACTCTAAGGCCCGGCCCTAACGCCAAAGCTTTTGATCTTTTGCCATTTTGGCTTCAGAGAATGCCAAGGACTAGATGGCAAAGGAAGCTCCTAAGTTAATTGAACTCACCTCCTACACTGAATCATCCCATATCTACAGAAGTCAATGCATACTAGGCTTTGCCAACTCCTATGGGCTACACACCAGGCTGTGCTGGGCCTGCAGCTCGATCTCCAGAGCACTGATGGTTCGCCTCAGATCACAGATCTCCTTCTGAAAGCATTGCTGCTCTTCCGAGCTGGATACCACCTGCTGGTTCAGTTCCTGCAACTGAGGCACAGACAACATATTTTTTAACATTAAAAAAAAATGACATTAAAAGGGGATGGGGACTTTTCTATGTCTTCATCTAAGCAAATATGTATGTGTATGTGTGTAAATGTATGTTCATATGTGTGTGTGTTGATTTATCTCAAGATGCCCACCTGGGTGTTGAACCACTCTTCAACATCTCTGCGGTTAGTCTCCACCAAAGACTCGTATTTGCATCTCATTTTTTGAAGTGCGTCATTTAGGTCAACAGAAGGGGCAGCATTCACTTCTATGTTGAGTCTGTCACCAAGCTGGCATTGTAATGAATTCACTTCCTAGAGAAGGGGGGGAAAAAAAGACTTGTTCAGCGGATGGATTATTACTATATTTCACAGTGCAATAGCCTGGGAATGGTCAGTTTCTTTCCAGTTTCCATTTAGTATCAGCATTTAAAGTTTCCTAAATTTTTAACTGTTAGTTCTGAATAAAAGAGGATTGGTAATCAAAGCTAAAACTAAGGTGAGGTGAGGAGGGTTTTGCACTAGGGTGCTGAAATTACATGGAAAAAATAGAGTGGAGCACTTACTTAGCAAGAATAATTAAAATAGAAAGATGCCATAAAGTGGATTAGGGTAAGACCTGTTCCCTTACTTAGCCTTCCCATTCTCCCCCAATAAATTGAATGGTAAGGGCTTTAAAATGTTTCTGAGGACAACCAAAGGATGAAGCAGTACAGGAGGCTAGAGTAATGAGAAATCTTTTTTTTTTTCAATTGTACTGATTGAAAGCTAGGATTGCATAAACCCACTTAAGGAAGCTCTCTAAGTCTTTATGTTAGGCTAGGGAAATGTGACTTTCACAGTAGAAGCCAGAGGAGCTACTGATTTTTCAACCCAGGCTCCCTTATACAATTTTTAAGAGTGTGTTTCATTGTATCTCTACTGACAAGATGAGAACAGATTGGGTGATTGACAATAGTCAAAACAACTCTTCTTTTAAAATGTAGAAATGAGAGAAACATTTGGTAGAGAAGACCACTCCCTGAAGACTAGCTCAACAGAGTGGACAATTTCTGAGCTTTGGGGCCCTGATGACTTTTTGGATATTTTGCTAACCTCTTCATGGTTGTGTTTGAGGTGAAGGAGTTCCTTCTTCAGAGACTCCACTCGCCCTTCCAAGTCAGCCTGGCACAAGGTCAGTTTATTCAGGATTTGATGGAGGCTGTTGATATCAGTTTCCACCAGCTGCCTCTGGGCCACTTCGATTTCATACCTTTAAACCCACGAAAAAGCAAGAGAAGGGGAAAGAAAGGATGGTTCAATAACAGAAGGTACCAAATCCAAGCAGCAGAAATCTTCTCTAAGTTCATCTATGGATCTCCTGTTTGCTAGCATTCTGCTGTGGGATATTTTACAGGTGAATTCCACTCTTTCAACTTTTTTAACATTCATTCTTAATTGTCCTTGGACTAGGAGCAAAGAGGCACTCAAGCATATTTGCTAGTGTGACGTCAGACTGTGATTTTCCTGAAAGGAGGACTAGTCATTTCCTAACTATGTTAGAAAGAAAGATTCCCTTTGAACTTTGATGAAGAATCTGGGGGAGTGAATTAAAAAATGGTATAAATTCTTTAAGCATGGGAATTAATTCATTTGGATGTCTAAAGCTGCTAATTAAATTTAGTTGGTTGTATTGGTATTCAGTATTAAGCTTTTAACAAAACATTAAAAAACAAAACAGTAAGAAAGGTCCTTGCTGCATGTATCCCCATTGGGAGATAGTAGGTCCTCAAGTGAATGTTTAACCTTGGGCTGGCCTTGATCAAAACAACATATGAAAGGGGTCCAAGTGAGCTTACTTTGCTCTGAAGTCATCAGCGGTCACTTTAGTGTTGTCTATTTGGGAGACCAGCCTGGAATTTTCAGCTTTGGTGCACAAGATCTAGGATTTAAGAGATTGTGCAAATGAATGAGACTTGAAAGCCAGCAACTCTTCCTAGGATGTTTTCCTTTGGTGCTATCTCAGCTGGTATGAAAGACTTTTAAAGATAAAATCTCTATCTGTGGTTTCATCCATGTGGGGAACTGGCCACATGGCACCCTATCAGTAATTTAGCACTTTAAAGAGAGCTCCCTGAGAGATTAGGCAACTTGCCCAGGATCATACAGCTGGTTTTCCAAGTTTTCCTGACTCAAAGGCTAGCCTTCTATCCACTATGCCAAGCTACCTCTAACAAAAATGCTTTATTCCTTTCAATAATCTTCATGGTTTGGTTTAAAATCCCAGAATACATTTGTAATTCAGAAATTAAAAGATTTATAGATAGCATTATATAGTGCTTTATATATAATAAATATAATATTTAATATAAAATATAATGTGTGTGTATATATATATGTATATATATATATATAATTTGATTCTTGCATTTGATCCTGAAAAACCCTGGGAGAAGGTGCTATTATTCTCATTTTTACAGTTGGAGAAACTGAGGCAAACAGAAGTTAAGTGACTTACCTAGGATTACACACCTACTCAATGTCTCAGGCTATATTTGAACTCGGGTGTTGTTGACTCTAAGATCAGCATTCTATTCACTGTATCATTTAATTAGCCATAGAGTTCTCAGCTATTATAACTTAGTGCTGGGTAGTCTAATTCAATAGTACTAGGCAGAAGGCACCTCTGCAATGATGAGGAGCTATAAAAGGGTAGATGACACCCTCACATAACATTTTTCATCACTACTTGAGGAATTCCCTCCAGACATGTACATAAAACAACATAAAAAAGCTCTTTGCAAACCTTACACATGAATGCTAGTTATTATTATTTCCAGAAATGTTAAGTTCTAGCAAATACCTTTGTCTCAAAGGTCCTATGGCCACAAATGAATTGTACCAAGACTCAATAATCATTACCTTCTGCTGAAGCTCTTCTATGATCTTGAAATAAGAGAGGTAATCAGGACACACAATGGGGGTCTGTTTTTCATGCTGCTCCCGGATCTTGGACTCTAGGTAGGCGTTCTCCTGCTCCAGGTTTCTCACTTTCTCCAGGTAGTTAGCCAGGCGCTGATTTAACATCTCCATGGTCTCTTTCTCATTGCTATTAAAGTTGCCATCACCACAGTTTGCTCCACAGAAGGATACCCTAAAGTTGTTCAGGAGGTAGATGGGAGAGCGATAGGGAACTGGAGGACAGACCTTAGTCTGGCACTGGCTGATTCGACGAATACTTGGTTGGCAGCTGCTAAAGGCAGAGAGGGCCCTGGAAATTGGAAGCCTAGAGTGGCTTTTGCAAATAGCTGAGGAACAGCATTTGGGAGGACCACAATTGGATGCCATAGTGTCAATACTGACAGTTTCAGTTTCCTTTCAGTGCCTTCTTTACCCCACCTCCATAGTCCTCACGACTCAACACCAAGCTAAAAGCCAGACTTCTTCCTTCTTCACACATTTATATAGCCTTCTATGAGGGGGCGTTACACCATGCAGGATGTTTTCCTTTCTAATGTTTCCATCAATTTCCATAGAAACATCTAATTAGTCTGCTTATTTACTTGCCTGAGAACTCCAAGTCCCATAAAAAAAGGTGTAGTTTGAGTTGTTACTAAATTATTACCCATCTCATAACTATTATTTGCTACTGGGCCCAAGGCTTCATAGGATGGCTTCAAAAGGGACGCTCATACCAGCATCACCCAAATTATTAGCCAGCTGTGAGTGGATAAAAAAAAGGAAGTCACTTAAGTGCCTGCTGACTTCTCCATCTGTCACTGATATTTGCCAATAATGAGAAAGCAGGGAGATGTTGTAGATAGAGAACTGGCCCTGGAGTCAAGAAGATTTAGGTTCAATTCCTGTCTCTGACACATCCTGACTGTGTGACCCTGGGTGAATCACTTAACCTCTCAGTGACCCAGGCAGAGTTCTGAGATAATAATTCGTATATAGAGGGCAGTGCTATATTGGTAAAGGGAGTCTTCTCATGGAAAGTTCTCTGTGGCAGTGGGGTTTAGTCAAAAAGAGAAAAGGAAGTGGTCCAAAAAGCTAATATGAATTAAGAGGCATAGTTTTCAGAAATTAGGGAGGTTCAGCCCATATTTGGAGTACTATGTTATTTAAGAAGGACAGTGCTAAACTATAGAGAACATCCAGAAGGCAAATAGGAGGGCAAAGGGCCTTGAGTCAATGTTAATATGAAGTTTGACTGAAGAACCTGGGGATGTTAATACTGGAGAAGATGTTGGGGGTAGAGGGAAGTACATAACACTTGTTGTTGTTGAATTGTTTCAACCATGTCTGACTTTTCCTGACCCCATTTTGGAGTTTCTTGACAAAGGTTTTAAAGTGTTTTAACATTTCCTTCTCCAGCTCATTTTACATATGGGGACAATGAGGCAGATGGGCTTAAATGACTTGCCCAGGTTCACACAGCTACTGAGTGTCTCAGGCTGGGTTTGAACTCACAGAGATGTAGGTCCAGCACATTATCCACAGTGTCACTAGCTGCCCTGTAGATCACAGCTGTCTACAAATATCTGAATGGCTGTCATGTGAAAGAAAGATCCATCCTGCTACTTGGCCCGAGAGGACAGAACCAGAAATAATGCATATAAGTTGAAAAGAGGTATATTGAGTCACTATCAGAAAAATTAGAATCCTAGAATATTAGGATCCTAAGAATTGCAGTTATCTGAAAGTGGAATGAGCTGCCTGGGCTGGGGGGTGGGGTGTGTGTATGGATTCCCTCACTGGAGGGTTTCAGGCAAAAGCTGAATGGTCACCAGTGTGGCAGGAGTGATTCTTTTGGGGTGATGGGTTGAACCAGATAACTTGTATAGCCTCTTTCAGCTCTAAAAATACTGTGATTCTAACATCTGTCTACTCAGATTCAACCTGGCCCACTTGTCAATACAAGCTTCACAAATACTCAGATTCCTTAAAAGTCTAACTGATGCTAATATTCCTTAAGAGTCTGACCAATATGGCAGAATTTTAGAATCACACCTACCCTCTATTGGTGTTTTAATAAATTTTGTTTTTGACTGAAAAAAGGCTTGGGTTGAATTTTTATTTCAGGTAGGACCTGCATGTCGCTGTCTCAAGGTCTAAGCGCTCCTAAACCGCAACAGTTGTTTTGGAGGTGCTCCAAAGAGAAGATAGTTTTTATCTGATGCTCTATGCGGGGGTCGGTGGCTGGGGGGTGGACAAGACATGCATTAAACTCTTTTCTTATTAAGAGAAACTCTTCCCTTAGTAAAGGAAGAATATAATAAATAATTTGGGCATATGAGTATCAAATAGACTATCTACTTGAAAGGTAATAGGTGGAAGGGGGCAGAACCAAGATAGTGGACTAAAAGCAGGGACTTGTTTGAAATCTCCCCCAAGCCCCTCCAAATACGTGTAAAAAATTACTCTAAACAAATTCTAGTGCAGTAGAATCCACAAAATGACAGAACAAAACAAATTTCCAGTGCAAGACAACCTAGAAGGGAGAAAGAAAAGATCTGTTGCACCTGTCTGAGAGAAGTATGTAGTCCAGTGCAGGACACACCAGCACAGAGACAGGGCACTAGGAAATCCAGAGCAGGCCCTAGTGGACTGAATCACTGGCAGCTGTGGCTCTTTCCAGACTTCTCAACCCACAAATGCCAAAGACAACTTAGAAGGTCAGTAGGAAAGCTCTGTCAGTCCTGGGTGAGAGAGGAGTGTGGTTCAGTCCTAGCCTTGGGGTGGTGGTAGAGGCAGGAGCTGCTTCTGGATTTCTCAGTCCACAAACAGTGGGGGGGATTGAGCAGCTGATCAGAAGGGGATTGCTGGGATCTCTTTGCTGGCACTGAAGCAGGATTCTCTTGCTTTGCCCGTATTGGATCTGGGTCATGGTCGTGGGTGGTCGTCCTGGGGCAAGGAGTAGTGCTGGGATGGCAGAGCTTGTAGTGGGGGTGGAAAGGGAAAGCTCCTCTCAGTTCCAAGGCAGAAAAAAGTGCTTGTGGTCACTCACAGAGCAGAGGACAGGCTATGAGAGGAGTAAACACCTTCCTCTGATCATACCACCTTGAAAGAACTGAAAATTCTATTTACTAGAATTATCTCTTAAAATAGCCTACACAAAATTCCTGAAACTTGGGACAGTATACCCTCCACACTGGAACCAGAGTCTTACTTTAATAGAGTTAAAAAGTCAAATAATTGGCTGGCAAAATGAGCAAACAGCAGAAAAAAAAATCAGACTATAGAATCTTTCTTTGGTAACAAAGAAGATGAAAACATATAACCAGAAGAAAAGAAAGACAAAACTCCTACATCCAAAGCCTCCAAGAAAAAATATGAATTGGTCTCAGGTCACAGAAGAGCTCAAAAAGGATTTTGAAAATCAAATAAGAGAAGTAGAGGAAAAATTGGGAAGAAAAATGAATGTGATGCAAAAAAATCATGAAAAATGAGTCAACAGCTTGCTAAAGGAGATCCTCCACCCCCATGCCCCAAATAGTGAAGAAAAGAACAACTCAAAAAATAGACCAATCCAAATGGAAAAAGAAGTCCAAAAGCTCACTGAAGAAAATAATTCTTTAAAAATTAGGATGGAGAAAATGGAAACTAATGACTCCCTGAGAAATCAAGAAATTATAAAACAAAACCAAAAGACTGAAAAAAAAATAGAAGACGATGTGAAATATCGCATTGGAAAAATAACTGACTTGGAAAATAGATCCAGGGGAGATAATTGAAAAATTAGTGAACTACCGGAAAGCATGATCAAAAAAAGAGCATAGATATCATCTTTCAAGAAATTATCAAGTAAAACTACCTTGATATTCTAGAACCAGAGAGTAAAATAGAAATTGAAAGAATATACTCATAACTTCATGAAAGAGATCCCAAAAGGAAAGCTCCTAGGAATATTTTAGCCAAATTCCAGAGTTTTCAGGTCAAGGAGAAAATATTGCAAGCAACCAGAAAGAAACAATTCAAGTATTGTGGAAACACAATCAGGATAACATAAGATTTAGCAGATTCTGCATTAAGGAATAAGAGGGCTTGGAATATAGTATTTTGGAGGTCAAAGGAGTTAGTATTAAAACCAAGAATCAGCAAAATTGTAGAAATTTTGTATAATCCTTCGGGGGGAAAAATAGACATTCAACAAAATAGAGCACTTTCAAGTATTCTTGATGCAAAGACCAGGGTTGAATATATTATTTGACTTTCAAATACAAGACTCAAGAGAAGCATGAATAGGTAAACAGGAAAGAGAAATCATAAAGGACTTATTGAACTGTTAACATTCCTACATGGAAAGATGATATTTGTACCTCATGAGACCTTTTTCGGTATTAGAGTAGTTGGAGGGAATGCACACACACACACACACACACACACAGAGAAACAGAGAGATTGAGACAGAGACAGAGACAGAGGGCATGGGGTGAGTTGAATATGGAAGAATAATATTTAAAAAAATAAAATTAAAGAGTGAGAGAAGAATGTACTGGGAGAAGAAGAAAGGGAGAGGTAGAGTGGGGGTAAATTATCTCACATAAAAGAGGAAAGAAAAAGCTTTTACAGAGGAAGGGAAGAGAGGGGAGGTGAGAGGGAATGAGTGAACCTTATTCTCATTTGAGGCTTAAGGAGGGAATAACGCACACACTCAATTGGGTATGGAAATCTATTTTACCCTATAAGAAAATAGGGACGAAGGGAATGGGTGTGTGTGTGATAGAAGGGAAGGCAGATTTTGGGGGGGATAATCAGAATCAAACACTTTTGAAGAGGCACAGGGTCAAAGGAGAGAATAGAATAAATGGGGGACAGGATAGGACTGAGGGAAGTATTGTTAGTCTTTCATAACATGATTGTTATGGAAGTGTTTTACATGATTGCACAAGTATAACTGATATTGAATTGCTTGCCTTCTCGATGATGGTGGGTAGGGAAGGAGGAAGGGGGAGAATTTGGAACTCAATGTTTTAGAAACAAGTGTTAAAAATTATTTTTATATGCAACTGGAAAATAAGATACACTGGCAATGGGGTATAGAAATCTATCTTGCCCTCCAGGAAAATAGAAGGGAAGGGGATAAGGGGGGTGGGTGATAGAAGGGAGGGCAGATTAGGGGAAGGGTAATCAGAATGCACACCCTCTTGGGGTGGATGGAGGGGAGAGATGGGGAGAAAATTTGGAACTCAAAATCTTGTGGAAGTGAATGTTGAAAACTAAAAATAAATTAATTAATGAAAAGATTACAACTTCCTTTAAAAAAAAAAGGAAAGGTAATGGGTAGAAGAGAGATTTTTGTCTTTTTTAAAATATGAAGAGGAAAAATGATTACCTTTTGCTTAGAAAATAAATTATCAGATTTTTGTTACTACATGTCAATCTTCTCTCCATTTCTGGGGATATGGAAAAACCCCACAAAGTCCATGACACAACAGTGGAGGAAATGCAATGCCTTTCTCTTTTCTATGGGCAGTAACTAGTCTGGTAGCTGAGAGAGACAGATTCTGGGAAAGAAGCTGTTGGCCATGGAGACAAGTAATACAAGGTTATTTTGATGCTAAACAGTATTAAAGACAAATCTCTTTTGAAGCCAAATCAGCCAATTGAGGGTGGAATTGTGAACTAGCCCCAGGACAGATTTGGTTACAAGATAGAGTTTGAATAAGTGTGTGTTGGTAAATGTTAAACCTAAAAAATGTTTCTGTGAAAAAAAAAAAAAGTGTATGTTTGAGCTGACTGTATCATACCCCTGGCTTTAAGCAGTTCAGTCAGGTAGGGGAATAAGAATTAGTGGGAAAGGTTCTGAATTATACGTTAGGATTTACTTTAAAAACTTCATCTATATTAGGTGTTCTTAATATTTTAGGTGCCATGGACCTCTTTGGCAATCTGGGGAAGCCTATTATATCCCTTATCAGAATAATATTTTTAACTCTAATAAAATTCAAAAAGTACAAAAATTTTAATAAAGTATTTATAAAAATTATCTAAAACATTTTATGCGTAAAATAAATAGTAGCAAAAAGGAAACCAAAGGTTAATGAAATTAAAGATGAATTTTTTCCTATCCAAGCTCATCAAGCCTCCCAAATATAAGAGTATTGGGGACCCCAGGTTAAGCATCCTTATTCTTACCTTTAAACACAATACTTCCTAAAATTGTTTAAGTTGACCTGTTTCAGGAAAATATTTTGAGAAAAGAAAGCAAGAATTAACATTTACTTATTCTTACAATTGAAGTACCAATTCATGTGTTTTTGAAAAAGTTTTAAAATTTATTTTCAAGTTAAATACAAAATAAGAGAAGGAAAAAAAACCAATATACAGTAGAACGTAAGAACGGATTCTATATAAAGCAATACATTTCCATTTCAAGAAAACCTATATAACAAATACTTCAGTTTATTTTCAAAGCTGTCCAGCTCTTCATTGTTTCCTTTCTTCTGTTTTCTGCTGTTATTATATATATTATTATATTACTTTTTTTCCTTCCTCCCCCACTCCCGCCAAAAGGTTACCTATACACACACACACACACAAACACATATATGTATATTATGTACATATACACATACACACACATACATGTTGTGGTTTGGGGTTCTAGGGACTCTGAAATGTAAGAGTACAGAGGGGTCTGTCTGGACAGAATTTAACCATTCAAGCCTTCTTTCAGTGAAAGTATCAAGGTTTATTATAACGCCATGTGAACATTGCACTGGCATTACATCCAATCACATTCTGTCTGAGAGATTGTCTATAAGAGCTCCCCCATTTTCTATGTTCCTTCTATTCTTGGTGACAGAGATTTTATTTATACAGGAATGTTTTAATTTAAAATAATCAAAATTTTCCACTTTAATATTATCACCTTATAACAAGGTCTAAGGTCTGATACTACTGCATCTAGTTCCTTCATATCTTTTTCTTCTGGTTTCCTTGAAGTTCCTGACCCCCTGCTCTTCCAAATGAACCCTATTGTTTTTTTTCTGACTCAGTAAGACAATTTTTTAGTAATTTAATTGGGATGGCATTGCATAAATAGATTAGTTAGGTAAAATTGTCATTTTTAAGATTATGTTAGCTTTACCTACCCATGCACAATAAATATTACTTCAATTATTTAGATCTAACTTTGTATAAAAGGTACTTTGTATTTATATTTCTGTAGTTCCTGTGTCTATTTTGTCAGGTATACTCTTATATTCTTTTTTTATACTGTCCATTTATTTTATGTAATATAAAACTATGGATTAATATGACTGGCATATAGCGTGTTTCC